>CM077095.1:62815259-64015259 GCA_039513925.1 Platanthera zijinensis | reverse complement strand
CAACTCCAAACCAAGGTGTAAGAATAAATTAAACGTCAAAGGATTATCCGACTTGGAGGTGGGACATCCGATGGGCATGCATGAACCAGATGACCACCTCAACAACATATGATATATCAGACCATGTGATTGTTAAATAGATAAGTTTGCTAGCCAAATGCCAATAACACTTCAGATTAGGGAAAAACAAATCAGAGTTAGATGTATATGCACTGAGCTTGTAATTGACATCCATTTGTGTGTCAGTATGTTTGCAGTCGGAGTAGCCTGCATCGTGAAGATCTAGACAATATTTTTGTTGAATCAAGAAGAGTCAATCGAGTCAACGAGCTACCTTAATGCCCAGGAAATATCAGTGGTTGCCCAAATCATTGGTTTGAAATGTGAGGCCAAATGCTTCTTGATCGTAGAGATATTGTTCAGGTCATCTCTATGATGAGAATATTATCAAAATATACTAGAAGTATCATCGTGCCTGTTGGGTGCCGGCGAGTAAACATGTAGAATTCCTTCGAGCTCCGAGTGAAGCTAAAATACCAAACGACTTGACTGAATTTATCAAACAATGCCCGAGGAGACTACTTGAGGTCATATTGAGATTTCTTGAGGTGGCAGACAAGAGACTCCTCTGTGATTTCATAACCAGGAGGCTACTGCATGTAGACAGTCTTAGCGAGATCACCATTAATGAAGACGTTTTTGATGTCGATTTGATGTAACGACCAATGATGATGAACGACCAAGGAGATCAGGACCCGAACGGTATTCAACTTAGCGACATGGGAGAATGTCTCATCATATTTGAGGCCATATTGTTGAGTGAACCCACGAGCCATAAGACGAGATTTGAGGCGCTCACGGTCCCATCAAGACGATGCTTCACAGTGAAGACCCATTTACATCCCACACGGGATTGGCCAGGAGGAAGAGGTACAAGGTCTCATGTCTTATTTGCCCAGAGCGAAATCATTTCTTCATCCTTCATTGCTCGCCACCTCGTATGCTAAAGAGCCTCATGCACAAAAGTGGGCGTGGAAATAAAAGACAAAGAACCCGCAAATTTGTGAAGGTCGGAAGACAAACAGTATAAGGAGACATGGTGAAAGAAAGAGGGTGAGCGGTTGGCGTCGTAAGAGAATCAACTGGCCGTGGATTGTGACCAATAGGGGGCAACTGTCTCAGGGCATCGAATGAGGGACGACGATGAGTGTAGACACAAAGATGTGGAGGAGGGGGTTGTGGGAGCACGAAAGGTGGTGTTGGAAGCAGATGAGGTGTGTTGTTGCTGATAGGTACTTTAGGGCGTGGGGTAGTAGGTAAGAAGGTATCATTAGAAGTCGAGGAGTAGAAGGGTTGATCCTCAAGAAAGCAGTGTTGTAGATGTCGTCCGACATGTCCGACATCAATATTTTTGGGATAAAATGCCACGACATCGATATTTTAAGCAAAAATGTCCTTTTTGAAAATATCACCCGATATATCCGTTTATCCAGATATTTCACGACCGATATATCGTCGAGAGTATTTAAATTTTTTTTTTCATTTTTTTGAAGAGACCAAACACCAGCTAAGGTGCTGCCGTGTGACTTTGAGGTCACAGGTTCGAGTTCTGGAAGCAGCCTCATGAAAAAAATGCAGGGTAAGGTTTGCCTACATTTCACCTCTGTAGTGGGATCCTTCTCCGGACCCTCGCTGCGCGAGGATGCTTTGTACACTGGGTTGTACTTTTGAAGAGACCAAACAAAAAGACTTCGTATTGTGCTTCATTTTGTGCATATCTCTTAGTCTAGTGTCGACTACTTTATCATCTCACTTACATTTAATGATTTTTATCTCGTTTATTGCAGCCGACGATTCTTTCTTATATAATTTATAAACATACACTATGTGTATATATGTTTATTTTGTAATTTATAAACATACATTATGTATGCATATTATACATATTTATAAAAACCGTGTATATATATGAATAAATTTATTTAAATATTAAAATCCGACATTGTAAAATATCCCCGATATATCTCCCGCAATCCGACATCCAACATTTCAAACTCAAACCGACATGAACTCAACATTTGACATCTGCAACCTTACAAGGAAGGTAACATCCAAAAATGTAATGAGTTTTTTAGTAGTGGGAGAGTAACTGTTACCTGTAGGAGAAAACACTTGCGCTAAACAAAATTACTGGATACAATCACGAGGTATGCTTGTGCTTAACTTCAGGAGGTTGGTTCATCCTAGAAGCCCCTCTCCAAAACGAGAGATCCAAACTTAAATGCTCAAAATATAAACCTAACTCCTAAGCCACCTCCTTATATAGGGTCGGGGGGCTCACATGTCATTTCTCTAAACATACAATTTAAAAATATAAAATGCAATAATAATAATACACGCACGTGTAACAAGACATCCCATCAGAAAATTGACCTTGACCCCATGGTCGAGGTGTCGCCCACCATCTACTAGTGATGTGCCCGCGGGTGGGTTATTGCAGAGGTGCCTGGCGCTCCGTCCGATAGTACATCCAGGATCATAAGAACATCAAAGTCAGTTGTACTGATCTCATCCATGTCATCCCCGATGAGGAATCAGAACTCCTTCACAGGACAATCATGAGTAGGCGAGTAGTTTGCTTCAGTAGCACAGTCCCTTGTTCCGTAAGTCATTGTACTCGTAGTTGGAAATGCGGTGAATAGTGATATGATGGTTATTGCGTTGGCCCATAATGGTTCGGCAAGGTAGAGGAGGTTGCGGTGGTGGATGTTTAGACAGGGGAGGAAGATATGGTTTGTAGGAAGGTTTGGAGGGAGGTTTGGAGGGAGGCTTGGTGGGAGGAGATGGGGAAGGAGAGTCCCCGGACGTCGCCAAGAATTCGGCCTCCACTAGTGGGGAGAGGTCCATGACTTGGTTTACAGTTAATGGTTGTAAGGTGCGGAGGCAGGCTCGGATATAGGGTTGTAAGCTGTGCATGAAGTAGCCTAAGTAATGGTCGAGAGGAAGACCTGGAACATGCGTGACCAATTCGATGAATGCATCAACATACAAGTCAATGAAGCCGGTCTGATAGACCCTGCAAAAGCGCTCGATCATGGTGCCGGAGTAGCGGTGATCATGCAGTTGAATGAGGGCCTCGACGTGAACTGTCCAGGTGAGGCCGAGAGAGGACTGGCGAAGCCAACAAACCTAGTGGAGGGTGAACCCTTCTATGCCGATAATTATTGTGGAGACCTGCTATGTCTGAGGGGTTTGGTGAATGTTAAAAAACTATTCGACGCGATCAATCCACCCGAGGGGATCAGTCCCGTTAAATATAGGATTGTCGAGGCGCGAGAGTTGCAGAGTAGGCAATCCCACCAAAGCGGGTCCTTCTGGGGACAATATGCTGGGAGAACCCAAGGAAGAGGCGACAGGAGGGCCAAAACTGTGGCTGGGTTGCAAGTTGTGGAGCATGGACATAATTGAAGTGAAATGCTTAGCTTGGGTCTCGAGATGAGAGTTGATGGTGGTGAGCGCGTGTTCGTGGGTCTCCACGTGGGATTCCATCCGACCCTGTGGCATATGAATCAATCTGCGGTACTGAGAAGGTAGCAGACTGTGGCTATTGGATGGAAGGACACGCCCCAGGACTGGAGCAGGTAGGAGACAAAACGACACTAGAGAGGAATCAACACTGAAGGAAATGAGCGGAACTGGGGAGGAATCGAGCGGTACTCGAGCAGGCAGGAGACGAATCAACGCTCTATCTGGGCGGCGCTAGCTTGATGTGACCGTATGAAAAAGTACTGAGCAAACCGATAAGAGATAAATAAAGACAAATTTTATTGCTCCAAAAAGATAATTATTACATAGGTATGCCCCCTTATTTATAAAAATCAGGGGAGTTGAGAGAATACAACAATCGATGTGAGACTAAATACAAGTCGGACGGTCTATGTGGTTTGACATGATCAAACCGCCCACTATACAATGAATAACAGAACACCAAGCGACAACAGAGGAAAGCCGCCAGACTGCAAGGGAAGACCGCCGGTGCAGGCAGCCAGACCGCAACTGCGTGTTGCCACCAGACCGCAACTGCGTGTTGCCAGCAGACCGCAACTGCGGTTAACCATCTGTCCGCTGCTGCGGCTTCATCTAGACCGCTGCAGTTTCATCCAGAGCTGCGGCTTCACCCAGATCGCTGCGGCTTCATCCAGACCACTGCGGCTTCATCCAGACCGCTGCGGCTTCATCCAGACCGCTGCGGCTTCACCCAGACCGTTGCGACTTCACCCAGACTGCTGCGACTAACCTCCAGACGGCTGCTGCTGCTGTCCTCCTGACTGCTAGCTGAAGTTCACCACCAGACCGCTTAGACAAATCGCTAAGTCGCTGAGAGAGACAGACCGCTGCGATTAGACACAAGTCTGCCCGGTCTCCTTAAGCTCCAACACTCCTCCTCAAGCTGGAACATATATATCTACCATGCCCAACTTGCTACAAACCTCCTCAGAAGGAGTAATTGGTTTGGTGAAAAAATCAGCTAGTTCTTTCTCTGAGGTAACAAAAGGTGTGCATATCTGATTCTTCAAAATCTCATCTCTGATGAAGTGATAATCCACTTCGATATGCTTTGTTCTTTTATGAAAAACTGGATTTCTTGAAATATATATGACTGCCTTATTATCAGAGAACATAGGTAGGAGATGATCATAAAATTCTCTCAGATCCAGCAAGAGTGTCCGGAGCCACTTCAACTCGCAAGCAGTCTGAGCCATGCTTCTATATACAGCTTCTGCACTTGACCTAACAACTACAACCTGTTTCTTGTTCTTCCGGCTAACTAGATTACCTCCAACGAAAGTGCAGAAACCAGATGTAGACCTCCTATCTTCCTTATCATCTGCGTAGCTAACATCAGAATAAGGCTCAACCTTCAAATGTCCCCTTTTATGAAACAAGAGCCATTTTCCTGGTGCACCTTTTATATACTCTAAAATCTTTAGAGCTGACTACAGATGGCATTCTCTGGGGGCTTGCATAAACTGGCTCACTTTCCCTACTGCATAACACATATCTGGCCTTGTGACCGTCAGATAAAAGAGTTTATCCACAAGACGTCTGTATCTGGTAACATCTTCAAGAATAGGAGAATTCTCATTCCAGCATTTGTCATCTCCAACAGCCATAGGAGTCCGAGCGGGTTTAGCCCCAAGAAGACCAGTCTCTTTCAAGAGTTCTAAGACATACTTCCGCTGTGAAAAAACAATAGAACCAGACTTTCTAAAAATCTCAATCCCCATAAAGTACTTAGGAGACCCCATATCCTTGGTAACAAAATGCTGAAGCAGATACTTCTTTGTCATGTCAATACCATTTCTATCATCTATTATAAGAAAAATGTCATCCACAAACCGTAAGAATAACAAGACCAGCCGAGGTTTTGTGGATGAACAAAGAATGATCTGCAGCACTCCGAGCAAACCCAATCACAGAAAATAACTTCGTTAAACTTGTCAAACCAGGCTCTGGGACTTTGCTTAAGACCATAAATTGTCTTTTGCAGTTTACAGACCTGAGACTCCCCCTGAGCAACATACCCAGGAGGTTGCTCCATCTAGACTGTTTCCTGTAAATCCCCATAAAAAAGACATTCTTCACATCTAACTGATACATTTCCCAGTCCCTATTGACAACCACCAAAAAAAGAACACGGATTGTAGTAATCGAGCAACATGAGAGAAAGTATCAAAGAAATTCACACCGTAGGTTTGCATAAATCTTTTGGCAATAAGCAGGGCTTTGTAACGTTCAATAGTACCATCAGAAAGAAATTTGATGGCAAAAACCCAGCGACAGCCAACCACATCAGCTCTTGGAGGGGTTGGAACAAGAGTCCAAGTACCCCGTTCAGTGAGAGTGTTCATCTCTTCATCCATATCAGCTTTCCATGTGGAATAACAAGAGCATCTTTATAGGAAGCTGAAATAATATTTGCTGAGAGAGCAAGAACAAAGCTCTGAGATGAAGGGGATAACCGCGCATAAGAAACCACATCCTGAAAAGGATGTTGAGTGCATGATCGAACACCTTTCCGAAGAGCAATCGAAAGATCAAGGTCTGTCTAGTCTACAGTATCAGTATCATCCAAAGAAGGGATTGCTGGCCCAGGAGCAGGTGGCAGCAGCTCAGTAGAAGAATCAGAGACAGTAGGAGAATCAGCGATAGAAGGAGAAGAAAGAGGTGCATGCTCTGAAAGAGGTGCCGACACAAGAGGAAAAGAAGTAGAATCATTAGAAGAAGGGAGAATAAAGGGAGAAGAAAAGAAAGGAGCATCCTCAAAGAAAGTGACATCTGCAGAAACATATTGTTTCCGGAGAACATGATCAAAACACCTATACCCTTTTTGTGTCGGACAATAACCCAGAAAAATGCACTTTACAAAACGAGAAGAGAGTTTGTCACGACTAGAAGAAGGAGAGTGGACAAACACCGTGCATCCAAAGACACGAAGAGGTAAAGGAAGCAGATTCCCATCAGAATACAGGAAGGAAAAAAGAGTCTTGCCATGAAGAACCGAGGACGGAACTCGATTAATGTGAAAGCAAGAGAGAAGAACAGCATGACCCCAATAAGATCGGGGAACATGCATATGAGTGAGAAGACTACGTGCCACATCCAGAAGATGACGATTTTCACGTTCAACAACACTATTCTGCTGAGAAGTGTAAGGATAAGTAGTTTGATGGACAATGACATGATTCAAACAGAATGACGTGAACTGATGACTAAGATACTCCTTAACATTATTTGTGCGAAGAATTTTAATAGGAGTATCAAATTGTGTACGAATCTCAGTATAAAATGTAGTAAAATTACAGAATATTTCAGATCGGTCACGCAACAGATACAACCACGTACGCCGAGAGAAATCATCAATAAAAGTAACAAAATACATGCTACCCTATCCAACAGTCGGAAGGGGAGCAGGACCCCAAACATCTAAATGAAACATATCAAAAGGTCGAGAAGAACTACGAGCATGCTTGGCAGGAAAAGTAGAGCGGTGATGTTTCCCAAATTGACAAGCTTCACAATTAAGAGAAGAACGTTCTCGAGGTAAATCAGGGAAAAACTGATAAAGAATTCGGGGAGGAGGATGCCCAAGGCGAAGATGCCATTGAAGTAAAGAAGAGGATGAAAAAGCAGAGGCGGTATCAAGGTAAAACAATCCATCGCGTGCAGTTCCCGTAGCAATCGACTCGTTGGAGTGAGGGTCCCGAAAAACACATGCAGAAGCAGTAAAAACAACTTCACAATTCAACTGTTTGCAAAAAGAAGTGACAGAAAGAAGATTTCACGGAAAACTAGGAACATAAAGAGTGTCATGAAGCCCAAGTGAATGAGTAACGTGCACCGTGCCAGACCCACAAATAGGAGACGGAGAGCCATCGGCAATCAGAACCGGAGGCAACCGAGTACTCGTGTCAAGAGAAGAGAAAAGACGAGAATTTCCAGTCATATGATTCGTAGCACCAGAATCAATGAGCCATCTTCTTGTAGAAGCAAACTGAGCAGCAGCAGAAGTAGCAAGAGAAGGAGTGACCATAGAGAATAATGGCAAACCGCACGGTTTAATATAATTAACCGCGCGAACAAAACGACCAAAAAGAGCTCACACCAAACAAGAGCAGGACGCAGAAAGAATGCAAACAAGTCGCAAAAACGGAGAGACCGCACAGTCACGGTGACAACGCACCAGCGACAAGGCAGATGCCGCGACCAAATGCGGAGCCCGCAACCGAGAAGAGAAACCGCACGACAAGCGCAAAAAGAGGAGAGACCGCACGAGTAGAGAAAATAACCTGCGCGAGTAGAGAAAACAACCTGCGCGAGAAGAAACAAGCCGCAGAAGGAAACAGCCCGCGGGGAGAAAGGGGAAAGAAGAAAGCGCGAACAGCAACAAAGCCGCGCGAACAGAACAAGTCGCAAAGAAGAACGACAATCAAGGGAGGGAAGGGGGGGGGGTCAAGAAGCCGGAGAAAGAGGCCGCGCGGTTAAACAAACAAACTGCTATCTAAGTGGAGCAACGGATCGGTTTCCTCTGATACAATGTGAAAAAAGTACTGAGTAAACCGACAAAAGGTAAATAAAGACAAATTTTATTGCTCCAAAAAGATAATTATTACATAGGTATGCCCCCTTATTTATAGAAATTGGGGGAGATGCGAGAATACAACAATCGATGTGGGACTAAATACAAGTCGTGCGGTCTATGCGGTTTGACCATTTCAAACCGCCCACTATACAATGAATAACAGAACACCAAGCAGCAACAGAGGAAAGCCGCCAGACCACCAGGGAAGACCGCTGGTGCAGGCCGCTAGACCGCAACTGCGGGTTGCCACCAGACCGCAGTTGCGGTTAACCATCTGTCCGTTGCTGCGGCTTCATCCAGATCGCTGCAGCTTCATCCAGAGCTGCGGCTTCACCCAGACCGCTGCAGCTTCATCCAGACCGCTGCGGCTTCATCCAGACCGCTGCGGCTTCACCCAGACCGCTGCGACTTCATCTAGACTGTTGCGGCTAACCTCCAGACCGCTGCTGCTGTCCTCCTGACCGCTAGCTGAAGTTCACCACCAGACCGCTGAGACAAACCGCTAGGTCGCTGAGAGAGACAGACCGCTGCGGTTAGACACAATTCTGCCCGGTCTCCTCAAGCTCCAACAGACGGAAATGGTGTCGAGGACGATCTGGACAACAAAAGAGGGAGACGAGCAACCTGGAGAGGAATCGAGTGGCACTGGTGCAGGTGGGAGATGAAACAACGCTCTATCTGGCGGCGCTAGCTGGATTCGACTGAAAGGATGGTGTCAGGGTTAATCTGGATGAAGAAAGAGAGAGCTGGCGGGCTTGAGCGATGTAGGCTGGTGCATGAGTGTACGAGAAGGCGGAAGCGGACATCAGCGGCTCGATCAAAAGTTGACTATTGCTAGATCGTTGATGGCGATGAGAACGGAAGCGACAAAACCCGGCGGCACTCGATGAGATGCGTAGATGGGGCGGTAGGTCGAACCAATGTTACCTGTAGGAGAAAACACTTGCGCTAAACAAAATTACTGGATACAATAATGAGGTATGCTCATTTCCAACTTTAGGAGGTTGGTTCCTTCTAGAAGCTCCTCTCTAAAATGAGAGATCCAAACCTAAATGATCAAAAGATTCACGTAACTCTCAAGCCACCTTCTTATATAGGAGGGGGAGGGGGCTAACACATGTCATTTCCCTAAGCATACAATTTAAAAATATTAAATGCAATAATAATAATAATACGCGCACTCGTAATAGTAACACACATAGTTCTTCTGCGTGCGAGAGTGCCAACAAACATATACTTGCTAGCGCGTGTGACCAGTTTGTCCATGGAAGGGCCAAGATGATGGACAAAGCAAACACTACCAAAAACACAAGGAGTCAAAGGGAAGAGGGGTTGCTAAGGAAAGAGGGGTTGCAAAGTGAAGAGGGGTTGTGAAGGAAAGAGGATGGAGGATGACGTCGCAAAGTTGAGAATGGAAGAGGGCATACAATTACTTAGATAACATGCGGTGGACACTTCAAAGTGCCAATAGATCTTGGGGACCTGCATTTGAAACATTAGAGAGCGAACAATCTCGAGGTCGTGGCGGTTCTTTCGTTTGGTTACACCATTTTGTTGCGGTGTATAAGCGCAAGATGTTTAGTGGATTACCGAACACAGTACAAGTTTTCTGAATATATTCACGTGCATTATTGGCTCAAAGAATTTTAATTAAGCGCGAGAAATGAGTACGAGTCTCAACAATAAAAGAACAAAAGATGTGATAGTTCAGAGCGTTCATGTAATAAATACAACCATGCCATGCGAGAATGATCATCCATAAATATAAGAAAATAACGATATCTAGATATATTAGTAGTTTTGTATAGGCCCCAAATATCTGAGTACATTAAATTAAAAGTAGCAGAGCTCCGATTATAGTGAGAGGAGAAGGTAGTGCCATATTGTTTCCCATATGATGCAACCTGCGACATCTTTTAGTTTTATTATTGTACCTGTATTTTGCTTTGCCGCACATGTTTTCGCGCTTAGTTGGATGATTATGTTTTGTATTGTGCATGTTGTTCGCACAATTTTTGTTTGACTCGTTTGTGTGACTGACCAACGAGACCCTAAATGCATAGGTCCGATAATTTAGGGGATAGATTTGTTTAGGGCAAGCTAAAGTAATTAACTATTTTTAAAATGTCCCCTATGCCTATAGCCGGCCTCGCCTTAAACTCCCCTCATTTTAATATCCGCCACGCCGAAATTCCTATACTATAAAAGTCCTATGTTTAAATATCAAAGTTCATCATTATTAACGAGGAATTGAGGTGGTTGCCGATAGCTATATAAACCCTAACCTTATGTTATAAAAGCCAACCTCTCCCACTGTTATAGTCGGCTGGAAATTGAACTGAATGAACCACTTCTTGGTTTGTTCGGTTTCTGTCCAGCGCCGCCAGAGCTCCTGCTCTCCCTCTCCCTGACGAAAGCCTGAGCCGCACCTGCCAGTGACCATCTCCTCCGACGAAACCACCTCCAGAGCTCATCTCCTCCAGTCGAACAACCCCTTACAGCTACTGCTTCCGGCCCGCGCCTCTCCTCCCCGTTGGATCCTCCTGCAACCTCCCCGCACCTTCCAAGGTCCTTCATCGTCGACACCACCTGTGAATCCCTCTCCCTGACGAAAGCCTGATCATACTTAGGATCCGACAACTCCTCCTGCTCCTTCCGCCAAATTCAGTGAGTCCTGCCATCAGTTCTACTGCCTGAAGCCCTGCCGCCCACCGTGGTTGCTGCCAAGCTCCTTCCAGGGTATAGTCGACTCCTCCATCTACTTGCTCCAGTCAGTTGAAGCCATTGTACCCTGTCTGCTGGTCGCACCACCGCCAGACCACTCTGGCACTTCCTCCAGTCTAGTCACCACCGTCTAGAAGTCGTGCCTGCCACTGCCTCTTCCCCTAGGTATATCTGTCGACCTCCCGCTCTCAGTCACTAGTTATTTTGTGCTTGAATTATCTAAATGAATAGTTAATTATGTGGATCTTGCCCGCTTAACTTCATCTCCTAATTATCGTTAATTACATATTTGGATTACCACTCTCTTGAATTCTATGCCTGTGGAATTAGTACTTGTGATGTTATTACGTTTGTGTGATAGCTTTGCGTTCGCGAGTGACACTTAGGTCGTTATTCGTTTTAAAATAGCCTGCAAAGTTCCTGTGCGTCACATTTATTTTAATAGATCACATTTAATTATCGTTAAGATCTACAACCCCCACCTCAGATCACTTTACCATAGATACAATATTCATATATAAAGTCAGAAAAAGGAAAAACAGGAAGAACTTTCTGTAGAATAGAAAAAGGAGCATGACCAAGACGTCGGTGTCAATCCACAAAGCTAACATATGAGAGAACAAAGGTGGGAAGGTCCTCTACAATGATATTCCTCGTCCGTCGATCCTACACCAAAAAGGAAGAAGAGAAAAAATGTGATCTAACAGTCATGATTATTAGTAAGACGACTAACAAAGAGGAGATTGAATTGAGAGCTAGGAACATGAAACACAAAGCAGAGTGAGGGGCAGAGTGAGGGGCGCATCTCTAGAGCCGCAGATTGGGGTGGTGTCTCCATTCATCCATTGACCACCGTGACAACAAGCAAAGCCCGTATACGGAGAAGGCTTATGCGTGGTAATATGATTCATCGCCCCAGAGTCGACTATTCAAGAGAGACTATGGGAAAAACACGATATACCTTCATTGGAGATAAAGACGATGAAGGCGAAAGTCCAAGTAACTAGCCCCGAAGATGCTGTAGTTATTCTCGCAATGTGTCAATGTCAGGGCGAGAGGTTTTATGAACATCCACTGCAAGAGAAGCATGGTGCTGGGAGGTAGAGGGATGCGGCAGGAACTCATGTTAACTTGCGGCCTTAGTATGTTTCGGACTGCCGCAATGGGTACACATGCAAGGATTTTGCTCCTTGGAGTGAATGCGATCACGCCCACCTCCCTGAGATCTATGAAGACCACCACGGTGTCCAAATACGGAGGACGATCGTTAGGAAAGTGTTGGAGTAGGGTAGGAAAGGGAGACATTGGAACATCGACGGGCGGAGTCCCACATCTGAGAGGGACAAGCTAGTGAGAGAGGATAAGATGGTCGTACAAACACTGCGGAGATGTGGGGGTAGTCGTGCCATCATTAGAGCTATGCCAAAAACCTCCTAATCACGTTGGGCCGCAAGATCCAACGTCGGAGGCTTGTGCTGAACCCAAACCTCAATGAGTGTCTTGTATTGGGCCACAAAGGATGTTAGGTCACCGTCTAAACCAGGTTCAACGATCGGAGATCTCGAAAGATATCTAATAGATGATGAAGGCTGCCTTGCCCGGAGTATATGGTCTTCAGTTCATCCCACATAGCTTTTACTGTACACGTCCCTCATCCCGGACCCATTGCTCGGTAGGCTCAACAGAGGTATCAAGTGGCACGATGAAGGAGATCTTTGGTCTACAGGACTCGGCGCACGGAGTGTACCCACTCTACAAAATTTTTCTTCTCGGTGAGGGAGATAGCTGTGATGTGAAGTTCATCCCGGACGTCAGGGAGAGGGGCCGGAGTAAGTGCAGGAAGGGTGAAGAGAGCAGACACAACATTCGTTTCTACGTGATGAGATATTACTGAGGGAAATAAAGGTTCTGCGAGTAACTGGAGGATATACCTTGGAGGGGGGGGGGGTTAGCGAGCTTAGGAGGAAACAACTGAGAAACAGTTGCGAGCTCTGAAGGAGTGAACCCACGAGTTCTCGCAGAGAGAGGAGTTGAGGGACAGTGGCAGGCGAGCTTCTACGAGCAGCGAAAGCGATGCGAGCTCCAGTTCACAGGAGGAAGTCGCTTGACGATGCTATATCTAGGTCGCAGGAAGAAAGCGCCAAATGAGGCGATCTCTAGTTTGTGGGAAGAGGTGGAGAACTTCTGGCGCGAGTGTCTACGAGATTAATGGAGGCAGGGAGAAATTGCCGAACGAGGAGAGCTCCAGTTTACAGGAAGAGGCGGCGAGCGTCTGTGGTATCAATGGAGTCAGGGAGAAATTGCGTTGGCGAGTTCCGAGCGTGAGCGTCGAGTCCAACGACAAGCAAGTTCAAGCTTTACCCTTCTTTATTGCAAAATTTTCAACTTCATAAGTGAATCTAATTTTATGTTTTTTTTAAATTTTTAAAAGTGTGCTCTCATCTCCTTAGTTTTGTTGAGTTTTGTATTTGACGTGATAATTTTTTACAAGAACGATGAATGAAGGTTGTACTGTAGCACTGAGACATGGAGGAATCCCGGGCACAAATGCTTGTGTATGTATATACATGTGTATAATATGATGTGTGTATCCAATATCTATATTTAGCTATGCAACTTTAATTAATTTAACATATATCACTTTGTTGTGGGATCCTTCCCCGGACCCTCGCTGTGCAAGGATGCTTTGTGCACCGTTCTGCCCTTAATTTATATCAATTCGTTGTTCTGAAATACAACATGAGTAAATTTATTTGATTACTAAGATCAAAATACTGTGTGTTTTATAGAATATATATTATTTGCACTACATTTTCAAAATTTTGGTGCATTCATTGCACTGCTGTGCCATGAATCCCCATGGGTTACAGAAAAAACTTTGATTCTTAGAATTTAACGGGTTCACCCGATTTAAGAAAACAATGATTGGTTTGTGTGTTGGGTTAACTGTTTGGCGGTGCTCAGGCGATCCACAATTCAACCCAATTCTTAGTGGACATGATTGGGTACTTTTGTTGGGTCGACTCTGACCGGTCCAACCATTCAGTCTGCATGTAATAATTTTGATTGTAACCTTTGAAGTCTTCTTGGTTTGAATCGTTATAAAAGCTTCTGATAAGGAGTTTTGGACCACTTTTAGTATTGGTGGTCGAGCTAATCAGCCCAAAACTATGCTCTCTCCAATGTAGCCATTTAGCATTGTGGAGTAATAAAAGTCGTTGAACATGAGTCACCAATGGCGATTCTCAGCATTTGTATATCCAGGTTTTAAATGATATCGACAGGTTTTGATTGTTGTCATATAAGGCTAATTAGGTTTCTTTTGTCATATAGCAATCGATTCATAGCAACTTGTTGAAAGTTTTAATTGATATCAGAAGGTTTTGATTGTTGTCATGCAAGGCTAATTAGGTTTTTTTTGCCAGATAGCAATCAATGCACAACAACTTGTTGAAAGTTAATTTCCTCTCGTTTCTTTACTTAAATATTTATTTTGTACTCTTTCTCTATAATTTTTTATTTTGCTTTCCATCTTTTACTTATATTCTCCTAATCATTTCTTATTTTTTTTATCTTTGCATGTTTTAGATATATGAATCCTTGATTTTGCTCACCTTTTCAGGGGAAAGTTCCACTACTATCTATTGAAGCAATACATGATTTACATATATTTATCTTTGCATTGGCAATAACTCATGTTATTCTCAGTGTTAAAACTATTGCTTTGGCTGGTGCGAAGGTAACTGAAAAGGCTAATGACTTTGTTTTTTGTTACTTGTCTCAAGTAGTATGGGCAATCTCAACCTTCTATATGATTTAGATACATAAATGGAAATTTTGGGAAGATTCCATTCATGAGGAAACACTGGAAGATGGTATGACTAGGCAAATGCCACTTCTAGAATAATATACAAATGATTTGGTGCAATCTTCTTATGGATTTGAACGATGTTTTCTCTTCTGAGAAAAGGAAACCCTTTTACTATTTATACTCACTTAATACAGAATTATGTAGGTGGATCATCAATATTGTCAAAGAGCATTCCTGTTCATGAAATCAAATCTAGGCGTTCCGACTACCATGGCTTCCGCAAATATTATATGGTACTAACTTGGATGGTAAGTCACACATCATCGTCCATTAGGACAATAAAATTTCTAACACCAGTAAACATGCTACTTGTGTTGATACTCTAGAAAAAAAGTCAGGTGGAATTAAGTGCCCTCTATTTATTCACAATGGGTAAAGGCCCAAAAAACAAGAAAAATAAATGGACCTTTTATAATGGGGCTTTTACAATATGCTATAAATAATGATTTAATTCAACTCTCCCCCTCAAGATGAGATTATATGTTTAACATTTCCAGCTTGATAATATTGTCTTTGAACAAGTCATGGCTCGGGTACTTGATAAAGATGTCTGCATGTTGATCTTGAGATTAAACAAACGAAGTGCAAATATTACCTTTTTCAAGGCGATCCTCAATAAAGTGTCTTTCAATTTCGACATGTTTTGTTTGATCATGTTGAACAAGATTATACTCAATATTGATTGCAACTTTATTGTTGTTGTATAATCTGATTGGCCTTTCGGTCTGTAGTCCCAAATCTCACATTATCGAGTTAAACCTGAGCCCCTCACATATTCTTGTGATATTGCCCTATACTCTGCTTCTACGCTGGATCTTGCTACAACATTTTTCTTCCTGCTTTGCTAGGTCACTAGATTCCCTCCAACCAAAGATCAATATTCGGTGGTGAACTTTCTATCACCTTGACTTTCAGCCCAACCAACATCTGCATTAACTTCAACATTCAGCTGTTTATTTCAGGAGAATAGAAGTCCACGTCCAGGGGAGTTCTTTAAATATCGTAGTACACACATGACAACTTCATGATGTCTCAGTCTTGGAGAGTGCATGTATCTGATGAGGATCCCAATAACATGTGTGATATCTGAGTGAGTATGTGAGAGATAGATCAACTTTCCCACCAATCTTTGGTAGCTAGAGGAGCCGACCTTCTCACCATCTTTGTCTTCATAAATCTTACAACTTCTATTGGTGAGTTTGCAGGAATACAACCAAGCACCCTGCTTTTTTTAGAAGACCGAGGACATATTTCCTCTGAAAAATGAAGATTTTGCGGTCAGAGTGTGCAACTTTTATTCCTAGAAAATACTTCAATTTTCCTAGATCTTTAACTTCAAACTCTTTACATAAGCGCTCCTTAAGCCACATGATTTCTGCAACATTATTTCCCGTGAAAATTATGTCGTCGACATAAACAATGAGAATTGTCACTTTGTTTGCTTTCTTTTTCGCGATGAGAGTATGATCTGAGTGACCCTGTTTGTATCCCAATACGGTCATGACATTTTGGAACTTTCCAAATCAATCCCTAGGGGATTGCTTGAGACCGTAGAGTGATTTTTGAAGTTGACACACCTTTCCCTCAGATCCCGCCTTTACGAAACCAGGTGAGACTTCTATACACATTTTCTTCAAGATCATCGTGTAAAAATGCAATTTTGTCATTAAGTTGTTGCAACTCCCATCCCAAGAATGCAACACATGATAAAATGACACGGATGGAGTTCATTTTTGCAACAAGAGAAAACGTTTCATGATAGTACTTACCTGAGGTTTGAATATACCCTTGAGCAACTAGCCTTGATTTATATATCTCAACAACCTCCTCTTGATTCTGTTTAACCAAGAACACCCATCAGGAACCAACATACTTCTTCCCGACATGGAGTTGGGTGAGTGTCCAAGTCTGTTTTTTTCCAATGCCAACATCTCTTCTTCCATTATTTTGCACTACACTGGTATCTCTTTGGCTTCCTGCTACGTATTAGGAATGTGAACAGAATCCAAGGAGGAGTTGAAGACCTTATATGTTTTTATCAGATTTTGATAAGTGATATAATTGACAAGTGTGTATTTAGCAGAGGTCAACTTCCGCTTTAGATGTATAAGTGGATGATGAAACTTGTAGTCAGAACCTGAGTCAGAAGATCATACCTGCGGTAGAGGAATGACTGGGTGTTGTAATATCGTAGCACTAGGGCTGTGTTTGTGATAGACTAGAGGAGGAGGAATGAGACTCCCGAGAGGTGGATTCACGAGAGGAGTAGATATGTCCGATACAGTCATAGGTGGTGATTGCGAGTTCACAATAGATGGATTCGCGGGAGGAGATATGTCAGAGGCATGTATATGAGGTGATTGCTGATGGATCTTGAGACGCCTTTAGAGGGGGGGGGGGGTGAATAAGGGCAAATAACAATTTTTACCAAAATATTTAACTTAGCAAAATAATTATGAAACTTAAGCAGATTTTCACACAATCAAAAATATGAAACTAGTACTTAGAAATTTTATGAAAAAAAGTAAATGAACCTTTTATTTCATAAATAATAAAAAACAAAAACTATTATTTCAATAGAGCTTGAAATTGAGGCTACAAGTGAAAATTTTCTTTTGTGATTTCACCGGTCCTTCTCCCAAGGACCGACTGACTATAACCTATCTCTCCCTAGATACAACCTCTAGCCTCCCCTAAATCTCTCCACGACCTAGTCGCTGCACACAAGACGACGATTTTTCCCTAAACCACATAAGGGCCTAGTCGCCACTCACAAGGCGGCGAATTCTCTACCGATTACAAAGTATAAAGAAAAGATTACAAAAAGTAGAATGAAAATAAAAACTCCCTCTGCTCTTGAGCGCTGAAGAAGACGACGAATTCTTTCGAAGATCGCCGGAGTTGAAGTATACGAACGGTCTCTTCTTCGCTCTTGAACTTTTTTAGGCACTTAAGAGTTTTTTTAGGTTTCTGGAGTTATCTGGCTGTGTATGCACGAGAATGAAGGCTCCTGCAGGTGTGTAACTGAAATTTCCCGAAATCCAGCCTATTTATAATTTTCGCTATCGCGCTATGATAGGTAGCTATTGCCTGCGATATCTTCTCCAGCTGCAATGTGTCCCACTCTGCAATAACCATGCCGGGAAGATGAAAAACGCGTTCGATCGTGTGGCTATCGCGCCACGATAGGTAGATATCTTTTGGCGATACCATTGAGTAATGTGCGTCGTGGCTGATCGTGCGGAACGTGGCCCATGTCATGGCTGACATCATCCTGCTATCGCATGGTGATAGAAAGTTATCGCCAGCGATATCTCTGGCTTTCACAAAATGTGGTGCTCGTCACCAATCCACAATCATCAGAGTATTTTTCCTATGATATCTGCACACCATAAACACCCTAAGATCAAATACATTCAGGATTTTTTATTTTTAAAGCAAGAAGTGTGGAACGCATGCTCCAACAATTGCAAGACCACAATAGGGAGAGGAAGACGGGGATCGTCGACAGCAGTGTTCTCCCCTAACGAGAATCGAAGTACTGTACCTCCTCACCAAACGTAACTTCCATGGTGCAGTAGAATCGTCGAGAGGTAGATTGATAACGACACCTTTCGTAGTAGGAGTAACCAACAATGACCCAGTATAGGGAGCACACATCCAATTTATCACGATGCTACTAATGAACATGAATGAAACAAACACACTCAAACACACACAGAGGTAGATGAGAGGTGTGGACAATGCATTTAGTAGATAGACGGGATAAGTGAGAGAGATACTATAAGGTGTTGGAGGGTAGACGATTGATGGGGTAAGCAGCAGCGAGAACCGCGTCACCCCAATAGGACTTAAGAAGATTCATGATGAGAAGAAGGTATTTGGTAATCTCAAGGAGATGTTTGTTTTTACGTCCAGTCACACCATTATCAGTAAAGGTGTTGACACATGTTTTTTGATGAAAGATCCCATGGTCTCTAAGATAAGTGCTGAAAGCACCACGATCATTGTACTCATTCCCATTGTCACTCTAGATCATGCAAATAGTGCTACCAAATTGAGTAGCCACCCACCATGGTGTGAAAATACGAAAGCAATCAATGATCTCACTTTTCCTTTTTTATAAATATATTCAAGTAGAGCAAGAGAAGCAATCAATAAAAATCACAAAATCATCTGTAACCAGAGAGAGGCAATAATGGAACATCGATATGAATAACATCAAAAAGAATCATACTAGGAGAAGAAAAATGATTAGTCTATGCCATACATGTTTAGAAAGTTCACATTCATTATAATCAAAACATCCTAGAGAGCTTGAAAATATAAGAAAAAACTTGAGAAGATGAATGACGGAGGGATGTCCAAGATGTTGATGCCATCGACGCACATCACCAAGTGAAGGACGAGGACTGGAGAGAGCTGGAGGGGCACTGGAGAGAGCTTGAGGTGGAAGAATTCCCAAGATGTTCAACGCCCCACAATTTCTACTACTGCTAATACGCTGCTTCGTTGTCAGATTTTGAAAAACACAACCATCATGAGAAAAAATTATAGAACAGTTTGAGGAAGTAGTCAGATGACTAATAGATAACAAATTATGAGAAAAAACAAGAACATGCAACATTTCAGTGAGGGGCATGATAGAGGAACAGAGGATGGTCCCCTTGCCAGCAATTGGTGAGAGTGAGGCATTGACAGTGACAACCTTATCATGCCCTGAGAGGGGGCTGTAAGCGGTAAAACCTGACGATGTTCCTGTCATGTGATCTGTCTCCCTGAAGTCATTCAGAGGAAGTTGCAGAGGCAGACTGGGCGCTGCGCAGACCAGCAGTGGTGAATGGAATATAAGAGAATGAAACCTGAGTGCGCATGAGACGATGCAAAATTTCTAGTTCCTCCGAGAAGAGACATTTAGAGGGAGGTCGACCGAGAGCAGCTTCAATAGTGTAAACGGCAGAAGAAAGATTCGGTTGGTGACTGCGATCATGACCGCGACTGTAACCACAAGAGCTTTTATGCGATGGAGCAAGATTAGGATGGAGACGAAAGCAGGAGTCACGAGCATGACACTGTTTACCACAGTAATCACACAACTTGAGAGACGGAGAGGGCAGAGTGCGAAGAAGGCCAACAAGGGCAGAGTGATCAGAACCATGATTCGAGCTGAGAGAACGATGGTGATCTTCATCCTCTAAGACCATTTTGAAGGTTTCTCGAAGAGAGGGAAGAGGTTACTGGTTCAAAACATGAGTGCACACCATGTCAAACTCCATATTAAGGCCCATGAGAAAGACATGGAGACAATATCGGCCTTCCTTAGATTTTAAGGCTCGAGCATCAACTGGGCAAGTGGGAATGAAATTATCAAAGTAATCCAGCTCTTGGTAGAGGCGTTCGAACTCAGAGAAGTAAACAACTACAGATGAAGTGCCTTGTTTGAGCTCCAGGAGATGTCGAGTGAGCTCGTACACTTAGGTCGAACTACCAAGCTATGAATAAGTATCTCTTGCCCGATTCCAGTTGTCAAAGGCTGAGTTCATCAACATGTAGCTGCGATAGACTAATGATGGACATAAAATGAAACAACCACGGGACAACAAGGGAATTGTCAACGTCCCACTTTCGCCACCCCAGATTAGTACTAGTAGGATGAAGAAGTGTCCTGTTGATGTACCCATTGAGCTAATGGTTGCGGAGGGTGTAAAAGATAAAACCTTATCACACCCTTCGAGGGGGTAAAGGTAAAACCCGATGATGTTCCTGTTATGTGATCTGTCGCCCTGGAGTCAATAATCCATTCAGAGGAAGTTGCGGAGGCAGGCTGGGCGGTGGACAGAGTAGTGGTGGTGAATATACCAGAAGGGGAAGAAATTTGAGTGTGCATGAGACGACACAACTTTCAGTTCGTCCGAGGACAAGCTGTTGGAGGGATGCTGACCAAGTGCAGTTTCAGTAGTGTGAGCAGCAGAAGAAGGATTTGGTTGGCGAGAGAACCCACAGCCACAGCCTCGGCCCCGACCACGGCCTCGGCCCCGGCCTGTGCCACGACATGACCACGACCACGACCACGACCACGACCACGACCACGACCACGACCACGACTGTACAACCCCGTGTTCGACGACTGGGTCCAGATGGGCAAGCAAGCCAACTCCGACCCGCTCTAGTATAAGCGGGCGGATGGTCCCGGAGGAGCGGTTCGCTCTCCTCAGGGCCTGAGAGGTCACCTGAGCGAGTCAGCCCCGACCCGCGCCTCCTAGGCGGGTCAGCCCTGCCCGCGCCTCCTAGGCGGGTCAGCCCTGCCCGCGTCTCCTGGGCGTGTCAGCCCCGACCCGCGCCTTCTAGACGGGTTAGCCCTGTCCGGGCCTCCTAGGCGGGTCAGCCCCGTCCTGCCTCTCCTAGGCGGGTCAGCCACGACCCGCGCCTCCTAGGCGGGTCAGCCCTGCCCGCGCCTCCTATTTGGGTCAGCCCCGAGTCAGCCCCGGCCCGCGCCTCTTAGGCGAGTCCGCCCCAGCTCGCTCCCGCCCGATGTGGTTGCGAGTTGACTCGGAGGCTAGGAAACCCTTCCTCGTGGGGGCCAAAGGCCAAATTACCAGGATGATCCTGCAGGAGGTGCCAATATCCATCTAGAACAGCGAAGTTACACTGTTGGCAGACCCCGTTGGGCTGCACATAGCTGTTCAAAACAGCGGAGGTTGGCTATTTGCAGGCCGTTTTCAGAGTCTTATAAATAGGACCCAAGGGGTACCTCAGAAGGCACGCTTACTTGCCTCCCAGTCTTCTAGCGCTTTCTGAGGTACCTTAGCCCGACATTTGGCTAAGGAGGGGAAGCGCTCAGTGATCTTCCGGGTGTGTGGTGGGTCCTCCTCGCCGGGCCCTTGGTCTAGTCCCTTGTTCTTTTTTCCTTGTTGTTTTTCTTGCAGGAGAGAAGTAGGTGCGCGATCACCCCTTCCCCAAGGGTGAACTCCACAGAGACCGGTTTTTCGGTTTCAACATTCTGGTGCGGTGAGCGTGGAGCGTGGTCAACATAGAAAATCTTCAGCGAGCTCGATGGTAGGAGAAATGCAAGGATCGGACAGGTCCGACTCGCCACCCCTCCCCCTCCCCCTCTCGCCATAATGGGGATGTTCGAGGACTTCAGGCAGGAAGTACTCGACTTGGTCAGATTCCCACTCGCCGCGCGTGCCGAGTGCTCGACTCCAGCGGTCCCTGTTCTCGTGGCTCCAGCCTTTGGCGAGGACGCTCCCTGTAGGCGGGCCGGGAAGGTCGCCGAGGAAGGGAGAGGTGGCGATCTCCCCGGGAGGGTGCTCTTCCCCGGCTCGGCAAGCGGCGGCAAGTTCGGTGAGATGGGGGTGCGAGACCCCCCAGCCCGCTCAGTAGGGGGAGGCAGCCCCTTCAGCGAGCTGGTTTCCTCTGCTCCGGTTCCAGAGGGGCTCAAGGAGCCCGAGATGTCCTATTACACCGGGAAGGGAGACCCGGTTCAACACGTCTAGTGGTTTGAGGACGTGGTCTCGATCCGACAGATGTCAGATGGATTTAAGTGCAGACTCTTCGCCATCACCCTCAAGGAGAAGGCGAGAGAGTGGTTCCACCAGTTGCCGGCCAATTCCATCTACTGCTTCGAGGACCTACGCCGGGGGTTCATGCTGAGGTTCACCACCTCCAAGAGGAGGAAGGAGTCGGAGTCCCTGTTCCACATCAAGCAAGGGGTGAACGAGACCTTGGGGAGCTACGTCGATCGCTTCCAGGAGGAGGTCACCCAAGTCCAAGAGATGCCGGGGCATACCCTGATGATGACCTTCACCCTGAGGATGCAGCAGGGTTTCTTTCGAATGGAGCTGAAGAGGGTGCCGCCCCTTTCCTACGAGGAGTTGATGGAGAGGGCGGCAAGAGAAGTCGACGGGGAGGCGTCGAACCCGAAGTTTGCCCGGAAGTTAGCCAGGTGGGCTACGGAGGAGGAAAAGGCTCAGAGGGGGCAGAGGTTAGGAGGAGAGGAGAGCTGAACCCCGACAGAGGGAGCATCAGTAACAACAACCCAGGTGGGGGCGTCAGGAGCCGAATCATCGGCTAGGCTGGAGGCCAGAGTGGCAAGATCAAGGGCCGAGGAGAGGTCATCACGGTGGGGATAACCGCTAGGGAGGCCAGGGCCAGTTCTATCTTCCAGGCGGGAGGCAAGGCCAGAGGCAACGTCTCCCCGACCAGGAGCAGGCTATGACAATAGCCATGAGGGAGAGGAGGAGAGCAGCGCGAAGGAGAAGAAGGGAGGTTAGGGTGGAGCTGCCCTACTGTGACTTCCATCAGGAGGAAGGGCACGCCACGGCCACGTGCCCGGAGTTTCTCGAGATGAGAGGAAACAGGGAGCGGCAACAACAGCAAGATCGCCAGGGAGTGCGGATCGAGGTCCTGCCTTGGGCGGAGGAGGACAGGTGTGAAGACCGGGAGGATGTGGGGACCCGGGGAGGGATCAGAGTGATCCACGGGGGGGTGGGGGTCGAGGCTTCCCGAAAGGCAAGTCTCCACACCATGTACCGAAGGAGCGTTGCCTCCACATCCCAGACCCCACCCCCGGAAGAGAGAATCACCTTCTCAGTCAAGGATATGTCGGGTTATGATGATCCCTTCTGCGATGCGCTGGTCATCCAGACGGCCATCAAAAATTTCACCGTCTCCCGGATCCTCATCGACAACGGGAGCTCAGTCAACGTCATCTTCAAGAAGGCGTTTGACACGATGAAGGTGGAGGCCAGGAGGGTGCTGGCCTCGGACGGGCCCCTGTTTGGCTTCTCAGGGGAGAGGAAGGAGGTCGAAGGAGTGAGACTCCATGTCTTTCTGGGGGGGCAGTCCCGCACCTGCAGGTTCGTCATCGTGGACACCCCCAATAGCTACAACGCCATCTTCGGGAGGCCCCTCATCAGCGCCTTCCGCTGCGTCCTCTCGTCCTTTCACCAGTGCCTGAAGTTCAACGCCGAGGGAGTCCAGATCCGGGTCCGGGGAGATCCCAAAGTAGTGAGGGAGTGCTACGTCACGACGGTGAACTCCATCTCTTGGCAGGAGGGGGCTAAGGAGATGGGACGGAGGATGGAGGAGGCGGAGCAGGAGGCCGGCAGGGAAGAGATGGAGGTAGAGGAGAGCCGCACCCAGGTGGAGGTGGCGGAAGAAGTTCAGGGGTCGGCCGAGGCTATGGCTGTGGAGGAGGCTGGAGAGGAAGTCCTTGCCCTAGGAGGGGGGGGGACGTTAAAGAATGGGGGGAGCAGTCCCGCTTGGAAGCATCAGAGGAGGTGGTGGAGATGGAGGTTCTCACCCTGGGAGGCAGGGTGGAGAAGGTTCGCGTCAGCAGGGGGCTGACTCCGGAGGCCCAGGGCAGGATGCTGGAGTGCATCCAGAAGAACGTGGACATCTTCTCCTGGAGCGCCGCGGAGATGCCAGGGATCGACGCCGACGTGGCCTGTCATCGCCTCAACCTGGACCCGGAAGCTCGCCTCGTCCAGCAAAAGAAGAGATCTACGGCGGACAGGTTGGCCGAGCCGATCAGGGAGGAGGTAGCTAAGCTTCTCAAGGCTGGCTTTGTATCCGAGATCCAATACCCCGGCTGGGTCTTCAATGTAGTAATGGTTAAAAAAGGAGACGGCCGGTGGCGTATGTGTGTTGACTTTTCTTTACTTAATAAATCATGTCCCAAGGATTGTTACCCCTTGCCTCGGATCGACGCGCTGGTTGACTCAGCTGCCGGTTTCCCTGTAATGAGTTTTCTAGATGCATTTTCAGGTTATCACCAGATCAGGATGCACCCCCCCGATGTCAAAGACGTCTCTTTTATCACGGGGGATGGGTGCTTCTGCTACAAAATGATGCCCTTTGGGCTAAAAAATGCAGGTGCAACCTATCAGAAGATGATGGATAGGGTCTTCCGAGAGCAAAGGGGGAGGAACTTGGAAGTGTATGTGGATGACCTCATGATCAAGAGCCGGGATGTCGACTCTCACCTCCGGGACTTGGAGGAAACCTTCGCCACCCTGCGCGAGTATAAGATGAGGCTGAACCCCTTGAAGTGCGTCTTCGGGGCGGGCAGGGGCAAGTTCCTAGGCCATCTCCTTACCCCAGCAGGTGTAGAGCCCAATCCTGATAAGGTCCGAGCAATCATGGAGCTGGGATCACCTTGGAATGCTAAAAAGGTACAACGATTGACAGGGAAGCTGACAGGGTTAAGCAGATTCCTCTCCCGGGCTGGAGAGAAGTGCTCTCCCTTCTTCAAGACTTTGAGGGGAGGCCAGAAGTTTGAGTGGACTTCAGAGTGCGAGGAGGCATTCCGGGCCTTGAAGAGGCAGTTGACTCAGGCCCCCCTGCTCCAAGGGCCAAAGGAGGGGGAGGATTTGTCTCTGTACCTAGGGGTCGGAGCGGAGGCCCTGAGCTCCGTCCTGGTCCGAGAAGAGGGGAAGAAGCAGCTCCCCATATATTATGTAAGTCGGGTGTTGAGGAGGGCCGAGCTTCGCTATCCCATCTTGGAAAAGCTGGCCTTCGCTCTAGTCATCTCGGCTCGGAGGCTCTGGCCTTACTTCCAGGCACACTTGATCCGAGTGGTGACTGACCACCCCCTCCGCAACATCTTCGAGGGGGTGGAGCATTCAGTCAGATTGGCTAAGTGGTCGGTGGAGCTGAGCGAGTTCGATATCTCCTTCATCCCCCGCCTCTCGATGAAGGCCTAAGCCATGGCCGACTTCCTGGCTGACTATGCGGTCGAGGTGGCAGAGACAGAACTCGCCCGCCCCGTTCCTTGGAAGGTGATGGTGGATGGCGCCTCAGGGAGGCATTCCCTGGGGGTGGGGGTGATCTTGGAAAGCCCTCAGGGAATGAGGATCGAACAAACGGTGGTGGCGCACTTTCCCATCACCAATAATTAGGCCGAGTACGAGGCGGTAATCGCAGGGCTCCGCCTAGCCAGGAAGTTGGGGGTGAATGATGTAGAAGTCCTCACTGACTCCATGGTGGTGTCTTCCCAGATCAACGGGGAGTTTGAGGCAAGGGAGCCAACTTTGCAGCTGTACTTGGCAAAAGTGAAGGGGGTCATCGGCACGTTCCAGACTTTCTCCATCCGGCACGTGCCTAGGGAGGAGAATGAGCAAGTAGATCAACTGGCGAAGCATGGTCCCCGGGTGGGGGGTACCATCACCGACCTGTTCCGCCCCTCCATCGAGAAGGGAGAACTGATGGAGGTAGACCAACACCCCTCGTGGATGGATCCGTTCACAACCTTCCTCTCCACCGGGGAATACCCCGAAGGGATCGACAAGAAGAAAAGTACAAGTCGGCATATTATCTCATGCGAGATGGACATCTGTACCGGAAGACCCTCTCAGGAATGTTGGCGCGTTGCGTGGCTGAGAGAGAGGTCTCGAGGATCTTGGAGGAAATCCACTCCGGAGAGTGTGGGAGCTATTCTGGGAGTCGGACCCTGGAAGGAAGAATCATCAGACAGGGATACTTCTGGCCGACCTTGAGCCATGACGCCGCGGAGTTCGCAAGGAAGTGTAGCAAGTGCCGGCTGTTCGGCCCCCTTCAACTGCAGCCAGCTCAACGCCTTAGGAGCATCACAACGCCCTGGCCCTTTGCAATCCGGGGAATGGACCTGGTAGGGCCTTTCCCTCAGGCCAGCGGGCAGAGGAGATTCTTGTTGGTCATGATTGACTATTTCTCCAAGTGGTTGGAAGTCAAGGCGTTGGCCAAAGTTACCTCTCAGGTCATCAGGAACTTCGTTTGGGGAGAAATCATCTGCCGGCATGGGTTGCCCCAGGCTATTGTCACGGACAACGAGCCTCAGTTCGCTAGCGCCGAATTCATCAGCTTTTGTGGCCAGCTCGGAATAGATCTCAGGTTCGCTTCGGTTCATCACCCCAGGAGCAACGGGCAGGTGGAGACGGCAAACAAGATCATTGTCAACCTCCTCAAGAAGAAGGTGGAGAACTTGAGGGACAGCTGGGTGGAGCAACTCCCTTCGGTCCTCTGGGCTCTTAGGACCACACCCAACACCGGCACAGGAGAGACTCCCTTCAAACTCTCCCATGGGTGCGAAGCGGTACTCCCAGTGGAGTTCGAAGTCTGGACGCCTCGGGTGGTCGAGGCAGGAGAAGATAGAGAGGAATGGAGAGCCGAGAATGAGGAGGAGCTGCGGCTCTCCCTTGACATGGTGGAAGAACTGCGCGACCTCTCCGCCGTCCGACAGGAAGAGGTGAAGAGGAGGATGACTAAGTACTTCGACAAACACGTCAGGATCAAGCAGTTCGCGGAAGGGGACTTGGTTATGAGAAAGGTGGATGCCGCAGGGAGGTCAGCCGCTGTGGGGAAGCTCAACCCCAACTGGGAAGACCCATACATAGTGCAGGAAGCGCTGAAGTCAGGAGGGTACCGCCTCCGGAATGTGGAGGGCGAGACCCTAAGTCTCACCTGGAGTGATGACGACTTAAAACGTTTTTTTCCCTGAATCATGTAAGTGGTGTTCCATTTTCTAATAAAGCCTCTTTTGATGTACCTGTGCCCCTGCAACGAATAATGCAAATGCTAGTCTACTCAGACTCCGAGCAGATCCCGCTGCCAGGCTCCCATCAAGCTGGCAGGGCTGGATGTCGCTCGGCGGAGTCTACCCAGACCCCGAGCAGATCCTGCTGCTATGCTCCCATCAAGTTGACAGGGCTGGATGTCACTCTGCGGAGTCTACTAAGACCCCGAGCAGATCCCGCTGCCAGGCTCCCATCAAGCTGGTAGGGCTGGATGTCACTCGGCGGAGTCTACCCAGACCCCGAGCAGATCCCGCTGCCAGGCTCCCATCAAGCTGGCAGGGCTGGATGTCACTCAGAGGAGTCTACCCAGACCCCGAGCAGATCCCGCTGCCAGGCTCCCATCAAGCTGGCAGGGCTGAATGTCACTCGGAGGAGTCTACCCAGACCCCGAGCAGTTCCCGCTGCCAGTCTCCCATCAAGCTGGCAGGGCTGGATGTCACTCGGAAGAGTCTACCTAGACCCCGAGCAGATCCCGCTGGCAGGGCTGGATGTCACTCGGAGGAGTCTACCCAGACCCCGAGCAGATCCCGTTGCCAGACTCTCATCAAGCTGGCAGGGCTGGAGGTCACTCAAAGGAGTCTACCCAAACCTCGAGCAGATCCCGCTGCCAGACTCCCATCAAGCTGGCAGAGCTGGATGTCACTCAGAGGAGTCTACCCAGACCCCGAGCAGATCCCGCTGCCAGGCTCCCATTAAGGTGTCAGGGCTGGATGTCACTCGGCGGAGTCTACCTGGACCCCGAGCAGATCCCGCTGCCAGGCTCCCATCAAGCTGGCAGGGCTGGATGTCACTCGACGGAGTCTACCCAGACCCCGAGCAGATCCCGCTGTCAGGCTCCCATCGAGCTGGCAGGGCTGGATGTTACTCGGCGGAGTCTACCCAGACCCCGAGCAGATCCCGCTGCCAGGCTCCCATCAAGCCGACAGGGCTGGATGTTACTCGGCGGAGTCTACTCAGACCCTGAGCGGACTCAGCTGTCAGGCTCTCACCAAGCTGGCAGGGGCTGGATGTCATTCCGGGAATTCACCTAGACCCCCCGCTGTCCAGAAAAAGCGGGAAGTCTTGGTGCGCCTAAGGTAAGGAACTAGACATCCGCATTACGAAGGCGAGAGTCGCAGGTTCGCCGAGATGACCTTAGTGGGCCAGCGGGCCAGAAACGTCGACTCCGACCTATGGTTCGGCGAGGCGAGAGCTCGGCCACGCCGAGACCCCCGGGGGGCCGGCTTGCGCAAAGTCAGGAGGTATGGGCATTAACTGAGCCTTCTCGCCCGCTCTACGCCACAAATGGCGTGGCAAACCCGGGCGGAGGACGCGAGTCGCCGACTCGCGGTGCGGCTAACTAACGTGCCTCTCGCTTCTAAGCCTAAATTCCGAATCCAGAACGAACAGACGACCTAACTCGCAAGCAGCAACGGATCAGAAGAGGCTGAAGAGATCGCGAATGCAAGAAGAGAACATTTATATTAAAAGAGCAAAATATAGAAACAATTTTAAGTACATTGGATCGATCAAAAAATTATGGTTATTACAAATCACGTGCCTCGGCCCGCATCCCTGCGGCAGCAAAAACAATGATGTACGACGCGCCGGCTTCCAGCGAGGCGAGCTCCGAACGGCGAGCACCACTATATGTGATGGTAGGACCCGTCGCCCGGCCTCGGTACCAAAAAGAATAATTCTGGTACCACGTCGCGCGCCGAAAGCTTGACGCCCTCGCTTTTGATCAGGTCGGCCCGCCGCAGCGTCTGGAGGGTATACTTCGCCGCACCAGCGTCGTTCTTCTGCATCATGACTTCAAGGTCGTACTCGCTGTAATGCGCGAGCTGACAGCCGCTGCTAGACGGCGGCAGAGCGGCCGTTGCAGTCTCCAACTCGCCCACCCGCGCCTGCAGCGCTTGCTTCTCTTGCTGAAGGGTGGCGATCTCGGTGCCCAGCCGGCTGGCCGTCACTGCGTCCTGCGAGAAGGGGAGTCACTGAGATAAAATGAAAGGAAACATCTGAAGGCTAGTGCGGGTCAAGGAACTTACCACCCCCCAGGTATTGAGCGAGGGCAGCCTCGACTGTGTCGGCTCGCCTTCGCTGGTCGTCCGCCTCCTCCGCCGGGAGCTTGCGGGCCGCTTCCTTCTCATCAACCAGCCTCTTGAGCGAGGGGGCTTTCTTCTCTATCCGGAGGCATCGCCGGCCGACCATGTGGGACAGCTCAAGACTGCGGAACTGGGCCCGCGCGCTTTCGTGAATCAGCACTCGCGTGGCCTCCTCGTCATAGAGGGCGGTGTCCTTCCGTGAGTAGAGGCCATACGAAAGGTTATAAGCCTCTCCGCCAATAGTGTCCTGCTCCACCCAACTCGGCAGCAGCGAGGAGATGAAGACCCGGTTCGTCTCCTTGTCCCATTGGAGGAGCGGGACGCCGAGCTCATCTGAGGGCCCCTCGCCGTAGCCAAAATTACGGTGCCCTCTTGGCACTGGCTTCGCAGCGGGCTGAACCCCTTCTCGCGGCTCCGAGGTGCCGACCTCCCCGGCGAGAGAGCTGTCGGCCGGAGGGGCCGCGGGGGCGAGATCCCTAGATGGTTGGCCCACTGGGGCCTTGCCTTTCTCGCGAGCTGAGAGAGGCATCCCGCCCGCTTTCTTCGATTTCTTGGGTGGTGGCGGAGCCTGAGGCTGCTCGCGGTTGGGTCGCTTCTGGGCTGCAGGGACCGTGACCTCGCGATGAGCGGAGGCCGCCGCCTCGGCCCGGGCGAGCTCGCTAGAAGCGAGCCGCGCGCTCTCGTAAGGGGGTGTAGGGGGATGTCGCACTCGCCTGCGAGAAGTATAAGGCTTAGAGCATGTAAAGGACAGATAAAAAGGCGGAAGCGCGAACCGCTTACCTTCCCCGGGCAGGACGGGGACATCCAGATTCCTGCGAAGGAAGGCCACTTCAAAGTTCTTCCCGGCAAAGAACCCGAACAGCTCCACTTCATGGCCCCCCAGGCTGGGGGGGGGGGGGTAGCTCGCCTCGCTGAATTGGATTGGCGAGAAGGGGACGTTGCCGAAGTCTCCCTTGACGAAGATGAATTTCTTGAGCCAGTTGTGGCTCTTGTTGACGGTCTCCCGCACCTTCACGTGGCTGCTGGCGAAGCAGGCGGTCCCGTCTTTGTTCGCCCGGAAGGAGAACAGCTTGCGGAAGACCACGAGGCTGAACTCGATCCTCTCTTCCTGCAGGAAGCAGGCGAACTCGACCACTACCGCAACTGAGTTGGGGGTCATCTGCCCGGGGACGACCCCAAAATACTTGAAGATTTGACGGACTTCCGGCCATAAAGGTAGCCGGAGGCCCGCCTCAAAGTGAGCCGTAGGAAACACAAGCTCATTCGCGGAAAGGTCGTTTATCCGCTCGCCCGCCCCGGGTCGCCTCCCCACAAAACCCGGTGGAACGAAGTTGCGTACGACGTCCAGGAACTCGCGCTCGTTGATGACGACGAAGGGGAAATCGTGCTCGGAAAAGGTCCAAGCGCACTTGCTCCTCCCATCCGCTTCGCCGCTGCCGCCACCCGCCTCGCTGCTGCCGCCACCCATCTCGCAGAAATTTCGCTGAGCGGGACAAAGAGGTTCTCGTAAGGGATGAAGAGGGAGAGGAAGCCTTAAATGCGGTAGGTGAGAAGGTCGGCTAGACCTATTTATAGAATCGGAAAGGGCGGGAAAACGTTTCGCCAGCGGGAAAAGTGCGGATAGAAAAATTAGCCCTGACGTTTCGACTTCCGAACCCGAATCAAATTCATATCAGTTCGCCAACAGGCCGCGAGTCCGCGGCCGAGAGCTGTTCTCAACCGCGTCCGCATAAGAAGCGAGTGGCCGCGAGGCGGACCCGCCAGGATCAGCTCACGAGTCGCCCAGATATGCGACCCGCGGCGACCGGCTCGCTCCCGCCAGAGCCATGTATGCGGGCTAGGCGAGTCGGCTCAGCAATGCCGAGCCCGCTTGAAGAAGAGCCGACCGAGCCAGAGCGTCTCGCCCGCACCTCCCCGAGAAAACGAAACATCAGTACAGTGAAAGAAAAATGCAACGAATACTCGCCCATTGGCGGGCGAGGGCGGTCCTGAATTATTACAGATTCAAATGTCCCGAATAAAAAGTTCACCCCACTACGCTTTTCGGTCCCTGCATGCGGAGATTATCCGGGCCCAACAGTCAGCAGCGGGAAGGAGGCAGGCGACTCAGTATTGAATCCACTTCCACCTGCCTCGCCTCCCCATGCCAGATTGGGGCGGTACGCGAGGATAGTGATACTCGCGGACCGCCGTCAGCTCCTGTTGCGCCAGATCGACCTGCTCCGTGGCATGCCTAAGTCGCTCCTCGGCTCGCGTAATGTATACGCTCGGGGAGGTCACCCCATCCTCGTCAGCTGAACGTCTCGCTCCTTCCAAGGCCGCGAGTCGCTCCTCCTTCTCGACCTTGTCCTTCTCCACTCTGCTGAAGATCTCCTGTAACAGCAGCGTGTGCTTATGAAATAGTCGCGTCACCTGCTTCTTCATCTTCTCGGCATCCCGCGGGTCCCCCAGGTACTCCGAAATATGATCGATATCAGGGGGAGGCGAGTACCTCTCGCTCATCTCGACGTCGGAAGAAGAGATCACATTATAACCTGCAGGAATAAGTCAGAGAGAGCAGGCAATGGTAAGCGGGCAACAGTGAAGAGCTCACCCGGAGTCGGCACCTCACCCGCGTCGGCAGCTAGTCGAGAAGTACCTGGCCGCCCCTGGAAAGTTTCTCCTCCAAGGTTGACAAAAGGCTTCCCCAGACCAGGGGCATCAACTGTGGAGGCGTCGTGGGAGGAACGTGCCTCGGGGCTGGGGGACTAGCGACCCAATCAGCTATCAGCAGGGTGGAACGCCCCGTCTCTTCCCCATCCTCTCCATCATTACGAAGCGTCTCCTGCAGAAATCGGGATCAGAAAGCCGAGTGACGACTCAGATAGAAGAATCACATACCTCAGGGGCGACCTCAGTACCGCCGACCGAACAGAATGCGAGGTCGTCACGTGCAGGAGACCGCCTGATGATCTTTCCCTTCTTTGGCTTGAAGAGGGGGCCCGACGACCCGCGCGCCAACCATAGGGCGGCTCCGAGAGACAGCTCCCGAGTACCCTCCCTCGCAGCCTCCAAGCGAGCCCGTATCTCCTCGGATATAAGCATCGTCCAGCTACAAGTCGCGGAAAAGGATAAAGAAAGGAGGAATTTTTCCAAAGGTCCGATGCATATTTATAGCATAAAGGCGGGCCCCCACCAAAAGATTCCCTCTAGCTCAGCAGGACTTTCACCGAACACGCGGGGTTGGATGTTTCTTTCCGAGCTTTTGCAAATCTCACAAAGAGCGGGGATTATGTACAACCCCGTGTTCGGTGTCTGGGTCCAGATGGGCAAGCAAGCCAACTCCGACCCGCGCCAGTATAAACATGCGGATGGTCCCGAAGGAGCGGTTCGCTCTCCTCAGGGCTTGAGAGGTCACCTGGGCGAGTCAGCCCCGACCCGCGCCTCCTAGGCGGGTCAGCCCTGCCCGCGTCTCCTGGGCGAGTCAGCCCTGACTCGCGCCTTCTAGGCGGGTTAGCCCTGCCCGCGCCTCCTAGGTGGGTCAGCCCCGTCCCGCCTCTCCTAGGCGGGTCAGCCTCGACCCGCGCCTCCTAGGCGGGTCAGCCCTGCCCGCGCCTCCTAGGCGGGTCAGCCCCGAGTCAGCCCCGGCCTGCGTCTCCTAGGCGAGTCCGCCCCAGCTCGTTCCCGCCCGATGTGGTTGCGAGTTGACTCGGAGGCTAGGAAACCCTTCCTCGTGGGGGCCAGAGGCCAAATTACCAGGATGACTCAGCAGGAGGTGCCAATATCCATCTAGAACAGCGGAGTTACGTTGTTGGCAGACCCCGTTGGGCTGCACATAGCTGTTCAAAACAGCGGAGGTTGGCTATTTGCATGCCGTTTTCAGAGTCTTATAAATAGGACCCAAGAGGTACCTCAGAAGACACGCTTACTTGCCTCCCAGTCTTCTAGCGCTTTCTGAGGTACCTTAGCCCGTCATTTGGCTAAGGAGGGGAAGCGCTCAGTGATCTTCCGGGTGTGTGGTGGGTCCTCCTCGCCGGTCCCTTGGTCTAGTCCCTTATTCTTTTTTCCTTGTTGTTTTTCTTATAGGAGAGAAGTAGGTGCGCGTGTTGGAGTTACCATGGTGATCTAGAAGTGGTCAAACATGTAATCTCACTGCCAACGCGATATGAGCCTGCAGGGTCGCACATAAGAGTATGTGGAGAAATTGGAAGATTAACTGTGTTGGTAAGGGTTACTAATCACCCTACCGTATGGGGAGTCAGGCAAGTGTTGCCAAGGGAAAATCGTCGAGAGTCGACGGGAGTCGTCGAGTATGACTCGTCGACTATGGCAAAATCGACGAGAATCGACGGGAGTCGTCGTGTATGTCTCGCCGACTAAGGCATAATCGTCGAGAATCGAACTGTTCGATTCTCGCCGATTCTGCGTCTGATTCTCGCCGATTCTGCGACCGATTCTCGCCGACTGATTCTCGCCGATTCTGCGACCGATTCTCGCCGACTGATTCTCGCCGAATCTGGAGGTGATTCTCTCCGAACGGTCCAGAAGCCCTAACTTGGGTGGTCTGCGGATAGCGATTCCTATGAATTGTTTATGCCATTGGTATAAATAAGACCAACATCGGGATTTCTGTAGCAAAACGGAAGCCGACGGAAAGAGTTCCGCCGATCTCCCGATCCGCCGAATCCCGATTCCGCCGGACGGAAACGTTCTGCCGCCGGCTGTTCGCTCCGCCGACCACCTCCTCTCCGGCGACTGTCGCTGGTCTTGCTTTCCTTGACGCGGGCCTAGCAGTCCGTGGGAAGTGCAAAGGTGCGGCTGATCTTCTTCCCGACCCTTCGCGCGACGAAGCTCAGGGTTATCCCGCTCGTGTGGATTTCTGCAGAGACGTGGACGTTATTCTACGTGGAACTCGCCACCGACAAGGAATCACATTTGGAGCATCTTCGTTGAGTTGTGACTCAACACTGAAGAGGTAATTTTTGCCTAATTTTTGTTAACTTCTTGATTCAACATGCATGACCCGATCCAATCTCTTTTGGGTTGTTCTAGATTTTATTACTTCCGCTGCGTGCACAAGTGTTGTGCCAACCTCATAGAGAAACCCAAACAGTGATATCAGAGGGAGGTTTCGACCATGTTTGTTGTATTGGAAGTTAGGTTATTCCAGTACGTGTAAACCTAGGGATTTAGAAGTGTTCTAAATGTTTAGATTTAATCTTGGCACCCCGCCGGGAACGTCTGAAATCTTGTAGTAATTTCTAATCGTTAGGAATTGCTGTCTCCTTAGCAGTAACCATCCCTCGATTTTGTTTTGGATTTTGAATCCAACAAGGAGAGATGAGCTTGTCTACTGCTTTAAGTTGAGTTGTTTTTGTCCCTTGTCCAATGCATGTAAACCTGAAGATTTGGAAGTGTCCAGATGTTCAGATTTATCCCTTTTCTTCTATCAAATGTTGATAGTGTTCTGTTGTGCACATAAGGGATGCATGCGGATTTTAGTGAAGTGTTTTTTTTTAGATGTGCACATTGATCAAATGTTGATCATGGTTAATTGTTAACCTATAATCAAAAATCCCTTCATCAAATATTAAGTGTTCGGATGCCTTCCGATGGATGACACTCTTCTTGCCTCGATCGATGAAGTGTGGGCTTGCCAAAGCAAGGTGGATTAATCTATCTTGGTAAGGGTGCGGGCGGATAATTGTGATATCCCACTGTCGACATCGGGTCCATTTTAACTAGGTGACCTCAAAAGTTGAGTGCCTAGAGGCATGAGGTTGGCATGCACCATATGATGGATGCGAATAAGGAGTTATTCACCAACCATACAAGAATTGCATGAGGATGCAATTGGCAAGCGTTGCCTACCTAAATAACCGCATTGTGAGAGGAAAGCCAAAGCTGACTCATAGTGTTGGTGAAATACGGATCTTGTCCACTAAGAGAGTAGCTCGCATGAACTCTCCGAATTGACAGTGATGGCTATTATTTCGAATAAAATAGTGGGAGTTTTTTAATTGAAGTACAAATTAAGAAAATAATTGTATTTTGAAATTTTGGTACTGATTTATTCTGCATGAATTTTTGTAGAATTCCATGGCAAGTGGTTCACACTCCACTCTGTCTCTGAGAGCCATCCTTGAGAAGGATAAGCTCAGCGGGACTAATTACATGGACTGGTACAGGAACCTGAGAATTGTTCTCAGGCAAGAGCGAAAGCTCTACGTCTTGGAAGAAGAAGCCCCCGAGGTGCCGACCATGAATTCTTCCCGTGCTGATAAAGATACTTATAAGAAGTATACTGATGACGCCTTGGACGTCGAATGCCTTATGCTTGCCACCATGAACTCTGAGCTTCAGAAGCAACATGAGAACATGAGGTGCAAGGAGATTGACGAGCATCTCAAGAAAATGTTTCAAGGGCAAGTTCGTCAAGAGAGGTTTGACGTCACCAAAGCGTTGTTTCAGTGCAAGATGGGAGTTCGAGACTCAGTAGGGACTCACGTACTCAAGATGATTGGGTATATAGAGAACCTTGAAAGACTGAGTTTTCCTCTGGGTCAAGAGTTGGCCACAGATCTGATCCTGCAATCGTTGCCGGACAGTTACGAGCAGTTTGTCTTGAACTACAACATGAATGAAATAGACAAGACACTGCCCGAGCTCCTAGGCATGTTGAGAACTGCCGAGATCAATATGAAGAAGGCCAAGCCTGCCAGCCCCATACTGATGGTGCATAAAGGCAAGGGCAAGACCAAGGGCTTCAAGAAGACGAAGGTGGGACCTAAGTCACATCTTGAGCCCAAGTCTTCTGCACTGATGAAGAAGAAGAGCACAGTGAAGGAGGGGAAACGCCACCACTGTGGCAAGGCTGGTCATTTGAGGAGGAACTGTCCTTCGTACATTGAAGGTCTGCAGAAATTGAAGGGAGGTATGACTTCCGCTTCAAGTATTTACGTTATAGAGATAAACCTTTCTGCTCCTTCATCTTGGGTATTGGATACCGGATGTGGTTCTCACATTTGTACAAATGTCCAGGAACTGGGAAGGAGAAGATTGTTGAGTAAAGGGGAGGTGGACCTGCGCGTCCGCAATGGAGCAAGAGTTGCTGCTGTAGCCGTAGGAGTTTACCGTCTTTCTTTGCCCAGTGGGCTTGTAATAGAACTAGATAACTGTTATTTTGTTCCGGCAATAACTAGAAATATTATATCCATTTCATGCTTGGACATGATTGGATTTTCTTTTATGATTAAGAACAACTGTTGTTCTATATTTAAGAATGATGTTTGTTATGCTGTAGCCCAATTGTTTAATGGTCTTTATGTTTTGAACTTGGACCATCAGATCTATAATGTAGAAAATAATAAAAGACTAAGAACAAATGACTCAAACCCTACATATCTCTGACATTGTCGTTTGGGCCATATAAACGAGAAGCGCATATCCAAGCTCCATAAAGATGGACTTTTGGACTCATTTGATTATGAATCATTTGAGCGATGCGAATCTTGTTTGTTAGGCAAGATGACTAAGGCCCCTTTCACTGGTTATACTGAGAGGGCTGAGGATCTCTTGGGTGTTGTACATAGTGATGTATGCGGACCCATGAGTTCCATGGCTAGAGGTGGGTATTTCTACTTCGTTAAATTTACTGATAATTTCAGTAGATACGAATATGTGTATCTTATGAAGTGCAAATCCGAGACCTTTGAAAAGTTCAAAGAGTTCAAGAATGAAGTAGAAAACCAGTTGGGTAAAAGGGTTAAAGCACTCCGATCTGATCGAGGTGGCGAATACCTGAGTCATGAGTTCCGTGATCATCTGAAAGAGTGTGGTATTGTATCACAGCTCACTCCACCTAGAACACCACAGCATAATAGTGTATCTGAGAGGAGAAATCGTACTTTGTTAGACATGGTACGTTCGATGATGAGTCATGCAGACTTGCCTGTTTCCTTTTGGGGTTTTGCTTTAGAGACTGCTGCAATGACACTGAATCGCGCTCCAACGAAAATGGTTCTGAAGACACCATATGAGATATGGACTGAGAAGCGTCCTAGTATGTCGTTCATTAAAATTTGGGGCTGTGAGGCATAGGTGCGACGTCAAATGCCTGACAAGCTGGAACCCAAATCGGATAAATGTTATCTGGTGGGATATCCTAAGTAGGGGTGCAAGCGGTTCGATTTGGGTCAGTTTGGACCTAAACCGAAACCAAACCGATGTTTATCGGTTCGGAACGGTTTTTTCGTCAGTTTACTCGGTTCGGTTTTCGGTTTTTCAGTTATACTATTTAAAATAATTGTGTACTTAAATATCTCAAGAAAATTTAAAAAAAGTTATGATAATTAAAAATAAATATCATCAAACTTTATTTACATATGATATATTACAACTAATAGTTCATATTACATAAAAAAAATTATGATTGAATATTTTTATTGCGAAATCGAGTAATAAATATAAAAAAATATAAATAAAATCAGTTAAACAAAATGTTTAATTCTTCTTTATGCATAAAATATGCATTACAAAAATTTATTTTGACTCAAATGATATACAAATTATTAAGTTGATATAATTTATGTACATTATTTAGTTAATAAAAATAGTTAAAAGATTATTATTGGTAATATTTTTACATGTATTATTAGTCGGTGCGGTTCGGTTTTTCAGAGAGGAAAACCAAAATCGAACCGAGTCATTCGGTTCGGTGTAAAATCGGTTCGGTTTGAGCGGTTCGGGGCGGTTTGGTCAGTTTTTGGTTTTTCATGCACACCCCTAATTCTAAGGAAACGAAATGGTATTACTTTTACCTACCGTCCGAGGGCAAAGTGTTTGTCGCAAGGACTGACGTCTTCTTGTAGAAAGAGTTCTTATCAAGAAAGACTGAAAAGGTAGAACTTGAAGAAGTTCAAGAACCACAAGTAGTGAATGAACCGGAATTGGATTCTGAGACAGGACTACAAGATGTTGTAGCTAGAGAACCTGCTCAAGAAACACAAGTCCTACGTAGATCTGGTAGACCGAGGTTTGAGCCTGAGAGATATGGATTTCTCATGTCTCAAATAGGTAATGTGTTGCTTATGGATCATGATGATGAACCAACAACCTACCAAGAGGCTATGAATGGACCGGACTTCAACAAATGGCTTGAGGCTATGAAATCCGAGATGGACTCCATGTATGCAAACCAAGTTTGGAACTTGGTGGAACCACCTGAAGGGGTACGACCCATAGGGTGCAAATGAGTTTTCAAGAAGAAGATCGACATGGATGGGAATGTACAGACATTCAAAGGGCGACTGGTGGCTAAGAGTTTCAAGCAAATTCATGGTATTGACTATGATGAGACCTTTTCCCCTGTTGCCATAGTAAAGTCCATAAGGATATTGCTTGCTATTGCTGCGTATTATGACTACGAGATCTGGCAGATGGATGTCAAAACGGTTTTCCTTAATGGAAACCTCCTTGAGGAAGTGTACATGACACAACCCGAGGGTTTTGTATCCCCAAATGAAGCCACTAAAATATGCAAGCTGAACAAGTCCATCTATGGACTGAAACAGGCCTCTCGAAGTTGGAATCTTCGTTTTGATGAGAAAATCAAAGAGTTTGGTTTCATCAAGAATGAAGATGAGCCTTGTGTTTACAAGCGAATCAGTGGGAGCATTGTTGTCTTCCTGATATTGTATGTAGATGACATACTTTTGATTGGGAATGACATTCCTACCCTGAAAGTTGTTAAGAACAACCTAGGGAACTGCTTTTCTATGAAGGACTTGGGTGAAGCGACTTACATACTCGGTATTAAGATTTATAGAGATAGATCGAAGAAGTTGCTGGGTTTGACCCAGAGTACATACATTGAAAATGTGTTAAAGCGGTTCAACATGCTTGAGTCCAAGAAAGGATTTTTACCCATGTCTCATGGTGTGAATCTCTCTAAGGACCAGTGTCCAAAATCTTGTGAAGATAAGGACCGCATGAAGTTGATTCCATATGCTTCGGCAATTGGATCAATCATGTATGCAATGTTATGTACTCGACCCGATGTCTCCTTTGCTTTGAGAATGACTAGCAGGTATCAGTCAGACCCCAGTGAATGTCACTGGATTGCAGTCAAGAATATCCTGAAGTACTTGAGAAGGACTAAGGATGTGTTCTTGGTGTATGGTGGAGAGGAAGAGCTCGTTGTAAGTGGTTATACGGATGCTAGCTTCCAAACTGATACAGACGATTCAAAGTCTCAGTCAGGGTTTGTGTTTTGCCTTAATGGAGGAGCTGTGAGCTGGAAGAGTTCCAAGCAAGAGACAGTTGCTGATTCTACAACAGAGGCCGAGTATATCGCTGCAGCTAACGCAGCGAAGGAGACTGTATGGATTAGGAAATTCATCGGCGAACTTGATGTAGTTCCTAGCATTGTTGGTCCCGTAGTTCTCTACTGTGATAACAATGGTGCAATTGCACAATCTAAGGAACCTAGATCCCATCAACGCTCCAAGCACATACTTCGGCGATTCCATCTTATTCGTGAGATTGTCGAACGAGGAGATGTGAACATTTGCAGAGTGCCGACTGAGGAGAATATTGCGGATCCACTGACAAAGCCTCTCGCACAGAGAAAGCATGATGGTCATACTAGATCAATGGGTATGCGATACCTAAGTGATCAACTCTAGTGGGAGTCTTGTGGGTTGCATGTAAACATATATTCTGTTGGCTGTTTTTGTTCTTTCATATGATGAATTGTGTACCAAATGTTTCTTTTTTACAATTAATGGCAAGTTCTTTTATTGTGATTTTTCTATGTGATAGTTAAATTGTAACATAATAAATACCCTTAGAGTGTTCGCTTCCATAGGACATCAAGTCGGGACTTGAATGTGAGAGCCTATGATTTATTTGAAGCTTCATTCTTAAAAGGTCCCTGGTCGTTGTATCATCATAGAAGCTAAGGGTGACGATGATACCTTAAGACTAGCACGTGTGTTGACTGATGACCAGTTCTCATAGGTCATGATATTGTGATATCAAGTCATCACGTGGGTACTTGTTAATGAACAAGTTGTACTGGACAGACCCATCCTGAGACTACTTTGTGGATTGTTGTCTAATCATGTCACAAGTAGGTCTCTATTGGCAATGGTGTTGTGGTCCTTTGACCTGACGTCACAACATTCATCAAGTGAGGAAGAGCGTGCTTTGATGCCATCTAAAGTCTTCCTTGAGAAAGGTTGATGATAAGGGTGGTTGTTGGGTACGTTACGAATCATTTGGATGTTTGTGTGTGAGCAGATATGAGATTTGTCCTCCTATATGACAGGAGTTGCATCCATGAGCCCCTTGATGGAACTGGACTGAGAAATGCATGGCCATGCTTGGTTGAGTCAGTATGTGATATTGGACTCACCATTCTCTGGAAGTCCGTTCTAGATCAAGAAACTTGGATTGAGCTACTATGAGGGTGACACGGTCCATATCTATAGTTCTTTCCGGATGTAAGGGACAAAGGGACAAAGACAACGCTGGAACATTGGTCATGAAGGCTTATGAGTTATGAACTCTTATTGCTTGGGGAGCAATGATGCATTGCTAGATGCCGCTCATTGTTTGTGAGGTTTTTGGTTTGATACTCTCAAGATCAAGTGGGAGACTGTTGGAGTTACCATGGTGATCTAGAAGTGGTCAAACATGTAATCTCACTGCCAACGCGATATGAGCCTGCAGGGTCGCACATAAGAGCATGTGGAGAAATTGGAAGATTAACTGTGTTGGTAAGAGTTACTAATCACCCTACCGTATGGGGAGTCAGGCAAGTGTTGCCAAGGGAAAATCGTCGAGAGTCGACGGGAGTCGTCGAGTATGACTCGTCGACTATGGCAAAATCGACGAGAATCGACGGGAGTCGTCGTGTATGTCTCGCCGACTAAGGCATAATCGTCGAGAATCGAACTGTTCGATTCTCGCCGATTCTGCGTCTGATTCTCGCTGATTCTGCGACCGATTCTCGCCGACTGATTCTCGCCGATTCTGCGACCGATTCTCGCCGACTGATTCTCGCCGAATCTGGAGGTGATTCTCGCCGAACGGTCCAGAAGCCCTAACTTGGGTGGTCTGCGGATAGCGATTCCTATGAACTGTTTATGCCATTGGTATAAATAGGACACTTAGGGTTTTGAGGAATATGATCGACCAACATCGGGATTTCTGTAGCAAAACGGAAGCCGACGGAAAGAGTTCCGCCGATCTCCCGATCCGCCGAATCCCGATTCCGCTGGACGGAAACGTTCTGCCGCCGGCTGTTCGCTCCGCCGACCACCTCCTCTCCGGTGATTGTCGCTGATCTTGCTTTCCCTGACGCGGACCTAGTAGTCCGTGGGAAGTGCAAAGGTGCGGCTGATCTTCTTCCCGACCCTTCGCGCGACGAAGCTCGGGGTTCTCCCGCTCGTGTGGATTTCTGCAGAGACGTGAACGTTATTCTACGTGGAACTCGCCACCGACAAGGAATCACATTTGGAGCATCTTCGTTGAGTTGTGACTCAACACCGAAGAGGTAATTTTTGCCTAATTTTTGTTAACTTCTTGATTCAACATGCATGACCCGATCCAATCTCTTTTGGGTTGTTCTAGATTTTATTACTTCCGCTGCGTGCACAAGTGTTGTGCCAACCTCATAGAGAAACCCAAACAGCGCGATCACCCCTTCCCCAAGGGTGAACTCCATAGAGACCGGTTTTTCGGTTTCAACAACGACCACGAGAGATTTTATGCGATGGAGGAAGATGAGGATGGATATAGAAGCAGGAATCCCGGGCATGCCCTGATTGCCACAGTAATCTCACAGTTTGTGAGACGAAGAGGGAGGAGTACGTAGAAGGCCAACAAGGCATGAGCGATCAGAGCCACCATCATGGTTGAAAGAATGACGACGATCTTCGTCCCCTAACACCATGCTGAAGGCTTCCCGAAGAGAGGGAAGAGGCCACCAGTTCAAAACATGAGTGCGAACCATGCCGAACTCTATATTAAGGCCCATGAGGAAGACATGGAAACGATAATGGTCTTCCTTAGATTTTAAGGCCTGAGCATCAACAGTGCAAGCAGGACTGAAATTCTCAATGTAATCCAGCTCTTAGTAGAGGCGTTCGAACTCGAAGAAGCGGCTACATAAGAAGTATCTTGTTTAAGCTCCGAGAGAAGTCGAGTGAGCTAGTACACCTTGGTAGAACTACCAAGCTGTGAATAAGTATTACGAGCCCGAGTCCAATTGTTAAAGGCGAGTCCATCAATATGTAGCTGCAATAGACCAAAGGGGACATGGAGTGAAGAAACCACAAGACAACAAGGGAATTATCAGTGTCCCATTTTCGCCAACCCGGATCAGTACTGAGAGGCTGAACATGTGTTCTGTTGATGTACCCATAAAGCTAATGACTGCAGATAGCATGCTGTGCTGCGCGAGACCACTCAAGGTAATTGGTACCATCCACAGGAACAATGATAATTCAGAGGGAACTAGAGGCACCATGAGAATGAGAGAAATCACTACCCAAAGGTGGGGGAAGCGAGAAAGGAGACTACACGCTCGAGTCCGAGGAGTTAGCCATGAGGAACAAAACTGCACGACGCTAGAGAGGGTGGGAACTGAGAGTGCAGGAGGTCACGCAATAAAGGCAAGACGAGCAGAAGGAGCCGCACGAACATTTGGAGGTGAGGAAGAAGTTTGCACATCCCACATTCAAGCTGAGGTCGCACTTAGCCACAAGGAAGCTACATGAAGTAGAAGCGGACAAGTGCAGTAAGCCTCAGGAAGTAGGAAGCCGCAGGTAGCAGGAACCAGTTCACACAAAACAAACAAGCACGAAGTGGAAACAATTGAAATTAAGTCGTGTTATGTAATGTTTACCCGCATACGGCTATTTTGGGACTTTGTATGGTTTTTTATCCCTTCCTCTATATATATGAGTAAAGGGAGCTCATAATGTAAACTTGTTTTTATTCTCAACTTGGTATCAGAGGGATTTAACCTAATCCTGTGTTTCACTTCCGCCGCTCGCCTTTTCCCGTCGCTGCTCGCCCGCCTCGCACCCGTTCCTCCTCTCCGCTGGTTTGATTTCGCCTCCATGATGAACCGTGGCCCCGTGACCCTCTCGCCGGCGGTGGTGCGCGCTGAAGGAGACCGCCGCCTCTCCCCATGATTCGCGCCGTGTTACAGTCGCTTCTCTGTTTTCTCTCTGCGATCGACTAGTGTGTCAGCCATCTTCCCTGTTGCATCGATCTCTCTGCTGTGCCGACCATCCTCCCTGCTGCTGCTTCCAGATCCGCTGGCGTCGTATGACTTGCTGCTAATCTCCCCTGCTGCTTCCAGATCCAGCGACCATCGGACTTGCCGCTGGCTTTTTCTTCCGTTGTCGTTGCCGTCTGCCGCTGGTTTCTTCGCTAGCAGCATCTCAAGATCCAACCCCTGATTTCTCTTTTGGCTGGAGTCAGTTCCAGTGTCGCTGCCTCTGATTTCTCTGCTTTCAGATCTGCATAGAGATGTTCCAGTGCCAGATCTGCTGTCTGCATTGTTAAGGTTGATATTATTTGATCTTGTCAGTTTTTTCTCATGGATGATTCTTTGGCGGCCGTTGAATCTACATCGCCGTGTGTTGTGACACCCCTGATGGGTGACCCTCAGCGGTCTTCGGGTCACGCTGGCTCCCTGAAGATCACCACGGTGCCCTCAGATGAGACGAATTACCTTGAGTGGTCTCGGGCAGCACAACATGTCATCCGTAGTCATCAACTATTTGGATATATTGATGGGACCATTGTGGCGCCTCCTCCGTGTGATCCTTCTTTGAAGAGGTGGGATTCCGTAAATTTTCGGGTAGTATCCTAGCTCCTATATTCCATGTCCCCGAAGGTGTACCTAAGCTACATGTTGATGGATTCTGCCTATGAGATCTAGACTCGGGCGCGTGAGACGTATTCCCAGATCGGTAACTCCACTCAGATTTATGAGCTGACGCGTCAGATGCTGGAGTTACGTCTGGGAACCATGACAGTGTCGTTTTACTTCTCTGAGTTCGAGCGTATCTCTCAAGAATTGGATTATTTCGAGCAATTTACTCCCGTATTTACTGCCGATGCAGTGTTGTTACAAAAAATGGACGAACGATTTCGTCTTCATGTGTTTCTGATGAGCTTGAACATGGAAATGGATTTGGTTCGAACAAATATTCAACACCGATCCCCTCTTCCATCTCTTCGGAAGGCCTTTAGCATGGTCCTTGGTGATGAAGACCGTCAGAGATCCCTTAGCACGGCTGCTCCTCCTCACTCTGATCACTTTGCCCTTACTAGTGTTGGTCGAGGTGGCTACAAACCTACCAACACGATTCCTACTTGTGATTACTGTGGTCGTCGGGGCCACACTAGGGACGTGTGGCTTCAAGCTCCACCCTCACCTTGCTCCACCTAGATCCGGCCGTGGTCGTGGACGTGGTCGCGGCCCGGGACGAGGACGCGGTCGTGGTCCTTATGATGCTGCTTACTCCACTGAGGTTCACGGCGACACACATGGTCCTCCCCCAGGACATTTTACTACCTCGGAATTGGATGCTCTCCGCCGCCTCCTGCACTGCTAGTCTACCACTCCTCAGAGCAGTACCTCTACTTCCTTTGCTACTGCTGCTATACCTAGCGCCAATGCTGCTATACCCAGCGCTAATGCTGCTATACCCAGCGCCAATGCTGCTATACCCAGCGCCAATGCTGCTGCTACTCCCTCGTCTGAGTGGATCATTGACTCGGGAGCTACCGATCACATGACCGGCTCCACCTCAGGTTTCACTTCCTACTCTCCCTTTTCTGGTAAGGATAAGGTTATCTCTGCAAATGGTACCTTGTCCCCCATTACGGGCAAGGGCAATATTTCCTGCTCCTCGTCTCTTTCTCTTTCTTCTGTTTTGCATGTCCCTTCATTTCCACGCAGTCTTCTTTCAATTAGCAATCTCACTCATTCACTTAATTGTTCGGTAAACTTTTTTCCTGATTCTTGTGTTTTTCAGGAACTGGGTATGAAGCGGATCATTGGCAGTGGTAGGAATCGTGGTGGCCTGTACTATTTGGACACTACCTCATCGACTCTTGCTCTCTCTTCTACCGCTATTACTGCTGCTGATGCTCGACGCTGGCACTTGCGTCTCGGTCATCCGTCTCCAGTCTATCTTCAGAAACTATTTCCTACTTTATCTCCGTTTGTGAAAGCTTTAAAATGTGATGTTTGTGAAAAATCTAAACATGTTACACATTCTTCGTCGCATTTATCTTCCCCTAACACTATTCCTTTTGCTCTCATACATTCTGATGTTTGGGGTCCTTCCCCTGTTGTATCTTTAACTGGTTATCGTTGGTTTGTCACATTTATCGATTGTTTTTCTCGTACTGCTTGGGTGTATCTCTTAAAGAAAAAATGAGGTGTTTCCTGTTTTTCAAACCTATCATAAAATGGTGCAAACTCAGTTCAATGGTAATATCCGTGTTCTCCGTAGTGATAATGAGGGGGAATACGATGATCGTGGAGCATTTGACTCCTACCTCGCTAATCATAGAATCATTCATCAAACCACTTGCGTTTACACTTCCACCCAAAATGTTGTTGCTGAACGAAAAAACCGGCATCTCCTTGATGTTGCCCGGTGCCTTCTCACTACCATGCATCTCTCTAAATCATATTGGGGTGACGCCATCCTAACCGCTACTCATCTTATCAATTGTCTTCCTTCACGGGCTCTTAACTATACTACTCCTCTCGCCCGTCTTTCCTCTACTTCTGAGGTTTATATCTCTCATCTTCCACCACGCATCTTTGGGTGCGTATGTTCTGTTCACATCCATCTACCTCATCGTGACAAGCTTGATCCTCGGGCTCTCCAGTGTGTTTTTCTTGGCTACTCTACCACTACAAAAGGGTATCGGTGTTACCACCCCCTTCCAGACATTTTTTCTGTACCTTGGACGTGACCTTCCGGGAGGAGGAATCTTACTACTTGGATTCGACTCACTCCACTTGTCAGGGGGAGAATGATGTCATCGTGTCAGTGCCTCTCCCTCTGATCACTTTTACACCTTTTATGCCTTCCACCGTAGCTTCTGCACCTACAACACCCCCTTCTGCACCTACAACACCCCCTTCTGCACCTACACCTACCCCACCTACACTTACCTCACCTACATCTACGTCGCCTTCTCCCATATATCACCATCTGTCCCTCATCTCGCCGTTTCCTCATATACATCATCGCCGCGAAACAGGTAAACAGTCCTCCGTTGTTCCGCCGTTGCCAGTGCCGTCTTCGAACTCAGATTCTGATGTTGATCTGCATGTTCCTATTGCGGTTCTAAGAGGCAAGGCTGTGTGTACTGAACACCCTATATCTAATCATGTTGCTTATGATCATCTCTCTCAGCTTCATCAAGGTTTTATATCTTCCCTGTCCGTCATTACTATCCCAAAGACGTGGCAGGAGGCTGTTTGCATTTCGGCCTGGACTCAAGCAATGCAGGAGGAAATGTCCGCCTTGGATAAGAATCACACATGTGATATCTCTTCTCTTCCTCCTGACAAGAAAGCCATCGGTTCTAGGTGGGTCTTCTCCGTTAAGCAAAATCATGATGGTAAAGTTGAGCGATATAAAGCTCGTCTGGTGGTTCGTGGTTATGCCCAGACTCAGGGGGTCGACTACCAGGAGACCTTTGCCCCGGTAGCAAAGATGGACTCTGTTCGTGTGATCCTGTCTTGTGCGGCGTGTTTGGACTGGGATCTACATCAGCTGGACTTCAAAAATGCGTTCCTGCACGGTGATCTCGATGAAGAGGTGTACATGACCTTTCCCCCATGTTTTGTGAAAAAGGGACGAGAAGGACTGGTCTGCCGACTAAGGAAGTCGTTGTATGAGCTCAAGCAGTCGCCCAGGGCTTGGTTTGGCAAATTCCACAAAGCCACGATCAAGTTTGGCTACAAACAGGGTCATTCCGATCATACTTTGTTTGTCAGGAAGAATGAGGGAAAAGTTGTTGTCCTTATTGTTTACGTTGATGACATTGTGATCACCGGAGATGACTTAGAGGAGATCTCAAAGCCGAAGACTCTTCTGTTAGCAGAGTTTGAAGTTAAAGATTTGGGAAGGCTTCGCTACTTCCTAGGTATTGAAGTGACTCGTTCTGATCAAGGTATCTTCGTCTCGCAGCGCAAGTATGTTTTAGATTTGTTAACAGAAACTGGGATGCTGGGTTGTGTTCCTGCAAACACCCCTATGGAGGAGAATCATAGGATTGATGAAGACAGCGATGAGGATTGCACAGTTGCTTCAAGCTATCAGAGATTGGTTGGAAAGCTTTTATACCTCTCACACACTCGTCCCGACATCACATATGTTGTTTGGATCTTGAGTAGGTATATGCATGCCCCAAGGATTAGACTTTAGGATGCTGCATATCGCGTCCTTAAAGAAGGCTCCGGGTCGGGGGCTGATGTTCTCAAAGAACAACCATTTAAAGATTGATGTATTTACTGACGTGGATTGGGCCGGAAGCCGTGATGATAGAAAATCTACAACGGGGTATTGCACCTTCGTTGGTGGAAATTTTGTGACGTGGCGTAGCAAGAAGCAGAATGTGGTGGCCAGATCTAGTGCTGAAGCCGAGTACCGGTCTATGTGTCAAGGCCTCTGTGAAGGTCTATGGCTACGCACTTTATTGCAAGACCTGGACCTCCAGGAGGATGCTCCCATTTCCCTATTCTGTGACAACAAAGCTGCTATCAGTATAACTCACAATCCGGTCCAGCATGACAGAACTAAGAATGTCGAGGTTGATCATCATTTCATCAAAGATCATCTTGAAAAAGGAAACTTAGTTACACCTTTCGTTCACTCCAGAGACCAGTTGGCCGACGTCTTCACCAAGAGCTTAGGGTGTGATGTCTTTATTGATGATATCCAAAGACTCGGAATGACAGATATTTACCATTCGACTTGAGGGGGAGAGTTGAAATCAAGTCGTGTTATGTAATGTTTACCCGCATAAGGGTATTTTGGGACTTTGTATGGTTTTTTCTCCCTTCCTCTATATATATGAGTAAAGGGAGCTCATAATGTAAACTTGATTTTATTCTCAACTGAAACTAGTTATCACGAAGCAGACGAGCACGAGTCGGACGAGACTGTAGAAGCGCAAGTCGCAGTAAGCCACAAGAATCGTGAGGTTGCACGAAGCCGACGAGAATGTAGAGATCACACAATCCACATGAAGAAAAAGAAATGAAGCCGCAGATCCTGACGATGCAACACCAGGCGAGTGCAGGAATCGTGGGAAGAAGAGATGAGGTCTGTGTGAGTGCAAGAAGCACGTGAAGAAACGGAAATCACGAGACGAAGAAACGAGACCACGGGAAGATGCACGAGCGCAGGAACCGTGTGAGCACACGAACTGCGAGAAGAGATCACAACTCTGGTACCAAGTCAGGCGGAGTCAGGCAAAAATAACGAGTTTATTCATTCATTTTAGGGCAACACCCTGTATTTATACACAATGAGTAAAGAACCCAAAAACAAGAAAAACAAATGGGCCCTTTATAATATGCTATAAATAATGATTTAATTCAACTAAAAGATCTCTTTTGTAAAATGTTAGTTTAGCTTAAAGTATGTAATATTTCCATTGAAAATGAGCAAAAATCTGACCACGCCATGTTTTAAAATTATATTAAAATAAAATATGATTTCTAGGTGATTGTAGGAATTGAACACTCCTACGGTCATTTGAGAGAACAAAAATCTGTAGAAAATAAAGAACACTGATGTTTATGCGGTTTATAGTTCCTGCTACACTAGGGTTTCTTATTGCCATGTTTTCTTGATACACTATTACAGTATATTTTCCTTTATCTAGAATAATTTAAGGCTACATAGACAAGAAAAAGATCAAAATACCTCAGAAAATTGTAGTATCCCTAACCAATTCCTGTGTTGCGGCCAAGGAAAAATAAGGTATACTTATCAACCTCACCAATTCAACATGTGATATATTTAAATATTTTGAATGTATAATTTCTAGCAGTAGTTGGATTAAATGAAGAATTGTCTTAGAATCACATAGATAAGAGTGCATTTTGTAGATTTATAGATGAGCTCTTATAAACTTTGCCCCTTTTTGTTGTGTAGATCTAAGCGATGGAAACTAAACAGATTTTGATAGAAATATCTGAGCATGGAAACTTTTAAAATGTTAAGATGGATGCATTATAATACTAACAAGGATAAGTTAAAAATGATGTTTTTTAGAGACCTGTGGGAGTAACATTTATTTAAGACAAGACTAGAGAAAATAATTAGGTGGTTTGGGCATGCACAACTAATGATAGAAAATATAACAAAAAGACGAGTACACAGAATTGATTTTGTATGGATCAAATTAAAATGAGGTGGACTAATGATACCATTAAACGCGCTCAATTTTTTTTTTTTTGCAAAATCGATTTAACATCACATGTAGCATGAAATAAAGATGGATGGATGATGATGATTCGTAAGACAATCCCAAATTGTTAGGATAAGGTTATCGAAGTTGAGTTGAAAAATATGTTTTTTGCAAAACAGATTTAACACAGCATGTAAGCACTAAACAAAGATGGATGGATGATGATGATTCATAATACAATCTTAAACAGTTGGGATATAGTTAATGAAAATGTTGATGAGCTGAAAGCATGATGCTTTTCTTAATTATGAACATCCAATTTCATTTGTCATGAAAATGTCTCCCACTGCCTTCATTCTGTTGAAGGTATTTGTGTAGTTACCACCTTATGGTCATCACAGTTCAACATCATAATTATTTGACTAAAAACAAGCTCTCAAAAAAAAACAAGGGAAATAAAGCATCCAAAATACATTCATCACATGAATCAGAGTCTGGAAGAGATGCATAAAAGAACCTTCATCGATATTCTGAAACAAAAAGATCATAGAAAGATAAATTGTCGTGTTATTTATTTCCAGTTTATATGTATCTCCTATATATATATATACCTATTCCCCCCTATGTGGACGAATACAATACATTTCCTCTCACTTAATTTGGTATCAGAGGAGGAAAACGAACCCCGACCCCGACCCTTCGCCCTTTCTTCCCGCATCGTGCCGTCTTCGCCGATCTCCAACGCAGTTTCTCCCCGCATTCATTCGACACAGTTTCTTCCCGCATCGTTCGACGTGGTCTCCGCGCGATGTGAGGGCATCACGGATCTCGCTACTGCCGCCGTCTTCCTACTGCTGTCGCCGTCTTCCTGCTGCTGCCGCCGTTTTCTTCTGCTGCCGCCGATCCTGCTGCTGTCACCGACTTCCTTTTTCCTTTTCTCCTTCGATTGTTTCTTCCGCCGTTGATTTGATTGGTGTTTACCGCCCCTTCCCTCACTTCTTTTCTTCTCATGACCTAGATGTGTGATCTACGGTCTTCCTTCCTTTTTGGGACGGGTTTTTCCTCTTCTGTTTAAGGGTTTCCCTGCTTTCCTTCCTTGGGAATTTTTTTTGGGAGGGTTCTCTTGTTCCCATCCCATGGATTCCTCCCTCTTCGATTCGAATGATGGATTTGCTCGGCGCATTACTACCGTCATTCTCAATGAAAAAACTTTATCGCTTGGTCCAACTCTGTGCGAGTCCATCTTGCCGGACATGACAAGCTTGATTGGCTTGACCCTAATGGTGTTCCCAAGCCTTCCGACAAAAAGGCTATCCGTTAATGGTGCACGAAAAATTTCAAGATTCTCGGGTGGCTTCAGTGCTCCATGGAGCCGTCTCTTTGGGCTGCCTTGACGCGTACCTACGGTCACACACGCGTTGATACGCAGATTTATTCTGTCTTCCATGAGATTTTTATTGCTCGTCAGGAAGACCGTTCTGTGCATGAGTACTTTACCTTTCTCTCAGGGAGATTCCAGTAGCTTTCTGACCTTGAGCCGCTCAGTGCTTTTCCACATCCAGAGGATCTACTTGTTGCCAAGCGGCGGCAGGAGACTTATCAGGTCCTGATGGGCTTGAGGCCCGAGTTTGAGCAGATTAGGGTTCAGATTGTCAGCATGAACCCTCTTCCTGATATCTTGGATGCTTATTCCATGGTGGAGGAGCATGAGCGCCGTGCCCGCCTGACTGCTGTTTTGCCCGTTCCAGCTTCTGTTCCTATTCCATTCCAAATGACCCTGACTTCAGGTCGTCCTTCTTCTGTGCGGGGGGGGGGGGGGGGGGCATACTTCTACCTCTAAAGGTCGCGGGGGTGGCCGCGGTAGCCCATTTGCCTCTGTTCAGTGTCAGCACTGCCTCCGGACTGGTCATGAGAAGGCCTGATGCTGGCTGCTCTTTCCTTACCTACGCCAGCAGTCCTCCGCCACGCGTGCTGCCCCCACTACTTCTTCCGACTTTGGGGGCCAACCTGATTCCAGGGCCTCTTCCGGGTCTCCTTCCGCCGACTGGAGTCAGCTTATGGCTGAAGTGCAGCAGCTCCAGTCTTAGCTTTAGCTGCACTCTCCATTTCAGACTCCACACCAGCCTCTTCCTGCTCAGCCGTTACCTGCCTCCTCGTCGTTCTCGTCGACTTCAGCTTCTGCGTCAGGTACCCCGATGGCCTTTCATGTCACTTAAGAGGGGTCCTCTTCTCCCTAGGTGATTGAATCTGGGGCCACTGATCACATGACTGGTGAGACACGCTTGTTCTCTTCTCTTGAGTCTCTGAGCGTCCATCGGCAGGTTCTTCTTGCCGATGGCTCTGTGACCCCCATCCTTCACCGGGGCATGGTTCCTCTGACTCCCTCCTTCTCCTTGGGTTCAGTTCTTCATGTTCCCAAACTTGCTTTAAATCTTCTTTATGTTAGTCAATTGAATCGTTCGTTGCACTGCTCGGTGACATTTTTTTCTTCTGGCTGTGTTTTTCAGGACCTGACCACGAGGACTTTTGGCTACGGCCGTGAGCGCGACGGGCTATACCAGTTGGATCTTCCACCTCCTTCGCCCTGTCTCTCACCCCCATCCATCGCTGCTGCTACTACTTCACCTGCTCTTTGGTATGCTAGACTGGGGCATGCGAGTTCTCAGACCGTGTCGTCTCTTTTTCCGAGTGTCTCGTTTGAGAACTCTTTTCAGTGTGATGTGTGTCAGCTTAGTAAACATACACGCACTACCTATCCTGTTTCTATTTCTCGTAGTTTTGCACCGTTTGATATTATTTATTCAAATATTTGGGGACCTGCCCCGGTTGTTTCTTATGATAGTTTTTGGTATTTTGTTACTTTTATATTCGGGTCCTTCGCTCCGATAACGGGGGGAGGGGGGGAGTATACCTCTTCCTCTTTCACTGCTTTCCTTTCTACCCAAGGAACCCTTCATCAATTCTCCTGTCCCTATACACCAAAACAGAACGGCGTGGCAGAACGCAAGAATCGTCATCTCTTGAATGTGACCCGGTCTCTTCTTCGTGGGTCTCATGCCCCCAAGTCGTTTTGGAGTGCCGCCCTTCTTACGGGGACCTTCTTGGTCAATCGTCTGCCTTGTCAGCCTTTAGCGGGTCAGGTACCCCTTAGTCTTTTATCTCCCCACCGCCCTCTGTTTCCTGTCCCTCTCCGGGTGTTTGGGTGTGTGTGTTTTGTCCAGGACCGTTGTCTGACTCGGACAAAGCTTGATGACAAAGCTATTCAGTGCTTATTTTTGGGATATTCCTCCTCTTCCAAGGCCTATAAGTGTTTTGACCCCTCTTCTCGCAGGACTTTTTACTCCCTCGATGTTACGTTCTTTGAGGATGTCCCCTTCTATGGTACCTCCTCTGTCCTTATTGCTCCTTCTGCTCTGCCACAGCCGGCTCGGGTTGCCCTTGCTCCGCTGTACGGCTCTCTTCCGTTGCAGACATACACTCGTGGCCCATGCGAGCCCTCACATGTCCACCCCATTCTTCGGGATCCACTGGTTACGCCCAGCTCACAGGACCTTGTGCCACATCCTCTGGCAGGTGATGTTCTTCCCTCCTCTGGCTTACCCATTGCACTTCGCAAGGGTAAGCGTTCTTGTGTTACTGACCATCCTGTGACAAGCTATGTGTCCTACCAGCTTCTTTCTCGGGGTTACCGGGCTTTCCTGTCTGCTATCGACCAGATCAAAGTTCCGAGTTCGATGACTGAGGCGTTCCAGAACCCTGAGTGGGTGGCGGCCATGGAGGATGTGATGTCTGCACTATAGAAGGCGGACACCTGGCGTTTGGTCCCTCTTCCTGCAGGTCGGAAAACTGTTGGCTTCCATTGGGTTTATAATGCCGATGGTTCTCTTGACCGCTACAAGGCCCGTCTTGTCGCGAAGGGCTTCACTCAGACTCCTGGGGATTACGGCTTGACCTTTGCCCCGGTGGACAAGCTATCTACTGTCCGTCTGCTTGTCTCTCTCGCTGTCTGCCATGGGTGAACTCTTCATCAGATGGACGTGAAGAATGTCTTCCTCAATGACGACCTTGCTGAGGAAGTTTATATGGATCCGCCTCCCGGTTACAAGCTTCAGGGGGAGTATTTGGGTCGTGTTTGCCTTTTACAGAAGTCTTTGTATGGGCTGAAGCAGTCTCCTCATGTGTGCTTTAAGCGGTTTGGTACTGTTGTGCTTCAGAGTGGGTTCACCAGATGTCATGCCGACCCCACGTGCTTTGTTCGGACTGTTGTGGATGGCCGTAGGGTTATTATTCTTTTCTATGTGGATGATATCATTCTTACCGGTGACGATAGCTCGGGGATACTTCAGATCAATGGGGGTTCTTCAGAAGGCATTTGAAGTGAAAGATTTGGGCCATCTGAAGTACTTTCTCGGGATTGAGGTTTCCAGATCTCAGCAGGGGATCTCTTTGTCTCAGCGCAAGTATACCTTAAGTGATACTGGCCTTCTTGGGTGCTCTCCTGTGTCTACACCCATGGATCCGAACCACCGCCTTCATGCCGAGTCTGGCGATCCTCTCCCTGAACCGGGCAGATATCAGCGTCTTGTTGGCAGACTTATCTACTTGACCAACACTCGCCCTGACATTAGCTTTGCTGTGAGTGTGGTCAGTCAGTTCATGCATGCTCTCCGGACTTCTCACCTAGATGCAGCATTTCAGATCCTCCACTACTTGAAGGGTTCTCCTGGCCTAGGGATCTTCTACCGTTCATCTCCGGCCCTTGATCTCACTTGTTACACGAATTCTGACTATGCTGGTTCCCTTACCGATCGACGTTCTACCTCGGAGATGTGCACTTTCTATGGTGGCAATCTTATTTCCTGGAAGAGCAAGAAACAGAATGTTGTCTCCCGCTCGTCTGCTGAGGCTGAGTACCGGGCTATGTCCCATGGCGTTACTGAGCTCCTTTGACTGCGTGCTCTCTTGACTGAGCTTGGCTCTCCTCCCTCTGGTTCTTCGACTCTTGTGTGCGACAACCAGTCCGCTCTCATGCTTGCCTCTGACTCAGTTCTGCACGAGCGGACTAAGCATATCGAGGTTGATATTCACTTTCTCAGGAACCACATCCGTTCAGGGACTCTTGAAGCGTCCTATGTTCCCTCCGCAGAGCAGATTGCCGATGCCTTCACCAAGGCGGTTGGGCCTTTCAGACTTCTCTCTACATGTGGCAAGCTGGGCTTGCTTGACCTTTTCGCGTCAGCTTGATGGGGAGTATTGTCGTGTTATTTATTTCCAGTTTACATGTATCTCCTATATATATATATCTATACCTATTCCCCCTATGTGGATGAATACAATACTTTTCCTCTCACTTAATTAGATATATCTGTGCATCATAATATCTGGGTCCAGAACTTACATCGTGCAAATACAACTTTTGACATCTCGACTTTACACAAAATTTGAAATACTTGATTTGATATATACATATAAAATTCACAAGTGACCTACTACCACTTACATTCTAACCAAAAAACAAGTTGAAATTTCCATATGTGCAACTCTTTTCTTTGCAGTGCTTTTTAATGTTACTTGACCACTTCTAAGACCGAGGACAAATTCTTTATCCATAACCTACACTTCTACTCTCATGGTTTCTTCCTCCGACATCTTACCAGTAATCTCCTCCTCTGTCCTAAAATAATTAGATGGTATCAGTTCAGTCACATTGACTAAGTAAACCCTTACTTCCTTAAATGCTTATAAGCAAACTATGATTACCATCAACATGCTAACATATGTAATTAATGAGAACTTAAAGTAACCGTGCAATTGAGACTCTGAAATAGAACTGAAATACTTGAGTAAAGCAAGCTGGAAACACTGTAAACGTGACCATGCATATATATATATATATATATGTATATATATCTTTGAACATGTTACTAAACTATTGCATTTTCTTACTCGTGCACAATTTGAATGGAGATTGGACTTGATATATATAAAGAAAATTGAATTCACTTTCACTTAAATTACTTTATATTGATCTATAACTTTTCTTTTCTTTTCATATGGACCCCTCATATAGTATGACTAGGCTGCTAGTCTGTTGTTCATTTCTTGGCATGTTATTAAGCAATTTCATTTTCTTACTCATGTGCACAATTTGAAAGAAGAGGTAGGACTTGATATGTATAAAGAAAATAGAATTCACTTTCACTTAATTTGCCTTTTATAGAATACATAAGAAACCTTCCTCATTTCTTGTATTTAACTCATATATTATGGCCCATTGGGATCATTCTTCTCTTGGGCTCTTTTAGGATATATTTGGTTTGGCGGTGGCGGGTGCATCCAGTGGGTCGAAACGCCACTTTGGAACCAGAGGGGGACAAGTGGGGGCCAAAACAGAGCGGATCGGGGTCCTCCTTGCTACGGGTGAAAACGGAGCAAACGCCGCTGACGGCCGTTTGTTTACCCGCCCGACGGCGTTTGCTCCAAACGGAGGCGGCGAAACGCCGAACCAAATGAAGTCTTAGTCTCACATCTTGTATTGTCTCTTAATTCCTTTTTCCCTCTATATGAGGAGTATCTCGTACATGTATTAGCAAGAAAAATAATAACAATTCATTTATAAATCTTCTATGGTATCAGAGATACCGGTCCTCTTGCCTCTTTGTGATTGAGTTCTTGTCTTTCACCTCAGGCGGATTGCCCTCCTATAATCGTTTGGACCTCCCCTGTGTGGCCTCTTTCATAGCAGCCACCCACAGTGCCTATGCTCCTGTCGAGCCTCTTTCTTGAACTCTCTTCGACTTTATAGACCTCATCGGCTCGCTGGGACCCACCGTCCGGCTCTTTGCTTTTGCCACCGCTCAGTCTCCCTTTTAAGACCCCTTGGATTCCTTGACAACGAGGTCGCCTGGACCTCTCCACCCCTTAGGACTCCCTACAGTCTCCCTTTTAGTGTTCGCGCGATCCTCTGCAAGCAAGGAGGCCCAAACCTCTCCAACCCGTGTGGACCCCGTGCGGTCTCCGTTGCAATGTTCATCTAGCCTCCTCATTCTATCTGTTCGGACTACCCGTAATGTTCTTGCGGCCTCCCAAGTGCAACCACCTTGTCTCTTTTTTACGGCCTGACCGACTCCACTTTTTGGCATTCACGAGCCCTATGCGGCGGACTCCTTTTAAAGGTCGCAATCCCCTACTACTGCTGTCTACCCAGTCTCTTTCTTGCTTCTTGGGAGGACTCCTTTTTTGAGGCTGCGACTCTTGCTGTTGCAAACATGCCTCCTTTTGTGATGATTTGCTTCCGCTTCCTCGACCCTTCCTGCTCTTGCTCCAACCCCTTTCCTTGATGCTCGGGATGAACTCCAGATTACTTCTATCTTGCTCGTCGGCAAGAAGAACTTTGTGGAGTGGGTGCACTCAGCGTGCCACGTTCTTCAGGCCAATGGTCTTCTTCATCATCTCACTTGGGACCCTCTCACCGAGCAATGGCTTCAGGATGATGATGGCATTCAATCTTGGATCTTGAACTCCACGGACAGTAGACCATATCAGATGGCTATGTACCATGACACTGCCAATGCAATGTGGGATGAAACCCACTCTCTCCATTCTGGGAAGGACAATAAGCCAGTAACTTAATTGATATCTTCATGGACCTTCAACACCTCGACCTGAGAGCAGATGGGGATCTCACGTTTTATGTTGATCAATCTAAGACTCTTGTTGAGGCTTGGATTCAACACCAACCACCAACGCTTGATTTTGCCGCTCAATGGGCTCAGAAAGAAGTTGTTGGTATTGACTTAATGATGGCTCGGGTTCCTCCTGATCTCCACAGTGTTCGGGCATATATCCTTTCTTCTACTAATGTTCCTTCATTGTCCGTTGTTTGTTCTATGCTGTTAAAGGTGATGCCGCCACTCGAACTTTCGGTGCCCTCTCCTCCAGTTCTCTTACATCGGTGTTCTAACCTTAGACCTTTGCCCTCTTTTGCTCGCGGCGGTCATTCTAGTTCTTGGGGTGGTAGGCGAGATGGTCGCAATCGCTCTAAGGGCCATCCCTCTAGCTTCTGTACGTATTGTGGCCGGGACAATCTTACTGAGGTGACATGTTTTCAGAAACATGATTTTCCTCCACCGCACGCTCCCTCTTTACTACATGCCTCCCCAGCTGTTGATGGTTCTTCTACTTCTCGTTCCGACATTGACATTTTACGTGAGAAACTCCAACTTCTTTGCAGAATGATCTCCCACCCCCCCCATTTCTGTTTTCTTCGTCTCCAATGAAGGTATCTCATGATTGTCGCATATTCCCTCTTAGATTGTGGGTTCGGGTGCTAAAAAATATATCACTCCACAACGACCTTCTCGGTACTTGGACTCTCAATGTCCAAAGTTCATTACAGTGGCTAATGGCGATACCACTCCAGTTATCGGTTCTGGCGATGTGTTGCTTAGCCCCTCTCCGTCTCTTTGCTCCGTTCTTCATGTTTAAGGATCTCACTTCAGTTTACTTTCTGATTGTCTTCTCACTCAAGATCATGATTGTTTAATCATTTTCTCCTATTCCTCTTTTGTTGTGCAAGATTGACAAATGCGGAATATCATTGGTAAAGGTGGCTTTCAAATGGGCTCTACATTCTGGATCTCCCCATATCAGTAATATCTTGCGCTAGCTCTGTTGATTGATACTAGTGTCTTGGCCATGTTCCTCTCCCGATAAGAAGGCTCTTCCCAACATTCATTTTTCTTCTTTTAATTGTGAATCATGTATTTATGGGAAACAACATCACTCTGTTTTTCCTCATTTTACTCAGAGGGCTTCTCCTTTTTATATAGTGCATTCTGATATTTGGTGTCTATACAAAACATCTAGTATATTTAGATATTGTTACTTTTTTATGTTTATTGATGATTATTCACTTATGACTTGGTTATATATGTTGCATGGTCGCTCTGAGCTTCTGTCCCTTTTTCGCTCCTTTACTACAAAAACACACAATTTTCCCGCACTATCAAAATTCTTCACACTGATAATGCACGCCAATACAACGAGCATGCGTTTCAAAAAACTTGCACTTCGTTGAACATCGTCCACCAAAACTCCTGTGCGTATACGTCGTAACTGAATGATGTTGTTGAGCGAAAGAACCGCCGTCTTCTCAAAGTGGCTTGGTCTCTACTAATCCAAATGCAAATCCCCGTTATCTATCGAAATTTCACGGTCTCTACTGCTTGTTATCTCATCAGCCACATACCCTCGTCCATTCTCAACTTTGCGACACCCTTCTCTCTCTTATTTCACATCCAACTTCTCTTCCCTCTGACCCCACGGGTCTTCGACTGCGTCTGCTTTGTCCATCACCTTGGTCCTCCCGTCGACAAGATGACACCTCGTGCTAATCATTACATGTTCGTTGGGTATTCACGCACACAAAAGGAGTATGCTTGTTACTCTCCCTCCACTCGGAAGCTGATCACGTCTACTAATATGACTTTCATGGAAAACCAGTAATTCTATCCATCTTCCACCATGCCTACACCTCTTGGTTTACCACGTCATCGTATTCCTACCCATTCTTTTTACCACCTTTACTATTGACGCCACCACCTGCCTCGGTCGCTCCTCTTCATGTCTATTCTTGCCGCCCCTCGATACAGTGCCCTGCGTTAGCCCCTATCTAGAATTGATGCTTAGAGGACAGCTGATTTGACCACGCCCTCCACATCACATCCTCTCACTAATTATGTTTATTTGCACCGTCTCTCCTCTAATGTATGCAAGTGTGTGATTTCTTTGTCCTCTTTTTCCACTCCCTCTTCTGTATATGAGACTCTTCAGCATCCAGGGTGGCGGGCGAAAATGAATGAAGAAATGTGTTACGCTCACATACTCGTCTAGGCCTAGCCTACTCATCGAAACCATCGACACTCGCATATGGAAGCTATCATGATACAGTCGTGGCGGAATACATTGTTATTAATTGAATAACTAGTATTAATTAATGAGTTAATATTAATTAATAATTAATACTAGTTAATTAATTAATAATTAATACTAGTTAATTAATTAATTATAATATATTTCGCCATGTGTCACGACAACTTCCATATGCGAGCGCTAGTGGTTCCGATGAGGGGGCTCCTCCTGGACAAGTATGTGAGCATAACAATATGGCTGTGCTTTGGGCCAGCCACACTTTGGATCTTACCCCTCTTCCTCCTAAATCCTAATCATTGAAAAGTTAGTTGTAAGTGAGTCTTCGCCTGGAGGCATCATCCTGATGGGTCAATAACTAAAAAAACATAGGATGGTTAATGATTTATAATAAAACTAAGCTAAATTATACACTAAAAATTATACCTAAATATTATTCATCACTGTCCATTGTCAGTGGCCACTGCTTCAGCTCGACAGTCGACATCAAAAACACCTTTCTTAACAACAATCTTATGGAGACTGTGTATATGCAACAATTTCATGGTTATACAACCATGGGGGAGTCCCTAGGCTACAAAATGATGAAATCGCTATATGTCCTCAAATAGTCTCCACGAGCATGATTTGATAAGTTTAGTCGGGTGGTTCGTGATATTGGCTTCACCTGAAGCATGCGAACTTCTCCTTATTTATTCTCCGACGTCCGACAAGCACGATGTTTATTTTGGTTTATGTTGATGACATCCTTATTACGGGTGATGATCTTCCCGACATTACTCAAATCAACAAACACTTAGCATCCCATTTTCAAACTAAAGACTTGAGCCGACTCCGCTAATTCTTGGGGATTGAGTTGGCCCAACAACCTGATGTTCTTGTTTTGTCTCAGTGGAAAGATTGTCTCGTCTACTTCACGATGCAGGATACTCTGGGTGTAAGCTGTTGGGTTTTGCTAGGATGACACAACACTTGTGCACGCAGTGAAAATAAATAACAAGAAAACCCAAAAGAGTTCGGGTCTAGCGATGAACATTAATCAAGAAGTAAATGCGGTGAAATAAAATTACCTTTGAGGGATTGAGTCTATACTCAACCAAGGTGCTCCGAATGATACCACCGAACGGCAACGACTGGAGTTCTGAGCGTAGAATAGTGTCTACGCCTCTACGGATAGCCACACGAGCACGGAGAACCCTAGACTCTTGTCACACAAGATCTAGGTTGGAAATAGGTTTGCCCTCAACGTCTCCACGGACTACTAGATTTGTTCAAGGAGAGCCGACAAAGACGAAGAAGATGCCTTGGAAACTCTTTCCGGTGACGACAAGAAGGACGAGGTCGGCGGGAAGCAGCGACGGTCGCGGATGCGGAACAGTTCCGTCACGAAGAAATTGCCGTCGCTCTGTTTGGTCGGGAGAATGAACAGTTACTAATCGACTCACTGTACAAATCGTATTTATACAGAAAGCCGAACCACCAGACCCCGCAGACCAGCCGAACCAGAGTTAAAGGAAATAAACTGGACGAAATAGAATTCGTCGAGTATCACGTCGATATTTGACGAATCAAAAGATATTCGTCGAGATGACACAGATATACTCGACGAATCGAGACAGGGCAAACCGTCCAAATATTAAGGCGATATACGACGAATCGGGGTCTAACTCGTCGAATCTGTCATGACGATATTCGACGAAACTGAGACAGAAGCGCTGAGATGTCACGACGATACTCGACGAATCTGAGACACAGCGTTGAGATGTCACGACGACACTCGACGAATCTGAGACTGAAGCGTTGAGATGTCACGACGATACTCGACGAATTCAAATCATTCGTCAAAACCTCTCAGCCATACTCGACCAATTTCCCATAGAATCATCCGACTACTTACCTGTTGACCCATATTCACAATACAGGTCCCGAAATGAAATTCCTCCATATCCAGAACGTCATAGGCTTGTTCCTTCACTCATATCACATACGAGCAAGGCCAACACAAACCTTACCAACTTCTCCAATGCTCTTATGTGCGACCCCATAGGCTCATATTGCGTTGCCAGTGAGGCCACATGCTTGATCACTTCCAGATAACAATGGTAATACCAACATAAGCCTTTGGATACACTTATGGATGCAAATCACCAGCTCTCTGCTCATAGCTCGGACCCCGATGAACACCTCCCTAATCCAGAGTATTATTGATGCCTCGTTGACAAACTAATCTATCTTACTGTCACACGACTTGATGAGCATGGTACACATGATAGCCACCAGACAACCTACATCTATCATGTCAAACTTAACCTATATCCCCTCCCGACATAGACCAGCTAACTGAAGAACAACTGGATATCATCATGCTGACATTCTCATCCTAAGTTCTTCCTATGCTTCTCTATCACTTCAGAGAATGCAGTGATTATTGTAATCCATAATCAGTATTTTTCTCCAGTCTTTTTCCTTTCTCGGACAACTTAGACTGGCTTCGTCTTTCTTAACCTAAAATAGTTGGGAATAAATCTGTCAATTACACTGATTCAGTGAATTCTCATTTTTTAACTGCTTACATGCAATTCAAAGTTTAGTACTAATATGCACAAATAGAAATTGAAATAGGAAAAGTACTTCCATATTCATAAGTTGAAAGTGTACTAGGCATTTGAAACCGGACTAAAATGGAACTATAACAATTAATAAAGAGAAGTATTGTTGTAAAACAGAGTTAATGACAAGCTATTCTTGGTTCAGGCCTATATCCCCTCCTTACATAGATCAGCTAACCGAAGAACAACTGTATATCAGCATGCTGACATTTTTCGATCATCATTACAATTATTCTTATGTTTCTCTATCACTGCGGAGACTGAAGTGATTATTGAAACCCATAATCAATATTTTCTTCCCCCAGTAGTCTTTTTCCTTCCTTGGACAGCTTACTATTACCTAAAATAGTTAAGAATAAATCCATCTATCACATTGACTCAGAATTCTCATTTCTTTGACTGCTTGCATGTAATTCAAAGTTCAGTACTAACATGCACATATAAATTCAAAATAAGAAAGTGACGCAGGGCAAGTCTATAGGCGGTGGGAAACTCGGTGACCTAACCCTACATGCTATGCAAAAGCCCGACAAAAAAATCACAATTAGATAATAAGTTTTAACATCTCATGCAAATCATTCATAGCAAGACAAATATTTTAATTAGAGCGAAACAAGCTTAGGCTTTCCTCCACATGGAGGGCCACAACACGAGCGCACGACGAATAAATCCTGCAAATCACAATAATTATCTAACAATCTACCTCAATACAAGGTATCCAAACTAATATAGTGATCCAACTCAATATAAAAGTGCTGAAAATAATAAACCAGTACAACTAAATCTCACCAAATAGTGGGCTGACCAAGACACTGAAGAATCTAGGGCTGGAGATGCGTGTACTGCGATCGAGTGTGGGACCGGTGGCGTGGAAATAGCGTTGATGACTGTTCTCGGCGGTAGATGGTGTAATCGGACATGAAATTGGTAGATCCGGCCGCGTAGGTAGAGATCTGGGCGGGGGAAGGTAGATCCGACAATATGAGATCGGATCCGGGCTGAACAATTCCCGATCTGGGCTGATCCGGAAGTGGACAGGCTAACGGAGGTGGTTCCCCGAAGGGGAGGGGTTGGCGACAGTGACAGGGAGGCTAGGGTGAAGAGGCGGCGACTGTGGTGGGCCGACGGCTGCTGTAGATGGGCGTGAGGGGGCTGGCGGCGCTGTATATAGTGGGGAAGGGGGCGACTTGAAGGTTGTAGGGGGGGGGGGGGGCAGTGGCCTGACGAGTGGTGGCTGGGAGGTGGGTGGCCGGTGGTTTGAAGGGGGTGGTTGGAAGGGGTTCAGGCCGACGGCTGTATGGGAGAAGAACAACCAACTGTTGGCTGATTTTGAAACTCTAAGAATAGAATATTAAATTTCATCAAAATGAAATAGTAAAGGAAACAAGGCTTTCTCTGGATAGCAATACGTGGGCTATTTGGGAGGTTGTAGAGGGCTGCGGGAGGGAGTTGGGAGGGGGAATAGAGGGCTAGGGTTAGGGGATACCTTGGAGAGTATGATAGACACCTAGGAGTCGTCACCTTGGTGCGGAGTGAATCCGAACACATCTGCGGAGTCCGATCGTCGATCCGGGCATGCCATATATGGAAAGTCGCCAAATCAACCCCGAATGAGCCCAAAACTCGTCATCCACTGCAAGTTCTCGTCTATGCTCCACATCAGAAAGACATTTACATATTCATATACTGAATTGTGCGAAACAGAGACGTGGACCCGCCGTGGATGAGTTTTGGGCACATTCGAGGCAGATTGACTACTTATCATATATGGCGTATTCAGATCGATGATCCGACTCCACGGATACATCCGGCTCATCGTTTACCTATGATTTCATATATTACTTTGTTATTTTATCTTTTATTTTCATTTAATCAGGCCCTCCATATCCCCGAGCAATTGTAGCCTTGATGTCGGGGTGCCCTAACCTTCTTTATATATAAATAAGAGTGTATGGAGGCTGTTATCAAGTATTGCAGATTTTGGAGAGAAGATTTCCGAAATCTGGCCATCCCTCCACGATGCCGACTCCGTGGAAACCTAGGTGATGACTGTTATGTTGTTTCCTTCTTCCCCAAGGTATTCTCTATCCCTAACCTTCATTTTCCCCTCTCCATAGCCCTGGCCGCCCCTCCAACCCCTCCCAAATAGCCGCCATTAAAAAAAAGAGATAATCCACGTCTCATATCCCCCCCCCCCCACGAAAACCCTCTCGTGAATTCACTGTTCCTGCTCTCATTTTCCGTAAAGCCTCCTTGAAGCAGGGCCCAACCCACCATTTTCTTTTCCATCGATCTCCTTCCTGTTCCATACTAATCCTTTCTCCTTACCACTCAAAACTCCCCATTCCCCCCAACCTGGATCTCCAATCCCACCGTTCAAAACCCACCTGAAGGCCCTTCTTCATATTGCCCCTTCCTGATCACGTCTAAAGTCAACCAATACCTTCCACTCTCCTTCTCTATTGGAATCTTCCTTCCCTATTCGGCATCCAACACCCCCCACAATTTTTCCAGACCTATGTTGCATTTAGACAACAACCCTACTTCCGGAAACTTCAGATCTCCTCCTTCGGTGGCCCCATGTTTTGTTAGTTGTTATTTTGTTGTATGAAACATTAATTCTCAATTTTAATATATGGTATTGTGATTTCATCTACGCTTGGATCTATAGTATCATTATTATTTGTTCTAGATTATTTTGTGATTTGCACGAACTATTCGCCGTGCGTTCTTGCTTTGGCCCTCCACGCGAAGGAAAGCCAAAACTTGCTTTGCCCTAGAGAATTATTTTGCGTTTGCTAAAACTATCTAAGTGTGTTTTAATTATTTATTGCTTAATTTTATCTCGCCGTCGGATCTGACATCTTACATATAATTATTTAGGGTGTCGAATTGTTTCCCCGACACGTCTCTTAAGATTGCATTGTAGTTTTCACACATCAAGCCACTAACCCTTCATTCGATGGTCTTTAGGTTCATTGCACTTGTCACGTGCTAATTTGTATTGCATGTTGGGTTAGGGCATCGTTCATCCGCGGCCTATAGATTCGTCCCGCGTCAATTGGTAATCCGAGGCGAGGTTGTGAGCACTCATTTGATATGCAATTGTAGAATCTACAAGTTTCTTCATGGCTAGGTATCACAAATATTCCTCTTCTTTATTTGGGATCCCGCGTCCACTTACACCCACTCCCATAGAGCTCCTTCAGGGAGATCCTCACGTTATTACAATGATTATTCTTGATCGCACCACATCATTTCCAGAGAGTGTGTTGATCCACTGACACGACCCCACTATACTAGAGAAGATCAGTATAATGATTGTCGTCGTTCATATCCCTGCACGCGAGTGGAACGTGTTGATCCTTCAACACAATCCGATTATCTTAGGGATGATTATTATGAGGATCGCCGTTTTGAGAGAGATCTCGAATGACAGTTTCGTACTGATACCCCTTTCTTTGACGGCTCATCGAGTCTCGAGTCTTTCAGTTATTGACTCGTGGATATGGAGTATTATCTTAATTATTTTGAGTTATTCGGTGAGCGATGCATCAAGTTTGCCAAACTTAGGCTTCTAGATCATGCGAGAGTATATTGGTCTAAGCATTGAGAGGAGCCGCGAACGAGATCGTCTTCATCGCATCACTAGTTGAGTTGATATGAAGCGTATGTTGTGCCAAAGGTATTTGTTGAAAATATTGCCCTTCAATGTTTCTTGGATTTGAAGATGCATCACCTACAATGTTAAGTGCATATTGTATTTGATAAGTCTTTTTCTTTCATATCATTATAGGTTTAAGTTGTTCTAAAACATGGTTAGAACATCTCTGGATATTGTTGCTATGTCTCGGCAGTTTAAGGGACAATTCGTTGAGAAGGCATGGTCTCAGCAGAAGAGCTGAGACGCAGCTGATTTGTCGCTGAGATAGAAGCTAGTTTGGTCTCAGCGGAACCACTGAGAAGGCAATCTGGTCTCAGCGGAAGCGCTGAGACGCAACTGATTTGCCGCTGAGATAGAAGCCAGTCTCAGCTCTACTGAGATGACAGTCTGGTCTCAGCGGAACCGCTGAGAAGACAGTTCGGTCTTAGCGAAACCACTGAGAAACAGCTGATTTGCCGCTGAGATAGATGTCAATCTCAGCTACTCTGAGAAGGCAGTCTGGTCTCAGCGGAATCGCTGAGACAGAAGCCTGTCTTAGCTAAATCGCTGAGATGTTTTCAACTAGAGCCGTTAAGAAGGCGCGACCTATTTTTGGCAAAAAGGAGTTAAAGCAAGATAACATTATCTATTCCTGGTCATGCCGCGTCAGTACGATTCAAAGAGCCATTGTTGTGTTGAAGCATATAAAAGCAACATTTAGGTCAATGAAACAAAGGGTTGGAAATTAAAAAGTTCTTCCCGACCGTGAACAAAAAAAAGTCAATCTTTCTGATAGTTATGCACTTCAATTTCAGGAAGATAGTTTGTTCTTGCTGAACAGGTTCAGGAGAACAATTTGAGTTACTTTGGACTCAGGGGGTTGATCTTCTTCCTTGTGCTGAAGACAGGAGATCAAGGTAGAACAAGGACTTAAGATGCAGAACCATTTTCCAGTCCTACTCTAAGCCAGCTAACTGCTGCACAAGTTCAACAGAAGACAAAGGCCGAAGGTCTATTATCTAAGGTCTTCTGTTATAATCATTTACATATATTCTCTGTAAGAACATTATTGTTCTGAGTGTAAGGGCTGTTGAGCCTGAGTGTAGGGCTGTTGAGCCTGAGTATAGGGCTGTCCTCCTAGCCTGAGTGGTAGGGCTTCTTGGTAGGCCTGAGGTAAATGACCAGGAGGGTCACTGAGCTGTAGGAGTAGAGTGTACTCTGAGTTTGTAGGGCTGTGACCTGAGGTAGGGTCTTGGAGGAGACCTGAGAGATCCTGAGGGATCTGTGTTGTAAGCTCTTTGAGTTGAGTTTTGGAGGAGGTTGTCTTTTCTAACTCACTGTTAGAAAGGTGGAAAGGGAAAGTGAATGTACTCATACCTTGGAGAACTACTATAAATCATAGTGAGCTTTCCGTGTGTGTTTTTATTGAGCCAAACAATCAAAACAACTAAGTGTAAAAAGAAATCAAACAACCTATTCACCTCCCTCTAGGTGATTTATACTACTACAAAGTTAATTATCAAGTGATATCAAATCAAGTTTGGTCAAAAAGGACTTAGCAGTCTGACCAGATCTTTTAAGAGGTAGTCTACTATTCCAAATATGTCTACTGCTAAGGCTCATAAGGAGATGGGCTCTATGAAGTTTCCCATTTGCAGAAAAGAGTCATTTGGCATATGGAAGCAAAGGGAGAGGTTTTTCATGGAAGCCTCAGACCCTAAGATCTATATCACTGTCAAGGAGGGACCTTTTATCCCTCAAAAGGCCTCCACTATTGATCCAACTGTGAGAGTGCCCAAGTCATATGCTGAGATGACTAGGGATGAAGTTACACTTTCTACTATGAATAAGAGAGCTAAAAATATCATAGTAAGTGCAATTGATGACTCCAGCTTTCACAACTTGGTGCACTGTGAAACTGCTAAAAAAATGTGGGATACAAAGATTGTGTATATGGAAGACACTGAAGAAGTAAGGGATTATAGGAAATCCCTGCTCAATTAGGAATATGAAACCTTCAGGCAGAATAACAAGAATAGGATAGCTGAATGCTATGAAAGATTCTTCAGGGTAGTCAATGAGCTGAGGACCTATGGAAGGGTCTTCAACAACTATGAGCTGAATGATAAATTTCTGAGCTCTCTTACTAGGGACTGAGACACAAAAATCAGTGCCATAAAGGAGGTGACCAAGCTAGCTGATACTCCTCCACATACTCTATTTGGGAAGTTGCTCTCTTATGAGATGCAACTATTTGTAAGGAAGGAGGAGGAAACCACCATCAGGTCCCATGCCAAGGAGAGGTCTGTGGCTTTCAAAGCTGAGAGCTCTAAGAAAAGCAAGGAGAGAATTCCCTCTCCTCCAAGAAGGCCAGCTGACTCAGAGAGTTCTGAGTCCAACACATCTGACAACAACATGTCTGATAGGGAATTTGCTGTCTTCTCAAGGCAATTCAAGAAGATGATTAAGAAGAAGCAATGGAAGAACAAACCTTTCTCCTCTTCAAACTATAAGAAGGACAACAACAGACCTGGAAAGAAGTACTCCAAAGGAGACAGGTATGAAACTAAACCTAGTAAACATATTTCTGCTAATGTTATATGTTATTGCTGCAGCAAGCTTGGGCATATTATTGCTGACTGTCCAGTCAAAAGGAAAGAAACAGGTTAGAAGAAGCACCATCACCACAAGGGCAAGTGAAAGTGGAAGTGATGCAGGGTTAAAAAAAGGCTAGGGTTAGGGCTTCCAAATCCCTGCCAAAAGAAACTAAAAAATAGAGTTGTCGAAAACAATAAAAGTTGTGGCCACCAAAACCTTGATTGTCACAGTCTTACTCAACACAAAGTAAGAAAATGCAATATTAGATACAAACTGAATTGACCCCAAAGTTGCAAGAAGGGATTTCATCATTACTGGCTATTGAAAGTCTTTCCCACTGTGGCAACGAGGTGAAATGTCGGATCTGCTGCAGGAGAAAAGGGCTGGCCGGCGGGACTGCTGGGAGCGGCTGAACGGCAGGGGACTGCAGGCGGATGCAGGGCTGCAGGCGGATGCAGATGGAGGTGGTGGTCGGCGGCTGGAACTGCTGCAACAGAGGAAGGCGGACAGGGATGGCGTCGGTGGCTGCGGGAGCAGGGAAAAGCCGGCAGCCTTGGAGAAGATGGCGTCGGGCCGGCCGGTGGTTTCCAGGGCTGATCGAGGGGATGCGGGCGGTGAACAGGGAGGATGGAGTGGGGAAGTTGCCGCCTGGGTGGCTACGGGAGCAGGGAGAAGCCGGCGGATGAGGCCCTTGGAGTCGGCACCAAGGGAAGCCTCCGGCGTCGGCACCGGCGGCGTGACCGAAGGCACGGGAGAAAGTTTTAATTCCTTCCCAAACTCTCGATACCCTGGCTGCTTCCCTAATGCTCGTATTTATAATAAACCCCATCATATCCAACGGTCCAGATCATCTGGATGGGGATTATTTAAAAAAAACTGAAAATATACTCAAAACATATAAATTAATATATCATTCTGACTCGCGGAGGCCCTCTGGACGCAACCGCGGAGTCTGATCGGGAATACGATCAACGGGCGGGGCCCGCTCCCCATCATTCTCCCCTTGTTGGAGAAGATTTTCCCTCAAATCTTTAAGGCTTCCAAGGAGGCTTCGCGGGTGGTCTGCACTGTTTCCCACTGTCATCAATCATCAGATAAAAGCTTCCAGTCCCAGGTGCTGGTCTCGCGATGCTACAAGTAATGTAATCACTGCCTTTGGGAGGCTTGGGCGGCGACCTCAATCTCAGAATCTGATAGAAAACTGTAACAACTGGCAAGGGGGCAACGTTCTCTAATCCCGGGTCCCAATCAATCTGATCAAACTGCAACAAGTCATCACCATGCCCCACCCAGTCTGGGCTCATATCCAAACCAACTGATTTGCCCTCAGGGGCATTATCGAACATCAGAAAAGGGTCCCTAGCCGAGCTGAGATGCGACTGATCAAACCACTGTGACAAATCCATAAAAGTGAGCAGACGTCGCGAAGGCTCATATGGCGGTACTACCACCATCAGAATGGATGTCCTTCTGCGCTCAATCCACTGGCGGACAAATCTCTGAACGATAAGAGTAGCTCTCTGCACTGTCTGGTACCACAGTCTCTGTAATAATCCTCTCATGCGTTACTGAATCACGAGGACTGCTCTGGTCATCCTTTTGAAGGATCTGCGCTGAATAAACCCTCGGATGTGAGACTGTGTCAAGACTGCTGCTCTTCTCCTTCGCTGCTCTAATATCGCCTTGGCATCATTCTCACGCTGAGTCCTCACATAATCTGCCCAGATGGCATCTTCTTTTTTCTCCCGTTCCCTCCTCTGTTTACTCTCTTCCACTATAGCTTGCTTCTTTCTTTCAAACTCAACCAAATGTCTCTTTCTTGGGGAAGGTGACGGGAGATCATACGAGTAGGAGGAATGACGGACTGAAGGACATGTAGTAGATGATGGAGAATATGAATCGTAGGCATGGGAGGGGACTCGCCTCGATTCATAGGAATAAGTGGTGGAAGAAGGGGAATATGAATCATAGGGGCTTGACGAGAGACTCGCCTTGATTGATAGGAGGGGTATGCCTTGAGGGAGACATATGAAGATTTATGCGAATAATATGTCTCACGAGAGGAATGAACATTTGAATAGCGGGGAGGTGGAGAAACATATGATTCGTAATCTTCTGAATTGTCGGAATCGTAATAACAGGAAAGCGTCATGAGTGTATTCAAATGATTTTCAAGAAAAGGAAAATTGGCCAAGGATTGAAAAGTTTGAGAAAACTTTTCAAGTTGCTCTGATACCAATTGATGCAGGGTGAAAAAAAGGCTAGGGTTAGGGCTTCCAAATCCCCGCCAAAAGAAACTAAAAAATAGAGTTGTCGAAAACAATAAAAGTTGTGGCCACCAAAACCTTGATTGTCACAGTCTTACTCAGCACAAAGTAAGAAAATGCAATATTAGATACAAACTGAATTGACCCCAAAGTTGCAAGAAGGGATTTCATCATTACTGGCTATTGAAAGTCTTTCCCGCTGTGGCAAGGAGGTGGAATGTCGGATCTGCTGCAGGAGAAAAGGGCTGGCCGGCGGGACTGCTGGGAGCGGCTGAACGGCAGGGGGCTGCAGGGCTGCAGGAAGCAGATGGCGGTGGTGGTCGGCGGCTAGAACTGCTGCAACAGAGGAAGGCGGACAGGGATGGCGTCGGTGGCTGCGGGAGCAGGGAAAAGCCGGCGGCCCCGGATAAGATGGCGTCGGGCCGGCCGGTGGTTACCAGGGCTGATCGAGGGGCTGCGGGCGGTGAATAGGGAGGATGGAGTGGGGAAATTGCCGCTTGGGTGGCTACGGGAGCAGGGAGAAGCCGGCGGATGAGGCCCTTGCAGTCGGCACCAAGGGAAGCCTCCGGCGTCGGCACCGGCGGCGTGACTGAAGGCACGGGAGAAAGTTTTAATTCCTTCCCAAACTCTCGATACCCTGGCTGCTGCCCTAATGCTCTTATTTATAATAAACCCCATCATATCCAACGGTCCAGATTATCTGGATGGGGATTATTAAAATAAACTGAAAATATACTCAAAACATATAAATTAATATATCATTCTGACTCGCGGCGGTCCTCCAAACGCAACCGCGGAGTCGGATTGGGAATACGATCAACGGGCGGGGCCCGCTCCCCATCAGGAAGGGATAGATCTAACTTTACTCTAGAGGGGGGGTGAATAAAGTATTTTAAAAAATTTAATTAATTTTTACAGCAGTTTTAAAAATAAGTGATATATATATATATATATAGATAAATAAAATTCACAGCACAAAAAAAAGAAAGTATCAATCACAGACGACACAAGGATTTTATAGTAGTTCCCCAATAAATCTGGGTACGTCTACTCTTCTACCACCCTGGTAGGAATCCACTATAGGTTTTTGATCTGGTAGGCTAGCAATATGACTGTGCAGTACATCAAATTCTGATAGCAAAGAATATAAATTAACTATGAGATTAATGATGAGATCACCAACAATAATAACTTCTGGAGACTCATCCTCAACTGTCACAAAATCTTTACAGTGAGCTAGACCAGCTAACACTGTGATGACTTCAGTCATTTCTGTATCAGGAATTTCAACAAAATCAGCTGCTGTAATTGGAGTTTCTTCATCAAGCATCTCCCCCACCTAAATCCACGAAAAACTTAATCTAGGCCCCCAGAAGAAGGGACAAAATGAGAAGAGGCAACTTTAGAAGAGAGTTCTGATAGAGAAGCAATAACAGGAGCCAAGGAATCATCCAAGAGTTTCTTGAGTGTAGGAGTGGTGAAATCAAGAAGTTGAGTGACAATATATGAGAAATCCAGATACATAAACTCAGGTGGATTCTAAGTAGATGCAGAGGATAGATTGGAGGAAGAGGGAGTTGATCTGTTAGCACAGTTTGTACAAAGAAAAGAAGACTGTGGCATAGATGAAGGATTGATGACATGGGGAATGTCAGCAGGAATTGATTCCTGGATGGGTGAGGGAGGTGGAGATGAGTGAGGTGAAGATGAATGAGGTGGAGATGAATGAGGTGGAGATGAATGAGGTGGATGATGAGCTGGGGAATCTTCATTGAAGACTGAGTATGAAACTTCTGTAAACAAAGTAGGTTGTTGAGAAGATGGTGTGGATGGACTAGGGGAATGATGTGGAGATGGCTGTGGAGAGGTAGAAACAAGGGGAGAAACTTCTGCTGGAGTAGGGAGAGTAGCTGAGACAGCTCTAGTGCTTTCAGAAGCTGTCCTAGAAGATTCAACCCTGGGAGGCTTAGGAATCATCCTCTCCCATTTACCAAACAGAGCAGAGGTAATCCTCTTGGATCCATTAATATGTATAGTCTAAGAGACCAAGACCTCCGGACATTTGGTCTGGAGAAAAATACCCTAAACTTTTCCGTAACTCGCATCCTTCTTATTAATCTTTTTCTTGATTGAATCAAACAAAATTGTCCCCCAGTTTTATGTTTTTCTGGTCAACCAGAGCACTCATCACCAGAAACTGGTGCCTGATGACATAGTCTTGGGCTGAATGTTTGCCCAGAAAAACTTTCTCAACCACATTGGCTAGAAATTTATATTCTATAGAGAAATTCTTTTTCAACAAATGGTTAGGGTTTCCTTGTGAGTGACCCATTCTATCTAGCATAATATCTCATTGTAAACCCATTTCTTTATTTCTGTGATCTGGAGCTTGATTCGGGTGGACATAAAATTTCGCAGATGTTGTGCCTCAAAAAGTTGCAAGATGTCCAGAAAGATTTGATCCGAATGTTGAAAAGAGTTCATGTCGATATCGAATCCAGCGTCGAACTTCATCGCAGTGAGAATCGCTTGCGACACCGCCATTATCCTGCAAAACAAAAAGATCAAGTGCAAGCGAAGAGTAATGGAGAAAGCGCGGGATGGAGCTCGATGAAAACCTTAATATAAGTTTTCAGAAGTTAAAAAGACGAAAAACAAGTCGTCGAGCTTCGTTCGACGAAATATTCACAATTCGTCGATCTCCGTTCGATGAAAGGTTCAAAAGGTTCACAATTCGTCGATCTCCGATCAAAATCAATTTAATGATTCTCCATCAATCATTCCTAATTGATTTAAAAAGAAAATATGTTTCTTCTCATCTAATGGTTTGGTGAAAGTATCTGCTCTTTGTAAATCAGTAGAAGTGAATACTAGACTAATTTTATTTTTATCCACATTATCTCTGATAAAGTGGTGTCTTATTTCTATATGTTTAGTCCTACTATGGAGGACTAGATTCTGTGCAATTGAAATTGCACTAGTATTGTCACAGTATATAATTAAATTATTTAAGTTGTATCCATAATCTAGTAGTTGATTTTGAATTCACAAAATCTGTGAACAACAACTACCTGCTGCAATATATTCAGCCTCAACATTTGAAGTAGACACAGAGGTTTGCTTCTTGCAAAACCATGACACAAGCCTATCACCAAGAAACTGACAAGTTCCTGATGTGCTTTTTCTGTCAACTCTGCATCCAGCATAGTCAACATCTGTGAATCCAGTTAATTCAAATCCTGACTCAGTAGGATACCAGAGTCCTAGATTAGGACAACCCTTTACATATCTCAAATTTTTTTTACTAAAATAAGGTGAGATTCTTTAGGATTAACTTGAAACCTAGCACAAGTACAGGTTACAAACATAATATCTGGTTTACTTGCTGTTAAATACAATAGAGACCCAATGATAGTTCTATATGTTTTTTTGATCAACAGGTTTGCCTTGTTCATCACTATCTACTACAACATTAGTAGGCATGAGTGTTTTCATAGAGGAGACATCTGACATCCCAAATCTTTTAATTAACTCTTTAGTATATTTAGATTGAGATATGAATATGCCATCAGATGTTTGCTTCACTTGTAAGTCAAGAAAATAAGATAATTCACCCATGCTACTCATTTCAAACTTTAATGTATTGGGTTAGAGAACTTTTTGCAAAGTTTGGAATCAGTAGAACCAACAATTATATCATCAACATATATTTGAACTACTAAAATTTCAGTTTTATGATGTTTAAAAAATAAGGTTTTGTCTACCTTGCCTCTACAAAATTTATTCTCTAATAAAAAATTAGCAAGGGTCTCATACCAAGCTCTTGGAGCTTGTTTAAGACCATAAGAAGCTTTATTAAGCTTAAATACATGAGATGGGTGAGTTGAAAAGATAAAACCTAGAGGTTGTTCTACATAGACTTCCTCTTTGATATCTCTATTCAGAAATGCACTCTTTACATCCATCTGATATATCTTGAACTTTTTGAATGCAACAAAAACAAGAAATAGACTGATAGCTTCTAATCTTGCAACATGAACAAAAGTTTGATCATAATCTATTCCTTCCTCCTGTGAATATCCTTGAGCTACCAATCTAGCTTTATTTCCACTATAACTCCTTGAGCATCCAATTTATTCCTGAAGACCCATTTGGTTCCAATGACTGGATAGTCTTTCGGTCTTGGTACTAAGTCACAAACTCTATTTCTCTCAAACTGATTGAATTCCTCTTGCATTGCAATGATCCAATGATGATCTTGTTCTGCATCTTTTATGGATTGAGGTTCAATCCGAGATAAAAAACATGTATGCATCTGATCTTGATTGAGTTTATGCCTTGTTTGCATACCAACTGATATGTCTCCAATCACTTGAGATCTAGGATGATCTCTAAGAGTGATATAATCAACAGGTGGAGTTGGTTCTTCAATGATTTGTATTGTTAATTCCTCTTGTGGAATTTCATTAGCTACAACTTATTCAACATAAATTTCAGGACTATCTTCATCACTGTCTTCAACAAACTGTTGAGAAGGATGCAATGTTTCTTCTTGCTTTAGGTTTAAGTCATCTAGTTTTTCACACAGAATTGGTACCTGAAAGGAATCTATGGTAGAGGTATTCCTCTCCTTATAAAACATGTTAGATTCTTCAAATGTTACATGTACTGATTCCTCTATTTTAAAGGTAGATTTATTATAAACCCTGTAAGCCTTTCTTACAAGAGAATATCCAAGAAATATTCCATCTGCAACTTTGACTTTAAATTTTCCTAAATGTTTCTTGTCATTATTATGAATATAACATTTACACCCAAAATTTTTAAAATTATTTACTTTAGGTTTCTTATTTTTAAGCAATTCATAGGGAGTCTTACCCTTGAGTTTATGAATGAGACTTCTGTTAAGAACATAATTTGCTGTGCTTACTGCCTCTGCCCTAAAAGATAAGGGTAAGTGAGCATCTGCAAGTAATGTTCTAGCAGATTCAATTAAGGTTCTATTTTTCCTTTCTGCCACCTCATTTTGTTGAGGAGTTATAGGAGCAGAGAAATACTGCCTGATTCCTTCTTTCTCACAGAAATCTCTCATCAGAAGAGATTCAAACTCAGTGTCATGATCACTTCTGGTCAATGCAATCTGAGTAGAATATTCAATCTTGATGTTCCTAAGAAAATCTTTAAGAATCTTGAAGTTGTCAGACTTGTTCCTAAGAAAGAACACCCAAGTGAATCTGGAGAAATCATCAAAATTACTAAAGTGTATGACTTTCGTTCCAAACTTTGTATTGCAATAGGTCCAAAAAGGTCCATGTGTAACGAATACACAATTCTGGGTGAATCACTCTTAGATATGGATTTAAAACTATTTTTAGTTTACTTACCTAATTGACAAACCCTGCAAAGTCCTTCATTCTTGTAAGAACCAGAAGGTAGTCCTCTGATAAGGTTGTCCTTAGACAATTTAGCAATAGTTCTAATGTCCTAATCTTTTATGCCAAAGTTCATTTGTTTTTCTTATCTTATTAAACAAACATATTTCGGTTTTAACAGAATTAAAATTGACTAAATATATGTTACCCTGTCTAATCCCAGATAAAACAATTTTGTTTTCATTAGATATAATAGAGCATAAAGACTTATTAAATGATACCTGATAACCTTCATCACATAGTTGACTGATGCTGATGAGGTTATGCTTAAGACCTCTCACATAAGCTACCTTTTTGAAGGTAACTACTCCAATTTTTACTTTGCCATAGCCCTCTGTCTGGCCATAGTTGGAGTCTCCAAATACGACTTTTGGTCCAAGCTTTGCTTTGAAGTATTTTAGATTAGCTTTTCTTCCTGTCATGTGTTTAGAGCGTCCACTATCCAAATACCACTGTTCCTTTGTGTTAGGATAGTTCTTTTCCTGTATTAAAAACAAGTTAGGTGTTCTTGACCCAGATTACCTTGTGTCCTAATTTTTTGTCATAATAAGTAGAAATATAAAAATATTCAGGTTGATTTTTATATTCAAGTGGATGATATCTCCTAGGAGGAATGATCCACTCAGTGAAAGGGTTTAACAACTTTTGAGTTTGATTATTCTTTTGAAAAGTACTAAAGTTTATGTTTGAAAAATTTGAGTTCGACGAATTAATCTGATTTTGTCGAGCTCCGTTCGACGAATGATAGTGATTTCGTCGAGCACTATTCAGTGAATAACTATACTTATTTCCCGTATTCAGCGTTCGTCTATCTTTATTCGACGAATAATAGTGATTTCGTCGAGCTCGGTTCGACGAATTCGGTTGAACATTGTTTTTTTGGAAATTTCTATTCTATTTTAGTATGGATTTTGATTTAAAACTTCAGTGTCTTTATCTGTGATTTCTATTATTTCTTTTCGTTTAACAGATATAAATTTTACAGGGATAGTTAAAATATCTTCCATAAGAATTTGAGGTTGACTGGATGAAGCTCCCAAGCCTAGTCTGCCATTTAATCTGGCATTGACTGTACTTGTAATATTCATCAGTTTGATACTTCTCCCATTAAGAGTTTTTTCAAACATCTTAGCTTCTGTTAATTTGTTTTCCTGGGAAACTATTTGTTCCTTAGAAATTTCCAAATCTTCTTTAAGTTCAATGTTTTCTGAAGATAGATTGTTTAATTCCGTTATTTTTCTCTGAGAAGTTTTATTTCCTTCTCAAATTTTATCAAATCTTTACAAAGCAATTTAAAATATATTTTGAATTGATCTGATGTAAAATCAAAAGTTGAAATTACCTGGTCTTCTTCAGACTCAGATTCAGAATCAAAATTACTGTTTGATGCACTGATTGTCATCATACAGACTTCTTTAGCATTTGATTCTTCATCATCTTCACTTGAATTGGATAAAGATTCAGTGTCTGTATCACTCCATGTTTCAGCTACAAAGCCTCTCCCCTTCTATCTGTGTTTACTTGAAGAGGGTTTATTTGAATGCTTCTTAAATTCTTTCTCCTTCTTATCCTTCTTCTGATTTTCAGGACATTCTGGAAGAATGTGTCCTGGTTTTCTGCAATCGTAGCAAATAATTTGCTTAGTAGGTGTTTTCGTCATACCTTGGTTTGTCCTTGTTTCTGAAAAATCTTCTCTTGAACTCTTTTCTGACCATTTTGTAAAATCTTTTAGCCAATAGACTTAAGAGTTCTTCATTTTCTGGAAGTTGTTCTTCCTCTTCAGTTGCTTGGAAAGTAATACTGTTTTCCTTCTTCACTGAGGATGAAGTCATTTGTTCAGCTTCTCTTGTTTTGACGAGCTGCTCATATGATTTGAGCTTGCCCAACAAAGTTTCTGTTGAAATTTCATTCACACTTTTGGCTTCTTTAATTGGCCAAATTCTTGAATCCCATGTGCTAGGAAAACACTTGAGAATTTTGTCATTTACTTCTGTCAAAGTAATATCTTACTCCAAGGTTTTCAGTTCATTGATTATGAGACTGAGTCTTGTATATATATCAGCAACAAATTCAGTTTCTCCCTTTTTGAAATTCTTATTTTGAGAAATCAGGTGAGTTCTTCTTTCTTTTCTTTCATCTGCTGATCCAGCTACTATTGCAGTGAGGGAGTCCCGTATATCTTTTGCTGAGATGCATTCAACAACCTTATGAAAAATATCATCAGACATTGTTTAAGCTAGTATATTCATAGCCATTGCATCAACAGTTTTTGCTTTTCTCTGAGCCTCTGTCCATTCTGATGGAGGTATAACACTGGTGCTTGGTGCTGCCAGTGGTAGAGATGGACCTGTCAAAATTGAATTGTATATATCATCATCAATAGAATTCATATATAATCTAATACTTGCCTGCCATAATGCAAACTTATTAAGATTAGAAACAGGAGGTCTTGTGCTTGAATACTCCTTATTTTGTGCCATGATAAATTTATCAGTGATCTAAAAAACAAACTTCTAGGTAAAATAAGATCTATCAGATCTGTTGGTTCAAGTGTTAGCCTGTAAAACCAAACCTCCTCTGATACCAATTGAAAGTAGAAGGGATAGATCTAACTTTATTCTAGAGGGGGGTGAATAGAGTATTTTAAAAACCTTAATTAATTTTTACATCAGTTTTAAAAATTAGTGATATATATATATAGATAAATAAAATCCACAGCACAAAAAAAAAAAAAGTATCAATCACAGACGACACAAGGATTTTATAGTAGTTCCCCAATAAATTTTGGTACGTCTACTCTTCTACCACCCTGTTAGGAATCCACTACAGGTTTTTGATCAGGTGCTCTGCCATTAGAAAATCTATTTTTAAGGAGATCTAACAATTCTTTGGGCTTTTGACCAGGTACCCAAAAACTAAATCTAAGTCTTTTGATCAGGTGACTTAAGAACAAGTGTTAATTTTTGAAGGGAGTTAGAACCCTGTACATAGTTTAAGAATAAACTAAAGAGAGTTAGATATTGTCTTCTCTGTCAAGAGTCTCTGAGAAAACTTAGTGGATGATGTTGCAATAAGCTTCCCCAAATTTGAATAGAGATTGTGATCAAGGGAGGAGACTTTTCTTCAGGGTGTATGCCTTCTTGTAAGCTTATACTCTCCAGTAGATATTTCAGACAAATATGAATTAGGATGTCTCTTAAGAAGAGTCTGAAGCAGAATATCTGTATATCTCAAAATCTCTGTGTGTCCCCCAATAATCTTGTCAAGCAGTAATCTTCTCTCTCTCTCTCTATATATATATATATATGCTGTCTGGGAGGAATTCAATATTTGAAATAAAATGATTCTTAAAACGTCTGAAGAATCCCTTGAGAATTTGTAACTGCCTTAGAATTAATTAGAATTAAAACTCTGTGATGAATCCATATATTTAATGCTGTCTTAAACGATTATATTCGTTAGAATATTTAACATTGAATATCAGAGTTTCAGTTATCAAACATTTGAAATCATTCTGCCTTTTGTTGATATAAAAACTGTCTGATCGTCGAACTCAGTAAGGATTTCGTCGAACTGAGCCTGAGTTTCGTCGAACCGATCTTTTATAAACTGAGCTTTTACTTTCGTCGAGTTGAGCTCAGAGTTCGTCGAACTGAGCTCAGAGTTCGTCGAACTGAGCTCAGAGTTCGTCAAACTGAGCTCAGAGTTCGTCGAACTAAGCTCAGAGTTTGAGATCTGGGTTAGTCAAAATGAGTTCTGAGTTCGTCGAACTGAGTTCCGAGTTCGTCGAACTGAGATCTGAGTTCGTCGAACTGAGCATCTCTGGAAAGCCTTCTGAAACAACTTTGGAAATAAAATATGACCCTAGTCTATACAAGTTGGGTCAAAATAAAAAACCTAATAGTAATCCTAGCCCAAATAAGTAATAAGGAGTTCTAACGGCAAGAAAGCTGAAAATACTTTCCTTTCCAAAAAAGAGAAGAGTTGGAGTCAATCTGATTCAACATCTTCAGATTCTGAAGAAGAAGATGAAGCTTATATTGGGTTGTTTGTTGCTGCTGAAGATGATGATGACTATCCAGCTGCATGGATAGGCATCAGGGCCCCTCTGTCACATTCAGACAGTGACAATGAGGATGATGAAGAAGTCAATGACTGCTGTGGATTGATGGCCATACCTGAAGGAAAAAATAGCCAGGACAATTCTGATCCTGATGAGGTATTAATACACTCTATCTCCTCCTCTGAATCTGAATATAAAACAAGTCCAGATTCTGAAGCACCTTCATCTTGTGGTAAAGGTGGCTCAGAATCTGAGGCAGATGTCAATCAACTGATTGACAATTATGGTTTGATCTTAGAAGCTCTAAAGAAGAGCAAGTTGCTTGTCAAAAGATAAGCTAAGGAGATTGATTCTCTAAGAAAGGATATTTCTTTGCACACTGAGTTTGCTTCACAGCTAAATCAACTGAGCAAGGAAATATCCAAACTTAAAGCAATCACAGTGATCCAAATCACAACCATAAGTAATAAATATATATTAATTAAAGATATAGAAGAAACGCTCCTCAAAGAGAGGAAGCTAGTGACCCAATACTCCAAACCAAAATATATATTGCCACTTATTGACACCTTCACCTCCCAAACTAGTAAGAAGGGGTTGGGGTTCAATGAGAGGAATGCCAGAAGGATGAATACGAGTAAGGTAAGGCTCCAATGAAGCCTATGATTTTTTTAAGAAGGTATTGTTTCCATCCAACAAGTATGACCAAGAGAGCATGTATGGTCACTTGTTGAATGATAGATCCAATAGCATGAACAAAAATGTTCATAGCTATAGTGGAAGAAAGGGGATGGGCTTGAGTGCCTTAAAAGCCACATATGAGGAAATACAGATGACCCATCCTGGATCATTTGTGTTTGGGGACTCAGCCCCCTCACTCAAGAAGAAGGAAGCTGCTTCTTCCAAGTCCCTTCCAGCAAAACAGATGGCTGTTGTCAAGCCTATAGATTTCTCTCACAAGGCAATATTTGATGCTATCAACTCATGCGCAGTCTCCAAGCTGAGACCTGCTGATATCAATTAGATAATGACTGCTAAGACAAGCTATAGACAGACAAAATGCCAAGGGATTGTTGACAGGAACTTGAAAAATGTTGCTGTCTTCTTTAATGAACAAAATGGTGAAGCTTCTACTTCTAAATCTGTTCAAAAAAGAAGATACAATATTCATGAGTGTTGGTGTTGTGACAAAGTGTGACACTTTGCCATAGGCTGCTGACACAACCCCAATGTGCCAAATGCAAAGAGAGGCATTCCTGCCATGCAAAATGTTAAAAAAACTTCATTTTATGCTACTAACAAGTACCTAGGACCCAAGATAAATTGGGTACCTTAGGATAAGTGAATTATATTTTGCAGGTTAGTTCAAGTACCCTCATAAATCAGATATGGTACTTGGACGATGGTTGTTCCAGACACATGACTGGAACAAAGAGCTTATTAAAAGAGGCTATGGTATGATTATTAATGACATAGTTTCAATAACAAGCTTATGTGGAAGAATTGCAACACAACCTTTTAAGCATAAGTCAACTATGTGACTTGAGCTATGTTATTGAATTCCAGAATGACAAGTGCTTGATCAAAAAGTCAGTTGACTTAGAGATCATTCTTTCAGACACTAAGAGTGAGAATGTATATTGCTTAGATTTTATTTGCAATAATTATTTAACTCCAGTGTGTCTTGTAGCTAATGAGAAAGAATCTCTTTGTGTCCAATGACACAAGAGACTTGCCAACATTAACTATAAGACAATGAACAAATTTTTTTCTTCTGAAAATCTAATTAGAAAGTCCTATTATAAAGTGTGTTAACAGTGGTCCCTGTCATGCATGTCAAATGGGCAAGCAAACTAGGACCACCTTTAAGAGTATTGGCTCCAAAGATACTGAAAGATGTCTTTATCTGTTGCATATGGACTTATTTGGTCATTTGCTCATTCAAAGCTTAGATGGGAAGTTGTATATTCTAGTGATTGTTGATGATCACTCAAGTTATATATTGGTATTCTTCCTTAAGAAGAAGTTAGATATCCTAGATATATTTACGAACTATGTCAAGACAATTCAGAATGAGTTAAAATATACTGTGGTCAAAACATGAACTGACCATGGTACAAAGTTTTATTGGGGCCATGACAAAGTTCTGTCAAGAATTTGGTATCATCCAAGAGTTTTTCTCTCCCAAAACTCCCAAATAAAATGGAGTGACTGAGAGAAGAAATTGGACCTTGATAGAGGCTGGCAAAACACTGCTCAGTGACTCCTCACTCCCAGAATATTTCTGGGCTGAGGAAGTCAATACTGCATGTTATGTTATGAATATAGTCTCCATTAACAAGACCCAAGGGAAAATCCCCTATGAAATTCTGAAGGGCAAACAACCAATAATTTCATATTTTAGAATCTTTGATTGCAAATGCTACATTTTAAATAATGAAAAAGCTCAACTTACTAAGTTTGCTGAAAAATGCAATGTAGGTGTTCTTGTTGGGTATAACTCACATAGTAGAGCTTATAGAATATTCAACGAGAAGACCCATGTAGTTGAAGAATATATGCATGCTGTCTTTGATGAGACTTGCCTGCTTTATAAGGGCTTGTCCATCACACCTATCCTTGTAGGTAATAATCAAAAAATGCAAGAGCTGTCCATTCAAGACATACCTAGCTCAAGCAGGGTTACTTCAAAAATTGAAGCACTCAATGCTGAAGCAAATCCAACTGAAGGTGATCAGATTACTGAAGAAGCAGATGCTGTAGAAGAAATCCAGCACGGTGTTGACAAATTGCCAGCTGCAACCAGGCTTCTGAGAGATTTTACCCTAGGAATCTCATTATTTGGAATGAAAATCAAGGTATGACCACAAGAAGTAGGGTTCACAATAAGGTCTTATTCCTGAGCTTCCTGTCTTAGGTTAAGCCCAAGAGGTTTAAAGAAGCAAACAAAGACACCTTCTTGATCAGTGCCATGCTAGAGGAATTACAATAATTCAAGAGATGCAAGATATGGAAGTTGGTGCCAAAACCAAAAGGACACAACATCATTGACACCAAGTGGATTTATAGGAACAAGTTAGATTAGAATGGTGTAATCATCAAGAACCAGGCAAGGTTGGTAGCCAAAGGTTATATGCAAGAAGAAGGAATAGACTTTGACTAAACATTTGCCCCAGTTGCAAGGTTAGAGGTCATCAGGATGTTCCTTGCCTGTGTTGCACACAAGAGATTCAAAGTCTACCAGATGTATGTTAAGTTAGCATTCTTAAATGGTAATCTCAAGGAAGAGATATATGTGGAGCAACCCTCAGGTTTTATACATCCAACCCTCATTAATCATGTTTATAAACCAAAGAAAGCTTTATATAGTTTAAATCAAGGCTCAAGGGCTTTGTATGAAACCTTATCTACATTTCTCACAAGAACAAGTTCTTGAGGGGAAAGATAGATAGTACATTGTTTCTCAGGGAAACAAATTACAAATGTCTCATAGTACAGATTTATATGAATAACATAATATTTGGGTCTACTGATGACAACCTTTGTAAAAGGTTTGCTAACCTTATGCAGATGGAGTTTGAGATGAGTAGTATGGGTGAGCTCAAGTACTTTTTAGGTCTCTAAGTGAAACAGTCTGATGAAGAGATTTTTATCTCTCAGACTAAGTATACTATGGAGCTTATTAAGAAGTTTGGGATGAAATCAACTTTCACTATGAAAACTCCTATGGGGTCCAACACTTCCCTGGACAAGGATGAGAAGGGAAAACCTTTTTATGAATCCATGTACAGATGTATCATTGGATCCTTGTTGTATCTGATTTCTAGTAGACCAAATATCATGTATGCAACATGTGTTTGTGCTATGTATCAAGCATGCCCTAAGGAATCTCACTACTCAGCTGCAAAGAGGATTTTGAGATACCTTAAGGGCAACCAACATCTTGGCCTGTGGTACCCTAGAAACAATGATTTTGAACTAATTGACTATTCAGATGCATATTTTGCAGGGTGCAAGGAAGATAAGAAGAGTACTAGTGGTACTTGTCAATTCCTAGGAAGAAGACTGATCTCATGGAGCAGTAAGAAGCAGACTAGTTTGACAATATCCACTGCTGAGTCTAAATACATCTCTGCAGGGAGCTGCTGTGCACAACTCTTGTGGATACAACATCAGCTAGAGGATTACAACCTCAAGGTAAGTCATTCTCCTTTATATTGTGACTCATCCATTGCAATTTCCATTGCTAAGAATCTTGTTTCTCATAACAGGACAAAACATATAGAAATTAGATATCATTTTATTAGAAAACATGTAGAGAATAAAGATATCTATCTTGAATTTTTCTCCACTAACAATCAAGTTGCTGATATTTTCACTAAGTCATTGAATGAGACTAAGGCTCTATTTGTTTGGGCGTTTTGATACTCCGTTTTGGGCAAACGCCGCCGGAAGGAGGGTAAACAAATGAACCTCCGGCGGCATTTGCTCCGTTTCCACCCGCCCGCCTTGAGAAATGCCCCAAAAAGCTCCGTTTGGAGCAGCCACCTCCCCCCTCCGGTTCGAACACTCCGTTTCCACCCGCCGGATCGATCCGCCACCGCCGAACCAAATGAAGCCTAAGTTCAATCACTTTAAAATTGAGTTAGGAATGCTTAATGTAGAATAATTCATTTACATTCCAATTATTATTTCATAATGTGCTATTCTAGTTATAGAATAGTTTTCTCTAGATTTCAGATGTCATCTCATCATAGTTTGCAATCATGATAAAAATTAGTTATGATGTTAAAATAATATTAACTAGTCATCTTAATTAGTTGGAAATGTGCAGTAATATTGTTAGGATTTGATAGCTGCTAGAAAATACTTAGTGGCATATTAGGTTAACAATCTTAATTAAAAATTCATGAGTCAAAATGACCTTTTTTAATAGTTGTTTATCACATTGGTTTGACATTAGTGCACTGTTAGACAGTGAGGTCAGCTGAATCAGCTGAGAATGTTTCAGCTGAATCGTTGGGACCGCTGAGACAGTCTCAGCGGTATATACATATATATTACCCTGTCCTGACGGATTATCAATCTGTCTTAGTGCAACCACTGAGACAGACTGTTTAATTGAAATCAATTAATTTTAGTTGTCAAAATTAGTCAAAATAATCATCTAGGCCGGCCCCTCATTTCCAAAACCCTCTATATAAACAAAGCTAAAGTCAATTGAAAGTCATTAAGCCCTAAATCCCTTCTAGCCGTCGAGACCAACACTTTCTTTCCACCGTTTCAGCGTCAAGTCTTTCAGAGGGAATGACGCCAAAATCTACCAAAGATCTGCAGATAGGATATGAGATCGTTAGGAATGACTTCCTTCATGCTTCAGAAGAGATTAAAGAAGTTATTAGAATTCTTGATGCCCGAAGGTTAGAATATCTTCTCTCTGAACCATCTCCTATTCTTAAGACAGAACTTCTGGAGTTTTATACAAATGTAAAACGTTCTCCCTCCAAAATTTCATTAAAATCCAAAGTTGGTGGTACAAGGATTAAGATTACTCCAAAGAGGTTAGCCAAAGTCCGTCAGTTGCCTTCATCTGACAGTGATGAAGAGGATGAGATTTCTAACAAGGACAGAGGCCATGCCCTGGAATGGTGTGAGTATAGTGATGCCAAGATTGGATCACTAAGGAGAAAGAACATCAACCAAAGAAGAAAGCTGCTAGCTGATATTGTAGGAAAACCAATATTATACAAACTTGGATCTCATGACAATCTCCAAGCCAATATTTTAGTTAATCACAAGAATTATTCTGCAAAAGAAAACTTACTGGGCAAATGTCATATTCCAGAGAATTATTCACTGTCTGTAAGCTCCTAACTTGGGAAGAATATTATCTCTTTATCTCATCAATGCCTATCCAGACCAATTTAATAAGAGGCAAGGTGCCAGGATTCACAGGGAAGAAGAAGTCCAAAGACACAGGGAAAAAGTATATTGGGTCTGTTAGTTTTGATTCTGATTCCGAGTCTGCAACCCCAATAGATGTTGGTGTTCATGTTAGTGTAGAACAAAGTCTGTCCTCTGACACTGTTCAGGTCAATATTACATCAGACAGAAGTCAAGTTAGAGGAGAGCATGTTGAAGAAGTCCATGTTGCTCTTAATTCTGAAGATGTACCAACAGATAATGCTGCACTGGATGTACCTGATGTACAACCCCATATTAGCTGGGTAGGACCCAGAGGCATCAACGGCCCAGAGCCCAGGCTTCGAGCTAGCTTTGGGCTTCAGATCAGAAGAGCTCCCGCCTAGGGGGAGCTCCCGCCTAGAAGCAGGCGAGGACGTTCACCATCAGTCAGCCGAGACCCGCTTCCGACAGAGGCGGCAAGAAGGTTTGCGCCTCGCGGAAGCCGGGAGCTGGCTCGGTCCGAGAATTTTGACACTCCTTTTTTAGCTCCCGCCAAGCGAAGGTGAGAGGGTTCTCGGCATAGGGTTCTCACCGAGTGGGGCCCAGAGCTCAGGGTAAAATTACCTAGTTACCCTCGGGTAAAATTACCTTTTTACCCCCAGGGGCTGCATTTAGTGTTTTCTGGACAGCGGGATTTGACTATTGGCAGGCTAGCCAGAGGTATTTCAGTAATTTCCGGTTGGCAAAAGGCTATAAATAGACCCATGAGGGCTCCTTAGAAAGCAAGTCTTCATTATTTTCAAAATCTCCAAGTGCTTTCTGAAGAGCTCTAAGCCCAGCTTTGGCTTTGGAGGGGAAGCTCTCAGAGATCTTCCAGGTGTGAGGTGGGACCTCCCTGCTGAGGCTTTGGGTCAGTTCTAGGTCCCTCTTTGGGTCAGTTCTAGGTCCTTTGCAGCTAGTCGAGGGTCGAGGCTTGAGAGAAGTAGGTGTTGGCTGCGCCCTGGTTTTTGAACATTCGTTGAGGTCATTTTTGGCTTCAACAGTTCTGGTGCGGTGAGCGTGGAAGGCAGCTGATACAAGAAAGTCTTCAGTTTGGTCCCATGACTGGAGGTGATGGTGAAGGGTCTGGCTCAGGAGGTTCCCCCACCCGGGGAGAGGAAGCAACGAGGAAGATGCCGGAGGATTTCAGGCGAGAGGTCCTTCAGACCATCTGCTTGGCCTTCGCGTCAAGGAGTGAGTGGACGACACCTCAGGTTCCGGTGGAGGTTGTCCCGCTTTTGGACGAGAACGCCCCAGGGCAGTGCCCCGGGAAGGAGGTCCCGATAGAGGTCGGCGAGAGGGACGTGGCCGCACGGGATCTCTTCGCAGGCCAGCCCCCCGGGAAGGAGGTCCCGACAGAGATGGGCGAGAGGGAGGCGGCAGTGCGAGAACTCTTCCTTGGGCACGGTCCCACGGATCGGGCAAGCCAGCCTAGGCCGCGAGACGTGCCCTCTCGGCAAGCAGGTGGCGAGAGCCCTTTTAGCGAGCTCATTATCTCGGCTCCGGTGTCGGAGGGGTTCCGGGAGCCGAGAAGGTTCGATCAGCCGGCATGGAGGCAGGGACCGAGGGGTCACTTTCCGCCGCCGCAGGAAGCAATGGAGGTTGGTAGAGGGAGAGGAGGAAGAAGAGTCCGAGGAGCCGAAAGAAGGGGAGTTGGAGAAGGAAGAGGGGGCAGGGTGGTGTTGCCCTTCTGTGACTTCCACCAGGAGGAAGGTCACACGACGTCCACCTGCCCAGAGTTCTTAGAGATGAGAGAAGCTAGAGGAATGGGGAGGCAGGATCCGCCGGTAAGGATCGTGGAAGTGCAACAGGGAGAGGGAGAAGATAGGTGTGAGGACAGAGCAGATGTGGGAACCCGAGGAGGGATCGGGGTGATCCACGGAGGAGTGGGGATTGAGGCAACTCGCAAGGGTAGCCTCCAAACCATGTTCCGAAGGGGGGTCGCCTCGACCTCCCTGGCACCCCCCAGATGAAAAAATCACCTTTTCATCAGCAAACGTGCCGGACTTCGAGGATCCGTTCTGTGATGCCCTCGTGATTCAGACGGCAGTGGAGAACTTCACGGTCTCCAGGATACTGGTGGATAACGGGAGCTCTGTGAATGTGATCTTTAAGAAGTCTTTTGACGAGATGAAGGTTGAGGGTAAGAGGGTCCTGGCTTCAGATGGACCGCTGTTTGGGTTTTCAGGAGAAAGAAAGGAGGTGGAAGGGGGAGTAGGGCTGCACGTGAAGTTGGGAGGCGTGTCACGGAACTGCAGGTTCGTGATCGTGGATGCCCCGAGCAGCTACAACGCCATCTTTGGGCGTCCCCTCATCAGCGCCTTTCGCTACGTCCCCTCCTCGTTTCATCAATGTCTTAAGTTCAACAACGGAGGGGTGCAGGTCAGGATTAGGGGGGACCCGAAGGTGGCGAGGCAGTGCTACGTGACGGCGGTCAACACCGTGTCTTGGATGGCCGAGGCGGAAGAGCTGGAAAGGGAGATGGCAGAGCAGGAAGAGGATGTCGGAGCAGAGCAGGAGAGCCTAGAGGAGGCAATAGAGGTAGAGGAGAAGCGAGCAGGCGGAGCAGAGCAGGAGAACCTGGAGAAGGTGATGGAGGTAGAGGAGAAGCGAGCAGCAGGAGTGGATCAGGAGAGCCTGGAGGAGGCGATGGAGGTAGAGGAGAAGCGAGTAGCAGGAGTTGAGCAGGAGAGGCCGGAGGAGGCGACAGAGGTTGAAGTAGGAAGGGAAGAGGGGTTGGAGCTAGAAGAAGAAGCAAGGGTCGGTATGGAGCAGTCACGACTGGAGCCGGCCGAAGAAGTGGTAGAAATGGAGGTCTTCACCAGCACAGGACAGGTGCGGAGGGTGCGGGTCAGTGGGGGCTTAAGTCCCGATGACCAGGAGCGAGTGAGAGCTTGCATCCAGAGCAGTGTCGACGTCTTCGCTTGGAGCGCGGCGGACATGCCAGGCATTGACGCGGATGTGGCCTGCCATCGCCTGAACCTAGACCCCCGGACTCGCCCCATACGCCAGAAGATGAGGGCCATCGCCACCAAGCTGGAGGAGCCTATCCGCGAGGAGGTCAGGAATAGAGCTGTCACGGTTCCGGTTCGGTTCCGGTTCTACTAAAACCATGAATCGAACCACTAAGGTAACGGTTCTTCAAATCAGAACCAAAACCTTATTTGGTTTGATCGGTTCCGGTTCTGGTTCCAGCTTAATTTTTGGAACCGTCGTGTCAACGGTTCCGGTTCAACAAGAACCAAAACCAAACCGGTCACTATCGGTTCGGTCCGGTTCCATGCGGTTCAGTTCGGTTTCAATCGGTTCCAACTAAAACCAAGGTCAAGCTTGGCGGAATGAAATAAAAGCGGGTTACAAATAGTAAAACTCAAAACAACATCGAAATAGAAATAATTATGTTGCGCACTTCTCTACGGTCTTTTCCGCGATCGGTGGAATAATATCAATTGTCTTCCTACGCGTGTAGACTTGCCACGAATTCTAGTTGGCTTGCGAACGTCTCATCGACATGCTCAACCATAACAATCGCCTACAATTAGTTGTCTTTAATGATTACTAATAAATATATCTTCTATATTTTTTAAATAAAATATTTCAGAAAAATATGTAAGTAAAATTAAAAATATAATATATAACTGTATAAAAATAAAAAAATGCACTGCAAAAATTGACTCTAAACCGCACCAATGTCAAACCATGTCATACAGATTTTATGCGGTGAAGTTTTGTTCGGTCCAAAATCGACCACCTTTAGTGCGATTGCGGTTTGGGTTCAAACTGCACCAGTTTCACTCGTGATAGTAAGTATAAATATTATAGATAAATTATAAAATAATAACAATATAATAATAATATTAATAATAATAATAAACGGGTTGCGGTTCGGTTTTACTTCGGTCCGGTTCGGATCGGGTCTAAATATCTTGAAACCGCTTGAGAGTTGTATGTTGCGGTTCCGGTTCCGGTTCCGGTCCGGATAATAAAATGTAAGAACCACACCCGGACCAATGTTGTTCATGGTTCCAAAATTCAAACCGGAACCCGAATAATTTGCCAACGGTTCGGTCCGGTTCTTTGCGGTTCCGGTTCGATTTGCGGTTTTCGGTTTTAAGTGACAGCTCTAGTCAGGAAGTTCCTAGAAGCGTGCTTCATCTCAGAGATCCAGTATTAAGGCTGGATCTCCAACGTGGTAATGGTTAAAAAAGGGGGTGGGAACTGGCGAATGTGTATCGATTTATCTTTGTTAAATAAATCATGTCCTAAGGATTGCTACCCCCTGCCTCGAATCGACGCGCTGGTTGATTCAGCCGTCGGTTTTTCTGTTATGAGTTTTTTGGATGCTTTTTCAGGTTATCACCAGATCCGGATGCACCCTCTCGATATCAAGGATGTCTCCTTCATCACTAGGGAGAGGTGCTTCAGTTATAAGATGATGTCCTTCGGGTTGAAAAACGCAGGGGCCACATACCAACACATGATGGATCGAGTCTTCCAGGGGCAAAGGGGGAGGAACTTGGAGGTCTATGTCCACGACCTCATGGTCAAAAGAAAGTGCGTAGACTCACACCTACGGGACTTAGAAGAGACGTTCTCCACCCTACGAAGGTTCAAGATGAGGCTGAACCCCTTGAAGTGTGTCTTCAGGGCCAGCCGCGGGAAGTTCCTTGGGCATCTCTTGACTCTGGCAGGGGTAGAGCCTAACCCGGATAAGATGAAGGCCATCCTAGACCTGAAATCACCTCGCGATGCCAAGGAGGTCCAGTGCTTGACAGGAAAGTTGGCCGGACTAAGCAGGTTCCTCTCCAGATCAGGAGATAAGTGTTCATCATTCTTCAAGGTGTTGAGGGGTAACCAAAGGTTTGAGTGGACCACCGAATGTGAAGAGGCCTTCCAAGGGCTGAAGAGACAGCTCTTCCAGGCTCCTCTACTTCAAAGCCCGAAAGAAGGAGAGGACCTGGCCTTGTATCTAGGGGTGGGAGTGGAGGCCGTGAGCTCTGTTCTGGTCAGGGAAGAGGGGAAGAAGCAGCTACCCATTTATTACGTGAGCCGGATTTTGAAGAAGGCAGAGCTCTGTTACCCCATCCTGGAAAAGCTGGCATACGCTCTGATCATCTCGGCAAGGAAGCTTCGGCCATATTTCCAAGCGCACTCGATTAGGGTGGTGACCGACCATCCTCTTCTCAGGATCTTTGAAGGGGTAGAGCACTCGGGAAGGCTTGCCAAGTGGTCCATCGAACTAAGTGAGTTCGACATTTTTTTCGTTCCAAGACTCTCCATCAAGGCGCAAACAGTGACGGATTTTCTAGCGGACTATGCTGTTGAAGTCGGGGAAGGAGAGCCGCAGCCGCAAGGAGCATGGAAGATGATGGTTGATGGGGCCTCAGGGAAGCATTCCCTTGGGGGAGGAGTTGTGTTGATAAGCCCCCAGGGGTCGCTATAGAGCAGGCGGTGGCCTACCACTTTCCAGTGACCAACAACCAAGCAGAGTACGAGGTTATGATAGCCGGCCTTCGTTTGGCAAAGAAGCTTGAGATCCAGGACGTGGAGGCCTTCACAGACTCGATGGTGGTAGCATCGCAGATCCGAGGGGAGTTTGAAGCTCGAGAGCCTACCCTCGTAAAGTACCTATCCAAGGTAAGGGCGATCATCAGAGGGTTTCGATCATTCTCAATCCAGCGTGTCCCCAGGGAGGAGAGCGCAGCCGCCGATCGATTGGCAAAGTTTGGACCTCGGGGAGGAGGGACCCTGACTGAACTGTTTCGACCAGCGATCGAGGAAGGGGAGTTGATGGAGGTAGGTCGACGACCCTCGTGGGTGGATCCACTGGTAACCTTCCTGACCACTGGCGAGCTGACGGAGGAGGTTAAGGATGCAAAGAGCTTCAAGCGCAAGGCATCCCACTACCTAATGTTGGAAGGGGGGTTGCATCGCAAGATGTTGTCAGGGCTCCTGGCAAGATGTGTAATCGAAGAGGAGATCCCGAGGATCCTGGGGGAGGTACACTCGGGCGAGTGTGGCAGCCACTCGGGAGGAAGGACGTTGGAAGCAACGGTAGTAAGACAGGGGTACTTCTGGCAGACCCTGAGGAAGGATGCATCGGAATTTGCAAAGAGATGCCAAAAAATGTCAGCTGTACGCCCCCCTCCAACTCTTGCCTGCTCAACGACTTAGGAGCATCACGTCGCCATGACCTTTCGCCATCTGGGGAATGGACCTGGTCGGATCTTTTCCTCCGGCCAGTGTGCAGAGGAGGTTTCTCCTGGTCATGGTTGATTACTTCTCGAAGTGGCTGGAAGTCAAGGCATTGACCAAGGTCACCTCACAAGTTATAAGGAACTTCGTCTGGGGGGAGATCATATGCAGGCACGGGCTACTCCAAGCGATAGTGACAGATAACGGTCCCCAGTTTGCCAATGAAGAGTTCATCTGTTTCTGCGCCCAACTGGGGATAGATCTCAGATTTGTCTCTGTCCACCACCTCCGGAGTAACGATCAGGTGGAAGCGGCAAATAAAATCATTGTGAACTTACTCAAGAAAAAAGTGGAAAACTTGAGGGGGAATTGGGTGGAGCAGCTCCCCTCAGTCCCGTGGGCCTTGCGAACGACCCCGAACACGGCCACCGGCGAGACCCCCTTCAAGCTTTCTCATGGGTGTGAGGCGGTCCTGCCAGTGGAGTTCGAGGTCCGGTCCCCGCGGGTCACGGCCGCGGGCGAAGGAGATTAAACTTGGAGGTTGGAGAATGAGGAGGGGTTACGCCTCTCGTTAGACATGGTGGAGGAACTGCGGGACGTTGCAACCATCAGGCAAGAGGAGGTCAAACGACGGATGGCCAAGTATTTCGATAAGCATATCAGGATCAAGCAGTTCGCCGAGGAAGATCTGGTGCTGAAAAAGGTCGACGCGGCAGGGAGGTCAGCACCTGTGGGCAAGCTCAACCCGAATTGGGAAGGGCCTTACATTGTGAAGGGGTCCTTGGAACAGGAGGTTTCCACCTCCAGGACGTGGAGGGGAGGGCCTTGAGCCACACCTGGAGCGGCGATGACCTAAAACGCTTCTACCCGTAAGAGGGGGAAGGTGATTGTATTAATATTTTCGAGTGCTATCATAATATATACCTTACTTTGATCCATTGTCTACTTTTTCATCTTAAAAGTTAGAATATGGTTTGGAAACTTCAGCAACACCCCGAGCTCGGCTCGGCCCCAGGTAGACCTGCTGCGCAGGCTCTCATCTAGCTGACAGGTCCGAAGGCTCGCCTGTGGGGGAGAGGCTTTGTTTGTGAAAACTTCAGCAACACCCCGAGCTCGGCTCGGCCCCAGGTAGACCTGCTGCGCAGGCTCTCATCTAGCTGGCAGGTCCGAAGGCTCACCTGTGGGGGAGAAGTTTTGTTCTTGGAGACTTTAGCGGCACCCCGAGCTCGGCTCGGCCCCAGGTAGACCCGCTGCGCAGGCTCTCATCTAGCTGGCAGGTCTGAAGGCTCTCCTGTGGGGGAGAGGCTTTGTTTGTGAAAACTTCAGTAACACCCCGAGCTCGGCTCGGCCCCAGGTAGACCCGCTGCGCAGGCTCTCACCTAGCTGGCAGGTCCGATGGCTCGCCTGTGGGGGGGGGGGGAGGTTTGGTCCTTGGAAATACTTCGACTTGGATGTTCTGGACTGGACAAGAGACACCCGGAAGGCAGAACAAAGTGGTTGAGGATCTCCTCAGGCGGAAAAGGTCTCGGCCAGGGGAGGTCTCAGCTAGGAAAGGTCTCAGCCAGGAAAGGTCTCGGCCAGGGGAGGTCTCAGCCAGGAAAGGTCTCGGCTAGGGGAGGTCTCGACCTGGGGAGGTCTCAGCCAGGAAAGGTCTCAGCCTGGGGAGGTCTCGGCCAGGGGAGGTCTCGGCCAGGAAAGGTCTCTCCAAAAGAAATTCCCGGCGGGAAGGCCTTTTGACGAGGAATCCTTGGCCAGACAGTGGGAAGATCTAGGCAAAAAAGTTCCGCCCGTTCGCGCAAGGTATAGAGGGGCGGTCTTCCCTTAAAAGGGCCTACAAACAACGCTTCCGCCAAATGGTTCTCGGAAGAGCACGAAAACGATACATCTATGCCTTGAGCTCGCGGCAGGATCTATTGATCGCTAAGGGGAATTACCCTAAGGAGACCGGGGGCCACGACGGAGCGTGCTTAAGAAGTATTCAGCTTCAACGAAAAAAGAAAAAAATATATATAAAATATATGTATATACTGTGAAGAGAACCGAACACAAACACTTGTAATATATATATTCCTCAATGTGATTACAAAATGAGAGCATCTCGCTCATTACAAGCAAAAGAAAAGGGGGGGGGAAGGAACATCAGGGGGACGCACTATACCCACTCGAGCTCTCGCTTGAGCTCCCGCGGGAGCTCTCGCCTGATCCCTTCCCGTATGTCTCGCCAGCAGCAGTGGGAGATTTCGGGACATCTGAGGGCGGGGAGTCGGGTGCGCCTAGGGGCTTCGGGATGGGCTCAAAAAGCCAGGGGACGAGCTGGTGAACGGTAATGATCTTGCCGCCCTCGTCCAAGCATCCCACATCTCGCAACGTCTCAAGGGTCAGCCTGACCGTCGCTTGAGCGTTGGTCTGCAGAAGCTTGTCGATGTCGTACTCCGAGAAGTGCCGGCTCCTCAGCCTCTCGTCCAGCGAAGGAGGAGGCGCGACCGCGGCTGCCGCCACCTCCATGCGCCGGAGCTGGTCCCTCAGCAGGACGTTCTCGCACCTTATCCCGGCCAGCTCCGCGCGAAGCACCGCGCTCTGGGCAGAATCCTGCGTAAGGGAGAAACCGATCAATACAAAAGAGACGACGAGCTATGGATTACAGGGGCGAGAGCGAATGTCTTTGAAAGGTCTCGCTTAACTCTTCCGCCGGGCGCAAGGATAGAAGTTGCTGGGCATCCGCCAGTTCGGCCTTTAGCGCTGCCACGTGGGCACCGCCTGGTCCCGCGCCTTAAACATCTCGCCAAAGTTACGGTCGATGGTGATGCTCCGACGCGCGCACATGTGCGCAAGATCGAACCCACACAACAGAGCCCGGATGGAGTCAAAGGCCAGGAGCCGTGTGGGCAGTTGATCGTAAAGGCCGGCGTTCTCCCGGCTGTAAATGTCGTAGCCCAATGCGAAGGCCTCGCCGGTGACCTGGTCGCGCTCCGCCTAGCTAGGGAGAAGGGTCGAGACAGTGACTTGGTTGGTCTCAGGGTCCCACTGCAGCAGGGGTTTCCCTTCCGCGTCAAGGCACTTCACGCCGAGACCAAAGTTCCTGTGCCTCTTTGGCACCTCCTTGGGCGGGGACTGAATGGAGGTCTCGACGGCTGCCCCCTCTCCACCAGCCCCGCTTGCGGCTGGAAGGTTCTCGGCAGGGGCCCCGGTGCTATTCTTGGCGGCAACGGTCAACTCGCTGGCCGCCTGCAGGATCTCTTCGAAGGACCGGCCTGGTGTGAGAGGTCGGACGGGCGCAGTCGCTACGGATTTCCCTTTGTCGGCGGCGGTTGGCTTTGGTCTTTTCAGCGGCCGGGACGAAAAGGCGCTGGGCTTCCGCTTCCCGGCACCAGTCGAAGGAGGTGGGGCCGGCTCGTCCTGACAAGCTCGAGCCGCGGATTTCGCGAGAGCCAGCGGATCTCTCGCAGCCTGGCCCTCGGCAGCCTGAGTTTCGACAAAGGGTTGGCGCAGGGGAATCTCACGCTCTCCTGCAAAGGTGACAATGCTCAGCGTTAGAGTTTAGAACGGGAATACCGAGTTAAAGGCGAGACCGTACCTTCGCCAGGAGGGACGGCGGGGAAAGAATCGACGTCCCGCCTAAGAAATTGGACGTCGAACTCCTTCGTCCCGAAGAACTCCAAAAGGGCGCTCTCGCGCGAACCCAGGGTGGGCGGCTTGTAAGCGGCATCCTCATATTAAACGGGCGCGAGAGGGACGTTGCCGAAGTCGCCGGAAACGAAGACGAACTTCTCGCCCCAGTGGTGGTGTTTGTTGGCGAGACCGGTGGTCTTGAGCAGCTGCCCGGAGAAGAAGACCACCCCTCCCTTAGTGCGGAAGATGAACAGCTTCCGGAAGATAGGGAGGCTGAACTCGATCCTCTCGGATCGCATGTAGCAGATAAACGCCACCAGGATTGCGACCGAGTTAGGATTAAGTTGCGCGGGAACCACCCCATAATACCGGAGGGCCTGACGCATCTCTGGCCAGAGGGGGAGGCGGAAGTCCACCTCGAAGTGCTCGAGGGGGATGGCGAGCTCCCCCGCCCTCGTGCTGTTCACCCTATCATGATTGCCAGGGTTTCTCGCTGTGAAGCCGGCGGGAACGTAGCGGGAGGTGATTTGCTGATACTCTTCCATGGTTAGGCGGCAAGAGGGGAACTGGTGCTTTCGAAAGGCTTCCGCGCAGTTGGAGCGTCCCTCGTTTTCGCCCGGCATCGTGTTTAGGGGATTGAAGGCGAGGTCTCAAGGAAAGAGGCGAGAGCGAAAGTTAGGCGAGAACGAGAGAAAAAGGCGGAAGCAGGGGGAAATTCTCGGCAAAGCGCAAGAACAACAAGGACGAAAGCGAGGGTTCCGGGTCGGGGAAATAAATGCATTTGGTGGATTCCTCTATTTATAGGAAACCGTGATAATGATGGCTTTTCCAAAAAAAAAAGAAAAATAAAAAGAGCGGCGGTGGTACAGGTGCCATGCCCCAAGTCAACGACGCCTCGGGTTCCGGCCCAAGATGACAGCGACCGACCGGCGGTTCAGATCCGCGTAAGTTTTTCGAGACGACAACGTGAAACAGAAAGGAAAACAAAAACAGAGATCGCTCTCGCTGGGCGAGAGCCAAATAACAAATAATAATTGCAGAGTTACAAATAAGCAGTCCAAAATAAAAAGAAACGGGGTACATTGCGAGAAGGGAAGGCCGAGGGGTGAGAGGTGGCGAGACTTCTTTAATCAATACGGCTCCCAGCGCCATCGTCCTCGCTCCCGCCGTCTAGTCCTCGGGGGCGCCAGCGGGTTGTAGTAGGAAGACAGGGTGGTGCACCCTAGGTTGATCCGGCGAGCTTGGTCTCGAATCTGCGCGATACACCTCCCGGGGGAAGACTCGGCGGTAGGCCCACTCGGCCGCTCCGTCTCGCCAAAGAAATAGTCGCGCTCAAGGGCCTCCAGCCTCTGCTCCACCATCTCGCGGAATTCTTTCGCCGCAGTGGCGCGGGCCCGCTCCCGCCGCACAAGCTTCGACAGGAGGGCAACAATCTTCTTCCGTCGCCTTTTCGCGCTCCCGACGTCATTCAAGATCTCCTCCATCTTGTCATACGAAGGGAAGGGGGAGCTCTCGCCGTCCTCCCCCTCTCTGTCTTCATCGTCGTCTTCATCATCTTCATCGGCCCCTGTCCGCGAGTCCGGATCCTCTGAGAAAACAGTTTCATGGTTACGACGAGAGCTAAGTAAAATCTATGGTAATGTTTCGCATACCTGCAGCATGACGAGAGCCACTGGCTGGCGGCAGGCGAGAAGGCCCGGGCCCCCCCTCAGTCCCATAGAGGAGGTGGAGCGGCTTTCCTTGCCCCGGGCGGAAGGTCTCGCGCACAGTGATCCCGGCCTGGCCGGAAGCCGGGGGGGGGGGGGAGTCGTCCTCTCTCACGAGGTGGCTGGCCTCCTTTGGAGCTATGGAGGGGTCGATGGACACCCCTCCCGCCAGTAGGGCGGGATTAGCCGCTTGGCCAAGCAAGTTAGCTTCCATTATTTCATTCTCCCGGGTTGCGAGACCCGGGTTAGCGGAAGCTGATGCTGCGGGAAGTCAATTCGACAGTAGGGGAGGCTACGATTGAAACGATTAGAAAGGAGTGACAGGGAAAAAAGTATACCTGCAGTTCTCCGAGGGACAACTGGGGGAGTGGCCTCCGTGACCCGTGGTCAATCCTCGGGAGGGGGAGACGACGAGTCCGGAGACACCAGCGGGGACCCGACGTCGTCATCTCGAGCCGTTTCCTGCGAGAAGTATTCCATTAGTTGCCGACCCTTTCGCGTAATCAGCTCGCGATTTTGATGATCAGCAAGTCGGAGAGACATACCTTTTGCGGAGGGGAAGCATCATCCGCACGGTTTGGAGTCGGGGTAGGTGAGTCCCTGTTCTCGCGAGAAAGGTCCTGCTGGACCACCTTCGCCTTCTTCTTCTTCTCTTTCTTCTTCTTTAGCGGGGAAGGCTCAGCGGCTGGCGACTTTCTCGCCAGCCAAGGAGCAACCAAAGCACTGTTCGCCAGGGCTCGCGCCTGAGCCACATTGATGCGGTCTTGGAGGTCTTGCGGGAGCGGCTTGTCAACACATTTGGAACGCATTGCGAAAACACGCGAAAGCTCAGACAGGAAGCAACGACTCAGGGGCAGACTTAGGCCGTCTATCAGCACATATATATAGAGCCACGACAGGGCCCACCAGAAGATTCTCTTTTCAAAAGTGACACGTGCCCAACGAATATTTATGGGTTGGACGTGTCTTTTCGAGCACAGAGCTAGCTCAAAAAGAGCGGGGATTGTGTACAACCCCATATTCGCTGTGTAGGACCCAGAGGCATCAACGGCCCAGAGCCCAGGCTTCGAGCTAGCTTTGGGCTTCAGATCAGAAGAGCTCCCGCCTAGGGGGAGCTCCCTCCTAGAAGCAGGCGAGGACGTTCACCATCAGTCAGCCGAGACCCGCTTCCGGCAGAGGCAGCGAGAAGGTTTGCGCCTCGCGGAAAGCGGGAGCTGGCTCGGTTCGAGACTTTAGACACTTCTTTTTTTGCTCCTGCCAAGCGAAGGCGAGAGGGTTCTCGGCATAGAGTTCTCGCCGAGTGGGGCCCAGAGCTCAGGGTAAAATTACCTAGTTACCCTCGGGTAAAATTACCTTTTTACCCCCAGGGGCTGCATTTAGTGTTTTCTGGACAGCGGGATTTGGCTATTGGCAGTCCAGCCAGGGGTATTTCAGTAATTTCCGGTCGGCAAATGACTATAAATAGACCCATGAGGGCTCCTTATAAAGCAAGTCTTCATTATTCTCAAAATCTCCATGTACTTTCTGAAGAGCTCCAAGCCCAGCTTTGGCTTTGGAGGGGAAGCTCTCAGAGATCTTCCGGGTGTGAGGTGGGACCTCCCTGCTGAGGCTTTGGGTCAGTTCTAGGTCCCTCTTTTGGTCAGTTCTAGGTCCCTTGCAGCCAGTCGAGGGTCGAGGCTTGAGAGAAGTAGGTGTTGGCTGCGCCCTGATTTTTGAACATTCATTGAGGTCATTTTTGGCTTCAACACCTGAAGCATTAGGTGGATCTGCTGAGAAGGAGCAAATAGAACCAGCTGATGATCTTCAAGGGAATTGAGAGTCATCTATTCCAGAAAAGGTGAATGCACCTTCTGAGGGGGAGTATGTGTAGATAGAAGAGCAATCTTCTGATAATGCTGCTTCAGATGATGATATTGATGTTGAGGGGGAGTCTCCAAGGGTCCCTGCTCAAGATGTGGTAGTTTCATCCTCCCTAGTGGCTGAGACATCCACTCAAAACCTACATGGGTTTGGTGTTCAAGAGGGCCCGGGGAGATGTTCACCAGTTGTGCCCCACCATTCTCCACCCACAACTTCAATAGACAACTTCATTCTCACCTCTATAAAGTCTCTACTAGATGAGCAAGCCTCTTCAATCAAAGCCTACATAGATCAATCTATCTCAGGAATGAAACCTGAATTGTAACTGAAATACAACTACTGGAAGGTGAGACTGATCACCTAAACAATCAGATGACCAAATGATTTGATCAGGCAACAAGCACAGTCAGGGCTCAATCTGCTATCCTCAGATCAATGGATACAAATCTTAAATTCTCAGCTACAGAGATTGGATATGTCAAGAATTTATGAGTCAAACTGATGAGGTCATAACACAAGTTGCTGATCACATAAACAATCATATTACCTCTATAGCCTTTGCATCCATGGAAGAAGCTTTTCTGCTTAAAGAGGAGCTTAAAGTTGACTCTGAAAATATCTTTCATACTCTATCAAGCATGTTTGAAGCTAATACCAAACAGTTGGAAAACAAGATTTTTGAAGAAGCCAGAAAGGGGGAGGAGAACAATGCTATGAAAATTGCTGAGCAAGCTCTCAAAGTACTTCAAGGAACAAGGATAGCTCTAAACCTTCCTCCACTGGATAAGTCTAGGCCAGTAGATTTTGACTTCCATGCTCAAGCAAGAGTTGCACAGGATGCACAACTTGTAGCCAGAAGGAAGAGAGAAGGGACAATGTTGGCAGAGGAATTCATGGAAAAGAGAAGGGCTGATAAATTTGAAGGTCCTGATTATGAATACTGGAGTGATGATTCATAAAAGATTATCATCAATGCATGGTTAAGTCATGGTCAGCTGTTAAAGAACATAGACAACATGTATCCCAGTGAAGAATGGATAAAGCACCTAGCGAGGAATTCCCTAAGGGAAAGGTTATTCAAAGAAAACTTGGTTAGGAGAAACAATCATAGAAGGATGCCCTCCAAGTACTTACCCAAACAATTTCTATATTTCCAGAGACAGAAGAACAAAGCCCAAAGTTTAAAGCTGATTGGTGTTGCCAAAGATGAAGGCTCATGCTCAACGTCAAAGAAGAGGACTGGACTTTAGATTGTTTTATTTTATTTGGCTGTAATAGAATTTTAAGTGCTTAATTATCTTTTTGTTATGATGTCATGACTCTGATTAATCAAGATCTCAAACTTATTGTGATATGATTTATTTGTTAATGTATCTTAAGCATTATTGTGTGTCCTGCCTTCTTCAAATAGAGGGAGGTTGTTGGGAATATTGCCCTTTAATGTTGCTTGAATTTGAAGATTCATCACCTACAATGCTAAGTGCATATTGTATTTGATAAGTTTTTTCTTCCATATCATTACAGGTTTAAGTTATTCTAAAACATGGTTAGAACATCTCTTGATATTGCTGCTATGCCTCAACAATTTAAGGGATAATCCGCTGAGAAGGCAGTCTGGTCTCAGTAGAGCTGTCACGGTTTCGGTTCGGTTCCGGTTCTACTAAAACTATGAATCGAACCACTAAGGTAATGGTTCTTCAAATTAGAACCAAAACCTTATTTGGTTTGATCGGTTCCGGTTCCAGCTTAATTTTTGGAACCGTCGTGTCAACGGTTCCGGTTCCGGTTCAACAAGAACCAAAACCAAACCGGTCACTATCGGTTCGGTCCGGTTCCATGCGGTTCGGTTCCAATCGGTTCCAACTAAAACCAAGGTCAAGCTTGGCGGAATGAAATAAAAGCGGGTTACAAATAGTAAAACTCAAAACAACATCGAAATAGAAATAATTATGTTGCGCACTTCTCTACGGTCTTTTTCGCGATCGGTGAAATAGTATCAATTGTCTTCCTACGCGTGTAGACTTGCCACGAATTCTAGTTGGCTTGCGAACGTCTCATCGACATGCTCAAGCATAACAATCGCCTACAATTAGTTGTCTTTCATGATTACTAATAAATATATCTTCTATATTTTTTAAATAAAATATTTCAGAAAAATATGTAAGTAAAATTAAAAATATAATATATAACTGTATAAAAATAAAAAAATACACTGCAAAAATTGACTCTAAACCGCACCAATGTCAAACCATGTCATACAGATTTTATGCGGTGAAGTTTTGTTCGGTCCAAAATCGACCACCTTTAGTGCGATTGCGGTTTGGGTTCAAACTGCATCAGTTTCACTCGTGATAGTAAGTATAAATATTATAGATAAATTATAAAATAATAACAATATAATAATAATAATAATAATAATAAACGGGTTGCGGTTCGGTTCTACTTCGGTCCGGTTCGGATCGGGTCTAAACATCTTGAAACCGCTTGAGAGTTGTATGTTGCGGTTCCGGTTCCGGTCCGGATAATAAAATGTAAGAACCACACCCGGACCAATGTTGTTCACGGTTCCAAAATTCAAACCGGAATCCGAATAATTTGCCAACGGTTCGGTCCGGTTCTTTGCGGTTCCGGTTCGGTTCCGGTTCAATTTGCGGTTTTCGGTTTTAAGTGACAGCTCTAGGTCTCAGTGGAAGCGCTGAGACGCAACTGATTTATCGCTGAGATAGAAGCCAGTCTCAGCTCTGCTGAGAAGGCAGTCTAGTCTCAGCGGAACTGCTGAGAAGGCAGTCTGGTCTCAGCAAAACTACTGAGAAGCATCTGATTTGCCGCTGAGATAGATGCCAGTCTCAGCTCTTCTGAGAAGGCAGTCTGGTCTCAGCAGAACCGCTGAGACAGAAGACAGTCTTAGCTAAACCGCTGAGATGTTTTCAAATATAGCGGTTATGAAGACGCGACCTATTTTTGGCGGAAAGGAGATAAAGCAAGATAACATTATCTATTCCTTGTCATGCTATGTCAGTACGATTCAAAGAGCCGTTGTTGAGTTGAAGCATATAAAAACAACATCTAGGTCAATGAAACAAAGGGTTGGAAGTTAAAAAGCTCTTCCCGGCCGTGAACAGAAAAAAGTCAATCTTTCTGATAGCTGTGCACTTCAATTTCAGGAAGATAGTTTGCTCTTGCTGAACAGGTTCTGGAGAACAAGTTGAGTCACTCCGGACTCACGGGGTTGATCTTCTTCCTTCTGTTGAAGACAGGAGATCAAGGTAGAGCAAGGACTTAAGCTGCAGAACCATTTTCCACTCCTGCTCCAAGTCAGCTAACTGTTGCACAAGTTCAACAAAAGACAAAGACTGAAGGTCTATTATCTAAGGTCTTCTGTTGTATTCATTTACATATATTCTCTGTAAGAACATTATTGTTCTGAGTGTAAGGGCTATTGAGCCTGAGTGTAGGGTTGTTGAGCCTGAGTGTAGGGCTGTCCTCTTAGCCTGAGTGGTAGGGCTTCTTGATAGGCCTGAGGTAAGTGACCAGGAGGGTCATTGAGTTTTAGGAGTAGAGTGTACTCTGAGTTTGTAGGGTTGTGGCCTGTGGTTGGGTCTTAGAGGAAACCTGAGAGATCCTGAGGGATTTGTGTTGTAAGCTCTTTGAGCTGAGTTTTCGAGGAGGTTAATCTTGTCTAAAACACTGTTAGAAAGGTGGAGAGGGAGAGTGGATGTACACATACCTTGGGGAACCACTGTAAATCATAGTGTGCTTTCTGTGTGTGTTTTTATTAAGCAAAACAACCAAAACAGCTAAGTATAAAAAGAAGAAATCAAACAACTTATTCACCCCCCTCTAGGTGATTTAGACTACTACAAAGTTAACTATCAGTATTTGCCTCCGTCGTATCAGTGTCGCTTGCTCAAACAATTATTTTCCCTTCAACAAAGATTCATGTCTATCGTTGAGTACATGGATCGTTTTGATGAGTTAGTTGTGAGGAGTGATATATGAGAGGAGCTAGCCATGACCACTTCCTGATTTCGATCTGGTCTTCGATTTTACATACGTACTGAGCTGGCTTATCTTTGCTCGAATTCCCTTGAGCAGACATATCAGCTCGCCCCACATTATGAATAATCATTGAGGTCCGCAAGAGCTGGTTGATTCGATTCACACCTTGGCCCCTGCAGTACGAGTCTCTCCCATTCTGAGGTCACCACGATGTCGTTGATTCCACTTGCATCATGGCCGTTGATTCCGAGACCAACGACCAATCAGTGGTTTTGGTCAGGAGACCAACGACCAATCATGGCCGTTGATTCCGGGTGCCCTAATTTTATTTATTATAAATAGATGGTTTAGAGATGCCGTCATTTCTCATTGCTGAATGTTTAGAGAAGAGTGTCTTCCTTCATTCCGGTGATCACCTCCGCGGTGCCGACTCCGTGGAGCCCCCTTGGTGACGACTCATTGGGTAAGTTTTGTTTCCTTTTTAATTCCCCCTCTCCTCCACCCCTTTCCTTTTCTGTACAGCCACCGGCCTCCTTCAAAACCCTCCAAAACTCTCATCCGCAGCCCTTACAACCCCCAAATTTCAACCCACCATTGCTGTCCAGGAAACAGAAGTTACTGTTCACGGGGACTGTTCACCCGAGTACTATTCACCGGCGTACTGTTCATCCGAGCACTATTCGCCTCCGTATTGTTCATCCGTTACTGTTCACACCGAGACCTCCTCCCCTCTTTCAGGCCGCCTACCTGCATAACCCCAAACAGCCACCTTGCTGTTTTCAGCCCCAAACAGTCCAAATCTGCCCTCTTTCCAGTCATAACTAGCCGCTAAGTCTTTCCTTATTTGCTTCCGATACTCCCCATCACGTGGATCCACCTCCCAACCAAGGTTGTCAGGATCGAGATCCTATGTGGGATCGTTTCAGGGGTTGGATCGGATCGGATCGTAGGATCGTAAGATCTTACATCCTACTACATTCATAAAGCCAGACTTATAAAATAAAAATGAATTTGAAGTCATACAATTACACAAATAATTTATAAAAAAAATTATATAGTTAATAATTTTCATTGGTTGACTTTAAGGCTAAGGCAAAATAAGAACATGAATAAAGAAACATTTATAATTATAAATGTACCTGAGTACTAGTGAAACTTCTGAGTTCTGACTCTACTTCTTTAGCAACTGTAAAGCCAAGATGAGTATACTTTTTTGTCCTAACTGTCCCATCCTTTTCAAACTATCTTCAGTAACCAAGTTATGAAGATGGACCTACGAATGAGAAAACATAAATCTGAGAGATAATCATAAAGAAAAATCATCACATTGTCTAATAATCTAACCTCAGAAGCAAATGATGAAGCATCAGGAGCTACTTAACTAAGATGGAATCGTGGACTGTTGCAAGCTTGTATGACAAATTTCCTATTTAAGTTTATAGTTAAAACGATAATAATGCTAGCAGATCGTTAATTTTGAAATATAAAATATAACAAAAAACAAAAATCATTAGCAGCCACATCAAATAGAAGTTTTCCAACATATCAAATAGAAAATAAAAAAAAGTCTAACACAAAATAACAAATCTAAGAGGTCCATGGTCTATCAGAAAATCATCAGAACAGATCATTAACAGACACATCAACCATATCTTCATCAGCAATAATCGCATCTTCCTCATCACCACCACTGACATCCTCATCGTCATCCCATTCACCTTCACTAATATACTCAGTAACTTCGAGATCACTGCGCCTTAAGGTCAGATCTTCGACTCCATCTATAAGAAGAAGAAGATAATTAAACGAGTTATTTACACTTGATACTGATAGTGAAAACTTGAATTTTATAAATATTCTTCATTAATTATAAAACTTACCTTCTTCATTTACTTCTTTAGTAGATTCTTCATCATTCTTTTCAACACTATCATCACTACAAATTTCATGTGTATTGCGAAGGATCCCCAATCAGTTGCCCTTACGTGGAAGAACTGGATCTTCCCTCTCCGTGATCCATTCGTCATCTGAAGGGATATCCTCAAAATTATAAAACTTTTCCTTCGATTGTATATCCCTTCTATCTTGTCGTTCCATTAACCTCATGTTGTACATCACAAAAACCAGATCGTTCATTTTTTTGATGCAAACGATTTCTTTTTTTGGAGTGCACCTATTAAATATCATGACAATTAAAAACAGTAAGAATACAAATATAAGAATTATTATTCATCATTCAAACAATTTCTTTATTTGAAGCTCACCATCTCAAATGCGCTCCAATTGCGTTCACATCCAGAAGAGCTACATGTCAAACTTAGAACGCGAATAGCAAATTTTTTCAATTCCGGACAATTGTCACCATAGGAATCCCACCAATCAGCTATAAAATACAATGTTGTAAACTTGTACTTGATTAAAATGATATTAATTATTTAATATCCAAAATGATTAATAAACTAAAATATTTTACCTGGAGCTCTTTTACTTCTAGTTGCCTTTGCCGAGTCTAAGCCAAATAAGCCTCTTGCGTGTTTGAAATCAGCCATCTGAATATCTATCTTTGTCCTCTCATCTTCGTTTGGAATCATCCGTTGGAGGCAACTATAAAAGCCAATTTTAACCTCTGCATCCGCTCTAAAACTCGGGCTAAAGTGATAATGTGGATTTAAATAATATGTTGCCGCATGCAATGGTCTATATGTTGTTATTTTTCTACCCTTTGCTATTGTTGATTTATGCAGCTCAAATTTTTTTTCAAAATCTTCTAACATCAAGTCAATACAGTGGGCAGCACATGATGTCCAATATAAGTTTTTTCTCTTCTCCATCAACATATGACCGACCGCCTTATAGTTCGATGCATTATCAGTTACTACTTGCACAACGTTTTCCTCCCCGACCTTCTCCACAACCTCATCTAATATTTGAAAAACTTTTTCGGAGGTCTTAGCAATGTCAGAAGTATCTATAGAAGACAAGAACACAGTACCTTTGGGACTATTTACCAAAAAGTTACATATAGATCTTCTTTTTCTATCTGACCATCCATCAGACATAATTGTGCAACCAACTGTTCTACATTCTGCCTTGTAGTCCTCTAATCTTTGTAGAGTTAGGTCGACCTCCTGTTTCAGGTATTTGACTCTTATGTCGTTATAAGATGGAGGTTTCATTCCGGGGCCATGTTGTCCGATCGCTTCAACCATACTTATGAATTCCGGATTCTTCACACAATTGAAGGGAATTTCACTTGTGTAGAAGAAACGAGCAATTTGTTGGCATGCTTTTTCGCGTGCATCTTTTTTAAATATAGCTCCAATTGTTGATTGATTGGTCTTTCTTACAAAAGCATTCATTGACTCTTTTCCCTTTGTTTTTTTTAGTTGCCCCAACTCAGCTTCGTAGTCAACTGTTGCTTCCTCAATATCTCTTTTCTTCTTTAAAGCGTCATCTCCATGAGCTTGAAGAATGCTCAAAAATTGATTTCTCACTTTTTCAGGTACTTTGGTGCAGGCTTCCACGTTAAATTTTTTCCCTGCTAGATGATGTTTCAACCTATATATTCCACCGGATCTAATGACCAGACAATATTTACATTGTACTTTTTTTGTTGTGCTGTCTATTTCGATCCCATGCTCCCACCCAGGATCACTTCTAGAGCCGGATGCATTTTTTCTGGACTTTTTGCTTATGGGATTTGACCCAGAAGGTCCAGAACCCGATGTGGACATCTAAATATTAACAAAAATTAACTCATGATTTCTAGAATAAAATCAGTCCAGAAAATATAACCCATGAGTTCAGAAATCATCCAGAAAATATAGCATAGCAGTACAAAGAAGAAAGTAGAGCATAACAGTGCCAGTAATCATCCAGACTAGAGCAGAAATCATCCAGATTTCTGGATGATTTCTGGTCCAGAAATCATCCAGAAATCTGGATGTTTTCTGGTCCAGAAATCATCCAGAAATCTGGATGATTTCTGGACCAGAAATCATCCAGAAATCTGGATGATTTCAGAAATCATCCAGAATAAAATCAGTCCAGAAAATATAACCCATGAGTTCAGAAATCATCCAGAAAATATAGCATAGCAGTACAAAGAAGAAAGTAGAGCATAACAGTGCCAGTAATCATCCAGACTAGAGCAGAAATCATCCAGAATTCTGGATGATTTCTGGAGCAGAAATCATCCAGAATTCTGGATGATTTCTGGAGCAGAAATCATCCAGATTTCTGGATGATTTCTGGAGCAGAAATCATCCAGATTTCTGGTCCAGAAATCATCCAGAAATCTGGATGATTTCTGGTGCAGAAATCATCCAGAAAATATAACATAACAATGCCAGTAATCAGAAGAAGAAGAAAGTGCCAGTAATCAGAAGAAGAAGAAAGTGCCAGTAATCAGAAGAAGAAGAAAGTGCCAGTAATCAGAAGAAGAAGAAAGTGTCAGTAATCAGAAGAAGAAGAAAGTGCCAGTAATCAGAAGAAGAAGAAGAGAAGAAGAAGCCGTCGGAGAAGAAGAAGAAGAAGCCGTCGGAGAAGAAGAAGAAGAAGCCGTCGGAGAAGAAGAAGAAGAAGCCGTCGGAGAAGAAGAAGAAGAAGAAGCCGTCGGAGAAGAAGAAGAAGCCGTCGGAGAAGAAGAAGAAGAAGCCGGAGAAGAAGAAGAAGCTGTCGGAGAAGAAGAAGAAGAAGCCGTCGGAGAAGGAGTAGAAGAAGAAGAAGCCGTCGGAGAAGAAGAAGAAGAAGAAGAAGACCTGTGCGGGAGAGGAGAAGCCGTCGGAGAAGAAGAAGAAGACCTGTGCGGGAGAGAAGCCGTCAGAGAAGAAGAAGACCTAGACCTTGTCGGCGTCGAGAAGAACAGCTGTGCGGGAGAGGAGAAGCCGTTGGCGTCGGGCTAGGGTTTAGGAAGATGTGCGGGACGGGGGACGGGAGCCGGGAGAAATGAGCAACACAAATCATCCGCGATATTTTATCAAGACAAATAGGATCGTGGAATCGTTTAGGAATCGCGATCCTAACGATTCCACGATCCGGATCGCGATCCAGCCGAGTCCAGGCCATATTGCGATCCAGAATAAGATCCGGATCGAATTATAGATTCTTGATTGTAGGATCGTGCGATCCTACGATCCAGCTCGCGATCCTGACAACATTGACTCTTGCCCCAGAGAATTGATCTTGCGTGGAGCATAACGTATGTAGAGCCTTCCTTGAGTACGCTTGAGCATACACATATTTTGAGGGCCTATCTTATGACACATCGCACCCTCGATAAGTTTTGGGACACGCCACCCGCTGACTCACCCGATGAGTTCTTCCTTGTCGGGGACACTCACCACACTCGAGAGTCACGTCTTTTAGTCAGTGTGCACGATCTTCATTCAGGTGGTTGCCTCATTCGCGATGACTTCTCGTACACACCTCCTGGTGAGCCCCCTGATGTGTCACGTTCCTTGAGAGACATTTGGCTCTTTACGAGCCCGTATTTGAGTATAGTTGTCTCTCACGATTATCTGAGCACTCGTCACACGCGGGATGAGTTTTTCTACACTCCACCGAGAGAGCCCCCTGATAGGACACCATATTTTAGAGACGTCCCGGTCATTATTAGACTTTCCTGCAGCAGGTACGTTGTGTCGGTCATGTGTCATTTGCATCATTTGCATCATTTGCATGAGTCTGTTGAGTCATTTCGTCATCTTTTGCATGAGTCTGTTGTGTTGTCTGTTCATTATTTGCATGTGTGTCATGAGTCAGTCAGACGAATAATCCATATTGGTAATAAATCTTTTAAATCACATGCGGATGTTCATTGGTAAGTGTAAGTACTTCATGAAGACGAGCAGGTGATGGTAAGAATCTGCGTTGTGAGGCTCCGTGCGAGGCTTGCTAAAAGATTGAGCGGTAGGCGAATGGGTCCCTACTCAGTCCTGAGACGCATCAGGACAAATGCTTATGAGTTGGACATCCCCGCGAGCATGGGTACCCATACTGTGTTCAATGTTGAGGACCTGATGCCATACTTTGCACCTCACGAGTATTCAGGCCCACATCTTGGTGTCCCTCCCGAGCCTTTACCACCGTTTTTACCACCCTCCACTCAGTCTACCCCCGAGCCCTTGCCACCACATTCATTGCTCCGTGCTCAGCCCATTTCTGACCCCCACTTACCGAAGATCCTGTCCCCAACGGTTCCACCATTGGCACCTCGGATCACACCAGATCCATCTGTTACTATGTTGAGAGATGAGATTATCACTGAGATCTTTACGAATGAGTCCGTCCCCTCTACAGCCGGTCTTGTGTGCCTCTACCTTGTTTGCGGGCGCGAACGATCCTTCATTGACGACACCTGGATGCTACCAGCGGAGCTTGATCGACTCGCCCTGGACTTCAACTTCAGTACGACCGTCTCCATTCATTGGAGATGGAAGCTTTTCAGTCCGGAGGAGTTGATTGGCGAGGACACTTTTCCACCGACGACACTTGGGCGACCTCTAGTGGACCTCTTCGAGCTTTACTTGGCATGCAACGAGAGAATTCTGATCCTTATTTATCGGGAGATGAATTCTTTCAAGTCGGGGAGAGTGATGCAGAGCAGAGACGAGGACGAGCTTTGGGCCCATTCGGGGCTGATTTGGAGACTTACCATATATGACATGCCCGGATCGACGATCCGACTCCGTGGATGCGTCCGGATTCGCGTTGCGAATCAATTTCATATATAGCTTTGTACTTTTTGGATTCTATTTCATGTAGTTTTGGCCCCGAGACCAACGACCAATCATGACCATTGATTCCGCTGCCCTAATTTTATTTCTTATAAATAGATGGTTTAGGGATGCTGTCATTTCTCATTACTGAATGTTTGGAGATGAGAGTGTCTTCCTTCATTCCGGTGATCACCTCCGCGGTGCCGACTCCGTGGAGCCCCCTTGGTGACAACTCCTTGGGTAAGTTTTGTTTCCTTTTTAATTCCCCCTCTCCTCCACACATTTCCCTTGCTGTCCAGCCACCGGCCTCCCTCAAAACCCTCCAAAACTCTCATCCGCAGCCCGTACAACCCCCAAATTCCAACCCACCATCGCTGTCCAGGAAACAGAAGTTACTGTTCACGGGGACTGTTCACCCGAGCACTATTCACCTTCGTACTGTTCATCCGTTACTGTTAACACCGAGACCTCCTCCTCCCCTCTCCCAGGCCGCCTACCCGCATAACCCCAAACTGCCACCTTGCTGTTTTCAGCCCCAAACAGTCCAAATCTGCCCTCTTTCCAACCATAACTAGCCGCTAAGTCTTTCCTTATTTGCTTCCGATACTCCCCATCACGTGGATCCACCTCCCAACAATCGGTCATCGCCAAACCTGTCCAGATTTGGGCATTTCAGCCTAGATCCAATCACTTACCTCTTTGATCCAACCTTCCTTATCCCCCAACCAGCCTTCCCCTTACCCGATCCAGTCCACCAACTACCGAAACCCCTCTTTGAGCTCTCAAATATTCAGATTTGTTTTATATACAGCATCCCTATTATTCGTATTGTGTTTTGTATTGGTTTTTGGTTGTAAACATTATCATGTTTTGGATATTAAGGCTCCATTTGTTTGAGCGTTTCGTTTCTCCGTTTTGAGCAAACGCCGCCGGAAGGAGGAAAAACAAATGAACCTCCGGCGGCGTTTGCTCCGTTTCCACCCGCCCCCCTTGAGAAACGCCCCCAAAAAGCTCCGTTTGGAGCAGCCACCTCCCCCCTCCGGTTCGAACACTCCGTTTCCACCCGCCGGATCGACCCGCCACTGCCGAACCAAATGAAGCCTAAGTGCTTGTGTGGGATTATAGTTTTTATGTTATTTGCTCTTTGATAAATCTCTAACTGCAGGAAGGGTTTATTCGCCGCGCGCTCTAGCTTTGGCCCTCCACGCGGAGGAAAGCCTAAGCTTGTTTTTGCCCAAATAAATTATTCTTGCTTTCTTTTGAATTATTTGCGTGAGATGATTTTATTTATTATCCAATTGTGATCTAACTGTCGGACTTTTGCATAGCATGTAGGGTTAGGTCACAGATTTCCCGCCGCCTATAGATTCGCACTGCGTCACTCGTAAGAACTAATCATTTAAAAACAATAATAAAGACAACATGACACTAATAAAGATGACACTAATAAAGATGACATAATAGGGCTACTAACCTATGCCCATAACATAGTCCTACACAGCAGGGGGTGACTGAGACTAGCAGGACTGGGGACAATTCAGAGCCAAACCTTAGAACCAGAGTGCTAGAACAAAGCTAGAATCAAAAATCAGAGCAAGCGAAGAGAAGAGGAGGAAGAAGAAGAGGGATGAATACCAAATGAAAAAGAAACAAATTAAATTCAGATTTCATGGAGGTTTCCCAAGACAAAAACCAAAAAATCCTCTTTCTACCCCTTCATCCAAGTCTTTCATTTTTTTGCCATAGATCTTATGAAGCCACTCAAGATTCCACTAAGTGCACAAGGGTCTTTTGGCCCATCAACTAAGACATCACTCCTTTGATATTTTAATCCCCCATAATGCCATAGTAATATGAAGAGAACCGGCACCCTTAATGCCCAAAAAAAGGAATAATAAGAGATACAATATGGCCCAAATTCAATAAAATTATACCATTAAATGGAGGCCCAACATCAATAAATCAAAGTATGTAATTAAGGCCCTAATATAAAATAACACTACTAAATCAACCTTCATATATGTCTTTAAAAACCACAAAAAAATCGGATGCATAAAAAATTTGGAAAACTCAAAATGAAAGCAATCAAATTGCCACGTACTTGGAACTTAATCTTTGCATTACATTCATCATTCAGGATATCATATTTAATAAATTTTATTTTAGTTTATCTTATACATACATTTTTTATAGGTATTGAGATTTAAGAAAATCGGAGTCTCACATGCAAGGCCACAAAATCCATCCAAAAATTTATGCCTAAGTTGAGATAAAATATCCCCAACTGAAGGGCCACCAAAATCCCAACAAGAGCTAACTTAAACAAGGAGATATCCTACTGAAGACCAAAAAACCCGATGGAAACCAGCTAAAAATAAGGAATCATCTCCCACCGCAAGGGTCACAAAATTCAAACAGTATATCATCATTTAAAACAAGATACACTTACCAACTTCAAGCCATATGAGATCCATTGAAAACCATAGATAAAATAGGGAAAACCTCCCACTGTGAGCCACTAATGGACACAAAAAATTCAAGTGAATGCAGGGAAGCAAATCCATTATAGATTTATGGAAAACCACACAAAATTCCAACTGAAAGCAAGGAAATAATCTACTGCAGGTTTACTGAAATTCTCACAAAATTCGAAAACATGGAACAAATCTACCGTTGGTTCACTGAAAAATAACACAAAATTCCAGCTGAAAAACAACAAAACAATTCCACAGGAGGTTTGTTATCCTATTGCATTTGCCGGATCAGCCACTCGTGAGGACCATCAGAGCGCGCATATGGCGACCGCCTTGATAATTTCATTTGTATTAATTAATTGATATTAATTAATGAATATAAATGAATATTAATTTGATTAATTAATTAAATCATTTTGAAAATTTTCTTGTATGGCTGCCCTCTCTCATCTAAGGAGGAGGGGTTTCTGTGTAGAGGTGTGTTGGATGTTCTAGGTTTTGGGCTCACATTTGAGAGAAGGTTCATTAGAGGACCCAGCCTCCGGGAGCTTGGCCGGAACTTGCTTTGGATTGTATCTTGTGTGTCCTTTTTTAATCAATGCAATTATATTTCTACGTTTATTCTTGCGTCCTCGACTGCGCTTAATTTTCACAGCGGTAACAAGGTTCATTGAAAAGTCATGTGAAATTACAACTGAAAAATAGGGAAGCAATTCTGCAGGTGGTTCACTCAATGATCACACAAAATTTCAAGTGAAAACATGGAACGGTCTATTGCAGATTGCACTGAAACATAGTTCAAAAATCCAACTTAAAGCCAGGGAACGAATATCGCTATATTGCTTAAACATCACGCCATTCCAACTTAAAATAGAGAAAGAGTTCCGCTATAGGTTCATAGCATCCATACAGAATTCCAAGCCGTAAATAGAGAGGAAAACATCTAATTTCATATTCATAAATTTTTTTCTAATTGAGATTTTTTATCACTTAACATATCATGCCAAATGCTAGATATCATGCACCGATTTTTTGTTCTGATCTTAAAAAATTGCTTTTCATATGGATATTAATCGTAAAGAAGAATATATCATAGTTTAAAGACTCTTATTGAGTTTTCTTATGTCCTTAGGCAGTGGCAGACGCAAGAATGGTATTCTGTGTGGACGGAGTACAAAATTATTAAAAATATAAATTGACAAATATAGCAAAAATATGTCTATACTACATTAATATAACACAATTTTCTTACAATACTTATCAATTTATGGAAAATTATGTCATTTACCATACTCTTCTATGATATTTCATCTTCTAGGAGAATTTTTTTATAATCTCATTGTTGTTGGTTAAATAATTTTTTTAATATGGATTATCAAAGAAGCATTCATTCCTTAAAGAAGAATAGGAAATAAAGAAATAAAAGAAATAATTTATTTATTTCTCTCACATGAATACATATAAGTATTTGCACACTTATATAGGAAGTGAGAGGGAAGAAATAACCCCATTCTAAGATGTGGGACTAAAAAAAACTAAAGAGAAAGTGCTCTCTAGCTAGGCCTTGTTATTGGGCATTTGTATATAGTTTATTCAACACTCCCCAACAAGCTGGATCATACAGATCGTAGGCACCAAGCTTGGACAAGAACTGATAATATAGCGGGCGTGATAAAACCATAGTGTGAATATCGGCCACTTGCCCAGCAGCAAGAACATATTTTAATTCCAGTTTTTCTGTTGAATCTTCTCCTTAATGAAGTGAAAATCGACTTTGATGTGTTTGTTATGTTCATGAAATACCGGATTCTTGACAATATGTATAACAACTTGACTGTCGCAATAGAGAGTAGCCGGTGTGGGATGTTTAACACCATGGTCACTTAGAAAGATTTCCAAGCAGGTGAGCTCGGACACAACAAAAGCCTTTGAATGATACTTTGCTTCGGCAGATGAGCGAGCAATCACAGACTGCTTCTTGCTGCACCAGGTGATAAGATGTCCACCAAAGTATATATAATATCAACTTGTGCAACAACGATCATCCAAAGAGCCAGCATTAGAGTATGCAATTAGAGATAAAGAGGAAAAAGAAGGCTTGTATACAAGTCCTTTTCCCAGGGGCCGTCTTCAAGTATCGAATGATGCACTCAACTGCCTGGAGATGAGAGATTCGTGGAGCATGCATGAATCGACTGATAACTCTAACAACAAAGGATATATCAGGTCTTGTAACTGTAAGATATATTAGCTTTCCTATAAGACAACAATAATACTCTGAGTTTGGAAGGAGTAGATCGGAGTCTGAGGCATGAGCGCAGAGCATGTGATTGACATCCATAGGAGTGTCAGCAGACTTGTATCTAGAGTATCCATCTTTATGAAGTAAGTTAAGACAGTACTTCCGCTGAGATAGAAAATTCCATCAGGACACTGAGCTATCTCGTAACCAAGAAAGTACTGGAGATTTCCCAAGGCTTTAGTTTGAAAAACAGAGGCCAAGTGCTGCTTGATCATATGTATTCTTTAGGCATCATCACATGCAAAATTTTTAGGTTGAAGCCTCAATTTTAGATCCACGTATTGGTCTCACAGGCTGCATACATTCCACACGTTTTTATTTACTCATGGGAAGATGTATCTCGTTTTCGTTTTCACTCCAGTTGTTAGATACTGCATTTAATTCTTCGACACTCTTAACCAAGCAGATTTTTTATGCCGGAGCCTTGGTTCCAGTATAGTTGAGCCTTCCGATTTCGCCGGTCAGCGACTTCACGAAAAATCATACAGTGAAATTTCGGCTTGTGCTTATGATTCGTCTTTAAAATTAGAAGAGGTAAGACTATGTGAGCTTTCAGTTATCATCATTTGTTTGAAGTAGTTAGGATTTGAATAAGACAATCTTTTCAGTGAAGGTTAGTAGTTAGCATTTGGGGAAGACAATCCCTAAAATAGTATTAGCGAGATATAGTATTTGAGACATGATGTCTGAGATATCCAGTTAGGATATCCGAGATATCCAGTTAGGATATCCGAGATATCCAGTTAGGATATCCGAGATATCCAGTTAGGATTTCCGAGAGATGACTCAGATATCTCATCTATTATAATAATATCTGAGAGTTTACTCAAATATCTTTGTTATTATAATATTATCTAAAATATTACGTTAATTTTTCATTTTTTTACACATTTTAGGTATAATATTTCTATGTTTATGTTGTAAAATGTATTCAATTTATAATACTTGTATACTAAATCCAACAGGTTGGAAACTTGAAGATGACATTTCAAATTGTTCAAAGTGAGGGTGAAGCTTACCTTGGTTTAGTGTTCGCCAAGAGCATCAAATATTTTGACCCTGTAAAAATATTCTGAAATCAAGGGAGTGTTATTGCAGTAGAGCTGAAGTGAAGCGAGTTTATGGAGTTGCTTAGTGCAGTTAAATATCATCGGATGATGGTAGAACAAAATATTTCGCGGTTATTTTCTTCAATGCCGATGAAGAAGGCAAAAATTTGATAGTAGGAAAGTTTATTGAGGAATATAACCATGAACTTGTCACCACAACTAATCAACATTTACTTTGATCTCATAGTGTCATTAGTGAGGTGAAGGGCAACGTTTTGAAATCTATGATTGAAGTTCAAAAAATGATTGTTGATGCATATACTTATGTTGTCGACGGGGGGGGGGGGGGGGGGGGTTGCAAAATGTTGGTTTTTCCAAAATAGATGCATATAATTTTATAAATAAAGATAGACATTCAAGAGTAGATGAGGGGATACTGCTAGTCTTATACAATTACCGAAGGCTCGATTTGATGATATAATATGTTTTCTTATGAGTTCCAACCCGATGATTTCAATAGGTTGACAATTTTTTTTGGATTGATGGCCTAAAAAATTTGATTATGAGTGTTTTGGTGATGCGATTACAGTTGACCCAACACACATGATAAATAAATATAATATTGCTTGAGAGACATTTGTAGTTGTAAATAATCATTGGTAAATGTAATTGTTACTATAGTAATTATATCTCAAGAAACCATCAATAATTTGTATGAGTATTTGAGATGAGGAAGGGAAGGAACGAATGTGGCTGTTGGGCGATGAGGAGGCGCAAGAAAGTTGTCGAGGTTTCAGTCGTGGCGTGGGAAGTTGCTGGGTGCAATGCTAGACACGACGGAGGAGGGCACTTCGCCAACCACGCAAAGAGAGCATAAGAACCGTCGGGCTCCAATGTGCAGGGAAGCGGCAAGGGCCGAATGAAGGACTGGATGAATCGTTGGATCAAAGCAGACACAAGGAGAAGCGCGGTTGGTCACTGATGTATGATAGGTGTGTTGGGCGTGCAGAGTAGGCTAGCAAGAGAAGATGCTCTGGTCCCTAGCGTCTTGCAGGCGATGAATGCAAGACGGGTGCGTCTTGTGCTAGAAGCAGGCGGTCGGCGGGAGATGTGTAGGATCGGTGGTTGCGGAAGTGAGTTGGACGAGCGAGGCTCTAGCACGGAAGATCGAGCGGTCGGGAAATAAGTGCGGGCGTGACGGAGGGAGATTGCTACAGGGAACATTGAAGGAGATCCACTTAGCAACCTAGTGAACCTATCATTATGTGTTTTTTGATCATAGGCTCTCCCTTGCATGCATGTTCACCAAAACCTCCTCATATTGTCGCGGAGATTCATATTTTGAGTGAGGGTCGAGAGCATAGTATTGATTTTATAGTAGTTGTCTCTCCTCCTTTCGAGGACACTACTATTATCGATGACACGTATCTCAAGGATCATCCTGCTACGACTAAATTCTTTGATGTGCCCCAGTTGAGCCTCTTGGAGAGCCACTTGACGCGTTCTTTGTTATGGGCCTATCTCGAAGGTGGTGCTCATAACACATAACATTCTTCCTTTTAGGAGACATTCAACCCACCCCGATGTTACATCCTTGTGTCCCTATCTCATATTTCCTTTTCGATCATCACGTTCACACTGATTTTACATATGTACCACTAGGTGAACCACATGATTTACATCTTTATGTCACTATCTTTGACATTCCTTTGGGAGATTGTGTAACGGCCCCCTTACGGCTACCGCTACAGTTTAACTTAACTTATCTATAAGCCAGGTAAAAACTAACAGAGTGCAGCTATATATGGGGAAAGAGATTTCTCATTATCTCCTCTTTTTCCCACGTTGCTTCTTGAATCCTCTGTCCTTTCCACCAGATTTTCACGAATCGAACTTCTCGGTTCCGAAGTTGCTTATTTTGCCAATCTATAATTTTGAATGGCTCAGTCGGACTTGACAAATCAGATTCAATTTGGATTTGCTCAGTCGGGACTATTGTATCTGGATCCGCTATATATCTTCTCAAAGAAGATACATGAAACACATCGTGAAGATTTTGAAGAGTATCAGACAACGCCAAACGATATGCCACTTCTCCAATTCTTTCCGTAATTGGAAAAGGTCCTACATACCTTGGACTCAGTTTTCCAAGTCGTCGAATTCGGAAAACTCCTTTGAAAGGCTTTATTTTCAGACATACAAGATCACCGACGTTAAACTCTACTCTTCGATGCTTGGCGTTAAAATATTTTTGTTGTCGGTCTTGAGCGACTTTCAACCTTTCACGTATAAGTCCAAGTTTATCATTTATTTTACCCACTTGCTCCTTTCTGAATACTTTCTGCTCACCATCTTCTGCCCAGCTTAGCGGGGTGCGACACCTCCGCCCATATAAGGCTTCAAATGGTGCCATACGTATACTTGATTGATAGCTATTATTGTAAGAAAATTCTACCAATGATAAGTATTTTTCCCATGACCCATGGAGATCTAGTACAATCATTCGTAGCAGATCTTCTAATAATTTGATGGTTCGCTCTGACTGACCATCAGTTTGCGGATGAAACGCAGTACTGTATCGCAATCTTGTTCCCAATCTTTTCTGCACTAGCTTCCAGGTTTCTGATGTAAATCGTCCATCCCTATCAGATATAATCGATCGGGGAATTCCATGATATTTCACTATACCATCTATATACTGGTCAATTAATTTTTGCACTGGACTGTCCTTCTTTATAGGAATAAAATGTGCAACTTTGGTCAGTCGATCAATAACGACCCATATACCATTATTTCCAGCTTTACTTTTTGGTAACCCCATAACGAAATCCATCGTTATATCTTCCCATTTCCACTCAGGGATGGGTAAAGATTGTAAGTACCCCCCGGGTTTCTGATGTTCTGCTTTTACCAGCTGACATGTATGGCACTTAGCAATAGATCTAATAACATCTTCTTGTACTGAAAGCTGTCTTATAAATATCTTCTTCTTTGATTCTCATTTGATGATATCCCGATCTCAAATTGATTTTTGAAAATACCCTTGCATTCACTAATTGATCAAAAAAATCATCAATGCGAGGTAAGGGATATTGATTCAAGATAGTCAATTTATTCAGTTCGCGATAATCGATACACAATCGTAGCGAACCGTCTTTCTTTTTCATAAACAATACTGGGGCTCCCCACGACGATGTACTTGGACGTATGAAATTTTTATCCACTAACTCTTATAATTGGCTTTTCAGCTCTGCCAATTCTTTCGGAGCCATCCGATATGGTGTCTTGGCGACAGGTGTCGCTTTGGGCACCAAATTAATAGTAAATTCCACTTCTCTTTGCGGTGGTATCCCTGGTAAGTCTTCCGGAAATACATCAAGGAAATCACAAATCACCGGAACTACGGATGGTTCACTTTTCCTCTCAGTATCACTTTTCTTCAGCATTACCAGTGTCGCCTCACATCCTTTTCTTACTTTCTTCATCGCTCTTAGTGAAGATATCAAAACCTTTGCAACTTCACTCATTCCTTTAAAAATATAGTATGTTTGATCATTTAATTTCAGTGCAATCTCTTTCTTCTTGCAATTGATGACGGCTTCATGCTTTGACAACCAATCCATACCCAGAATAATATCAAATTCAGATAGGGGCAGTACTGCAACGTCTGCCTCAACTTGTTTGTTATCAAGCATCAGCCATATCGAACACCTATATTTTGTATTCATTTCTGTCTTGTTGGGCATTTTAACGCTTATCTCTTCATGGGACCGATAAGGTTCCATATTTAATTCTTTTACTGCCGACGCAGCTATGAAGGAATGACTCGCTCCTGTGTCGAACAATACCTTCATAAGCTGATTATGAACATACACCATACCTGTAATGACGGCGTCATGGGCTTTTGCCTCTTGCTGATTCAGGTTGAAAACTCGTGGTTCCACCTGTCTTTCTTCCCTGGGTTGCGCAATTGAACCAGATGCTACGGATTCCACATTATGTATCGTGGCCGATTGACTTGGGCCTCCGATAGTCTTTCTCCCGGCTTCTGATTTCCACAGGGGGCATTCATATTTCAGATGTCCAGGGCGAAAACATTTAAAACAGACCCCTGCTCCTTTTAAGCATTCCCCTGGATGAGCTTTTCCACACTTCACACACAGGGGATGACTTGTAGTACTACCTACTGCAGGGGCTGGCACTGGAGCACCCTTTTTGAATTTCTTCCATCTCGACCCTCCACTCTTTCCTGAGAAGGTTCGACTTTGTTCTTCTGCTGGCCTCTTCAATTGAACGTCATTCTTCCGTAGCGACACCTCTACATCTTTTTCAATCAACTTCGCCGTCTCCACCAATTCATTATAACGTTGGATCCTCTGCGAGATCAAATGTACTCGAACGTCCTCTCGTAACCCTAACTGAAAGCGGAAACAACGTTCTCTTTCGTTAGGGACCATATCACTCGCATAATACGCGAGCTGAGTGAATTCTGCTTCAAACTGCATCACTGATCGATTCCCTTGAGTTAAACGAAGGAATCTTTCTTGCAGGATTCGTTTCTCCGATGGCAGCACGAACCAATCAAGGAATTCATGCAGAAAGTCATTCCACCGAATATCTGTGCGTCCGTAGAATTTCCCTTGAGTCAGACTATCCCACCATTTATTCGCCTCGCCTTCAAAAAGAAACGTAACCAACTCAACTTTTCGATTCTCTGGGCACCGCATTGCCTTGAAAATCAACTCAATCCTCTTGAGCCAGTCTTCAGTTTCCATTGGCGTGACACCACCACGAAAGATTGGTGGTCTCATCTCCAAGAACTGCTTCAACTGTACATCAGCCGCCGTTTCCTGAGCAGGTAGGGGTGCAACATTACCTGCCCGGATGGCCTCCGCTAAAGCTTGCATAACTTCTGCCAGAGGAGGATTTGACCTTCCAGAGCTACCACTCTCTGATGTCATTTCAGGCTCCTCTTCCCTCTGTCGTCTACTTATATACGTTCGGGAAACTTCCTGAAATAAGAAAGGCAAGTCAGGAATCAGGAACAGTCTGAGAATATCACGGGTGGTATTTGTTGTCATTGTCTCAACATTTCCTTAACGTACTCATATCACCCCAAAGTTCATAACCTGGCTCTGATACCAATTAACTGTAACGGCCCCCTTACGGCTACCGCTACAGTTTAACTTAACTTATCTATAAACCAGGTAAAAACTAACAGAGTGCAGCTATATATGAAAGAGTACGAAAAGTAAATGCCAGAACAAACAACATAACCATCCTTTATTATAACTGAAATATAGAACAACAGGATGAAACGGTAGCCTGTACAACACTACTAAGGCTTACCCAAAAAGAAACTGTATCCTTCCTACGACTCATATCCTATCTACAGACCTGTACAGACTCAACACTAACAGACTCTATTTGCAGAAAAACTGAAACTCGGCATGGGGACACTCCGGGTCTCGACATCTCTCGCTGTGCTCCGCAAGAACGCCAAGTACTGCTGTGTAGACCTCCACCCAGAGACGGTACTTCTTCTTCTGCCGAGGAGTGCATGGTCGTCGCTGGCTATTGACGGCTGCTACCGCCTCTTCCTTGACCTGTTTGGTTTCATTTTATATTAGTTAAAGAACTAAGTGAATTCCTCCAATTCCTCTTATTCTATATAATTTTTATTGTCTTCCTTAACTTGTTTCTTGGATTAACTTGTCGTATTCTCATCTGTATCTTATGTCTTACTTTTATGGGCTATCTGAAGTGTAATTAAGTGTCCTTGTCTCACACTTTTAAGGTAACATATTTCCCGTGCCCTTTTCTCGCACGTTAATGTTACGTACGTGCCCTTGTCTCGCACGTTAATGTTATGTATGTGCCCTTGTCTCGCACGTTCTTATTACTCTTCTCCTAGCCCATAATATCTTATTACATCATGTTGTTCCTATTTACATTTCTATGGTACGAGTTACTTTTGAATTTTCACTCGCTACTCGTTACATTTTCTTTTTCGTACTTATTGTTCGCTTTTCTTAATTGTTGAACATAGTAACAGATATATAGAAACAATAGGAAACAAAAGAACTGGAAATGAAGAACTCACAGTGGCTTTTCCTTTGCCTTTATCCCTGCCACTACCTTCTCCATGATTTCTATTACCTCCGGATGCCATATCCTAAATGAAATCATGTTTATTTAGCACTACCTTCTACATAATTTTATTTCATGACTTTTATTTGACCTAATTAGGCCCAAGGTGTTACTATATAATTTCATATGCCTGCCCTAATCCTTAATTGGGTTTATTTTGCTATATTACTGCAGGGGCAGCACCCTTATGCTTCCAAACACTTATTTGGAGTGAGAGGAAATATTCTTTCTCTCATGCAAGCCTTCAATTTGGCTGCCCTAGTAGGGGAACAAAGGGTTTTGCCCTAATTCAACTATGCTTGCATATTTAGCCCCTCATACAAAGGGATTAAACTTTGCCTTAGCATATGGTATATAGAAAAATTCCAATTCAAGGTTAGGGTTTCTCTAAACTTGCTGGAAATCAAGGAGTAGGGCTAAAACCTTATTCAGAAACTTTTGCAGGAAGAGATTCCGAAAGAAATTTCCAAAAATCCCAAACCCTAGGTTTTCGCCCAAATCATTCCAAGCAAAAACTTTACACAAGACTAAAGAGGAGTGGAGAGGAGGAGATTACCTTGCTTTAGGAAGAAAAATCACCGAAAACGGAGAGGAAATGGAGGCGCTGGAGCGATCGGCGGCATGCGCGCTCTGCCGTGCTGCGTCTCGCGGTTTGCGGGTGAAGAATGAGGAAGGAAGCGGTTTGCGGCTTTTTAATCGGGCGCCGCTTAACCCTATTGGACCGCACCGCTCCATCCTGAACCGCCCGGTTTAGACTTAAGCCTCTTATTTAACTTAAATCATTTACTTCAACCTTTATTTAAATTACGTTACATACCTATTTAATTGGCGGCGTCACAGATTGCCTCCATGATGAAATTTTCTATCGATCACCCGACGAGCCTCTTGTTGATTTGCATCTCTTAGGAGATATTTGGCATATCCTGATTTCACAACTCACTGCTGATGTCGTGGTCTTCGTACACTCAATAAATTTTTTCTACACCCTACCGAAAGAACCTCAGATAAACCACCCCTCCTTAGGAACTTCCACCGCTATTTAGCATATGCATTTGGCCATTCTATTCCACCAGTTGTCATTTATTTGCCTTTGTTGCATGGTTTGCATGTCATATTCCAACATAATGTTATATTAGATAATGAACATCTTAAAACTTGTGTCGGTAGTCACATGAGAAAACAAATATTCAAAGGTGGTTGGGTGGATATTTTTTGGGAGGTTCCCATTGAGTATGACTATGAATTTTTGCACTAGGAGAATAGGTCCATACACCGTCATGAGGGAATCCGAGTCAAATTTCTATGAGCTTGATATTCATAGGAATATGAGTAGTTAACTTGTATTCACTGTAGAGGATTTGACTATAGATTTGGAGCCACTTAGTATTGGATCTTTAGCCTTCCCTTTGGTTTATGTTTCCACCATCGCTATTGCATCTCCTATACCTCATCCTCCACTACAGCTGTACCAGTCATCATTTTTCCCTACCCTTCATCCTTATGATGGCTTACTTAGTGAGTGGGATCCTCGGCTACTTCAGCGACATGATGGCTTTATGTGGAGATAGTCCTTACCTTGGAGCGACAGAGTCTTGCCTAGTTGCTTCGATAGCATGTAGTCTCCATTCATTGGAGATGAATGCTTTGGAGCCGGGGAGATTGATGAAATCGTTCGTGTGTTGTGTGAGAAATTTTTGAGTCGACGCATTTTGGATCGTCTAATGGACGATTAGAGCCCGTGATCTCGACCAACTCACATTTTCCTATTTTTATGATTTTTTTTTAAATTTTTGGAGTTTTATTTTGAGATTTAGGTCAAATTATCTATCTGGCAATTGTGGTCATCAAATAATTTAACCTAATTCCCACCCTTTTTATCTCTTGTAGCAGCTAGTTGATGGATCTAAAGTTCGTCATTGGTCTATTGTATTCATCGCGGGTACATTTACATTGCATGTATTGTTAGGGCATCACTCGATTGCGTCCACTTATAGACTCATTATGCGTAACCTGGTGCCTTACACCAAATCAGAGAAAGCAGAGAGGTAGAAAAGAGAGAATCAGAGATAGGTATTAAATTAATACTAATCAAAACAAGTTTTAATCAATCTAACACAATCACAATTAATCCGACCCTGCTTTATAATTCTTTCTCAAGTACCCCATTTAATGACATAAAATCTCTTATGTATAATTATTTTTATTCTATTTTTGTATAATACATGTATTATTGTAACAATTGTGCTCCTGCTCACACAAATATATAAATATTTTCATATATACGTACATATTTATATTTACTAATATTATGAAATTGAGGTGCTCCTTACAACTTGTCTATTTCGGATCTTGTTACATCCTGCAATTTTGCGTCGTCATTTTCTACCTCAACTCTATCATATGTAATATTATAGAATTTATTGACATTACCTCTTTTGCAATATGAGATTTATCTTTTGCTTATAAGGAAGCACTTCTTGTCGTGCTTGTTTCAGAAGGCTTTCTCTAAGCAATTCTGTTCATCTTTGACAAAATCAGATTATCGTACAATGAGATTAGGCTTCATTAAGGTAAGAGACTTGGATACTTTTGCACTGTATTTTGGTATTTCTTACATTATAGCAATATCAAGAGGTTAATTGATTCTTTTCTTGAACTATATATCCTTTCTTGCAGACACATTGCAGTGGCAATCTTAAGTTCAATTTTTACAGTTACATGGTTCGGGCCCTGGAAGCTGACTATAAGAAAGTAGTTGGTATGAGGTAAACCATTTACAGTTTCTTATGCTTGAAGCTCTTAATGCTTACTGTCAAGCTTGCAGATGTCGAATGTCAGGGACACGTTGGTTTGGTTTTTTTATGTCGGGGATATTTCATATATCGGGTTTCAATATTTAAATATTTATATAAATAATTATATATATAGATAATCATTTTTTTTATTTATATACATTGATATATTAACAATTTAACATTTATTGAATTTTTAAATATACCAATTAGTATAAAATTTTTATGTTATATAGGTAATAACGATATAACATAGAAAAGAAAGTCAAAAGAAGAAGGAAACCTGGAAGTCGTTGACAACCATTGAGGATAAGAAATCCCCAGTCCAAAATCCAAAGGTCAAGGAGAATCGACATCGACGGCGTACGTGTGTATGGAAGAAATTCAGAGAAAGCAAGAAGTGCGTCAAAAGCTAAGTGATAAAACAATCCAAATATCGAAACAGTTTCATTTAGACGCTAAATAAAACAACTTTAAAAAAATCAATTGATGTATGTTTTATGGTCCTCCGTCAGTTATCGAGTTAGTATTTTATGTATTAAGTCGTATTAAGTCGAGTCGTTATGTTGTACTTTTTATATGTTTAATATTTCACGTATTTAGTTGTAACCGGTATATACACCCATGCCCTTGGCGCCTTATTTAAGGGGGGTTTGTCTTGTATTTGGAGGAAAGAATGAATGAGTCAAATTTCTTTTATCTCTCTAACTTCCTCTTCCTCTCTCTCTAGGCCCTCTCCTCCTCTAGGGTTTCATCTTCCTCGCCCCTCAACTTCTCCTTTTTCAAGCTCTAGGGTTTAAACGCCCTTGTATCCCCGCTGTCCATAACAAACTTGGTATCGGAGCCACTCGATCCACTTCTGCAGACACACACAAACATCGCTTCTAGCCGACGGTCACTGATCGCTTCCAGCCACCCCAACATCGATAGTCCCCATCCCGCGCCGGTTTCCGCTCACTCCAGCAACCGCCGACGAGCTATCCTCCCCCAGATCCACCTCTCTCTCCAGATCTCTCAGATCCTAACCCCCCTCTCCAAGGCCGCAGCACCACCCAGCGCCTCTGTCTCCATCAATGCCAACCCCCGCAAGTTTCCCCACGACCTCTGCTTCCAGCCGAGCCCGAAGCTTCTCCGCCTCCTGATTCTGCGTAGCTCTCCTCGATCCAATAGCTCTTCCCTCATCATCGCCCGATCCTCGAAAGCTAGCGCCTCAACTGTCTTCATCGACGAACTTTGCTGTCTCGCCAACTAAGCCTGCACGCCTCCGCTCCAACTGAACTCCCGCGCCTGCTCCTCCTTTTCGAGTCGCACAGTCCTCGAGCCTTGTGCCCACCACACTCGACACTTCTTCTCCTTTTATTTTTTTTGTTTTGCCAATAGCCTTCAACCATACCCCCTTCTGACATTCCCGGTCACCACGCCACGCACGCTTGCACACGCCTGTCCCGCACCCCAACCCCTTCTTATTTTACTTCTTTTTTTTAGAAACCGCCATTTTCTCCAGCCCCTCAAGACTTGACCAGCCTGTCAGCCTGAATAGAATTCAATTAATTCTTAGACTATTAATTAATTTTTCCTAAATTAATTAATTTCTCTTGAATTAATTATTTCGTCAATTAATTATGATGGACTTACAACTACGCGGCATAAAACTAAGTGTCGCAGATGAAGCCACCCTTTGTTCAACGTTGCGCAAAATGTTGGAGTCGTTTCATGCATCGACATCTCGCCTCAATACCACACTCGACAAATTTATGACTTCGGGACACCCACTCATACTGGATTGTTCCAGCAAATCGATGATGTATTTTTTCTGGGAGATGAAAATACTTCAATTTAGATCTAGCTACATCAATCCTCCAAATATACTTAAATTTTCTAGATCCTTCACTTCAAACTCTTTTGTTAAATTCCCCTTCAAAGCTTTCACTTCTTCAACATTATCTTCTGTATGATAATGTCATCAACATAAAAAATGAGGGCCGTTAACATACTGTCACTCTGTTTTATAAAAAGAGTATGGTCTGCATGACTGTCTGTATCCAAGAGAGATCATGATTTTGTGAAACCAACCAAACCAAGTCCTCAGTGATTGCTTCAGGTCGTAGAGGCCCTTTTTTAACTTACACACTTTCCCTTTAGAGCCGAAAGGGAAAAAACCAGGGGGGAGAGACATATATACTTTTTCTTCTAAATTCCCATGAAGAAATACATTCTTCATGCCTAACTGGGTAAGATCTCATCCCTTGCATGCAACACACAATAATAATACTCGTTTAGAGTTCATTTTTGCATCAGGGTAAAAATGACTGGATAATTAATCTCTAGGGTTTGAGTATACTCACTTGCCACCAACCTTGCTTTGAACCATTCAACTAAGCCTTTAGAGTTTTGTTTCACGGTAAACACTCACTTACAACCAACCGTCTTCTCTCCGTGTGGAAGGTTTGTTGGATCATATGTACAATATTTTTCTAACACAGTCATTTTCTCGTTCACTGCCTCTTTTCACTTTTGATGCCCAAGAGCCTCCTGCCATGTGGACAGATTAGTGACACTTTCAAGAGAAGTGATAATGACTCTATGTAAAGGAGTTAGAGTGTCATAAGAAATATAATGAGACAGTGGATGTTGAGTGCAATATCTGATACCTTTACTAATTGCAATGAGAAGTTCAGAGGAATCTGTTGACAAAGTTTGCACTGAGACTGGTAACATGAGATAAGTCAGTGTGTTAGGACCTTTACTTCATCTGGTGTACACCTGTAATTCCTATTCTTTACGAGGAAGCTCCCCCTGATTGGGAGTCTCATCATGAGTTGTAGTATGTGGAGGAATTAAGTATGATGAAGGAATCGATAAGGATAGAGTGGGGGAGCTCACTTCTTCCGTAGGTGCAGACTCCCCCTGAAGTGAGGTCATATAATAATGCTCAGATTCATGATTTCTGATATCCGTTGTGACAAAGATCCTCTTAGTTGGAGGATGATAACATTTATACCTCTTATGAGTAGAAGAATAACCAAATAATACACACTTAAGAGCCCGAGAGTCAAGTTTAGACCGTCCCAGAAAGTGTATATGAGAGAAGCAGATACAACCAAAAGTTTTTGAATAGAGAGAGCTCGAGGTAACCCCTAAGGTGGTAAGAGGGGTTTGATGTCCCAAGACTGGAGATGGAAGGACGTTGATGAGGTAGGCAGCTGTGAGAACATCATCACCTCAATAGTATTTAAGGAGGTTCATAGTGAAGAGTAAACATCGAGCAACCTCTAAGTGGTGGTGGTTTTTCCGCCCAGGGACCCCATTCTGAGGCGGGGAGTTAACACAAAAGGTTTGATGAAGAATGCCATGATCAACATGGTAATGGTCAAAGGGAGAGTTGGTATACTCCAGACCATTATCACTACGAAGAATTTTAATAATATCAGAGAATTGAGTAGAAACCATTTTATGAAATTGTTAAATAACAAAAAACACTTCATTCTTATTCTTCATCAAATACACCCAAATCGTGCGAGAAAAACAGTCAATAAAAATAATAAACTAATAACATCCAGAAATCGAGGCAACGAAGCAAGGCCCCTAAGCATCAGTATGAAAAGGTGTTGTACCATGTAAAGAAACATGATTAACATGAATACAATGATGTTTGACAACAACACAGACATCACAAATAAGGTTTTTAAAGCATCTCGAAGAAAAAATAGGAAATAAACGTTGCATGATCGCAATAGAGGGATGGCTTAGCCGACGGTGCCATGTGAACAAGGCGGAGGTCTCCAAAGAGTGGAGAGCTTGTAGAGAGGTAGATCCACAAGGAGTCAAACACGTACTGGTCATCCTGCATGCTACCAGATCCATTCACCTTCCCCGTCTTCAGATCCTAAAAAACATAATAAGAAGGAAAGAAGGTTGCTGAACATTGAAGAGAATTAGTCAAATGACAAACAAAAATAAACTACGGGTAAAATTTGGAACATAAAGCACATAAAGATAAATTGAGAGAAGAACAAGTGATGAAATATTTCCTAGCAATGGAAGAGAAAGATCCATCAAGAATGCTCACTTTATCTCTGCCTGAAAGAGATGAATAATACGCAAAATTTGAAGCTGAACCGGTCATGTGATTAGTGGAGCTGGAATCAATAATCAAATGACTAGGAGAACTAGTAGTAGCAGAGTGGGCTCACGATGTACATGTGTGGGAAAGGGCAGAGGATGACGTAGAGGAAATAGTAGGCTCAGTAGCAAGGTCATGCATCAATCGATGAAGAGCCTGCATCTCTTCAGCAAAGAAAGAGGACGACTGAGGAGGACAACTCTCTGGAATCTCAGTCAGATGAGTAGAATGATAGGGTCACCCAAGAGTTCTACCATGACTGTGACCGCCATGTGAAGTCTATCCGCCCCTAGTGGGAGGAAAGCCATGTAGGCTGAAGCACGTGTCCCGAGTACTTGCCACAATAATTACAAATGAGGTGATACTTATCTGTAGGTTTGGGCATGAAATTACAAGGAAAAGGTTATTCCGAGCAGTAGATTTCTATATGGAATTAGTGAGCCAAGACAGAACAAGGGAGTTTTTCGAGTCCCATTGAGGCCAAGCAGTAAAGGTCGTGGTCGGAGTGGTGGTGCTGGAGGATATAGCCAAAAAGACGCCGACATTTTAAGGCTAGACTATTGGAGCGGGACCAAGAAAAATAATTGATGTCATCAAGCCGGATCGTTGTAAGCTGAGAGTAGTGGTGATCTCGACTAGCCCGGGTAGATCCAGCGGTGGTCACGGAGCTACCAGAATCAACCATGTCCGTCATAAGAAAAAAAATCAACCAACCGTTGTCAAGAGAATGTTGATGATTAGAGAAGAACATTCCTTCAACGAACGAAAAGGAAAAAGACCATCATTGGAGAGTTAGAAGTCTTCCTCCTCTTGAACAAAGGAAACACAAGATCTGATATCGGGAAGCATTGAACTGTTGGAAGCTCAAAAAAAATTTGGGTGGACGGTAAGAGGGCCAAAGCAAACTATTTCCAAAGTTTGGAGTCAATCGGACTGCCGGAGGGCCGCAGGAGAATCCTTCCAGACGGTCCGACAATGATTGGCTGACGGATGAGTCGAGCGACGATCGACACTGCAGAGAGGGCACACACGAAGAGAGAGAGAAAGAGACGGTGGAGGACCAACACTAGGGGTGACTGGCGCAGTGAGGGAGAAGGTTGGAGGCATATGGGTGGGTGGCGAGCGAGAGACGAGCATAACCGAACTGAGCGCCTAGGTTAGGGATTTGATACCATGTTAACAGGAGAAAAATAATAATGCATATGTTATTCAATTGTAGAATCCCCTTATATATAAGGGGAAATCACATTTGTTAATTCATTATAACATATTCTATGATGCACTCCTAAATGGGATGCGACACATACAAAAATCTGACAGAGGGATCAAATCATAGCAATAAATATTTAAATCGCAAGAAGACAAATCAAGCAAGGCCAAAATAATTCTAGGCAAATCAAGCTTTGACTTTCCTCCCCATGGAGGGCCAAAACAAGAGTGCAAGGAATAGATCCTGCAAATCACAATTAGTCTAACACAAACACCCACAATTCAAGATATCCACACTAACATAGAGATCACAATACCATACATTAATATTGATGAAACCACCCCATACAACAATGAAACAATACTCACGAAGTAGGGAGAGGTCGTGGCGTGGAGATCCAGTGATTACTGAGTGTTGGGTGGCTGTCCAGGAGGAGGCGGCTGTTGTATGGTGGCTGAAATCAAAGTGTTGGATGTGAACTCATCTGGTTGATCCAGCAACCAGCCCCCAAGTCATGCCCTACACTTTGATTACTGAGTGTTCATAAAGAGCCTTCCCCCTCTTCCCCGACCTTTTTAAGCACGCTACAGCCCCACCCCGTCTCCCCTCCTATGCCCCGAACCCTCCTAGGCTTCTACAACCCTGAAGGCGCCCCCACCTCCTTTCCAAGCCCACCTAGCCTGCAACTCATCTCCGCCCGTATGGCCCTATTCCAGCTCTCCTCATCGCCCTAGCCTCCAACTCAGCCCTGTCCAGCCACTGCAGTCCACTCGTGGGCCACCCATTGACGTGCCGCTACCAGTTAGCCTTCCTTAAATGCGCCGCCACTTGCATGCGTAAGTCATCATATTGAGTCGTTTTCTATTGCTGTGTACTTGGAACTTTACTTTGCTGGATGATAAAAAAATATATCTTTTTATTATTGTGTAGTCGTTGGACTTGCGAGACTTATTTGGCTCACATTTAAATTATTTGCACCTCTAATGTTCGTGGAATCTCGTTTGCTTTTTAATTCAATTTTATGTGAACAACTGTGCACCTGCTTAAATTTTATCATAAATTATTTGCTCATTGCGAAATTAAATCAGAAGGCCTTCAACAGTCATCCCTGCACTTAGAGTGACATTTCATAGGATTGATGTATGTTTGCATATCATTTTAGGGTCGACATAGGTCTTTGCATTCATCGTGTGATTGCTTGCACTGTATTCCATGTTCGTGCATCGGTTTTCCGCCATCTGTAGACTCGTGCTGCATCAATTGGTATCAGAGCTAAGTTTTGTTAGCGTTGCATTTATATACGCTGTAGTGGAGTCTATAGGTAGTATCTCATGACATTATTACGATGATCATCCTTATTTGCATTCCTCTCCTTCTAGCTATCGTGTCGACCCTTCACCACGTTTTGCAATAGACAGCCGTTATGATTCTCAAACTTCACGTTACCATCACGACACTACGTCACGACTTGATGTCTATAGAGTTGAGTATTTTCGTAGAGACCTTCCAGAGAGATCTTCATGCTACTCCAATGATCACCCCCGCCCACCGTCATGCGCTCGTAGGGATCACATTCACCCTCTGACACATTGTGAGTCTCTTAGGGATGAGCATTTTGATGACTATCCGGATCCCTATAGAGGTCACCACAGTCTGTTCCAGTTCCCATTCCTCCTTCCACTCCACCACAGTCGGGCCCTGTTCCCCTTGCTCCGTTACACGACTCGATTCCGGCTCAGACATATACCTGGGGTCCACGTGGGCCCTCACATGTTCACCCTATCCTTCGTACTCCGCTGGTAGAGCCCAGCTCACAGGACCTGATGCCATATCCTCTAACAGGTGATGTTCTTCCTTCTTCTGACTTGCCTATTGCACTTCGCAAGGGTAAGCGTTCTTGTGTTACTGACCATTCTGTTGCTAGCTTTGTGTCCTACCAGCGTCTCTCCCCAAGTTACCGGGCTTTCCTGACTGCCACCGATCAGATCAGGATTCCGAGTTCGACGACTGAGGCATTCCAGCATCCTGAGTGGGTGGCGGCTATGGAGGCTGAGATGTCGGCTTTACAGAGGGCTGGTACCTGGCGTTTGGTCCCCCTTCCCACCGGCAAGAAGACTGTTGGGTGTCGGTGGGTCTATACCATCAAGTATAATGCTGATGGGTCTCTTGCACGCTATAAGGCTCGCCTTGTCGCGAAGGGCTTCACCCAGACTCCAGCGGATTACGGGGTGACCTTTGCCCCTGTGGCCAAGCTTTCTACTGTCCGCCTTCTTGTTTCCCTCGCTGCCTGCCTTGGATGGCCTCTTCACCAGCTGGACGTGCCGAATGCCTTTCTTAATGGCTCTCTTAATGAGGAGATTTATATGGATCCGCCGCCCGGTTACGAGCTTCCGGGGGAGTATTTGGGACGTGTCTGTCTTCTGCTGATGGCTCTGTATGGGCTGAAGCAGTCCCCTCGTGCGTGGTTTGAGCGGTTTGGGACTGTTGTGCTTCAGAATGGGTTCACCAGATGTCACGCAGATCACACATGCTTTGTTCGGACTGCTGCGGATGGTCGCATGGTTATTATTCTTGTCTATGTGGATGATATCATCCTTACTGGTGATGACAGCTCGGGTATTCTTCAGATTAAGGAGGTGCTTCGGACGGCATTTGAGGTAAAAGATCTTGGACCTCTGAAGTACTTTCCCGGAATTGAGGTGGCCATATCCAAGCAGGGGATCTCCTTGTCTCAGCGCAAGTATACACTCGACCTTTTGAGTGATACTGGCCTTCTTGGGTGCTCTCCAGTATCTACACCCATGGTCCCGAACCACCGCTTACACGCTGAATCCGGCGACCCTCTCCCTGATCCGGGCAGATACCAGCGTCTTGTTGGCAGGCTTATCTACTTGACCAACACTCGCCCAGATATTAGCTTTGTTGTGAGTGTGGTCAGCCAGTTCATGCATGCCCCCCGTACTTCTCACCTGATGCAGTTTTTCGGATACTTCACTACTTGAAGGGATCGCCTGGCCTCGGGCTCTTCTACCGTTCGTCTCCATCTCCCGGACTTATCTGTTACACAGATTCTGACTATGTTGGTTCCATCACTGATCGACGCTCTACTTCAGGGATGTGTATTTTCTATGGTGGCAATCTCATTTCCTGGAAGAGCAAGAAGCAGAGTGTCGTCTCCCGCTCCTCTGCTGAAGTTGAGTACCGAGCTATGGCCTATGGAGCCACGGAGCTCCTTTGGCTTCGTACTCTCTTAACCGAGCTGGGCTTTCCTCCTTCCGGTTCCTCGATGCTGGTGTGTGACAACCAGTCTGCTCTCATGCTAGCCTCCGACTCTGTTCTACACGAGAGGACTAAGCATATCGAGGTTGATATTCATTTTCTCCGGGAGCACATTCGTTCAGGGACTCTTGCCACGACCTATGTTCCCTTCGTTGAGCAGACTGCGGATGCCTTCACCAAGGCGGTTGGACCTTCCAGACTTCTCTCTACTTATGGCAAGCTGGGCTTGCTTGATCTCTTCGCGCCAGTTTGAGGGGGAGTATTGGTTATGTTTGATGGTGGTGTGCGGATAGCATTTATCCTTGTATTGTGTATTACTATTTATATCCCCCCTATGAGGATGAAGGGTGTGTGATTATTATTTTCTCCTTTATTGTTACCGGAGGTATTTAGATAGGGAATTGGGTGATGGTGGAAGGGGTGAAGGGGAAAACAAAGATACAAACCTAAGGAGTCCACCTCAGAGTTTCACGTCGTCGCACCACGAAAGATCGCCGGATTGTGGGAATTTCTTCTCCAAAATCAGCATTGAATCAAATGACAGTCCCTACTCCTGTTTATAATAAAAGAACATTAGGGCACCCTGACATCAACAACTATGATTGGTCGAAAGTGTTAGGTGCATGATTACACTAAATAATGACTAAAAATACAAAAGTTATATATGAAAAATATGTAAATAAAAATCCAGACGCGTCCACTAGGTCGGATAATCGACCCGGAGACACCATATATAGTAGGTGTCCAATCGGCCCCGAACGGGCTCAAAACTCATCCTCCGCTGCGGGTTCGCGTCACCATCTGCATCATAAATGATTCGTGCTAAATCGCTTAACCAAACTAGTAATTCTTCCACTATTTTCTGGTCAACCACCTTAAGGATTATTTTGGCTCTGATTCTGCAAAAATAGGTGCACAACTCCTACCGCCACCTCCCAGATGTGGTACTGCTTTTGCGCAAGAAATTAGGCACACTGCTCCTTTCCCTGAGCCATGAAAGTTGCCTCGATCTTAAGGTTAAGATCATAGAAGAAGAAGCAAACAAGATAAGACAAATCAATGGAGAGAAAACATCTTGGTGCCTTTGTATAAGAACAAAGAAGATATACAAAATTGTGTTAATTACAGAGGAATTAAATTGATGAGTCATAACTTGAAATTATGAGAACAAGTAATAGAAAGAAGAATAAGACGAGAGACTAACATTTCGAAGAATCTATTTGGATTCATCCCAGGGCGGTCGACCATGGAAGCTATACATCTCTTGAGGAGACTCATTGACAACTACCAAGAAAGAAAACAAGATTTGCATATGTTGTTTATCGACCCTGAGAAAGCTTATGATAGAGTTCCAAGAGAGATCTTATGGAGTCTTAGAAAAGAAAGGTGTAAATGTATTATACATTGACATAATCAACGATATGTATACAAATTCAGTTACGAGGGTGAGGACATCTGGAGGATTAACACAGAAATTCCCTATCATTATTGGCTTACATCAGGTTCAGCTTTAAGACCTTATCTCTTTACCCTTATCTTAGATGAGCTCACTGAATATATCTAACAAGCAATATCTTGATGTTTATTATTTGCGGATGATATCGTTTTGGTCGATAAGACGTGCGAGGCTGTAAACGCAAAACTTGAATCTTGACGGGATACTTTAGTAAAGAAGGGTTTTAGGTTGAGCAGGGCAAAGTCGGAGTATATGGAGCTTAAATTTAGCGGTGCAAGAAGGACTGATGACTTCGTTATTAAGTTGCGTGATCAAGATATTTCCCGCATTGAGTGTTTTAGATATCATGGATCGATAGTTCAAAAAGATGGAGGTATTGATAAAAATGTGACACATGAATCCAAGCGGGTTGTTTGAAGTGGAGAGGCGTGTCAGGGATCTTGTGTGACCGTAAAGTACTATTAAAACTTAAGGGCAAGTTTTACCGTACTGCGATTAGACTAGCAATGCTCTATGGTTCTGATTGTTGGGCAGTGAATTATGTACATGAGCAAAAAATGGGAGTTGTGGAGATGAGAATGCTTAGGTGGATGCGTGGGCACACGAGATTGTATAGAATTAGTAATGAATGTATCAGGGGTAAGACAGGAGTAGCACCAATTGCAGAGAAGATGAGAGAAGCTCGACTAAGATGGTTTGGACATGTACAAAGGAGACCATTAGAGGCACCTATTCGGCGTTGTGAGAGTCTAGTCACTAGGCATGCTAAACGAGGGAGGGGTAGACCAATAAAGACTTGGAATGAAACTATAAGCCGACCCCACTATAGTGGGATAAAGGCTTGAGTGTTCTTGTTTTTGTATTCAAGTTTTGCCAAAGGAGCGAAGGGACCCAAGCACAAAGCTATAACACAAGAATTTTTTTCTTCTTCTGGGAACAGACTCACAAAATGACTAGGTCCAAAAAATTGGTTGCCCCCCACCCCCCTCGTCTCTTAATTTCATGTGTCTTAGGAGAGAAGACCTGGGATAATTTCAATTTCTATATGCTTGGCACAGGTAATTCGAATCATTGATTAAGTCGAGAGAAATGTGATACATCAATCACAGAGCAATAAAACAAATTGATTGGAAAAAGTATGCTATGATTTATAAACTGACACAGGGAACATATTTTTCATCAAAATATTTTGAAGCAAAAAATATTTGCCCGCGAAAAACTCTATAGATAAATAGGTTAAAATTAAGTTAAATCACTCATTCAAAGAACCGATGAAAGCAAATACCTCGCAATTGTAAGGCTTCCCTCTTCCTTGAACTGCTCTTTTATAGATGAATTTTAGATCCACATACAACCTCATCGAAAGTGAAGACAAAGCTAGCCGTATTTTTTGCTTCATTTGAATCAAATATGCACGCAAGCTTATCTTATAACTGAAGGGCATTTTATGAATCTTGAATTGTTTTGACCATTCTATCATGAAAGCACCGAAGTGAAGAGTAATGTTGAATTCAGGGATCTAATTGTAGAGTTTTATGAAACATGGACCAAAAATGACAACTTAGCTTTAGAGACTCCGGTGAAAATTTTCCCAAGTAGAGTATAAACTTGGTTTAATTCATATGCTCCAGATTATTTGTTAGTAATTAACAATAATCTTTTCCTTTAGAAATATTGATGGAAAGTGATCAAATATGTCAAATTATTTTATGATATTCCAAATTATACTTTGTAATTACTCTACGTTGAAAAAGTACGTTACATTTTACCCTTTATAATGAATCTAGAATCATTGTAAAAGGATAAAATTGAAATAACATAAAACTATCTGACTAATTTTACCATTTTTCATTCATATTTCTAACGAAAGGTTTTTTTTTTTGTAAAATGGGAAAACTTAGAGGGGAGGTAACTTTAATTTCGAAAGATAGAGGGGTGCAACCTGTAATTATGCAAACTCCCGGGGAAGGTCCCGGTAATTAACCATGTGTATATATGTATATATATGTGTGTGTGTGTATATATATATCTTTAACTACATTAAAAAAAGTAGTTTGAAGTTGTAGAATTAATCTTAGTCATTCAATATGTGTCAAGCTTTAGATCTCAGTCATCCAATGAAGAGAGAGAAAGAAAGAGAGAAGAGAGAGATGGAGAGAGAGAGAGGGAATTTTTATAGCACTTCTATCCCTACATTTAGGGATAGGAGGGAGAGGGGGGTTTAGAAGAGAGATGGAGAGAGAGGGAGAGAAATATTAATTTTTAGGTAAAAATTTGAATTTTTTTACAAAATAAAATTAGGAATATTGATTCATATTTTTTACGGTCATTTTAAGTCCTCATATGTATATGTTTTGAATAGTAAGTGCTTATATGCGGGCGCAGCCCGCTCGAATGCGGGCGAAGCGCGCTAAGAATCAGCGAGCACGGGCGAAGCCCGCGCGGAGCTGCTCGTGTATATATATATCAGTGTTGTGGATATCCTCTGACATGGCCGACATAAAGGTTTTATGGACAAAACGACACGTTTCCGATATTATTTTGCAAAATATCCTTTTGAAATATATCCTCCGATATATCTATTATTGACCGATATATTCACCGATATATCGGCCGATATATCCTGATATTTTATCGATTGGTTTTTTCAACTTATTTTAATTAATATCTATGGTCTAATAGATAATAGAACAAAATTGTTTCATTGTTTAGGTTTTTTTACTTTTGACTTTCTTCCTTGTTCAAGTGCATCATCGACGTCAATTTTGCATGGTCTTTGAATTATGAACTAAAGATTTCGTATCTTCCATTTTTACGGACAACTTCCCGACATTCTACTTTCTCTTGTTTTATTTCATGCATTATACCGTTATTACTTGTATAACACAAAATGCTTATATTAGTTTAATAAATTTAGAAGTTCAATAAATATCAAATTATTAATATATTAATATATATAAATGAAAAAAATGATTAAATTTATAAATAATTACACATATAAATACTTAAATATTAAAACCCAATATATGAAATATCCCCGATATATCCCCCGACATAGTAAAACCGACATGAAAAACCTAAACCGACGTGTCCCCGATATCCGATATCTACAACCTTGATATATATACATAAAAAATATATATACTATATTAAAAGGGAAAAATACCCTTCGGTTAAACATTCGATTTCCAATTTTATCCCATTTTATTAAAAGAATCTCAATTTTTAAAAAAATTACGTGTTTTTTATTTTAAAAAATATGCTCGCATATAAATAAAGTCCTCTAACTACAATGAAAAATGTGTTTTTCCTGCCGCTCGCAAACCCCCGTACACACCACAAAAATGAGTGACGAGCGAAGTATAACACTCATGGGCTTGCGAGCGGCAAGAGCGTCATGATGCTGGGACAATGTTGTGGTCGGGATAATGTAACGAGGAGGTACTGCTTCGTTTGGCAGTAGGGGCGGAGCCTCGTGCCTATCACTTGTATACATATATTTATATATATATACATATATATATATATACATATATATATATACAGATATATATACATATATATATACATATATATCTTTTACTATATATAAAGATGTATCTTTGAATTCATGAAATCAATCTGGATCATTAAATAGAAACAAATTGTTTGATCTCAGCCATTCAAAAAAAAAGAAATAAAGAGAAAAAAAATAAATATAGCCTTCCTAAACCTATTGTCATGTAAGGTTCAGTGAGAAAAAAGGGAGAGAAAGAAAGAGAGAGAGAGAGAGAGGAGAGAGGAGAGAGGGGGGGAGAGAGAGGGCGGCGCAGCTTATATTTATAGCCTTATAGTTATAGTCCTCATATAATATTATATATATATAGTAAATGATATATTATTTAATATAATATATAGATATAATCATATAAAATCGTATAGAGAGAGAGAGAAAGAGAGAGAAAGAGAAAGGGGGGAGAGAGTGCGGTAGTGAGGGAGAGAGAGAAAAAATTAATTTTCTACGTATATACGGATATTTTTTTACAAAATAAATATTATAGTATTGATGTATATTTTTTTACGGTCATTTTGAGTACTTATATGTATATGTTGCGGGCATAGCCCGTCCGCAGACGCATTGCGCACGGGTGAAGCCCGTGCGGAGGCGGGCGAATCCCGCCTGGATGAGATCGGAGGCTGTCCGAGAGCATCGAGCATGGGTGAAGCCCGTGCGGAGGAGGGCGAAGCCCTATTGGATGCGGAGGGAGGCTTCCAAAGAGCATCAAGCACAGGCCGAGTACAATTACGTGGGCCCGCAGTGGCGGACTGGGTACAGTCGCGTGGGGCAGTAGGGGCGGAGCCCCTAGCCTATCACTCATATACACACATATATACATATATATACATGTATATGTGTACACGTATATGTATATATATATATAAAATATATACATGTATATATATATGTATATATACATGTCGATATATATATGTATATGTATATGTGTGTATATATATATATGTATGTATATATATGATTAATTACCAAAACATCCCCTGGAAGTTAACATAATTTCAAATTGCACCTATCTTATTTTTGTAATTGCAGAAACCTCCTTTGAATGTTACAAATCATAATATTCCCCCCCCCCCCCCCTCCCTCCTAAAGTTCACATTTTTTAACATCCATGCACAAAATACCGCCCTGAAAATATTCTCCGAGGGGAGTATTTTTGTGCATTGATGTTATGAAATGCGAACTTCATGGGAGGTAAATGTTAAGTTTTGTAATTTCAATAATAAGAGGGGTGTAATTTGTAATTTTTCAAACTTAGAGGGGAGGTCCCGGTAAATGCCCCTATATATATATATATATATATATATATATATATATATATATATATATATGTGCATATATATATATATACATATATATATATGTATATATATATATATATATGTATATATACATACATATATATATATATATATATATATATATATATGTATATATACATACATACATACATATATATATAAAGAGAGAGAGAGAGAGATGTATAGACACACATATTGCAGTGGTGAGACTAAAATGTTGTTCTTTAAAATCCATGATGTGCATATCGGGTTGAACTTTCTGTTTTCTCTTTCATGCAGTTGGTATCTTTGGATGTATGTGATTATTTTCTTGTTGATTGATATTGGAGGTATGATCAACATTTAAACTGTTCTATCTACCTTTTAGTTATCTCATAATATAATGAAGTTAATATTAAGGTTGGTAAGTTTGCCAACCCTTCTTTCAGTGCTTTTGAATGTCAAACTTTTGATGAGTTTTTTTTGAAAATGTAATTCCGATACCAAATAATTGTAATTTTACCTAAAAATCATTGTTTCCTATTAAAAAGAATTTCTATTTACGGCTGGATTGCTAGAAAATAGAAATTGTAGTTCAGTTTTCAGACCCTAAAACAAAATAAAAATTAAGCTTTGTCTAGCGTACCCGTACTCTTATATCTAGGGATTATCATCGCCAACAATGTTTATCATATTCCAATTATTTGGGTCAGCCTTTATGAATTCTTACTCTTCATTCTTTTTTTTTCATTTGTGTTGTTTTAGGTATTAACAGTGGAAAAGAAAAAAATGAAATTAGAATTGATATTGCTCCTATTCATACATACACATGGGATATAAGACACAGGAATTACAAATGTCATTCGTACTATCTACCTCATTAAATTGTCATTAATATTATGTTTAATAATTTGTTGCTTGATATTCACTTCGACTCTCCCCCTCAAGTAGGACGAAAAATGTCTATCATCTGTGTTGAAAGAGCTCAAAACTTGTATGTATTACTTGTGTGTCTAAATGCAAGGAGAGAATACAAATATATAGGAAGAAGAAGAGAGAAGAAAATCCTATACAAGATGTGGGACTAAAGGAGGAGAGAAGATAAAACAATAAATGGGCCCAATAATGGGCCCTTTACATCTATTTTAACACTCCCCCGCAAGCTGAAGCGTACAAATTGTATGCGCCAAGATTGGACAAACATTGATAGAAGAGTGTCTTGGAAAGAGCCTTCGTGAAGACATCCGCAACTTGTTCCGATCCTGGGACATGCTTTAGGTCATGCTTCTTCATTTGAACCTTTTCCCGTATGAAGTGACAATCGACCTCAATATGCTTCGTTCTTTCGTCAAAGACTGAGTTCTTTGCGATGTGTATGACGGCTTGACTGTCACAAAGGAGAAGAGCTGGTGATGGTAATTTTACACCCAGATTAGTAAGAAGACTCTCAAACCATGTCAATTCTTATACAACCGATGCCATTGCCTGGTACTCTGCCTCGGCTGAAGATCGAGCAACGACCGCTTGTTTCTTACTTCGCCAAGTAACAAGATGTCCGCCAAGGTAAGTGCAAAAACCACTCGTAGATCGCCGGTCATCGAGAGAGCCGGCGTAGTCAGCGTCAGAATATGCCACCAATGTTGGAGCAGAAGAGGAGGTCCTGTAGACAAGTCCCTGACCAGGAGCGGTTTTCAGATACCTGAGAATTCGTTCCACTGCTTGAAGATGAGATTTTCGAGGAGAGTGCATGTATCTGCTGACAAGACCAACAACAAAGGAAATATCCGGTCTGGTAACCGTGAGATATATCAGTTTTCCAACAAGACGTCGATAATATTCAGGATTCTGGAGAAGGAGATCGGAGTCAGATGCCTGGGCACACAGTTTATGGTTTACATCCATAGGAGTATCGCTTGGCTTGCAGCCGGACTGACCCGCATCATGAAGAAGGTCAGGACAATATTTCCGTTGAGAGAGAGTGAGCCCATCCGGCCTTCTGGCAATCTCAAGACCCAAAAAATAGCGAAGAGGTCCCAAATCCTTTGTCTGGAAGACTGAGTTTAGATGGACTTTGACTGCCTGTATCCCTTGAGTCATCTCCAGTAATGATAATATCGTTGACGTATACTAATAGAATAACCGTTCCTGTTGGTTGGTGACGAGTAAAGAGCGAGAAGTCGGCCGAGCTCCGTGTGAAGCCAATCTCACGGAGGACCTTGCTGAACTTTTCAAACCATGTCCGCGGAGATTGTTTGAGACCATATAGAGCCTTTTTAAGATGGCAGACCTGAGACTCCCCCGTGGTCTCAAACCCGGGTGGTTGTTGTATGCAGACAGTTTCCTTTAGATCCCCATTCAAGAAAGCATTTTTGATATCCAGCTGAAAGAGAGGCCACTGACGATGGACAACAACAGAGAGGACTTGAGATACCGAATGATTCGGTTGGCAGCTTCCGGGTAACAAGTTTTTGGTGAGTGCATGAACTAACTGATAACACCTGCAACATATGAATTATCCTGACGAGTATGAGATAGATAAGACGACCAGTCAGTCGATGAAATCCAGTGATATCAACCACCACTTCCCCATCATCTCTACCCAATCTGTGGTTGACTTCAATTGGGGTGTCAGCAGGTTTACACCCACTCGTCCCACATGTTGGAGCAAGTCAGGAATGTACTTCCTCCGTGATATGAATATACTATGATTTGATCAAGCGACCTCAATTCCCAGGAAGTATCTGAGATTTCCCAGGTCTTTTACTTCAAACTCCTTTGTCAGACATTATTTCAGAATCTGGATTTCTTTAGTATCATCATCCGTGATAATGATGTCATCTATATAAACAATAAGAGTCGTGTGTCTCCCATGTTTGTTATGATCTGCATTGCTCTTGGAGTATCCAAATGTGACCATAGTTCTATGAAATCTCCCAAACCAGGCTCAAGGAGACTGTTTTAAGCATACAAGGCTTTCTTCAACCTGCATACCTTTCCCCCAGATCTTGCCGGGGTAAGACCAAGTGATGACGACATGTATACTTCTTCTGCTATGTCCCCATAAAGAAATGCATTTTTCACATCTAACTGGGTCAAAGTCCACCCTTTGCAGGCAACACATGAGAGCAAAACTCTTATATAATTCATTTTCGCCACATGAGTGAAGGTTTTTTAATAATCAATCCCCATGGTCTAGGTATAGCCCCTAGACACCAATCGAGCCTTGTATCACTCAACGACACCTTGAGAGTTCTGCTTGATGGAGAACACCCACTTGCACCATACTACGGTCTTACTAGGTGGCAAAGGGACCAAGTCTCATGTGTAATTTTTTTCCAGGGCCAACATCTCCTCATGCATATCATCTTGCCACTTTTGGTGAGCAATAGCATCTTGCCAAATGGAGGGGATAAAATGGAGGAGAGAGAACCAATTAAGAGTTTTTGCGAGGGAAATAATGAGTTATAAGACACAAAGTGGTGCATTAGATGTTGGGTAGAGATATAGTTACCTTGAGAACCCAAAGAAGGATCCGATATTGGAGCGGGTAGCCTGAGAGATGTCGATGTACCTGGATCTCATTTTTGCCGAGTATACACCTGTAAAGGAGGAACAGTAGCAGGATTAGGAGTAGGCGTGGTCACATGAGTAGGAGTAGGCGTGGTCACATGAGTAGGAGTAGGCAAAGGATTTAGTCATAGCAGGCATAGTCACTGGAGGAGGAATAGGTAGGGGAACAGAGCTCACTTCTATTGGGTAAGACTCCCCCTGAAGTAAGGACTCGTAGTAGGACCCAGACTCCCGAAACGTGACGTTCATAGTAACGTAGGTCTTTCTGGAAGCGGGATGGAAACATTTATATCCTTTTGGGGTAGGAGAATATCAAATAAAGATACACTTGATGGCACAATAATCAAGCTTGGATGTGGGGCGCACAGGTACAAAACGCACACACCCAAATATCCGAGGAAGGAGATGTGTAGGAGAGACAAAAAGAGCCTCAAGGGGTGATTTGTGGCCATGAATACGAGTCGACAAGCGATTAATAAGGTACGTCGCATTAAGAACCGCATCACCCCCAAAATACTTAGGGAGGTGCATCTTCAGTAGGAGGCGGCGAGCTACCTCTAGAAGATGTCGATTCTTGCGCTCGGTGACCCCATTCTGAGTCGGGGTGTAGACACAAGATGTTTGATGGATAATGCCTTGATCACTAAGATAACGCTCAAAGGAGGAATTCAAGTACTTACGACCATTATTACTGTGCAAAACTTTAATGACAACGTTAAACTGAGTAGCCACCATTTTATGAAAATGTTGGAATAAGGGAAATACATCATTTTGGTTTTCATTAAGTAGACTGACGTACAACGAGAAAAACGATCGATAAACGTAACAAACCAGTGAAAATCGGAAATAGAGGCCACGGGGCAAGGCCCCCAAACATCAGTATGTACCATATCAAAAGGAGAACCACTAGGAGTAGACACATGATTAAGAGAAGCACGATGATGTTTAGCAAGAACACACACATCATATTTAAAAGTGTTCAAAGATACATTTGACATATGAGGGAATTAAAGGTGCATAGTAGATAGAGAAAGATGGTCGTGGCGGTAGTGTCAGGAGTCTATATAGGTCTGAGCAGCAGAAAGAGCCTTCAGAGAAGAGGCAGAGCTGGAGGGGTCAAACAGGTAGATGCCATCACATAGTCTATCAGAGCCAATCACCATCTCCGTCATCAGGTCCTGAAAGACACACGAGGAGGGAAAAAAGGTTACAGAACAATTCATAGAATTAGTAAGATGACTAATAGAAAGGAGGTTGCGGGTAAACTTAGGAACATGAAGCACCAAAGAGAGGGTGAGGGAGGAGCAAGGAATGAACCCTTTCCCGATAATGGGAGACAAGAATCCATCAGCAATGCTCACTTTGTCCTTACCAGATAAAGGAATATAAGAAACAAGACCTATAGCAGTACCAATCATGTGGTCGGTGGCGCTGGAATCAAGGTTGTGAAGATCGAGATCTTACTTAGGATCGGGAGGCATCCCTAAGATCGTAAAACGTAGGATCGGCACAGATCGCAAGATCGTATTATAATAAATATTAAAAAAACTATACACATTGGAAGAATTATTTTTATAAAACAAAAGCATCAAAAAAATGTAAAACAAAAGCATGAGAAATATGTAACAATCAACATTCGACAAATATTAATATAAAAGACATTGTAATTAATGCATAGTTGCATACCATACCATCACATCAAAATATAATATTCCAAAAAGACAAACTCAAAAGTATTCAATTCAACTTTAAATAAAATCACTTAAGTCAAAATTCAAATTTTCCCCAAAAGCATCTTCCTCTCCTTCAACCATCACTTGTTCTTCTTCCACTCCTGCGGCTGCAGCAAGTTCTTCAATCTAGAACAACATCTAGATTTATGTATGTGGAACCACAAAAAATTAAAGGATCTAGATAACATCTGTTAGATAAACCCTAATAAATTATCTGGATTTATGTATATGTATTAACCATATTTCCTAAATCTGGAACCATAAGAAAATCTAGATAATAATGAATCAAAATTTAAAACTAAATCTACATCATAAAGCCTAACAAAAGAATGTAGGATCTGAATAATCTGTAAGCAAACAAATCTACCAAGCACAAAGAACAATAAGGAGAAAAATCGGTTTAGGTGGGATCTGATATTATACCAGCCCAGGAGAAAAACTTCCGAATAGGGATTCTGCTGCTGAGAACGAATGATGAAGAAATCGGTTAGGAGGATGGGGAAATCGAAGTATCGATAGTCGATCGTGGAACTACTACTGCCGATAAAGCCAGAAAAATGGAGCACCTGCAAAAAAAAACCAGTTAGAAGAAGAAGACGACACCTGCTGTAGAAGACGCCGACATCTGCTGCGACGGATCGGGACCTGGATGACCTAAAACGATGGATTGGGAAGAATTAATGAGCGGCGGGATCGGGAAATTTACTTATGCCGGATTTTAGGATCGATGAGCCCGACGATCCTACCGATTTACGATCTTACCCTGTGATCGTAACGATCTTAGTGTCTCGGCGATCCCACGTAGAATGTGGATCGGTCGCCTGTGTAAGATCGTAAGATCGTAAGATCAGACAATCTTACGATCTAAATCGCGATCTTAAAAACGTTGGCTGGAATCAATGATCTACTGGATGGAAAACTGGAAAAGCAGACGGTGGCAGAGTGAGCACCTGGACGCCCCTGATGGGCATATGAAGAGATGACAGACTCGGATGAGCGGTCAAGCATGAAGCGGCAGAATGCGAGAATCTTCTCAGTAGAAAGGAGCAGGACCACCGCCACGAGGATCATCAACGACATCAGAGAGATGAGTATAGCGAGACGGGGAGGAGCGAGCCAAAGTGCGACCATACCCACAACCGCCACGAGCAAGCCATGAAGCTTAAAACAAGTGTCCCGAGTATGTCGGGCTTTCCCACAATAATCACACGTCAAATGGTCCTTTGTCCATAGACTTGGACCTAGTGTCATGGATAGAGCGGTCACCGGGACTGAACCGAGTTGCAAGGGCAGAGCTCTCCGCATCAATGTTTTGTAGACAAATTTTTCGGCGATAATATTCTTGGTTAACCAAACTATACACCTCAGGTAAGGAAGGCAGAGGAGAGCGGACAAGAATATGAACACTGATGGGTTCAAGGTCACGGTGAAGACCTTGAAGAAACTCGAAGATACAGTTGCGTTCCTCCCGGGTACAAACCAGCACCTCATCCTCAGGGGAGGCATGAGTAAGCGAATTAAAATGGTCATACTCTCGATAAAGCTGAGTAAACTCCAGGTAGTAAGCAATGGGGGGAGGGGGCTGTAACACCCCTTCCCAGTTTTACAATAATCAGTCGTCCGGCCGGATTAGCGATATAAAGAGAACTAGGAAACAGTATTAAAACTAGTACACAGCAGGTATAAAGAAAAATTCTGAGAATTTAAACTTACAACAGAAGCTATGAAAGAAACTAAGGGTAATCACATACCTTTATAAGCTGGATTCACAGAGCCACTAAACATGAATTGAGATGAAAGAATTGAAAATCTGAAGTAACAATAATAGGTCTGATACATGATATTCAAAACATTAACAAGATATAATATCCAAGGCTACAAGTGTATGCTAAAAGAAAAGAAAACTGAATAGGAAACCAACTACAAACTGATACCACAAGGACGCTCAACCTAGGCGTAGTTTCCCACCTGGGTCACTTGTAAAAACATTACCCACAAGGGGTCAAAGTAAGGAAAAACAACTCCTCCTAGTGACACTAAAACATTTTCTTAAATGATCAATGCATGCCCTTTGAAAATAGTTTCGTTCATTAAAAATCTTTATGCTAGATGATATGCATGCCTTTACAATGTTTCCTGGTCAACACACATACTCGTTCTACGTTCATGAACTTTCATTTTATTTACCCAAGCCCCGACGTTCACTACCTAGTGTACTGTCTCACGTCAGGTCTATACTTGAGTTCTAAGTGGCTTCTACTCTGCACTTCTACTTGAAAGGCTATAGACATAGTAGCTCCTAACGCGCATCTGAAAACTGATGACCCAAGACCATCTTACGAACTCAATTGTCCTAGTGTCGCGCGGACACGGTCTCGAATCTATTAACTGTCTCAAAAGGGAGTCAACTCCCAAGACTCTACTGCTCATAGGATACCATATGCCTTATGAGAAAGGTAGTGCGCCTCTACCATGCACGAGAAGACTTACGTGTGCTTACTGATCCTTTTAGGTCTGACGCTACTCTGCTCGGGACATCTCTTTGGTGTACTACTGAACGACCCTTGATTTTCTTGTGGTCGGCTAGAAGGGGCGTTCACACCCTTAATTAGACAAATTTCCAAACTTACGTACACGTGTAAGGGTTTTGTACCTAACGTTAGTATGCATGATATGACTATTCAGGCATGGAAAAGGGTGTTATCCTCCACTAATTTCGTGACCGTTTTCCTACCGCCACGCCTTTCTATGCATGTATATGATGCTTGCACGAAACCTATACATGCGTACATAAAATAATTTCTTGATACGTCTAACTAATAGGAATTAGACTTCCTTACAGTGGGGATGCGACACTCGTACACTCGGCGCGGAGACATTGCTTTTTCGAAGAAAATCTGATTACGGAGGACTTCCAGAACTTTGCCCCGAGGCCACCAAAAATCTGCAATCCATGACAACTCTAAATTACGCATTTTTCCATTTAGGGTCGGTAAAGGAACTCAAAATGGCTAGGGTAAAAATATGAAGAACCAAAATGGTGCAGTACCTCTACGTGAGAGCGATTAAGACTCAACAATGCAATCAACTCCAAATTTGCGGTGGATCTAGTACTCTGATCCCTAATTAGGGCAAGAAGGAATGAGAAGATAATTAGAATCGACTTCCAATTAGAAGGATTTCCACCAAGAAGTGTAGACAAGTGAGGAACTAAACTCACCGGGACCAAAATGATTCTTCAACACTCTTGAATTCCACCGGTTAGGGATGAAACCGGCTCTCCTACGACACAGGAAGGGAGGAGAGAACTCGCCGGCGCCTGCAGAGGAAGGAGGGAGGGTCTGCGCTGAGAGTCAGAGCGCGAGAAGGCGTCGGCTAGGGCTCGCGGGAGGCGGAGCGCTCGCTGTAGCGGAAATACCGAAGTCGGGAGGGGGAAAGCGGCAGTTTCCGTGAAATTGGGTTACGGGATTTAGGACTTACGGGGGTTTTCGACTTTTAACACTCGGTAAGGCACGGTTATGATAACCTCTGGGGGAATCCGCCCCCCTTTTTCCACCCAAAGAGGTGAAAATTTCTAAACACACCCCACTCCTAAAGTGCCAATCCACATTAACATCTTATGAAAATAAAAAAAGTGCTGCGCTTACCTATTAAAATAAGATGCGTCACGCAAACTTTAAGTCTGATATAAATCAACTAATTTACGAACGCGATTATAAACATATTAACATTGTACCTCGACGACGCGCTGCCTCGATCAAAATCATTCGCGATTTGACCCTGCAATATAATTAAATTTTTGCGTCAAAGATACGGATGTTACAGGGGCAATCCCCTTGGCGCAAGAGAAAAATCCATCGCTGCAATTGAAAAGTCTGAGCGGCATTTCCACGACAGTAGGTAATCTCGGTACGCTTCCAAATATCGGTCACAGTGTCCAGAAAGAGGTAGTTACGGGCAATAGACTCCTGCATAGAGTTGGTCAACCAGGACATCACCAAGGAATTCTCAGATTCCCATTGAGGCCAATATGGAGAGATAGTAGAAAGTGCCCTAAGAGTACCACTGATGTAGCCAGATAGATAGCGGCTCTTGAGAGCCAGGGTAACGGCACGAGCCCACGGGAAATAATTGGTTCCATCCAACTTAATGGTAGTCTATGAAGCACTAACACTCTGAAATGGCCAGAGTGTCGACGTCGGACACTTCGATACACGTTCGACACGCGTTCGACGTGCCGAAACGCGTGTCGGAAGTCACTATCCTTGTATGGAAGAAATCTCCTAAAGCATTTTTTTGTTTCTTCAATGATTTTACTATCTTTGTATGGAGAAATTCTAGAAGAATCTTCATTGAGTCATTATTCACTATAGTACCTAAATGAAAATAAAAGTATTATTATTATAATTTATAAAAAATGAATAATAAATAATAATGTAATTAACTCATGAAATTTTAGAAATTAGAACTTATTTAGGATTCAAGACATGCTAAAAAATGAAGTGAAGTGTTGTTCTTTGACCAACGATCCATAAGTATTGTTTGAACAACTTCATAAAATGTAGATTCCTCGTATAGCCTTTTCACCTCATGTTCATATATAGCTCTCCTCATTTTTTCAATCATTGAATCTCACATGTCATAGACTAAGTGAAGACAAGGTCTATTTGTATCACAAAGTCTAAGCATATCATAAATAGGCGCCGTGAAGGAAAGTATGTAATCAATTTTAACCCAGTTCAATAATTCTGGGAAGAGGCAAGAACTTTAACTAACACTAACATCATATAACTAACACTCCCAGTTCAATAATTCTGCACTAACATCGTATAATTCTGACACTAACACTAACATCATATAATTAGCTTCATCGGAATTCAATAACCTGCTAACATCATATAATTCAATAACATACTAACACTCCCAGATCTTTGACGGAATTAAAGATAAAGGTGCATCAAAATGCGGGAGAACTAGGAAGAGGCAAGAACTGGGAAGAAACATGCATCAAAAAATAGTAGAGAGAAGGTCGATCAAGAACTAAACGTGCATCAAAAAATGTACATTAAAGATAAACATGGATTAGTTTTAGCCACTACAATCACTAAACATGCTTCAGAAAAAAAATAGAGAATAAGATAGAGAGAAGGTCGATCAAAAACTGTGAAGAAGCAAGAGATCCAATCGTTTTTGTTGAGAAAATGTATATTACCTCACAGAAAATGTAGAGGGGGGAAGGTCGATCAAGAAGATAGATCCGGGTGTTTCCGTTGAGATCAAGATCACCGAGGTCAGCTATCGTCGTCGACTCGTTGTTGTAGAACTGGGAAGAGGAAAAAGATCGGCGTTAAGGAGAAAAATAGAATGTGGCGAGCACAAAGAGGAAGCAAGCGAGGAGCGGCGCCGATGCATTACCGAGCGAACGAGCACGAAGAGGAAGCTGAGCGCAGAGTTGTAGATGCCCTAATCAAGACGAAGGCGGAACACGGGTTACGAGAGAAAATTAGAATGCGGGAGGCAAAAGGTCTGATTTTGGGGCGTTGAATAAATAATCTCGATAAATTTTGGTCTGATTTTGGGGCGGTGCACGAGACTCGCGTGTCCAATTTAGCGGGACACGCGATTCCCGCATGAGCGCGTGTCCGGGACTTCCGACACACGTGTCGACGCATTTCGGGGTGTCGAACTCGTGTCAGAGTGTCTGACACCGACACTTTGGCCATTTCAGAGTGTCGGTGTTTCATAGACCGCAAGAAGGGAGAACGGGCGTCGGAAGAGCAATCATGGAATCAACCCTACATAGATCTGATGCCAAGAATGGCTCAAATAGTCATTCGATAAAGACTGCACCAACTGGCGCTGGAGGCAAACGATGGGAGTGGAAGAATCTTCTTTTGGGCTGACTTCCGCGGGAGACTGCGCCGACTGTCGTTGGAGGAAGAAGAGATGGAAGCTCCTCCGACAAAAAATGATCAAGGACGTGCGGAAGTCGAAGGAGCAAGAGACGCAGAAGTCGCGAGAGACGTGGAATCCGCGAGAGACGAAATACGACGGCGGGTGGAAGACAGACGAGCGAAAGGCGAGATTGGGTTACAGCTCTGTTACCATGTTGGAGTGTAGGAAATTAAAACTAAGATTAGGAAATTGATATTACAAGGCAATAAAGGAAAAGGTACAAGCTAAAAAAAAGTAAAATAACATAATGCCAACATTTATAAATAAAACATCAAAAAGAATACGTAAAAAATCATAGAAATATCCAAACGGTTCTCTAAATGCAACCACAGTTTCTTATCGCTTAGAGGACGATCAATGTCTCTTGCTAGAGTAGACATGTGCGGTCCCTATTGTGCAGCGTCCCACACACGAAGTGTGATACCCATCAATAACTCTACTTCATTTTGATTTCAAGATTCTAAGCCCGTAGTATCTAAATTTCTGTCCTATTTTTGGGAAAAAAATTCTTTAAAAAGTTCAGTATTTTGATCTAGTCAGCTAGTTCTCCATATTCTCACTGATCAATCATTACTTGCAGAGTGGCACGAATATTTCTGGCTGTCGTTTGTTCCTCTGATTGTAAGTACTCCCATGATTTTTTTTGGCCGCTTCTTTAGACTATATTGTTCGTATTAAGATAAAGATTATATAAGTGCATGATGCATACTATACTGTAAAGTAGGGAGATGACATGTGTATTTTTAGATATATCTAATTTACCGTTGTCCTATATGACTAATTCTAGGGTACGTTTGCAATCCATCATTCCAGGTTTATTTAGCACAAAATCTAGTGTCATTATGTTTATATGACACAATTATCAAATGCCTTTCTATAATAATATGTTACCTGTAGCATGCATTTCATGCTTGGATAACCCTAACATTTTTTTAAGCTATTTCACATATACAATCAATTACGAAATTTATACTTTCAGGTAATCCAATGTAACACTTCATGATACGATGCAACCGCCACATGCTATTATTGGTTTATGTAGGCCAAGGGGCATTATTGTATTTTGTATTTTTCCCCACTCGCCTATATATAGGAGTGGTAGTATCTAGTATGCTTAAAGGGGCATCTTTTGGAGTCTTGGGTTTTGACTCTCTTGGAGAGTGGAGTGTCAAGGAGGACCCAGCCTCCGGATGCGGCCAGAACTCATTCTCGATTATATCATTTATTGTTTAATGTAATGCAATTTCCTTTCCTCTAGCATTTGGTCTGACCTGCCTCGATTAGGGTTCTCCCGAACCCTAATTCCATCGGCCCTCCTCTTTCCAGACGCTCGATCCGTCGTTGTGGATTCCTAGATTAGGTCTTCTGCTCGATCTGCCGCTCCTTCGTTTGCTCGCATCGCCGATGCTCCGGCCCGTCTCGCTGTTTCACACGCCTCGCGGCGTATCTCCGGCCCGTCTCGCTGTTCTGCACGCGTCGCGGCATCCCCTCGCACTGTTCCGCACGCTTCATGACGTATATGCAGCCTCACTCTTCAATTTTGCCGGCTCCTCCAGCCTCTCCAGCGCCGCCGGCTTCTTCCAGCAGCATTTTTGCCGCGTGCAGCGCCATCAAACTCCACTAACGCCTTCCCCACCCTGCTACACCTCCAGCTGATGCCATCGTTCCTGGCATTTACATCGGCTCCTCCCTACGATTTCCACCGGCCTACAGCGTCTTCCCCGCCTTTCAGAGGCCTTCCTGCGCCTTCGGCGGCTTTCCAGCGGCCGCGTCCCCTTCTCCCTTCCTTCTGCCATGTTGGGCCCCCCTTCTATAGCTCTTGCAGCCTTCCGAAGCTCATTGCCACTACTCCTAGCCGCGGTTCATGCCCAAGACTCGGCGCATGACCCTCCTGATGCGATTACAGAAAGTGTACTGGTCGTACAAGTAATATAAAATGAGGAGTGATCCCTAAGTATCGATCTCTCAAGAAATGCAGGTTGCGGACGTGTTTCGTTTGATAGAAAATTAATTATAAAGTTACAAAAGCGATTTGAATTGGTTTGGTGGTGTTGTGAATGCTTAAAAAGAAAACAAAAGATTTGCGGGTCGCCGACACCGCTTCGCAACTCGATGGGTGTGTGAGCAAGTGAGTGGATTGTGCGGGTCATTAGCTCCGCTTCGCAAGGCGAGTGGCTGTGAAAGCTTGAAGATGGAAGTGGAAATGCTTTGTGAAAAGAGTACACCTCAAGCAAACCATAAACAATAACAAGATTTCATAACAATGAAATAGAAATGAGAATCAACCACTCATCTGCAAGCTTTATAATTTTGAAGAAACAACCACAATCATCTAATTGTTCGGAGAAGAGAGGAAGGAATACAACCAAAACCAAAGTCTCGTTGAAGGTTCTCGGTAGGAATCGCTGTGGTGTCACTCTCGCGTCCTAGCTCGGTCGCCAACTGACGCCCGGGCTCCAAATGAGCTTTCACCCTCCTTCGAAATGCCCATCTTCTTTGTCTCACGATCAGGCTACGTTCGATGCAACTTTCTCCTTGCTTGGCAATGAATATGCAGCTAAAATCTCCTCTTTAAAAGCTCTAGATGATGTGAGGCGACCACGAGTGAAGCCCTAGGTGGAGGCAAAAGGAAAACGGAGTCGGAGCGCCTCCCCAGAAGGTTTGGCGCAATTGTGTGGCGAAAAGACGGAACTCCCGAATGGGGCGAAAAGACGGAACTCCCGAATGGGGCGAAAAGACGAAACTCCCGAATGGGGCGAAAAGACGAAACTCCGAATGGGGCAAAAATCTGCGCTTAAATAGTAATTCTGGTAAAAATTGGTCACGCACGGTCGAACGCACGATCGTGCGTGCAAAACATACAACCGCGGACAAAGAAAACGCACGAGCCGCGGTAGAACACCAATTTTAGCACTAAGACTGCGCACGATCGCAAAAATTGTGCGCGAAGGATTCACACGATCGTTTGATCAAGCGGTTGTTTCAATCTGACGGTCACGACGATCAAAATGATATTGATATCACGTACGGGTAGAATGTCCGTGCGCGAAGGAAAATCGCACGACCATGCGATTATATCATTTTGTCAACTCAACACAAGTGAAGTTACGCACATGCAAAACTCCAGTGCGCGAAGAGAAAACGCATGACCGTGCATTATCTGCAAAATTTAATTAGAGGCTGGACTCTGCTCCAGAGTGTCCCAAACCAAAACTCCTGGGTCAATTGACACTGACACACACAGACATTTGCAAGTAAGAAAAATAGAGGGGTGAGGAGCACCATGTGCTTACCCACAACGATTGAGTGCACAATTGCACAACACAACAGGTTTTTAAGGCACTTCAAGTGTAAATCGTGCTCAAGTGAAATATGAATGAATATTCATCTAAAGTGAAGTGTTTGTACGTGAAAACGAGCCCAAATGAGTCCAAAAAACACGATATAAATCGGACTCATCACACCCACTGACTTACTCGTTTGCTCATCTCGTGCAAACAATTTCTCATGAAGACTAGAAAATACACATGCCGACAAGGCATTTGGATATGCGGAAGTACAATGCGAAGTCGCTTGCACACGTGTGCAGAATTTTTTGTAGAAAACCCTTTTTCATATGCGAATTAGATTATACTTTTCTAAATTGCATTCCTATATATTATGTCTACTCGTAGTTAAAATCACAGTGAATCCTTCGGTCACGCGTAGGGAGAAAGCAGTACAATCATTATGAGGAGTATTGCCGGAGATCGAGGATCGGGACAACCTCCAAAGAAATCCATCAATCACGATGGTCATAGGCTTGACTGTTCAAACTCTTTCCACGACACTGGTTAATTTAGAGGACGTATTAATATGACTTTAGGTTATAATGTAGGCTTAGGTTTCGTTGTGGTAAACAATGATAAATGCGGGGGCTAACACACCTAAACCAACATTGAGCTTGCAAAAATAAAAATATTCAAGCAAAAATGGAAATGTGTACATTGAACCCCCAGACTTAAACGAGATAAAATGGGCTGTGTACACCCCCTCCCCAACTTCAATCTAGCATTTTCATATTTTTCATTTACAATTCAGATTTTTCTCTCTAATAATTTTTCAGATTTTCTTTTTCTTTTTTTTCAAACATTTTCAGTTATGTTTTCAATCAAGCATTGCCACCACATTCTCTAATATACACCCATCATTCCAAATTTAAATATAATTGAAATTTTGAGCTCGAAATTCGGTGTGTGATTAGTTTAGTCAATTTGGCTTTGGTGAATTGAAAGTGGAGTTGAAATCAAACGATATGGATTAGGCTCAATAGGTGTAAGCAAAGATAAAACATGTATGCTCAGTGCAAAGGCTCAATCGGGCCAATGAATGGCCTATATCACATTCACACTCGTGAACTAAATTATACCCATGCTTCAAGAGTCGTTAGGGCAAGTTCTAGCCATTGAGAAAAGATATCCTTCCTCCCGACTCGAGCAAGCGATTCTAGCAATCGTTTATACACATCACCTATGCTACCGTTGGATTTCACTGGATTCAAAAACTACGAGTAGAATAAACCATATTCACACAATCAGAAAACTATAAAACTAAAAGCATAAGAAAAAGTTGATTCTACACAAATTCTACATGAGGCACGAGCACTCGACTAGGTGCACTACATAAGTCAACATGTTACTCCGCCAGTCAATCCTATGTTAGCACAATAACTTTCCCTTCAACACAAAAAATTAAAGTTTACACGAGACGCATCAACAAATAAGTGTGCGCTCAAGTAGGTGCAGTTGTGTGCGGCAAATGCAATTGCAAACGAATAATGTTTTCATTAAAATTAAAACTAAAATAAAGATTACTTCCGGTATGCACATGAAATGGTGCACGTGTACAGTGGGTAACAAACTCGCTCGCTCTCCCCCAGACTTATAATACACAACACTAACATGATATTCAAATTAAAATTCTAATTAGAGACAAGGGAAGAGGTTGCCAAATGCTCAGCTAGCGAGCATACCGAAAGACGTGTGTAAACCATAGAAAAACGCAGCATTTGCCTCCCAAGAAAAATTGCTAACACTGGCAGGTAGGGGTTACAAGCAAAAAACATGTACATAACACAAATAAGCGGGTTAGAATAAAAAATACTCGAAAGATCTCGGTTGTCTTCCAGTACCGCTTTTCTTTTACGTCCTTAAGCTGGACCAATACCTGTATTAGCATTGTATAAATAAAGATTGTCCAAAAGAAAACAACAACAACACTCAAGCATTTATCCCACTATAGTGGGGTTGGCTATATGAATCCTTTGTCATCATTGTGCCCTATCTTTTGTCATAATCTCATTAATGCCTAAGTACATCATGTCTTTCCTTACATTTCATTCCAAGTCTGAAATCACATAAAAAGAAAGCTATTCAGTTAACATTAGTTCTTAGTACTAAAGCAAAACACCTAAATCTTTATTGATGCTTTAGACTGGCTCTGCCTCCTAAGTCTGAAATCATTTCGGGCAGAAAAAGCCCTCAAACCAATTTGAAGCACAAAGACTTTATTTTACTTTCAAACAGTGTATTAAGAATTATAGTCCAAAAGTACAGCATGAACAAAAAAGAGAATACCTTAATATAAGTTTAATACTTTAATTATTAGTAGAAGTCCCGATGATCTTATCTGGTAAATAACTTGTTAAATCATCCACATCAAGCTGTGATTGCAAAAACACATCAAAATCAAATAATTTAATTTAGGAGCAATAAAACCATTAATCAGTAAATAAATAAAAGTACGTACATTGGCACGATGCTTGTATTGGGAACGAACCCAATTTGAAGAGCACACTAGAGCATTCATAGTTTTGGGATTAGAGCACTTCTGTAATGATCAAGTATTCTCCCTCCAGCACTAAAAGCTTATTCGGAAGCCACAGTTGTGATGGGTATTGTAAGGATATCTTTTGTCATCTTAAAGAGCATGACATACTTCATTGAACATATTTTCCACCATTCTAAAACATCAAATTTATCTCTACTCTCGAGAGGAGATTGTACCGGTGCTTCCTCTAGATATATTTCAAGTTCATTTTTAAGAGGTTGAGTTGAAGAGCTAGAACTCAAAAAATCATCAAAGCCACGAAGAACAGAATTTGTTATAAGTTGTGGTTGAGTTGCACTAGAATGTCCCATGACTCCCAATCTAATTGAAGATGATGATTCATAACTTATAATTGTAGTGTTATGCTCTGTGCTACCACTATCACAATAAGTGGAAAAAGCCCAAAGAGGCTATCTTTTGCGCATTCACTTTTTGGACCGCTTCATAATTATTGTATAATTTATTGAAAGCATAAGTGATGAACAATAACTTTCTTCGAGGATCAAGAATATTGGTAAGAAACATAAGTAAATTGCATCACTCCAATATTTGTCAAATTTGATTTTCATTGGTTTGACCATGTCACACAAACACATCATTTGATGTTGAAGATTTGTCCAATGCTTCTTTGATAGCAATCAATGTAGGCAAAAACCAGTTGCATGTTGGATAAGATGTTCCTGAAAATAATTTTGATGCAGCTTCAAAGACTTGCAAAATATTCTAGTGCAACAACATTAAAGCATAAAGTCTTAACAAAACAGCAACAGGAACGGAAAGGCCCGAGGAATCGCCCACCAATTAGCTATAAGCTAACTTGTAGTGATTCTCCCCCGCCACACGAGAGAGGCCAGAGTTGAAAGCTTTAAAGCCCAAGGAGGTGTTATCCTCCTTGCCTCTAACCTTCTCCTTCACGTGTCGGAGGGCAGCATAACGATCGACGTGATGTGATCTCTCTTGTTTCTTCTTCTCCACCGTCGGAGAGCGCCAACGTTTGCCAAAATTCAGCTCAGATTTAGCACTCACAACTTCAGAATTCATGGGGGGCTTCATTTCCTTACCCGCAAAGAGTTCGCCCAACGGACCTGCTTAGATAGTTTATGAATAACATCACAGCATTCTAAATTATTTAGAAGTTCAGTGGAATGGATTTTTATTGCAGCAGGGTCTACTTCCGTGGCCTCTTCACTAGCTTCAGCTACACCTTCATTAGAACCTTCCTCCACGTCAAGCTAGCTTTAGCAAAATCCAATGTTTTCTCCAAAGTCAACTTGCTATCATGTGCTCCCAATTCACCGTCCTCCGTGATTTTTACTGTCTCGGCACCACCTGTGCTAGGAACTACAGAACTACACAGTTCATCAGAAATATCACTAAAAAGAGGATTTTCTTCTTGCTTAATAACGGAGGTTTCAGATATGGAAGCTGAGCAAGAGTGGTGTGTTTCCTTAGATGGTAAGGAAACACGACCATCAACAATATAAAGAGTGGCACCAATAGTTTTCAGGAATGGGGCACCTAAAATGTGTAGGGAATCATTTTCCTTTGGTCCCAAACTTGAAAATCGGTGACCACCGGCTCACCATCCAAAACAACTTTCACTTCCCGCACCTTACCCTCCATCTCAACCAAGCATCCGTTGGCAAGAGCGAGTGATATCCGCTCATCCAGATTCAAAGTGAGATTGAGGCTCTGTTTGGTTGGGTTGCTGATGGAAAGCTGCTGATGGAAAAAGTGCTGATTCTGGAAAACAGAGTTTTGTTAAAAAACTGTTTGGATGAAATGGAGTTCTGAAAACAGAGTTTTGAATAAGTTGTTTGGATTCAAAATGAAGTTTTGAATTAAATTTTTTTTTTCCAAAAAAAAAATCATCAGACTAAATAAACACAACACAAGAAATCCAGATACACCCGCAATCTCGAGCTATGCTCTCGATTCATACAACTGATCCGCTATACTATCACGTAGCGCGATCATCTCCTCTACTCCACTTGCAGTGTCAGAGCAGCTTTCTTGTCGCCCTTGTGAGGCCACCCTATCATCTTGACCCTCCTGCTCGCACTCATTGAAATCTATATCGTTGTGGGAAGGGTGTCGGCGAATGAAATTATGTAAAGCCATCGTTGCCATCACAATATCTGCCTGCTTCGCAAAACTGTAGCTCGGCATGTCCCGCAGTATGGCTCATTTCTTTTTCCAAACGCCGAACGATCGTTCTATCACGCTCCTTAGCGATGAGTGAGCCTCATTGAACATCTCTCGACGTCCCTCTGCTCGACGACCACCGCGTGCGAAGTCTGGCAAATGATACCTTGTATCTTGATATGGTTTCAAATACCCTCTCTGCAAAGGATATCCAGAATCAACCAAGTAATATTTTCCTGATAATGTGTTAAAAGTTAATTAACCACTCAAAGAAATTAAAGTAAGAATTAGATAAACATATTTGTTCACATTACCTCGAGGCGGATGAGGAAAATTATATTGAGAATCAGTTAAGGCATAATTAAAAATGCGGCTGTCGTGTGCAGATCCCTCCCAACCCGCCATGACGAAAGTGAAGCACATGTTGAAATCGCAAGCAGCCATGACATTTTGAGTTGGATTGCCCCGTCTCCCAATATAGGGTACCTACTGTCCAACTGCTATGCACGCGTCCACATGTGTCCCGTCTATCGCCCCAACGCAATCTTTAAAGAAAGGCATGTAACGTCTGTCGTACATAATTGGAGCACCCTTCTTTACTAAAATGTGTCGTAGGACGATTCCCACGTTCTATCTCTTTTATGCAGATATCACAAAAGAGGAGGACATCGGAATTGTCCCACATTGCGGCCACCCCACCGTCTTTTGTTTTGCCCATCTTTATAGATCAACACATAATAGGGAGAAAACAATTTTCAAAACATTACAAAAATACAGCTGAAGAAAATATGATTACTATATTAAACACACACATACACACTCACAATCACACACATATATATACACACACACATACACACACATACACACTCACATACACACTCACATACACACATACTCACACACACACAATCAACTCACAATCACACACATCTATATACAAACACTTACATATATATACACACTCATACACACTCATACACACATACACACACATACACACACACACATACACACACACATATACACACATACACACACACACATACACACACACACATACACACTCACATACACACAATCACACACATATATATACAAACACACACATATATATACAAACACACACATACACACTAACATACACACTCACATACACACACTCATATAAACACACATACACACACATGTACACACAAAAAAAAGAAACACACACACACACACACACACATACACACACATACACAGACACGCATACACACACACATATAAATATAACTGACACACACACACATGCAACATATAACAACACACTCACACAAACACAATCACACATACACACACCACAGCCATATCAAAAAAAATCATAGTTTTTTGGGAAAATTGAAAACTTCAAAGTGGGAGTAACACACAGATAATATCAAGTGAAACAGTGAGAAAGCTACTATAGTATGTGCAAACCTGAATCTTGAGAGAAAACTGTGAACAAAGCTAAAAATCTGAGCCGCAAAACGAAGGAGAAATCTGCACACCAGAAAACGAAGGAGAAATCTGCACACCATTAGCGAAGGGGGATTGAAAGAGACGAACCTAAACCCTCAACCAGAGAAGAAGCACACCAGAAAACGAAGGAGAAATCTGCAGCGTCAGCGCAGATCTGGAGCGTCACCAACGATCGAAAGGAAGCCGCAACCGGGATCGGTCGCCGGAAATCGATGTAGGAGCCGGAGCCGTAGCGGGATCAGTCGCCGGAAATCGCGAAGGGGAGCGGGATCAGTCGCTGGAAATCGCGAAGGGGAGATGGGTAGGTTTACGGGAGCGAAGATGGTTCACGGGAGATGGCCGAGTGTTCCTGCTTCTACGGTTGAACGCAACAAATACAAGCGGATAAGGAGATAATATAAACAGCGGACCCGTGCAAACAGCTTTTTCAGTATAAGCAGCGCCAAACACAGCTTACTCTCAAAACGCCGGTGCATTTGGGCCGCACCGCAGCCGAACCGCTGAACCAAACGCTACCTGAGTTTCTCAACGTCTTGCAAGGCAATGACGTTGCGAGATGAACCAGTGTCACATAGGGCTAAGGCTACCACATTGTTAATTTCGCAGTTAACTACAATTTCTCCTTCGTAGTTTTCCGCCGGTTCGGATAAACTTTTCCCGGCTCCTTTGGGTTCTTCTCTGTGGTGCTCAGGAGTGCACCATGGGCTCTTTCAAATGAAACTTGCGCCAATTGGTCCATCTGAACCTCAAGATTGTGCATGTAAGTTGTTTGATTGGCCATATTAGCTTGGGCCATATCGACAAATTTCTCCATCATTTCTTCCAATGCGCTCTTTCTTTGCGTTGGAGCAGGTTGAGAATTATAGGGTTGAGGTGGCCGCTGTTGCCATCAGAAGTCTGACCATCGTAATAGTGTTGACCCGACTTCCATCTTTGGCCAGCTATGCTTTGGTTCCAGGAGAAATTGGGGTGATTTCTCACCGCAGAGTTATATGTATTAGAGAAAGACACAGATCTATTTTGATTGTTCACATAATTAACAGACTCTTCAAAATTCATATTAGATAGTTTGGTGGAAAGCTCACCAACGGGGCATTTATAGGTGTGTTGCCCAGGAGTGCCACAACCATGACATGTAATCGCCATTACTGGCGCAGGAACTTGTGTCGGGCGCTTCAAGAGAGAAACGTTCTCATGAGGTGAAGCAGAGAAATCAGATTTGTGCGCCCGGGCTCCGACTTCATAGAGTCCCAATGTTCTTCGAGGCGCGTTCTTTACGACCGCCCAGTACAATCTATGCGAGGCAATTTCCTGCAGAATCCCAAAGGCCTCTTCTGGAGTACAGTTCATCAAGGTTCCTCCCACTGCGGCATCAATAGTAGCTCGATAGTGGGGGTCAAGAGAGAAGTAGAAGATCTCTACTAGATGCCACTATTGATACTCATGCTGGGGGCATTTTCTCAAAAGTTCAGTAAACCACTCCCAAGCTTCGAAGAGCATTTCCTGATCGGCATGTCTAAACGTGGCAATCTCCCACCGCGTACTCACGATCTTATCTGCAGGGTGGAACTTGGCAAGGAACTTCATTGATAAAGTATCCCATGTTGCTGCAGTCCCAGGACGAATAGTGTGAAGCCAAGCTTTGGCTTTATCGCACAATGAAAACAGGAATGGTCGTAGCTTCACGGTATCATCTGATATTCCAGCATATCGGAATGTGGCGCATATTTCTGAAAAGTTGGCCAAGTGAAGATAGGGGTCTTTGCTCGGCAGCCCAGCTAATTGCACATTGTTATGAATCATGTTCAGGATAGCCGGCTTTATCTCAAAGTGATTGTTAGTGATCGTCGGGCCAAAAGAAGGATACACACTCCCAACGGTGGGAGTGGTATAGTCTCTCATTGTTCGGGGCCTCGGCCGAATCTCTTCTTGTTCATCAAGAGCTTACTCAACATGGGGGGCATCATCCCCCTCTGATCGTTCAATTGAACCCTGTTTCCATCTATCTCGGAGGCGCGCACGCAGCGTCCGCTCGATCTCCGGATCATACTCAGCAAGATGATCAGGGTCACACCCCTACATACACAACTAACAAAAATGAAAACAAAATAAAAAACAACAAAACCCTTATAACCATTTTTCTAACAAGAGAAACACATGTCGTCCGCAGTCACGACAATGGCGCCAAAAACTTGTGCGATTATGGAATGTACCTGGCGTACAATTAATATAAAATAATGAGTGATCCCCGAGTATCGATCTCTCAAGGAATACAGGTTGGGGCCGTGTTTTGTTTGATAGAAAATTAATTATAAAGTTTACAAAAACTATTTGAATTTGTTTTGGTGGTGTTGTGAATGCTTAAAATGAAAAGAAAAGATTTGTGGATCGCCAACACCGCTTGACAACTCGATGGATGTGTGAACAAGTGAGTGGATTGTGCGGGCCGTTAGCTCCGCTTCGCAAGGTGAGTGGCTGTGAAAGCTTGCAAATTGAAGTGGAAATGTTTTGTGGAAAGAGTGCACATCAAGCAAACCATAAACAATAACAAGATTTCATAACAATGAATTAGAAATGAGAAGTTTAGGGTGTGTACATCATCGTAAAATTGAAGAAACAACCACAATCATCTGATTGTTCGGAGAAGAGAGGAAGAAATACAACCAAAACCTGAGTCTCGTTGAAGGTTCTCGGTAGGAATTGCTGGGTCGTCACTCCGCGTCCTAACTCGGTCTCCAATTGACGTCCAGGTTCCAAAAAAGCTCTCACCCTCCTTCGAAATGCCCGTCTTCTCTATCTTGCGATTTGGCTACGTTCGGTGCAACTTTCTCCTAGCTTGGCAATGAATATGCAGCTAAAATCTCCTCTTTAAAAGCTCCGAATGATGCGAGGGGGCCACGGGCGAAGCCCTAGGCCGAGGAGAAAGGAAAACAGAGGCGGATCTCCTCCCCGGAAGGTTTGGCGCAACTGTGTAGCCGAAAGACGCAACTCCCGAATAGGGCGAAAATCTGCGCTTAAATATTAATTCTTGTAAATATTGGACACGTACGGTCGAACTAACAATCGTGCATGCAAAATGTGCGTTTCCATTCCGTTAAACTTCCAAATCAAGAAAACATTGGCCCGTGTGATTTACTCACCCATGAGGAAACCAACTATGCGAGAAGGAATCACACGGGCCGGGACAGATCTAAGTTTTTCTGGCCAAAGAGATTACTCGTGCGATTTTCTTCTCTCACTGTTTAAAACAACCGTGCGAGAAGGAATCGCACGGGTAGCATTAATTATAAAATTTTAGACAATGAGGGAATGCTCATGCGTTTCGTTCTCGCACGGTTGGAACATCCGTGTGCAAAGAAAACGCACGAGCCGGGGCGGAACACCAGTTTTGGCGTTAAGACTGCGCACGGCCGCAAAAATCGTGCGCGGAGGATTTGCACGATCATGCGATCAAGCGATTGTGTCAACCCGACAATCACGAAGATTATGGCGATCAAAACGATATTGATATCACGCATGGGTAGAATGGCCGTGCGCGAAGGAAAATCGCACAACCATGCGATAATTTCGTTTTGTCAACTCAACACAAGCAAAGTCACACACGTACAAAACTCTCGTGCGCTACGAGAAATCGCACGTCCGTGCGTTATGTGCAGAATTCAATTAGAGGCTGAGCTCTTCCCCAGAGTTTCTAAAACCAAAACTCTTGGGCCAATTGCCACCGACACACACAAATATTTGCAAGTAAGAAAAATAGAGGGGTAAGTTGCACCATGTGCTTACCCCCAACGATTGAGTGCGCAATTGCACACCACAACGGGATTTTAGTGCACTTCGTGCTCAAGTGCAAATCGTGCTCAAGTGAAATATAAGTGAATATCCATCTAAAGTGAAGTGTTTGTACGTGAAAACACACCCAGATGAGACCGAAAAACACGATATAAATCGGACTCATCACTTCCACGCCGACGAGAACAACTCGACCCCTGCAATCTCGGACTCTCAGCGCATGTATCAAATCGAAGCCCAGTTGGTGGATCTCACGCTCCTCCTGCGAGGACTTACTGCGGCAGTTAATCGCCCTCCGACACATTGGGTTTTTGCACCCTGCGTCGGACATTGCCCCGACCCATCTCCGCTGGATTGAGATTCCTGTGTTTGATGACACCGACCCTTTCAAGTGGATCGCCTGCGCCAAGCAGTTCTTCGACCTGCATGGAGGGCTCGACGCTCCATTGGGTGCGTCAACAGGTACCTGACATTTCCTGGCTCACATTGAAGGAGGAACTCCTCCGCCATTACGACAGCCGCCAGGCGGGTAATGCCTTTGAGTGCCTCAGCTCCGCCCGCCGGTCCGACTCTGTGGCAACCTGACGAATTCATCGCATTCGCTACACATATTCCCGACCTGGCCCCCGACCACTACTTAGGCTATTTTCTGGTGGGTCTGCACCTCATCTCCGTGCGTGTTTTCGGCTCCACAACCCGACTATTCTTTCCCACGCAATGGAGCAGGGCAGGTATCCCGACGAGGAACTCTACCCAGCCCCAACATCCTCCTCAACACGGCCGCCCCCAACACCACGGCCACTACCGCCACGACGCCACCTCTTCCGACGCGGCCACAACCGCCACCTCTTTCGCTCGTGGACCCTCTGCCCCTACCGGGGGCCCAACTACTTACTCCGCCTCTGCATTCGCCAACTCCACGTCCACCGGCCCCCCGACAACACCATCTGTCTTACTAACAATAAGAAGAGCTTCGCCGCAAGGGCCTCTGCTTTCGCTGTCAGCAACCGTTCTTGCCCGCCCACGTTTGCTCTCTCAGGAATCTGTGTTGCTGGGAGCTAAAGATACTTATCCTAACTCTGGGTCTGGGGAACTTGATCCGCTGACGCTTTTTGACGACCCCTTTGGCCCTCGAACTTGACGACAAGGTCACTTTTTGGGCGTGACGTGTTGATACGATGTGGCCGCCACATGCTATTATTAGTTTATGTAGCCCAGGGGGCATTATTTTACTTTGTATTTTCCCCACTCGCCTATATATAGGAGTGGTAGTATGCTTAGAGGGACATCTTTTGGAGTCTTTGGTTTTGGCTCTCTTGGAGAGTGGAGTGTCATGGAGGACCCATCCTGCAGATGTTTGGCGAGAACTCGTTCTCGATTGTATCGTTTATTGTTTAATGTAATGCAATTTCCTTTCCTCTAACACTTCACATGTGTTTTATCTTATGTACTATAACATGGGTTTGATCGAGACCACACAACATACAACCTTAATTAACATAATATTATAAAAAGGTATAAGAGAAACCAACCCTCAAGAACCAAACATAATAACATCTGTGTAAAACTAAAAACGGAAAACATGCTCTAGGAGAATGTCTAGCACACGTTATTAGAACATTCAGGACAAAATGTAGCAAAAGGCTCTATGGCCGAAATCACATCACAAAGTCCAAGGCCTTTGGCCCATTACATCAATAAAAGTAGGAAAACATGATTAAATATTTCATGAGGCCAAACATTCCTTCTTAGTCGTTACTATCGTCCTGCACGTTATGCGCTGCAAGCACGAGATGTATGAACAAGGATCAACTGAAAACTGACCAACAACCATGCAGTGAATTTCTCTCATTCTGGGCCGTTAGCACGTTATGCGATGCAAGCACGACATGCTTAGAGGAACATCACAAAGTCCTGCACGTTAGCAGACCCTTGAGAACTATCTCACCCTACTAGTTGTTGGATCTAGTGGCCAACCTTAGGGGGGGGGGGGTGAATAAGGTTTTACGAGTTAATTGAAATTTAAAATATTTCGTCCCAGGAAATCGAGTTCTGGAAGCTACCGCGAGGCGTTCGGTAGCTAACGCGCGGCAGTAAGTCTATGAACTCGTTTCCTGTGCGAATTTGCTTGTACACCACACAAAAAAAATTAAACTAACATTCACAATAGAATCGTAGAAGCAATAATACAGAAAATATATTTCATTGCAAGAGTTAACAGCAGATGGTTTTACAATTACAAAATTGTGATCCCCGTGACGCCGTGGATCGAAGGCGGTGAAACTGAAAACTCTTTTGTTTTCTATACCAACCCGCTCCATGGACCGGTTAGCTCTCTCCCTTTCCCTCCAAGAAAGGTCTTCGAGCCCGCTTTTCACCTCCTCACAAGAAAGGGTCGTAGAGCCCCGCTAGATCCTCCGATCTAGACGTCCTTATCCCTAGGACAATTTACCGCGGAATCCTACCCGGATTCTGGCGACCCTTACCGGTTGATTTTCCTCACCACAAGATTTAGAAAACGAAAAGATTACAAGAATAAAAGATGTAAATGATTTAAAGATGAAGTTCTCCCTCTTGACGACTTCTTCGTTGAGCGATCCGCGGCCGGTATTTGAGATCTTCGTTTGCTAGCAACCGGTCGGCTCTTAGTAGTCGATGTAGATCTTGGATCGCCGAAGTCTTTCGATCACAAACGGGAGGGAGATGACTCTCTTCTTCTTAGACGAAGACGATCGGAACAGATGCAAGGAGGCGGCCGAACCCCAGAGTGTAGGAGCTTCTATTTATTTTCGTCTTGGTGTGAGGCACAGAAACCGATGCAGTCTTTTATACGTCTTCATGAAAATAGGCTACCGCCGGCGGTAATACTAGCGCGCTGCGGTAGGTTCGCTCGTTTGTTGTTTCAGCTGCCATCTAAATATGGAAAAATATTCAAAACGAATATTTGTCGTTTTATCGTTGCTAGCGCCGCGCGGTTACAACTACCGCCGCATTGTAATATAGGACACGACGATTCTAAACAGTCGTGTCGATACTCGTCGAGGGCTAGCGCGGCGCGGTAAGCACTACCGCCTGGCGGTAGATCGTTTTCTCGAGAAGTCCTTCTCGACATTCGTCGAGAGGCTAGCGCGGCGCGGTAACAGCTATCGCCTGCGGTAGTTTGGTTTCGCGAGAAGTCCTTCCCGACATTCGTCGAGAGGCTAGCGCGGCGCCGTAAACACTACCGCTTGCGGTAGTTTCCCGAGAGGCTGGCCAAGATTATTCCTTGCGTTAGCGCAGGCGGTAGGACTAGCGCGGCGCGGTAGTTTCCTGAGAGCATTGTCCAATTAATTCACGGCTACCGCCCGGCGGTAACTTCTACTGCTCGGCGTTAGTGTCCATAGGAGTCTTATTCTTCGCTTGCACCTGTCAACCTGCACACTTTATCACCACAAGACGTGATCAAATACAACCTGGGAGTTGATATTCTCAAACACATGGAATGTAAAACATCGGTTCCAACAAACTCCCTCTTTTGATAATATTAAATCCCGTTCATGAGAAATAACAATGAGATAAAGTGCATATAAAGAATAAGAGTTATAAGCTAACATCAGGTTGCAGGTTCTCTATATAGCTCCCCTACACGCACGCTCCCCCTATCTACATGTTCGACTTGCTCCTCTATCTATGTGCATACATTGTTAACATGCTCCCCCTACATGTGACCTCTCCTAACCCGTGACTCATACTCATGAACAATCTATTTGTACAACTCCGTATTTGCGGAGTGGGGGTCCCTCGGCAGACACAAGGCTTGTTGTGCAGTTTTAAGCTTTTTTGAGGACTTTGCACTCTTGGAGGTCAATTTAGTGTGAATCTGTTTTTTATACTAGTAAGGGGATGAAATATTTTTCTCCCCCCCGGCCCCCTTGGGGGGTCACCAGGCCGCCGAGCTCCCCAGGCCGCCGAGCTCCCCAGGCCGCCGAGCTCCCGCCGCCGAGTTCCCCAGGCCGCCGAGCTCCCCAGGCCGCCGAGCTCCCCAGGCCGCCGAGCTCCCCAGGCCGCCGAGCTCCCCAGGCCGCCGAGCTCACCAGGCCGCCGAGCACACCAGGCCGCCGAGCTCCCCAGGCCGCCGAGCTCCCCAGGCCGCCGAGCTCACCAGGCCGCCGAGCTCCCCAGGCCGCCGAGCTCCCCAGGCCGCCGAGCTCCCCAGGCCGCCGAGCTCCCCAGGCCGCCGAGCTCCCCAGGCCGCCGAGCTCCCCAGGCCGCCGAGCTCCCCAGGCCGCCGAGCTCACCAGGCCGCCGAGATCCCCAGGCCGCCCAGCTCACGCCGCCACAGGCCGCCGAGCTCCCCAGGCCGCCGAGCTCCCCAGGCCGCCGAGCTCCCCAGGCCGCCGAGCTCCCCAGGCCGCCAGCTCGCTCCCTAGGCCGCAGGCTCGCCCGGGTCTTCTTTTGGCCATGCTCTTACAATTGTGCCCTTGGAGTGGAGTTACCTCGTTACCCCCCGGTGTGGAGGTTTGCTATTGGCTCAAGGTCAATTAATCGTAGGGGTATTTTGGACATTTTGGCCCCCATGCTTGGAAAACTATAAATAGACCCACTTGGGTACCTTTGGAGGGATGAGTTTTTGGCTTCCTCCTCCCTCGGTTTCTTCTTCTTGGTAGAGTTTGAGAGCTCTCCAAGGTACCCAGCTCAGCCATTGGTGAGGGAGGACAAGTGCTCTTGTGGCCTTCCGGGTGTGTGGTGGGACCTCCACGCTAGAGCTGAGGGTCTGTTCCTAGTTTCCCAAGTCTTTGATCCGTGACGTTCCCCCGAGTGTAGTAGGTGTGAGGTCACCCCTCTTTTGGGACCCCGAACTCCACAGAGACAAATTTTTGGTTTCAACATTTTGGTGTGGTGAGCGCGGAGAGTGACCAGCACAGAAGATCTCGGGAGAGTGCCATGGCTGGAGATCAGGGAGGTGGTGATGATCTCGGCGAGCTCCCCCACCCCGGACCCTTCGTAGGAAGGGAGGAGTTCATGGCTTCCATCCAATGCATCATGGAGATGTTGAGAGGCATTGCACATCGGGCTGACAGCTCAACCCCCACCCCCCAGGGACTGGCTCCCAGGGGTCTCGGCGAGTTGACCCAGAGTGGTCTCGGCGAGCTGCCTCCCAGGGGAACAGGCGAGATGACCCCAGCAGGGGGAGAAGGTGTTGGAGTTACCATGGTGATCTAGAAGTGGTCAAACATGTAATCTCATTGCCAACGCGATATGAGCCTGCAGGGTCGCACATAAGAGCATGTGGAGAAATTGGAAGATTGACTGTATTGGTAAAGGTTACCAATCACCACGCAGGATGGGGTCAGGCAAATGTTGCCAAGGAGATTCGTCGAGAATGGTTCGACGAGAGTCGTCGAGTATGACTCGGCGACTAAGGCAAAATCGACGAGAGTCGTCGAGTATGACTCGGCGACTAAGGCCAATTCGTCGAGAGTCGACGCGAGTCGTCGAGTATGACTCGGCGACTAAGGCATAATCGTCGAGAATCGAACTGTTCGATTCTCGCCGATTCTGCGACTGATTCTCGCCGATTCTGCGATTGATTCTCGCCGATTCTGCGATTGATTCTCGCCGAATCTGGAGGTGATTCTCGCCGAATGATTCTGAAACCCTAACTTGGGTGGTCTGCGGATAGCGATATTTTTGGACTGTTTATGCCTTTGGTATAAATAGGGGACTTAGGGTTTGGAGAAAGAAAGACAGATCGGGATTTCTCCTGTAGCCGAATCTCGTTCGCTCCGCCGATTCCCGAACCCCGACGGACGGAAGTGTTTCGCCGCCTCTTCGCTCCGCCGACCTCCTCCTCTCCGGCGACTGTCGCCGGTGTTGCTCCTCCTGGAACGGACCTAGCAGCCCGTGGAAGTGCAAGGTGCGGTTGATCTCCTTTTCGACCTTTCGTGCGACGAGAAATCGGTGTTCTCCCGCTCGTGTGGATTTCTGCAGAGACGTGGACGTTATTCCACGTAGAACTCGCCACCGACAAGGACTCGAAGCTTGGAGCATCTCCGTTCAGTTGTGACTCAACGCCGCTAAGGTAATTTTGCCTAGTTATTTGTTAACTTCTTCATTCAATTTTCATGGCCCGATCCCATCTCTTTTGGGTTATTCTTTATGATTTATTCCTTCCGCTGCGTGCACAAGCGTTGTGCCATCCTCATAGAGAAACCCAACAGAAGGAAGTGTACCAGGTAGGCGACCTGGGAAGGAAAGGATGGGAGAGGGGGTCGAGCGAGACCTCCCCGGCCGGGAGCTGTTCCCCAGCCCGACGAGTGCTAGCCCTCCAGGCGAGCAGGTCGCGCGAGTTGAGGGGGCGAGAGCACCCCTTAGGGGGCCACCCTTCAGTGAGTTGATCATCTTAGCTCCCGTTTCTGAGGGGTTCAGAGAGCCAGACATGGCTTACTATACCGGGAAGGATGATCCCGTCCAGCACCTGCAGTGGTTCGAGGATGTCGTCTCCATCAGGCCGATGACGGATGCCTTCAAGTGTCGCCTCTTTGCGATCACGCTGAAGGAGAAGGCAAGGGACTGGTTTCATCAACTCCCTCCGGGGTCAATCTACGGTTCGAGGACTTGAGCCGGAGCTTCCAGCTCCGCTTCTCCACCTCCAAGAAGAGGAAGAGGAGTCCTGAGTCCATCTTTCTAATAAGGCAGAGGGCCGAGGAGTCGCTGACCCACTATGTTGACAGGTTTCAGGAGGAGATCCTGGATATCCAGGAGATGCCAGGGTATGCCCTCCAGATGGCGTTCACGGTGGGGTTGCGCGAGGGGTTCTTCAAGATGAGCCTGACCCGAAAGGCCCCCCTTTCTTTTGAGGAGCTGATGGAAAGGGCGGCTGAGGAGATAGCCATAAAGGCGGCCAACCCGGCATTTGTCAAGAAGTTGGGGAAGCTAACAGAGTCGGAGCCAAAGAAGCAAGGTAGCTCAAGGCATCAGGAAGGAAGACAGAGAGAAGAACAGAGAGCTCAGGGGTTCCAGGGACAGGAGGGTCCGGAACCAGGCTGGAGGCAGTAGGGAGGACCTGCCCAGGATCCAGGAAGAGCTCTCATCTAGGGTGGGGGGAACTTTCATGGGGGCCAAGAGAGGTTCAACTTCCAAAGGCAAGCCCCAAGACAGCTCCTGCCCCCACCGCAGCAAGCAATGACGATTGGTCGAAGGGAGAGGAGGAATCGCAGGGGAAGAGGGAGAGACAGAGTAGAGTTACCGTGCTGTGACTTCCACCAGTTGGAGGGTCACGCTACGGCTACCTGCCCCGAGTTCCTGGAAGTGAGGGGAACGAGAGCTCCAGCCCAACAGCAGCCGCCAGAGCGGATTGAAGTTCTGCCCCAAGGAGGGGGAGGAGATGATGTATGCGAGGACCGGGTCGACGTAGGACACTGAGGAGGAATAACAGTGATCCATGGGGGGGGGGGGTGGGGATCGAAGCCGCTCGGAAGGCAAGTCGCCATGTGATGTACCGACGGAGCGTTGCCTCGACATCCCAGACCCCTCCCCCGGAAGAAAAGATCACCTTCTCGTCAAAGGACATGCCAGAGCATGAGGATCCATTCTGCGACGCCCGGGTCATCCAGGCCGCCATCGAAGGCTTTACCGTCTCCCGAATCTTGGTTGACAACGGAAGCTCTGTCAACGTCGTTTTCAAGAAAGCATTTGACGGGATGAAGGTAGAGCCAATGAGGGTGCTGGCCTCGGACGGACCCCTGGTTGGATTTTCAGGGGAGAGGAAGGAAGTCGAAGACGGAGTCGGACTCCAGGTGAAGTTATGGGGGACCTCAAGAAACTGCAGGTTCGTCATTGTTGACGCCCCAAGCAGTTACAACGCCATCTTCGGGAGGCCCCTCATCAGTGCCTTCCGTTGTGTGTCGTCTTCCCTTCACCAGTGCCTCAAGTTCAGCTCAGAAGGGATCCAGGTCAGGATCAAGGGAGACTCCAGGATGGCGAGGCAGTGTTACATCACGGCTGTCAACACCATCTCTTGGTTGGTCAAGGCGGACGAGATGGAGAAGGTCATGGAGAGCCTGAGCAGGATGGAGGTGTCCAGTGGGATGGAGTCGGAGGATGACCATTATGCCAAGACCCCCTGAAGAAGCCTCGCCTCGGCGGAGTCATGTATCTTTTTCTTATATTGTAATGAGTCCAGCCCCCGGCCGGTAGAGTCGGGGGGGGGGGGGGGGGTCATGTAACCCAACTCTTTTTCCCCGTTGGAGTTTGTTAAATTCTAGTAGTGTTCAGGTAACATGCCCAGTTCTTTTAGCTCCGAGATGATTTCGCTACCAGGCTCCCACTAGCTGGCAGGGCAAGTTGATCTCTCGTGAAAGCTAAGTTCTTTTAGCTCCGAGATGATTCCGCTACCAGGCTCCCACTAGCTGGCAGGGCAGGTTGATCTCTCGTGGAGGCTAAGTCCTTTTTGCTACGGATGATTCCGCTGTCAGGCTCTCACTAGCTGGCAGGGCAGGTTGATCTCTCGTGGAGGCTAAGTCATTTTTTCTCCGGGATGATTCCGCTGTCAGACTCTCACTAGCTGGCAGGGCATGTTGATCTCTCGTGGAGGCTAAGTCCTTCCTGCTCGCGCGGCTTATTCTTTTCAACTCTTGCAACTGCAACTTTCTTTCAATAGAAAGCCCGCTACAAGAGAGGCATTCGCTGCGGCGGGCCAAGTCTGGTGTTGTCGCTTGGCGGCTTCCTCGCTCTTTTGCTGTTCGTAGGTGGTTCAGTCTTGAGCCTCCTTTCCTCCACCATCCAACCCATCTTGCGGTAGTGCACAAAGAGTTGGTGTCAATCTTGGTACCAACAGTTTGGTTCTGTGAGCATAGACACTGAAGACTTGCGGACAAAAATGGCAGACCGCGAGTTCGCCAAGTTCTCGAGTCGTTCTAGCCCCAGTGATGCCGCTCTCTGGGAAATCCTCGAGCAGACTCAGCGAAAAGTCGAGCAATCGCGCCAGGAAGCTGAGCAGTCTCATAAGGAGACCGCCCAGCAGTTTGAGGCCATCAGCCTCGCGCTAGCCGCTCTTACTCAGCGCCTAGCCCCTCAACTCGCCGTCCTTGCGATGCCGACCTCAGCTCCTGTGGTGGGTTCTCCTCCACCACTCTATTTGCTTGCTCAGCCCGACGCTGCTCTGCGGCCTCAAGAAGAAGAATTTGTTGCTCGCCAAGGATTCTTCCGGGAAGCAGCCCAAGGGAGTCCATCTAGATTGTTGAACTTCTAGGAGAGTTATTCATACCCTCCTGCTCCAGCTGTTGTTGCTGCCCCTGTTACAGCTTGTCCTCTGTCTCCTCACGTTCTTGGCGAAGGTAACCTTCCTCTCTTGTGGTATCTTTGTCGCAACAAACATTTACTTGACTCTCTGTAACCAAACCTCGACTTCTGTGGGAGAGATGACACCCTTATATGTCAGTTGGTGAAAATCCAAGTATTTCAACTAGTGATCCTTTGGGCTAGCGATATGTCCCCAGACAGGGTTCCCGACCGCATGAGACATGTTGGTACTATTCAGGATAACTTGTGTCATATTAGCAACCAGACTGACCTCAGGTGATGTCCCAACATCACCTCTGACAACCTAAATTAAAAAGTGATTTGACATCAACATAAAAGATAAAGTTATCGCTATCCCAACCAATCATCACAAGCAAGGGAATACCTCATGTTTTGCACATGCCATCTTAAACTAGACAAAAATCTCTTAGAGAGAATCTTAAACTAGCTGGTTCGTAACCACCTGAGGGGGGACCATCTGGCATGACTTTGCGCAAGGCGGACTTGATCGAAACGGCGATCCGCCACCGCGGATGCATCCTGCTCGCCATTCTATTGTTTTTTCATATATATCATTATTATTTTTCGACTTTATTTCTTATACTTATGACCCTGAAACCATTGGCCAATCATAGCCATTGATTATGGAAGCCATAATCTTAGTTTCTTATAAATAGATATTCGGTCTGCAGTTTTTATTCATTGTTGAAATTTGGAGACCCCCTCCGCGATGCCGACTCCGTATAACCCCTTGGTGACGACTCCTCGGGTAAGATCCTTGTATCCTTTGATTTTCCCATCCCCCACACCCTCCATCTTGTTGTCCAGCCGCCACCCCCATCACACCTCCCTCCAGCCCACTCCACACATGCTGTCGCACCTCCTTTCCAGTCCGCCCACCCCGCAAACATGCCTCCACTCCTGTTTTCTCCCAGATCCAGACAGCCAACCCCATCAGAACTCCCTTCAGCCCACTCCCCACAAGTCGTCGCCCCTTCCCCCTCCCAGATCTAGCCTGCCGCTTGTCCCCTCCCCGTCTCCAGCCACCACTACTCCCTCCCTTGTAGCCTACACCCTCAGCTTTGCTGCCACCGCCCCGCCATCACGTGGAACCACCTCAGAACCCCCTTCCGCCACCAGATCTACCCAGATCTGGGCATTCCAACCCAGATCCAGCCACCCTCTTCTCTGATCCAGCCCTCCCAACCCCCAACCGGCCTTCCCCTTACCCGATCCAGTCCACTGTCCACTGGAACCCCATTTCTAGCCCTCCAACGCTCAGATCCAGCCCTATTACAGCAGCCCTAATGTGTTGTTATTTGTACTGGATGATGGTTGCAAAATTTGTTACAGATTGTTTATTACATGCTTGATTGTGTATTTTAGTTTATTATAGTGTTGCTCCTTGATAAATCTCTAACTGTAGGAAGAATTTATTTATCGCGCCCTTGTTTTTGGCCCTCCTTGTGGAGGAAAGCCAACGCCTTAAGCCTAATAGAAACTCTTCTTTCATTTATTATTTGATGTCATGTTAATTATGTTATTTGTTGTTTGTGTTATTTGTTTGCGCCTATTTGCAAGTAGTGCATGCATTGAGTCATTGGGAAGTTGGGAGTCTGTTACGTGCCTGGATTGTGGTTCGTTGGATGACTGCCGGAGGTGCGGATGATGCAAGGGTTTTAGCCCTATAAATGGTGGAGGTGAGGGAAGTTGAAACCCTAGAAGGGAGGGGGTGAGAAGAGAAGCGCTTGAGGAGAGAAAGAACTTGATATCTTTTCTTGCATAAGGATTACATGACCCCAAAGCCCTATAGATAGATACCGATGACATAACCGTAAATAACACGACATACAACAAATATTAAAAACATTTTAAATGCAATGACGACTATGACTCAATACAACACGACTCGACTCAGCATAATAATAATAATAATAATACAAGATAACTGACGGAGGATCTGTAAAACTCCATCCGTACTTGACATCGAGCTTGACCCCAAGCTCGACCTCCATCTAGATGGGCGGATCATCTGGCATCTTGATATCTCGCTAGAGCAAGGCCTGATAGCGCGTAGCAGCGGCGGCGGTGTCGGCGAGTAGCGACGGCGTCATCGGAAAAATGTGCGGTGGGAGTAATGGCTTCCGCAAGGTCGATGGAGCAGTGGTGCGCAGCAGCCACATGGAGGTCGGAGAAACGACGACCGACAGCAGGAACGGATCCGTCGGGGTCAGTGGAACACGGGATGGCAGAAGAGGCGGCGATATGGCCAGTGGAAGAGGCAAGGCAGGGACCGGCTCGGAAAGAGGCGGGAGATGATCGGAGGCGGCGAGATGATCGAAGGCGGCGGAGCAGGTGATCGGAGAGGAGGCAGAAGCGGTGGAAGGACGACCACCGTGGAGAGAGGTGGTACATCAGCTTCCGGTGGCAGCGGCGGCGGCTATGGTTGCACCAGGCATGTCGGTGGCGGGGTAGATGAGGGTGGCAGAGTGATAGAAGAGCTCCCCACGGGGCGTGGCCAATCGCGACGCTCAACAAGAGGAGTTTGGTTGGAGCATGTGAGCGAGTCGCGCGTCAAGCTGTCAAGCTGAGCGAATATTTGGGCGATGAGATCCTCGTTGTCGATGGAGAATGGAGCGGACATGATGAGAATGTGGAATAATTAATTAACTATTTAAATAATTAGTTAATAATCATGAGAAGAATTGGACATGTAATTAATCTAGGTGATTAATTAAGTAGGAAAAGGAAGAGAGAGGTGGTGGGAGAAACAAGGTTGTGGGGTAATGATGAAAGTTGCTGGAAAAAAAAGGAAAAAATAAAACTTATGTGGGGCCCACAGTGGATAATTATAGAAATACATGGCTCTACCAGGATGTTACGGGCGCAGGGCTCGAAAAGGCCATAGATCGACGTTATCAGAGCTTGAGGGGTGGGGGCAGAAACGAAAAGCAGAGCAGTGCAGCGTCTACAAAGGATTCGCTGGTTGCTGGAGACGCCGGTTTCCGCTTCGGCGAGGACTGCGACATGGAACGATGGTGGTTGCGGGTTCTGTGGCTGGGGACGAAACGGCGTGGAGTGAGGTTGTGGCTTCACTGAGGGCATTGTTCCACTCGATGGTCGGAGCTGTAGCCGTTACGGGCCTGCGATCTTGCTATAGGCGTTAGGGTGCAACGACGAGGGGTTTGCTAGCGCAGGGGAAGAAGTGTGCAGGTCTGGAAGGTTAAGAGCAGCGGCAACTATGGGGAACGACGGGAAGAGAGGCTTTGATACCAAGTTTGTTACGTGTTTGGATGGTGGTTCATCGAATGGTAACCAGAGGTGCGGATGAGGTGGGGATGCAAGAGTTGTTAGCCCTAGAAATGGAGGACGTGAGAGAAGTTGAAACCCTAGAAGGGAGGGGGTGAGAAGAGAAGAGCTCGAGGAGAAAAAGAACTTGATATCTTTTCTTGCATAAGGATTACATGACCCCAAAGTCCCTATATATAGGCGTCGATGACATAACCGTAAATAACACGACATACAACAAATATTAAAATCACTTAAATGTTACGACGACTATGACTCAATACAACACAACTCGACTCGGCATAATAATAATAATACAAGATAACTGACGGAGGATTCGTAAACTCCATTCGTCCTTGACATCGAGCTTGACCCCAAGCTCGAACTCCACCTAGATGGGCGGATCATCTAACATCTTGATCTCCTGACAAAATGAGGTCTGATAGCGCATAGCAGCGACGACGTTGTCAGCGAGTAGCGAAGGCGCCGTCGGAAATATGCACGGCTGGAGTAATGGCTTCTGCAAGGTTGGTGGGGCGGTGGTGAGCAGCAGCCACAAGGAGGTCGGAGAAGCAATGACCGGCAGCAGGAACGGATCCGTCGGGGTTAGCGGAGTGCGGGCCGGCATAAGAGGCGGCAATGTGGCCGGTGGAAGCGGCGATGTCGCCGGTGGAAGCGGCAAGGCAAGGACCGGCGTGGAAAGAGTCGGGAGAGGAGGCGGAAGCGGTGGAAGGACAATCACCGTGGAGAGAGGTGGTACATCAGCCGCCGGTGGTAGCGGAGGAGGCGGTGGCTGCACGAGGCGAGTCGGTGGCGGGGCAGACGAGGGAGGCAGAGTGATAGAAGAGCTGCCCGCGGGGTGTGGCCAGTCGCGATGCTCAGCATGAGGAGTTTGGAGCTTGCGGTCGAGTCGCGCGTCATGACTGTCAAGCCGAGCGAATATTTGGGCGGTGAGATCCTCGGTGGCTGCGGAGAATGGAGCGAACATGATAAGAATGTGGAATAATTAATCAGGGTGATTAATTAGTAGGAAAAGGAAGAGAGAGGCGGTGGAAGAAACAAGGTTGTGGGGTAATGATGAAACCTGTTGGAAAAAAAAAGGAAAAAACAAAACTTATGTGGGGCCCACAGTGGATAATTATAGAAATACAAGGCTCTGCCAGGATGTTACGGGCGCAGGGCTCGAAAAGGCCGCGGCTCGAGGTTAGCATGGGGCAGAAATGAAAAGTTGTGCAGCGTTGACAAAGGATTCACTGGTTGCTGGAGACGCCGGTTTCTGGTTAGGCGAGGACTGCGACCAGAAACGATGGTGGCGGCGGGTTCTGTGGCTGGGGACGAAACAGCGAGGAGTGAGGTTGTGGCTTCACTGAGGGCGTTGTTTCACTCGATGGGCCTGCGAACTTGCTGGAGGCGCTAGGGTGCAGCTGCGAGGGGTTTGCTGGCGCAGGGGAAGAAGCGAACTGGTCTGGAAGGGAAGAGCAGCGGCAACCGAGAGGAATGAAAGTTTGTTACGTGTCTGGATGGTGGTTCTTCGGATTGCAGCCGGAGGTGTGGAGGAGGTGGGCATACAAGGGTTGTTAACTTTAAAAATGGTGGAGGAGGTGAGAGAAGTTGAAACTCTAGAAGGGAGGGTGTTAAAAGAGAAGAGCTTGAGGAGAGAAAGAACTTGATATATTTTCTTGTATAAGGATTACCTGACCCCAAAGGCCCTATATATAGGTGTCAATGACATAACCGTAAATAACAAGACATACAACAAATATTAAAAACACTTGAATGCTATGACTCAATACAACACGACTCGACTCATAATAATAATAATAATAATAATAATAATAATAATAATAATAATAATAAAAATAATAATAGTAATACAAGATAACTGGCGGAGGATCCGTAATAGAATCGACCCTCACTCACCGTTAGTGTGCATTCTAGGAGTTCACTACACACCCTACCCTACATCACCGCCTCAATCAATATCGGCTTAGCATGATGCACCCTGTGAATGAAACTACACATGTAACTAAGTATCCAATACCATAGGAACCAGCAACAACCCCCCTCCTCTTTTGTTTTGCCCTCTAAAAGTGAAATGGGATGATGCTTCCTAGTAGAAATGATATCTGAAGATCATAACCATCTGGGCAAAACTTCTAGTCATATGATGCTTCATCTCTTCCCAACTCTTGATGTTTGCCCTATCATGCCTTCTTTAAGATATCAAATTCTTCCACTATAGATTAGCATGCTCTTTCAACTTAGAGGTAACCTTCTTGAACCTTTCTTCATGTGAATAATCCTTGTAGGCAAAGGAATAGGGTTCCCCAAGTTGAGATGTGTCACCTAAGCTCAATCATCTCCGTGTTATGTGTTCCTCCTAGATCAGAGACCAGACCAAACAATAATATCACCAATAATTTTATGAAACCAACAATACAAGGACATATATTTAACTTGAGTTTGTAAAATCAACCAAACACCAAAGGAAGTGAAAAATGGTAGGAATGATGTTTCTTTTAGTAGGAATGGGTCTACTTGAGAAAGTCCTGAGATACTAAGATAGAGCAATTCAGCAAATATGAAGAGGCTTCTTCGTTATAAGTCACACTCACTTGCATGAAATTTAAAATAAGGCATGGAAAGCATAGCTGTACCTTTTACACACCCATTGGATCATGTTATTCAGTGCCCGTGCTACCAAAGATTTGGAACCTGGTTGACCTATGAACCTCTGCGTGTTTCGTGCGTTTGCACATGTGATTCACACTTGTTGTTTTTTAAACAGTAGACTGTAATTTAATTTTGATATTTTTCTTTGAAATTCATGTTTTTGTTTTTTTTACTTTTTCGCATTCTGAAGATCAGAAGCGCCTTGAATTTGTAATCTAATGGGTAAAAAAAATCAACTCTTGATCAAAACTACAAATGGTACCTTAATCTCATTTTAAATCTGTTGAAATAATAACTTCAGTTACCAAATAACCCCCTTTTAGGCTTCTTCCTGACTCCATCTTTGCTTTCCATTTCAGCTTATCCTCGCTATCGGCACCAAGTTGGAGCTCATCATCATGGAAATGGTTAATGAAGTAGCTGAAAAACATTCGACCATAGAAGGAGAATTAGTCATCAGGCCTTCAGACCATTACTTCTGGTTTCACCGGCCACAAATTCTCCTCTTCTGCATTCACCTGATACTTTTCATGGTGTCTTTTCAATTTGCGTATTTCTTCTGTATATTGGTAAGCAGTATTCCAATATAGGGCAGCCCGGTGCACAGAGCATCCCCGCACAGCGAGGGTCCGGGGAAGGGTCCCACCACAAGGGTGAAATGTCGGCAAACCTTACCCTGCATTTTTGCAGCCTCTTGCAAAAATACCGGGTAAGGTTTGCCTACATTTCACCCTTGTGACGGGACCCTTCCCGGACACTCGTTGTGCGGGTATGCTTTGGGCGCCGGGCTGCCCTTTATTGATAAGCAACATTCCACACTTTATTCGCTTAAGATTTGTGAACATGAAATCTTCCACATCTTCATTATTCATCGTGTAAATTTAAGATGCCACCATATTCATCTTGCTTTCAACACCCAAAGTAACATGTGAGATCTATTAGTATATAAAGTGCACTAGGCTACATAAGATTCCCCAATATTCGACTATCCAACAATGATCAGTTATTTGACATCTTATATATAAGATGAGTTTAATTTATGATAATTGCCACATGACTAAAAATTACTGAATTAAAAAACTACAAATATTTTACTTGGTTTTGACAATATTCAAAAGGTCATGTGATGTAGGGGTAGGCTACGGATGCACAAAACCTATGACTTCAGGTGATAGTGCAAGGGTGACACGCTAATCCAAACCTACATGCAATGTAATGATCGATATGCTGACGAATAAATTATAGAATGTAAATTTTCAACACCACGCAGAAATTTGAATAGAAAACAAATTATTTAATTTAGCGAATTATAATGAGTTCCTCCGCTCGGAGGGCCAAAGCGAAGCGCGCGGCGAATGTTTCCTCCTGCAAATTATTAGTGTATCAAAACAAATTTCCACAAACAAGAATCGCAGCAAAATATTGCAAATCACTAAATGAAAAATGTCGAATCAAATAATACAGTACTACAAAAGCTCACGAAGTAGAGGGCTGAACCGAGGCACTGAAGATTTAGAGGGCCGGATGTGTAGATCGTCGATCGGAGATGGAGCCGGTGGCGAGGCGACGGTGGTGCATGCTGTCCTTAGCGGTAAACGGTGAAAACGGACAATAAAACGGTGGATCTGGCCACGTATAAGTAGATCCGGGCCGGGGAGGGGTGGATCCGCTATTTAGAGTCGGATCCAGGCAAAAATGAAAAGCATGAGTGGAGGAAATAACGGATCGGGAGGCTATAACTCTAGATCTGGATGGATCTAGGATTTTAGGGTTGTTAGAATGGTGGATCCACGAAGGGGAGTTAGCAGATTTGGGAGGAAGGGGAGGTGGAGGGCGGCGGGTTATTAGGGCAACTTTTAGGGGGTGGCCGGCGGTGGGGAAGGGTGAGGGCTGGTCGGCCGGTAATGGGGAGAGGACAAGGGGTGGCGGCGGCCCTATAGCGATGGTGGAGAGACGGCGGGTTGGAGGGGAGGAGGCGGGTTGGGTGGCGAAAAAAGGGCAGCAGGACGGCTGTTTTCGGGGGCTGGAATGGAGGGCTGCAGCGGGTGAAACGAAGGTTTGAGGCATGGAAAATGAAGGTGGGGGTAGGGATTACCTTGGGGAGGAGTTTGGAGGCCTAGGAGTCGTCATCTAGGGTTCCACGACATCGGCACCGGGGAGGGATCGCGGGATTCTGGGATTCAATGTCTCCAAAATTTGCAATGCCCTAGTTCAGCCAGTTAGACCAATATTTATAAGAAGAGAACAAACTAGGGCTTCACCTTCAATGGCTATGATTGGCCGGTGGGATCGGCCACTAAATACATGAAAATAAACTAAAAAAAACTAATATATGTTTTTGACTCGGTGCAACGTGCCAGACGCAATCGCGGAGTCCGATTGTCGATCTGGGCACGCCATATATGGTAAGCCGCCAAATCAACCCAGAACTGGACCAAAGCTCGTGCTCGTCTCTACTCCGCATCAATTTCCCCGGCTTGAAAGAATTCATCTCCCGATGAATTGGGATCAGAATTCTCTCGATGAATGTCAGGTACAACTCGAAGAGGTCCACCGGGAGTCGTCCAAGTGTTGTCGACGGAAGAGTGTCCTCGCCCATCAACTCCCCTGATTGAAAAGCAGTCATCTCCGGTGAATGGAGACCGTCGTGTTGAAGTCAAAGTCCAGGGGCGAATCAATCATGCTCTGCTACAAGTATCCAAGCGTCAACTGCATCGGGGCGGTCCCGCCAATGTACCAAGTAGCGACAGCGCAACCCATCTGATGTAGGAACAAACTGGTGGAATCTAAACTCTGTGATGCTTCCATCGCTCATCTCTCAAAGGGTGGAACCCGGTGCGATCGGTGGTGCCTGCGGTGAAACCAAAGAAGACGAGTTCCCAGGTGGGTGGACTGGGGTGGCCATTAGACGGTGGTGATGTATGAGGGTTTTAAGGTAACGACAGTGAGAGTGGCGATGGCTGGGTATATCCACTACTCGGGTCCATATACTCGTGAGGTTCGTAGTATGGAGTCATATCCTCAACATTAAATACCGGGTGAATTCCCATACTATCCGGGATATCGAGCCGGTGGGCATTTGTCCCAATGCGACTAATAACTAAGTACAGACCCATTCGCCTAGCGCTTAACTTCTTGGCAGGCCCCGAAGGGAGCCTCTCTGGGCGGATTCGTACCATTGCCATTTCGCCTTCATTAAATATTCGTTCTCGTCTTCGTTTATCTGAATGGGCTTTATAATTTTCATTGCTTGTTATTATTTTTCGGCGAACCGACTCATGTAATGCATGCAAATGATGAACAAGTGATTCAACTGACTCACGCAAATGAAGCGAATGATGCATATAGAGCATAACATACTCGACACACTTTCTAGTGGAAGGATTGACAATGACTTGGATGTTACTAACATGGGGTGGCCTATCAGGAGGCTTACCGGGTGGCCGATAGAAAAATCTGGGGTGACCGACATCATCCCCCTTGGGGACGACGTAGATGGTGACAAAATAGTGCGGAGCTCTGGTGTGATGGGTACCTCTCAAATGATATAGCCCGTCAGTTGGCTCGCCAGGGGGTGTATACCAAAAGTCATCACGTGTGAGATGATCACTAGTGCGAATACACGATTCATCACTAAAGTGTAGGAGGGAAGGCTTGACAATTGAGCCTCTTGGGGACTTGATCCCGAAGAGGTCGATAATGATATGATAGTCCACCGCGTGGAGGGCACCAATAATAGTAGTATCTGTGGGAGAAAGTATGATACCCACAACAAAATCAATGCTAGCCTCATGAACCTCCCAAGGGAGTAGTGGCTCATTAAGAGACTTATCTAGGGGTTCAACAATGAGGTCATTACTAATGGGAAGGTCCCTCAGATGAGTATCGTTGATAGAGGTAGCGTCCTCTTAAGTGGGTGAGGCAGCCACTATGAAGTCAACACTATACTCTCGACTCTCATTAGTGAAGTGACTCGAGATAGTACTAAGAGAAGAATAGGGGATGCCCAGACTCAAGTGTGGGTCAATCGATATAGTAGTGAAGTGACTCGAGATAGTACTAAGAGAAGAATAGGGGATGCCCAGACTCAAGTGTGGGTCAATCGATATAGTGTCGAGAACTGTTTCTTTGTTCAAAGGGGACACTAGGTGTAGGTGTAGGTCTAGGTGAGCTGAAAAGGATGGGTATACTATCACAACGTCACTAGGTCGCTCGTACTCACCCACGTGATCATGCTCACTAGTCATGCTAGTATCACTCTCCACCTGTATCAAAAGGTCATGATCAGATTCAACCTCAAGATCACAAGAGTACTGAATCTCATCAAACTGAGAAGAATCAAAACCAAGTGTCAAGTATCTTATCTTGGTTGGAGCACTACTCGCCGCATCGGTGGCTTGACCCAAATCCCTAGGCTTTCTTCGTAATGTAGATTTTAGGTGATCAAACTGAGCTTCTAAGAGATCAAAGCGGTCAAGTACTAATCGCATAAATTCAGCCTCAGGTAACTCTATTGGTGGAACACTAGGAGGGTCTTGACATGTATTGTGATCATGCCGATGGTGACCTCTATAGGGTTTCTGAGGGTCGTCTAGACGGTAGTTTCTAACATAATCGGATTGTGCTCGTAGGTGCGTATGGGCCCTGTGAACGTGCAGTGGAGGTCGCTCATATCCAAACTCAGGTTCCCTTTTTAGAGATGTGTAGCGACGATGACCTGAACGATATTCAATTCTATCGTCATGAAGTCGCGGAGAGGTGTAATGACGAAGGCTTGAGGACCTCTCGTCGTGGTGATCACCTCTAGCATAATGAGATTGTGTTGAGGGGTCGACACGATCTCTAGGAGTGGTATGCGGGGAATGATGATAATCATAATAATAACATGAATGTTTTTCTAAAGGGGTTCTATGAGGTCGGATATAACTAGACTCAGGATCCCTAGAGAGGGGGACTGCCGTCGGTGAAAACTAGACATAAAGGAACCAAAAAACTATTTAAAACCTACCACTACGAAGTATGCAAATGGCCTAACCTCCCTCTGATACCAAAAATGATGTAGGGGTAGGCTATGGGTGCACAAAACCTATGATGCTAGGTGATAGTGCAAGTGTGACACGCTAATCCAAACCTACATGCAATGTAATGATCGATATGCTGACGAATAAATTATAACAATGTAAATTTTCAACACCACACAGAAATTTGAATAGAAAACAAATTATTTAATTTGGCAAATTATAATGGCTTCCTCCGCTCGAAGGGACAAAGCGAAGAGCGCGGCGAATGTTTCCTCCTGCAAATTATTAGTGCACCAAAATAAATTTCCACAAACAAGAATCGCAGCAAAATATAGCAAATCACTAAATGGAAAATGTCGAATCAAATAATACAGTACTATAAACGCTCACAAAGTAGAGGGCTGAATCGAGACACTGAAGATTTAGAGAACCGGATGTGTAGATCGGCGATCGGAGATGGAACCAATGACGAGGTGACGGTGGCGGTGGTTGTCCTCGGCAGTAAACGGTGAAAACGGACAATAAAATGGTGGATCCAACCACGTATAAGTAGATCTGGGCCGGGGAGGGGTGGATCCGCTATTTAGGGTCAGAACCAGGCAAAAATGGAAAATATGAGTGGAGGAAATAACAGATCAAGAGGCTATAACCCTAGATCTGGATGGATCTAGGATTTTAGGGTTGTTAGAATGGTGGATCCACGAAGGGGAGTTGGCGGATTGGGGAGGAAGGGGAGGTGGAGGCCGGCGGGTTATTAGGGATACTTTTAGGGGGTGGCCAGCGGTGGGGAAGGGTGAGGGATGGTCGGCCAACAATGGGGAGAGGAAAAGCAGTGGCGGCAGCTCTATAGCGCCGGTAGAGAGGCGGCGGGTTGGAGGGGAGGAGGCGGGTTGGGCGGCAGAAAAAGGGCAGCAGGCCGGCTATTTTCGGGGGCTGGAATGGAGGGCTAGAACGGGTGAAACGAAGGTTTGAGGCGTGGAAAATGAAGGTGGGGGTAGGGATTACCTTGAGGAAGAGTTTGGTGACTTAGGAGTCGTCACCTAGGGTTCCACGACATTGGCACCGGGGAGGGATCACGGGATTCCGGGATTCAATGTCTCCAAAATCTGCAATACTCTGGTTCAGCCACTTAGACCAATATTTATAAGAAGAGAACAAACTAGGGCTTCACTATCTAAGACTATGATTGGCCGGTGGGATCGGCCACTAAATACATGAAAATAAACTCAAAAAAATAAACTAATATATGTTTTTGACTCGCGGCGACGTGTCGGACGCAATCGTGGAGTCCGATCGTCGATCCGGGCACGACATATATGGTAAATCGCCAAATCAACCCCGAACGGGCCCAAAGCTCGTGCTCGGCTTTCCTCCGCATCAATCTCCCCGACTTGAAAGAATTCATTTCCCAATGAATTGGGATCGGAATTCTCTCGATGAATGTCAGGTACAACTCGAAGAGGTTCGTCGGGAGTCGTCCAAGTGTCGACGGAAGAGTGTCCTCGCCCATCAACTCCCCTGACTGAAAAGTTGTCATCTCCGGTGAATGGAGACAGTCGTGCTGAAGTCGAAGTTCAGGGGCGAATCGATCAAGCTCTGCTGCAAGTATCCAAACGTCAACTGCATCAGGCCGGTCCCGCCAATGTACCAAGTAGCGACAATGCGGCCCATCTGAAGTTGGAACAAACTGCTGGAATCTGAACTCTGTGATGCTCCCATCGCTCATCTCTCGAAGGGTGGAACCCGGTGCGATCGGTGGCGCCTGCGGTGAAACCAAAGAATACGAGTTTCCAGGTGGGGGGATATCAATAGTGGGTGGACTGGGGTGGCCATCAGACGGTGGTGACGTATGAGTGTGGTGACGTATGAGGGTGGTAAGGTAACGATGGTGGGGGTGGGGATGGCTGGGTATCTCCACTGCTCGGGTCCACATACTCGTGAAGTTCGTAGTATGGAGTCAGATCCTCAACATTAAACACCGGGTGAATTCCCATACTAGCCGAGATATCGAGCCGGTAGGCATTTGTCCCAATGCGACTAATAACAGAGTACAGACTCATTCGCTTAGCGCTTAACTTCTTGGCAGGCCCCGAAGGGAGCCTCTCTGGGCAGATTCGTATCATTGCCCTTTCGCCTTCATTAAATATTCGTCCTCGCCTTCGCTTATCTGCACGGGCTTTATAATTTTCATTGCTTGTTATTATTCGTCGGCGAACCGACTCTTGTAATGCATGCAAATGATGAACAAGTGACGCAACTGACTCATGCAAATGAAGCGAATGATGCACATAGAGCATAACATACTCGATGCACTTCCTAGGGGAAGGCTTGCCAATGACTTGGATGTTACTAACATGGGGTGACCTATCAGGAGGCTTACCGGGTGATCGATAGAAAAATCTGGGGTTATCGACGTCATTGTCCTTTGGGACGACGTAGATGGTGACAAAATAGTGCGGAGCTCTGGTGTGATGGGTACCTCTCAAATGATATAGCCCGTCATGTGGCTCGCCAGGGGGTGTATACCAAAAGTCATCACGTGTTAGATGATCACTAGTGTGGATGTACCATTCATCACTAAAGTGTAGGAGGGAAGTCTTGGCAATTGAGCTTCTCGGGGACTTGATCCCGAACAGGTCGATAATGATATGGTAGTCCACCGCGTGGAGGGCACCAATTACAGTAGTGTTTGTGGAAGCAAGTATGACACCTACAACAAAATCAATGCTAGCCTCATGAACCTCCCAAGAGAGTAGTGGCTCATCAAGAGACTTATCTGAAGGTTCAATAATGATGTCATTAATAATGGGAAGGTTCCTCAGATGAGTATCGCTGATAGAGGTAGCGTCCTTGTAAGTGGGTGAGGCAACCACTATGAAGTCAACACTATACTCTCGACTCTCAGTAGTGAAGTGACTCGAGATAGTACTAAGAGAAGAGTAGGGGATGCCCAGACTCAAGTGTGGGCCAATCGATATAGTGTTGAGAACTGTGTCTTTGTTCAAAGGGGACACTAGGTCTAGGTGTAGGTCTAGGTGAGGTGAAAAGGAGGGGTATACCATAACAACGTCACTAGGTCGCTCGTCCTCACCCACGTGATCATGCTCACTAGTCATGCTAGTATCACTCTCCACCTGTATCAATAGGTCATGATCAGATTCAACCTCAAGATCACATGAGCATTGAATCTCATCAAAATGAGAAGGATCAAAACCAAGTGTCGAGTCTCTTATCTTGGTGGGAGCACTACTCGTCGCATCGGTGGCTTGACCCAAATCGCTAGGCTTTCTTCGTAATGTAAATCTTAGGTGATCAAACTGAGCTTCTAAGAGATCAAAGCGGTCAAGTTCTAATCGCATAAATTCAGCCTCAGGTAACTCTATTGGTAGAACACTAGGAGGGTCTTGACATGTATTGTGATCCTACTGATGGTTACCTCTATAGGGTTTCTGAGGGTTGTCTAGACGATAGTTCCTAACATAATCAGATTGTGCTCGTGGGTGCGTATGGGCCCTGTGAACGTGCAGTGGAGGTCGCTCATATCCAAACTCAGGTTCCCTTTTTAGAGGAGATGTGTAGCGACGATGACCTGAACGATATTCAATTCTATCACCATGAAGTCGCGGAGAGGTGTAATGACGAAGGCATGAGGTCCTGTCGTAGTGGTGATCGCCCCTAGCATAATGGGATTGTGTCGAGGGGTCGACGCGTTCTTTAAGAGTGGTATGCGGGGAACGATGATAATCATAATGATTACATGAAGGTTTCTCTAAAGGAGTTTTATGAGGTTGGATATAAGTAGACTCAGGATCCTTAGATAGGGGAGACTGCCGTCGGTGAAAACTAGACATAAATAAACACAAAAACTATTTAAAACCTACCACTACGAAGCATGCAAATGCCCTAACCCCCCACTGATACCAAAAATGATGTAGGGGGTAGGCTACGGGTGCACAAAACCTAACGAATAAATTATAGCAATGTAAATTTTCAACACGACGCAGAAATTTGAATAGAAAACAAATTATTTAATTTAGCGAATTATAATGGTTTTCTCCGCTCGAAGGGACAAAGCGAAGCGCGCGGCGAATGTTTCCTCCTGCGAATTATTAATGTACCAAAACAAATTTTCACAAACAAGAATCGCAGCAAAATATGGCAAATCACTAAATGGAAAATGTTGAATCAAATAATACAGTACTACAATAGCTCACAAATTAGAGGGCTGAACCGAGGCATTGAAGATTTAGAGAGCCAGATGTGTAGATTGGCGGTCGGAGATGGAACCGGTGGCGAGGCGACGGTGGTGTTGGCTTTCCTCGGCGGTAAACGGTGAAAACGGACAATAAAACGGTGGATCCGGCCACGTATAAGTAGATCCGGGCCGGGGAGGGGTGGATCTGCTATTTAGGGTCGGATCCGGGCAAAAATGGAAAGTATGAGTGGAGGAAATAACGGATCGGGAGCCTATAACCCTAGATCTGGACGGATCTAGGATTTTAGGGTTGTTAGAATAGTGGATCCACGAAGGGGAGTTGGCGGATTGGGGAGGAAGGGGAGGTGGAGGCCGGCGGGTTATTAGGGCAACTTTTAGGGGGTGGCCGGCGGTGGGGAAGGGTGAGGGCTTGTCGGCCGGCACTGGGGAGAGGACAAGGGGTGGCGGTGGACCTGTAGCGGCGGTGGAGAGGCGGCGGGTTGGAGGGGAGGAGGCGGGTTGGGCGGCGGAAAAAGGGCAGCAGGCCGGCTGTTTTCGGGGGCTGGAATGGAGGGCTGCAGCGGGTGAAACGATGGTTTGAGGCATGGAAAATGAAGGTGGGGGTAGGGATTACCTTGGGGAGGAGTTTGGAGGCCTAGGAGTCGTCACCTAGGGTTCCACGGCATCGGCACCGGGGATGGATCGCGGGATTCTGGGATTAAATGTCTCCAAAATCTGCAATACCCTGGTTCAGCCACTTAGACCAATATTTATAAGAAGAGAACAAACTAGGGCTTCACCATCAACTGCTATGATTGGCCGGTGGGATCGGCCACTAAATACATGAAAATAAACTCAAAAAAATAAACTAATATATGTTTTTGACTCGCGGCGACGTGCCGGACGCAATCGCGGTGTCCGATAGTCGATCCGGGCAGACATATATGGAAAGTCGTCAAATCAGCCCCGAACGGGTCCAAAGCTCATGCTCGTCTCATCATGACTGCACTAGTGTTTTTTTATTCTTTTTGTGATGTTCAGCTCATTACAAAAAGAGTGATTAGAGTCTACTACTAACGCACATAATAAAATTGTCCAAAAGGTTTCACGGCAGGAGGGTTGTTAATGTACACATCAGATTCCACATCTCTATCCAACATCTGTGATACACAATTTAAACATGGTGTTGGAAATGTTTTGATTTGAGTGAATAAAAATCCTTTTTCACATTTGTTATGTCTCACTGCAGAACAAATGAGTAATATCTAATGAAAAATACTGATTCATTGTCAGATAGCGTACGGTTACCACTCCTGCATCATGGATAAAACAGAGTATGTCGTGCCGAGACTCATAATTAGGTATATAAAAGCCTCTTATTTTGTGCACACTGAATTTTGCTGTCTGCATCTTAAATATCTTTGAAGATTATTAATTTTTCTTGTACTGCTTTTCTATAGTTTTGGGGTACGGATATTTGCCAGCTACAGCATCCTACCTCTGTATGCAATTGTCACACAGGTGAACTGTTTATTTCTGAATCCTCATTTTCGTTGTTTTCCTTCAAATGTCACACAAGGTGTTAGACCCGAGCTATTTCAAATCAACTTCAAAGAAAAAAAAATCAGCCATGTTACCTTGAGACTACCTCTTCTCTTACCTAATCAGAGGCTTATTTGTGATTTTATAATTTTTCTCCGCTAAGGCTTCGTTTGGCGCGGTGGTGGCAGTCGTGAACGTGGTGATCATAAACCGTCATTCGTAAACGCCCGACCTCACCTAAACAAATTCCTGTATTTTATGCTCAAAACTATTTTACTTTTTAGGTAGTGGTCATAACTTTTGTCTTGCCAAACATACATTCTATGATAATGACGTTTTTGACCAAACTCACCTGAGAAAATAAGCCGTGCCAAACGAAGCTTAAATCTCGGTTGTTTCTTCTTATCGTATAGTACACTTCATTTTGACCGCACAATCATAACTCTAGAATTATATACGCATCTAGACCATCATTCTTCTCAAGTGTTAATTACCAGAACCACCGCGAGGGATTTTGCATAATTGCAGGGACCTCCATTCTATTTTGTTAATTGCAACGTTACAAATACCCCCTCCCAGTTAAAATACATTGCGTCTGAACCTGCCCATAAACTACGAGGTACAAATTTTTGTACTAAAAAATAATAGTGCAAACTCAGAGGTGATTCCCTATAATTATGTAGAATCTCAAGGGAGATCAAAATAATTAACCCTTTTTAGGAACATTCTATATTATTTATAGATGATCACATAGTTTAATGCCACCTAATTCATGCTACATAAGCAAATAAATACTTACCTCAAAGAAGGAAATACCCATATTAGAGCAACTCAGTTGTTGCTTTTTGATTGGTGTTTATGTAGCTTCTTATTAGACATTGTTTGTAGGTTCATGTAACTGTACACATTGTTTGTGGGATTTTTTTTTAAAATTCGCCTGACTATTTTAGAGGGCTGATATGTTTTTTTTGGATATATAGATGGGAAGTACATTCAAACCAGTCATATTTAATGAACACATAAAGGAGGGGCTTATTCATTGGGCTAGTGAGGCGAGGAAGAGAGCAAACAGTTCAAAATCATCGAGGACTGTGAGCACACAAAAAGCCGAAGAGTTTCAGATTCAGAGTGACTCTGCAAAAAATGATTCTCTTATGGAAGAGGGCGGAGCTGAAATAGTTGAAGAACATGGGCCGGATAGTTGTTAGAACAACCACAATGCAACCTGGGTTTAGTCGCGGGTTGGTTGGCGGCTGACCAGTTTGAGAGGCACTAGATTCTATGTTCTCGTGTATTCCAGCATAATCTGATTGATTAATCTGAGGCTGTTAACGAAAATGCCATGGTCCTAGGGCTAGGGTAATGCAATTTTTGAGTAGTTTACTTTTGAGTGAGCGCGCGCTTCACTCTACTAGCATCTCGTACAGCAATAGGCTATAAGTTCAGTTTGTTCGGGCATTTTTCTCTATTGCGTTCTTTAGAAAATGCAAATACTACTATTTTAACCAATTAATAGTTTTCTCCCAAAAATTTATTTTTTGTCACTCCATTCAAGAACACTATTTTGTTTTTCATCCTCAACCGCTCCATCTCTAACTGCCACCACTCACCCAAACGGATCCGGATCCCCTGCAGTTCCTCCGGGAACTGCAGGGGGTGGAGTTCGCAATTTGCGGATTAACGGAGCGAAATTAGAAAAAGTGTTTAACATGAAAGTTATAGATATTGTTGAGACGAATAACTTGTATGTTGAACATTTTTTGATTTGAAGTCGTTTAAACCTCCGATTTGGGCCCCGAAAAAAAACCGTCCGCAAATAATTAATTAAATATTTTGCGGACGGTTTTTTTTCGGGGCCCAAATCGGGGGTTTAAACGACTTCAAATAAAAAAATATTCAACATGAAAGTTATTCGTCTCAACGATATCTACAACTTTCATGTTAATCACTTTTTCTAATTTCGCTCCGTTAATCCGCAAATTGCGAACTCCACCCCCTGCAGTTCCCGGCCTCCGGGAACTGCAGGGGATCCGGATCCCACCCAAACGGGCCCCTAAAGAACTGGAAGATATTTGTGGATAAGTTCAGTAAGAATATTTGGACTCTATTACCATCACAGATCAGGGAAACATCTGACATGCACGTTCACCAAGAAAAACTGACTAATCTCGACAAAATTATCAACACGTACATAGAGTAATGCAAACAGTGTTCCCTGATCCTCATAATAGCATTGCACTCACTATTGAAGTATTGTAGAGAATTATGGGTCGGGCAATACGTCCAGAGTTCAAACAGTCCTCATCAATTGGAGGGATGATGTGAAAGCTGGCACGATTCGATTCTCTGTTAGGACAAATGATGGGTCCTTGATAGCCGGATTTGCTCATTGCTATGAGTATTATTATTTTGCAATCTATGAGAAGTGTCATGCTCTTATGCAGAAACCCATGCCCTCAAAGACAACTTTAACATATTCATGTATTTTGCGACTCACGGGTTATCACACATTGCATCAAAGGCAAACACTTAAACAAGTGAGACGCCCTTGGAAAGTCGGAAACACTATTTTCTAGCTTCTTAGGGCGTGTCTTGCGTTGCGGATTCTGCGCAGTCTCAATCTATGTAACGTGTATGTAGGTGCGCTATAGGGCTCTGCCACTTAAAGACAAGCCGGACCTTTAAATGGCATCAAAATCTCACATGTTTACAAGGACTGCAATCTAGTGATTGATGCCTGGCCAAGCATGCTACATTTGGATTTGGTTTCAACATTCCTTGCCCCAAATCAATTGGCCATCCTGGTAGTTCGTTTAACTACAATCTTGTGTAATGATTGATGGTTCTGTGCTTTTAAACCATAGTAATAAAAACATCACAAATATGATATTGCCTGACCCTGTCTCTACTCTTAAGATCACACACACACACAAACATCAAAATGATCCTAAAAAAATATACATAAATATTGCAATTTTTATTTTGTAAAATAATATACGTTTTGACTTAAAAATATTAATTTTGAATTTAATATAATTGATTAGTTTAATGTAGTTTTCTCGAAAATACCACTGATATGGCTAATGACAACTTTCCTTGAATACACTGCTGACATGCCTAATTATAACTTACCATAATAGGTGTATGAGCTTTACTAAAAATTTTTTTTGAATTTAAATGAATTTTCATCGTTACTTCTATTTTTTATAGTGTAATTATTTGAATGAACATTGTATTTTAAATTTTTTTTTGAAATAGATTATAATATATGAAAAAAAAATGAGGGCATAATTGATATTTTTTTAATGTTTCACCAAAGATAATTTTTCTCTTATAATAGTGATATATATATATATATATATATATATATATATATATATATATATATATATATATTCTTGACATACTGTGTAATCCTGACATACCATCCAATCAATATGAACCGTCCAATCTGATTAGATCATAACATCTCAACCATTCGATCACACAAACGAATCAAGATCGTCCACCTAAATTTTCCTAGGGCTCCTAAATCTAGAGTAATAGTGTGTCCTAAACCTATAAATTAAATAAGGTTCCTATCTGATGGGGATGAACCTCATTTAAAGCCTTAGAGGTGCATTCAACCACTCTTCACCCATGATTTCTCATATTATGAAGGTCATGGGTTTGACCGGTCAACCCACTCCCCATGATCTCCTCCATAATAGGAGGATCATGGGAGCCACCCATTCAGTAACTACCGTCGCCGCCAACTGCCCTCCGCTGCAGGCCGCCCACTTCCCGCCGCCAGCCGCTGCCGCCGCCCGCCGCCTTTATCGCTTGGCCGTCAGGCCACCGCCGCTTGCAGGGTGGCCACTGTCCGATCAATACGGAGCCTCCATCATCTTCCGATCTGCAGGTAACCACCCACTAACCACTAGGTTCGTGGGGGAGGCCCACCATAACCACCTCCGCGAGGCTATAAAAGGAGCCTCAGGCCTCCTCATTTCTCACATTTTTGCTCCCCTACTTTTCTTCTTCCTCAGGCCAGAGCTCTGTCGAACTCCCCCCTCCGGTCATCTTCAAGCCGCAAACGTGCCAGAGGAACGCCCAAGTCTCCAATTGCGCTGAGAAGGAAAGAAGACGACTATCACCAGCACTCAAGCACACCAGCTACCAAGCAGCATCCAGCACTCCCTCGGCACAGCCAGTTGCCCGTTGCGAGTCAGAATTCTCTCTCACCACCAAGTTGTAACGAGGAGCGGTCTGTCGCCTCGATTCTCCAAGCATATTGTAACCGTAAGCTGATAATGGACTTTGACCGACACAGATCCGGTCACGTGATTTTTTACCCAGTATAGGGGTTTTCCACGTTAAAACCTCTTGTGTCAACTCTCTATTTTCATTGATTGCGTGCGCGCTCGACCATCCCAAGAGCTAAGGCGGTCCAGTTTATTTCGGTCCGACCTCTTGTGTCAACTCTCTATTTTCATTGACTGTGTGAGCGCTCGACCATCCCGAGAGCTAAGGCAGTCAAGTTTATTCCAGTCCGACCGGGACGCCGAGTTAGTCCGCAACACTATCCCACAATATAAAATTACATTTATACCCTTCTAAGGATGAAAAAACACCTCATGTAAAATTTGGCTATTATATATATATATATATATATATATATATATATATATATATATATATATATATATATATATATATATATATATATATATACTAATATACGAAAACTATTCTTTGGTGAAACATTGTCTGATGTCCCTATATTACCCTTATAGTTGTATTCATAATTACACAATTATACCAAACTTTATTTACTATATTATAAAAACAATATCTTTTTAGGTAATTACACAACTTTACAATATTAAAATACAAAAAAATAAAAAAACACTAGATACCCTAAACCTATTGTCTCTAGCTAGGAATGACAAGAGAAAAATTAATGTTCTAACATTAAAATATAATTTGTTTTACAAAATAAAAATTGTATTCTTGATTTTTATTTTTTACGGTCATTTTGAGTACTCATATGTATATGTTGCGGGTCGGGCGGAGCCCTCCGTCGTTGGTCGGGTACTGTCGCGCGAGGCCATAGGGGCGGATACTGTCCACAACAAATGTCACCGCTCACGACAAATGTCGCCACTCACGGCAAATGTCGCACCCACGACGAATGTCGCACCACCGGCGAATGTTGCATCCCGGCGAATGTCGCACCCCGCCGAATGTCGGATCCCGCCAAATGCCGCACCCCGCCGATTGTCGCACCCCCGCGGGCCGAAGGCCCGCGGGCCGCAGGGCCGAAGGCCCGTGCCTGTCACCTGTATATATACATATATATTAAAGTAAACGGTTAAATGTAGGATGTGGGATTAATGGTTCTTCTCACTCTAATACTTAGTCAATTCTCACTCTAATACTTAAAATATATATACATAATAAAAAAATTATAATAAGGAAATATATAAAAATAATATTTTTAAATTTAAAAATTTTTAAAAGATTTAAAAAATAACAAGACAAAAATACATTAAATAACCACCGGGGGTGGGCAAAGCCCACCGTCGTGGGTCGGGTACGGCGGCGGGGGAGGGCGGGGGGAGGGGGGGTTGGGTACTGTTGCGCAGGGCACCGGGGGCCTCGTGCACTGTCACTCATGTGTGTGTCTGTGTGTGTCTGTGTGTGTGTGTGTGTGTGAGAGAGAGAGAGAGAGAATATCATATACGTGAACAATTTATTGCGGGCGTATGGGCGTGCAAAATCAGCCGCCCGATTAATCAATCGGGCGGTCGACGATTGATTTATCGAGCGGGTATTACCCAGTGGGAGCCGGCGGTTGCGGGCTCGCCGGCCGCGCTGGATTTGTCGATGTACAGGCCGGCGAATCTAGGGCGGTCAGTGGCCAGCGTGCCCACAGCCGCCGCCCGCCGCTGGGTAAAAAAATTTACCTGCGCAAGAAGACTTCTAGTCTACCTTCTAAAGAAGAATCAAGTATTGCTCAAGCTTTCAAATCTACTTAATCAAGAGCAAGAAGACTTCTAGTCTAAAAATTCAACACAACTTTCATTCTCAAAGAAAATCTATTCAAAGGCTTCTAATGTGAAGAATGGACTTTTCACTGAAAAGCTTTAGAAGACTCAAGATTTATAATAATATCTTTTATGAGTCTAGTATCTATAAACAAACTTGCTCATTTTACTTCTTTTGTAAGATCTTCTTGAGATTTGAGGTAGGAATGTGCTGACAGCCTGAGTGTAGGGATGTGTTTAAGGCCTAAGTGTAGGGATTTGCTGAAGCTTGAGGTAGGGTCTCGTGAAGACCTATGGTAGGGTTCCTACTATGTTCCTAAGTTGTAGGAGTGCTAGCACTATGAGGTAGGGTTGCTGTTTGCACCTGAGATAGTATCCAAGAAGTGGATCTGAGGTCGGAGGGTTCTTGTGCACCTGAGGTAGGATTCAATGGAATCTGAGTGGTATGAGTCGAGGAATCAAAGCTGTAGGATCTAAGGAGTGGATCTGAGTGGTTTCTGTGTACTCTGTGTTATGATTTGCTTTTACTTTCTCTGTGATAGATAAACTCACAAAACTTTCAAAAGACCATAAATTTAGAAGCACCCCCCTCTAGGTAAATAGACTACCCTTTAAACATTCAAGTGGTATCAGAGCAAGGTTATTCAAAAAGGCTTAAAAGCTAAATAGGATCCTCAATGGGGTAAACAGTCTATAAACTATTATTTCTCGTGAAATCTATAAAGATCTAAGCTCAATGAAGCTTCCTATTTGTATGTAAAAAAATGGTATCTAGAAGCAAAGGATCAAGTTATTCATGGAAGCCTCTGTGTAACACCCCAAAAATCTCAAAGTCCCAAGTTTGGAGTTTAGGCTGGACAACACGGCCTGGGACACTGGCGTGTCCCAGGGCGTGTCCTGCTCGGGTTTCTCGAGTGTGTTTTTGGTCTCAAGAAAGCATTGAGTGAGGCACACGGCCTGGGACACGGGCGTGTCCCAAGCCGTGTCCTTCTCTGTGTCATCTCGCGCACTCAACTCCATGCAGTTGAGAGAGCGTTGAGTGACGCACACGGCCTGGGACACGGGCGTGTCCCAGGCCATGTCCTTCTCTATGTCGTCTCGCGCACTCAACGCCATGAACTCAACGATCGTTGAGAGGGTACATGCCCAGTGACATGGGCGTGTCAGAGCGTGTCCTCCTCGGGTTTTGGCCAAGGAAGTACGGCCTGGAGAACACGGGCTAGACACGGGCATGTTTGAAGCCGTGTCAGGACACACGGCCTGTGACACGGGCGTGTCACATGCCGTGTTCTTCTATGGGTTGAGTCGGTTCGTGTACCGCTTACAGTACATGGCCTGTGATACGGGCGTTTCACAGGCCGTGTCTGCCCAAATATTAGACTTTCACAGCGGTTCTGAGCCATTCGTTTTCTTTGATGGGGATCCAATGGACCTGTGTGTTTCTTGGCTAGATAAGAACAAAAATGATGAGTTCTTTCTCATCATAAGCCTTAGAATTCTCTTTCTAAAAAGAAGAGAGAAGGGAGAGCAAGGGAAGAGAGAAGGAAATAACTCCGACAATTGGTGGTGCTCCGGTGGCCGAAATTATGAGTCGAAGCTAGCTATACGAAGGCAAGGCCGTTGTGGTGAAGTTCATCCGTCTCGATTTTGCTCTATGGCTCCGAAACATCTTCCTAGGGTAACGATCTCCTGCTTGGACAAGTGAAGTCCTTTGTTTTTGCATATGCATGGAATCCTCCACCAAAAGGTGGAAATCAAATTGATTCCCATGGGATGTTGTGTTTCATCCCTGGTTGTAGTAGAACTGGAAGTGAGTAGTACAGTTAAGTATGCTGTGTGAAGCCCATCCGAACGGGTTGGTCTGGATTGGTGATGCTTTGTTTGCCATTCGGAGAAACTCCGAGGAAAGTGAGAGTTGATGCATGGTGTTCCAACTCTTGTGGCCATAGGTGCCATTATGTGTGAAGTTGGGTCGTAAGGCTGCAACTATGGATTGCTTGTGTTAAACGGGCAAGATGAAGTCATACCCGCGTTAGTCCAGTCTTGAGTCTGACAAATATGAGCAACGGGAAATGGTGGATCTGTACCCGCATTATGGTTGTCTACCCGTGGGGGTGCTTAAGGCCCTGGTAGGATCACATAGCAAGAGTCTTTGGCCTGCGCGCCATAAAGACTAGGAATGCTCATAATGGACCGTCATGTATGGGACCTCTGAATGGTGGTGTGACCTTGGTTTTCCGGTACACCGATAATATGCCCTGAGTGCACGGAGCGTCGGGCCGTCGTGCCGGCGTTTGTGATTTGTTTTGACTTGTGCGATTGTGCACGTCCTTGGTGGATTGCTATACATATACTATGGGAATAAAATGTTGTGTAGGGAAGGAATTCCACTGCCCCGTGCCAGGGGCAGGGTCGTTATAATTGGTCAGCTAATGCTGACCGTTGCCCTGTTTTCCACCGCTTGGTGGATTGCTTCTTTGCAGGTGGAGCTGACCCAAGTGGGAAATAGTGGGATGGAGCCCTGGTTGCGTTGCTGCCCTCGAAGGCTTTCGTTTTATTTACTCTTGTTCATGTGTGGCCGGCCTGCGCGCCGATGTCTGTAAACCACACCTTTGTTAAGAGAAACTTGTAAGGCTATAAGGCCAAACCTTTATTGTATACATTCCTGTTCTTATTTAGTGGACACTTCTTGTTACTTGAGTTCAAGTTTTCTACCATGAAGCTTCCGCTTGAATGCTCTGTGTTAGGGTTCGATGGTTTGTGATATTATTTAGTAGCTTCTCCGCCTGTTTGTAAAATATGGTGTGGGGCCCCGGCCGGACCCTCTATTATATTGCACGTGACGGGTAGAGGTGTTACAATTTGGTATCAGCACGTTGGTCTTTCTCTTCCGAATTCGTGGTCGAATTCTTTTGAGGGGTGGCGAGCACGTTTAAGTGTAGTGCTGTCGTTATAACATAAATATTGAACTCAAGAATATACACTTAGGAATGTAAATGCATTCGTGTGTTGAACCTGTGTGTTTCCTTCTGTATGTTTGCTGTTTGAGTGGTCGCTAAATTGTGTTTCTACACATATAGGTGACCAGAAGTGTTGCGGGTCAGTCAGAACCTCACAATTCTGTTGAAAGTGCGGCACCAGCTGAGGTGCCCACACCTCCTCCATCAATTGAAACTGTACGGATGATTACGGAGACAGTACTCACTGTGATGAAAGCGCAGCAGGCTCGGCAGGCTCGGCATGCAGTGGAGCAAGCACATGCTGCGTTAAGGCAAGAACCGAGGGTAGTTGTGGTTGATCCGCGAATAGCAGATCAACAATTGAAGCGGTTCATGAGCTTCAATCCTCCCACATTTACTGGGGCAGGTTCTCTAGCCCAAGCGGAGGATTGGCTCGCAAGGGTTAAGCAAGTCTTGACCGTAATTAGAGTTGAGGAGGAATAGAAAGTCACTTTCATCGCTTTCCTACTTGAGGGAGAGGCTCGACTATGGTGGGACGAGGTGGAACCGCACCACTTGGCAGGCAGACAGTTGACGGGAGTCTCGCTGGAAGAGTTCTCTCGGCTGTTTCTAGCAAAACATCTACCGACGCAGCAGAGAATTGCTATGGAAATAGAGTTCCAATGGTTAACTCAAGGAGAGCATAGTGTTGACGACTATCTTCATGAGTTTATGCGTTTGGGACGTTATGCGGGTGCTATCTTCGCTGAAGAAGAGCGGAAGACCAGTCAGTTCTACTGGGGATTATGAGATGAGCTTCGATATTTTCTCTTGAGTTCTGTGATCCAGGGGTTTCAAGCCTTGGTCTGTACAGCTCGGTCTTTGGAGACGGATATGAAAAGAGGACAAGACAAAGGGAACTTGGCTGTTACAAAGCCGGAGTTCAAGCCGCCGCATCAGGAGAAGTTTGGGTACTGAAGGAGACGGGGAAAGAAGTCCAAATCTGCTGGACAAACTCCTTCAATTACTGTTTCGGAGGTGTCTACTGGTTCAAACCCTCGTACTTGCTACACGTGTGGAAAGCTAGGACATTATGCTTGAGATTGTAGATTTAGTCCCCCAAAAGTGGAAAGGAAACCAGGTGCCTCCTATGCAGAAAAAGGGAAGGCTGTGGCAGAGTCATCTGCATCGCAAGCGCAGCACCGAGTGTACAATCTTGGACAACACGAGGCCATCAAGCAGGCCGATGTTGTCACAGGTACGAGTAGGTCATAGTTTCACTATAAGATTTATGCTGTAATTGTGCTCTGAGTTTGTGCTGTATTTGTTATAATCGTGACGTTATAGGTTTTGTCATTATAAGGGACTATCCAGCAAGAGTACTGTTTGATACAGGTGCTTCACATTTGTTTCTGTCTGAAGATTTTGTATTGCGTATCGGGGTTCCTATACAGACCACGACAGACAGTATGAAGGTGTTATTACCGAACGGATGTATAATAAGCACGGATATGTCTTGTTATGTGGAGGTAAAGATAGGGAGTCAGGATTTCACAATGGAAACATCAGTGTTGCCGATCTCCGAGTTTGATATCATCTTTAGTATGGATTGGCTTACAGAGCAGCATGCCTGTATTGATTGCACTTCGAAAGAGGTTACACTGGGTCAGAGTACCGAACAAACGACTAAGTTCAATGGCATACAAGGGATGAGTAGAAAATTGATATATGCTCTTCAAGTCGTTAAAGCAGTTTGGAAGGGTGCGGACCTATACTTCACACTCGTTGAGGCAGTGGAGCCGAAGGCCAGTGTAAGTGAGGTGCCGATTGTATCGGACTATGCTGATGTATTCCCAAAAGACCTTCCGGGGTTGCCTCCCCAAAGGGAAATCGACTTCACTATCGAGCTGGTGCCCGGTGCGAAACCTGTAGCCCGCTCGCCTTATCGAGTAGCGCCAAAGGAAATGACAAAACTAAAAGTTTAGTTGCAAGAATTGCTAGAGCAAGGCTATATACGCCCAAGTCAGTCACCTTGGTGTGCTCCGGTTCTCTTTGTGAAAAAGAAGGACGGTAGCTTGCGTCTATGTATTGATTATAGAGAACTGAACAAGTTGATCGAAAAGAACAAATATTCGATTCCACGGATCGATGACTTGTTAGATCAGTTAGCGGGCTCGACTGTATATTCCAAGTTGGATTTAAAATCAGGCAATTATCAGTTGAGAGTTCGTGAAAGTGACATACCTAAAACAACGTTTGGAACACGCTATGGTCACTTTGAGTTCACAGTAATGCCGTTTGGGCTATCAAATGCGCCATCGGTATTTATGGACTTGATGCATCAGATGTTTAGAGAATACCTGGATCTCTTTGTGATCGTCTTTATTGACGATATCCTCGTATACTCCCAATCCGAAGAGGATCATGCAAATCACTTGCGGGTAGTGTTGCACACCCTGAGGAAGAACAAGCTCTACGTCAAGTAATCTAAGCGCGAGTTTTGGCTGTCGTCGGTGACTTTCCTTGGCCATGTGGTTAGTGGAGAGGGCATAGCGGTGGATCCTTCGAAGATAGCTGCTATACAAGAGTGGCCTGTTTTCTCTACAGTAGCAGAAGTCCAAAGTTTCCTTGGACTTGCGGGCTACTACCGGCGCTTTCTAGAGAATTTCTCAAGGATAGCCTTTCCTCTCACTGCGCTGACGAGAAAGGATAAGAAGTTTGTTTGGACGCCCGAGTGCATACGAGCTTTTGAAGAGCTAAAGAGCCGTTTGACCACGGCGCCAACCTTGACATCGCTATGTGGTCTGAATGACTTTGAGGTGTATAGTGATGTATCAGGGAGCGGCTTAGGCTGCGTTCTCCTACAATTTGGGAAAGTGATAGCATATGGCTCATGCCAGTTGAAAGTGCACGAACGGAATTACCCCGTCCATGATTTAGAGTTGGCGGCGGTAATATTCGCACTTAAATTGTGGCGTCATTACCTTTATGGCGTGAAAGTGGATATATTCACGGACCATAAGAGCCTGAAGTATCTGCTGGATCAGAAAGAGATGAACATGCATCAGAGAAGGTGGATGGAATTTCTTGGTGACTACACCTTCCAAATTCATTACACTCCTGGTAAAGGGAATGTAGTTGCGGATGCCTTGAGTCGGAGAACTCCGACAAGAGAGAATTGGTTGCTACAGCATGATGAAAGGTTAATTCGAGAACTGGAAGCATTAGACATCTCTTGTGTTGACAAGAACACCACTGTAAATGAGTGCTTGAACTGGACAGAGGTACAACGTGACCTGGCAGATAGAGTTCGGCAAGCAACAACACTTGATGAAAGTTTACAAAGATACGCAGCGGAATGTACAGATGCTCAATTTTCGTTTAGTGTCGGCCTTGTTCGGAAGGACGGTCGCTTGTGTGTCCCAAATAGGGGTAAACTGCGTGAAGAAGTGATGTATGAAGCCCACTTCACAAGGTATTCGATTCACCCCGGGAGCACGAAAATGTATTAGGATCTGAAGAAAATTTTCTTGTGGGTTGGGATGAAGGACATAGCGCATTACGTTTCAAAATATCAAACATGTGCCTTAGTAAAGACTGAATGCCAGAAACTAGGAGGTTTTCTGAAGTCACTGCCTATCCCTGTGTGAAAATTTGATGATATTTCCATGGATTTCGTGCATGGGCTGCCGAGATCATAGCGTGGGAATGATGCGGTTTGGGTAATTGTGGACCGGTTAACTAAGGTGTCGCATTTCATCCCGAACCGGAAGGACGATCCAGTTGAAAAATTGGCAAAGATGTATGTGGATACGATTGCACGATTGCACGGAGTGCCCCATAGCATCGTCAGTGATCGAGATGAGCGTTTCACTTCGAGTGATTGGAGATTAGTCCACCAACTGTTGGGTACGAAATTACATTTCAGCACGGCCTTTCATCCTCAGACGGATGGTCAGACCGAAAGGACCAACAGAACGTTGAAGGATATGCTCCGAATGTGTGTGCTGGATTTCGGGAAGAGTTGGGAAGATCATTTCTTTATGATTGAGTTCTCCTACAACAATAATTACCAGGCTAGTATTCAGATGGCGCCCTTTGAGACTTTATACGGTAGGAAGTGTCGTACACCGTTGGCTTGGGTGGAGACTGGTGAAACAAAGTTGTATAAGCGAAAGGAGCTGTATGATGCCAACTCAGTTATACGATTGATACATGAAAGGTTGTTGGTGGCGCAAGATAGGCAGGCTAAGTATTTCAATGTCAAGCACCGAAACGTGGAGTTTGCGATGGGCGATTGGGTATACTTGAAGATTAAACCCTTTAAAGGTGTGTCCAGGATACGGCGGCTGAAAAAGTTGAGCCCGAGGTATCTGGGACCGTTTGAAGTGGTAGAGCGTATTGGTGAAGCTGCCTATCGGCTAGCACTGTCGCTGGAGCTGAGTGATTTACATGATGTGTTTCATGTCTCGGTATTGCTGAAAGCGGTGACAGAGCCATCACAGGTGATTGATGCAAATCAAATATCAGCCGGCAGTGGGTTAACGACGAAGGTTAGACCCATTCGGATCGAAGATAGAGCTGGCAAATAGTTTCAGAACAAGACAATTGGGATGGTCAAAGTCCAGTGGGACAATTGTGGCCGTGAAGAGCTAACATGGGAGCGGGAGCAGACCATGCGAGCTGAGTTTCCCGAGTTGTTTATTTAAGCTGTTGTATCGTGCGTCTTTTGCTGTTACGAACAATTGGAGTTATTACTTTCTTGTTGATGGATTTCCTTATTGTGTGCAAATTTCGGGACAAAATTTATTGTAAGGAGGAGGGGGTTGTAACACCCCAAAAATCCCCAAGTCCCAAGTTTGGAGTTCAGGCTGGAAAACATGGCCTAAGACACGAGCGTGTCCTAGGGCGTGTCCTGCTCGGGTTTCTCGAGTGTGTTTTTGGTCTCGAGAAAGCGTTGAGTGAGGCACACGGCTTGGGACACGGGCGTTTCCCAAGCTGTGTCCTTCTCTATGCCATCTCGTGCACTCAACGCCATACAGTTGAGAGAGCATTGAGTGACGCGCACGGCCTGGGACATGGGCATGTCCCAAGTCGTGTCCTTCTCTGTGTCGTCTCGGGCACTTAACGCCATGAAATCAACGATTGTTGAGAGGGTACACACCCAGCGACACGAGCGTGTCATAGGGCGTGTCCTCCTTAGGTTTTGGCCAAGGCAGTGCGGCCTGGAGAACACGGGCTAGACACGGGGGTGACTGAAACCGTGTCAAGACACACGGCCTGTGATACGGGCGTGTCACATGCCGTGTTCTTCTCTGGGTTGAGTCGGTTCGTGCACCGCTTACAGTACACTACCTGTGACACGGGCGTGTCACAGGCCATATCAGCCCAAATATTAGACTTTCAGAGCGGTTCTGAGCTGTTCGTTTTCTTTGATGGGGATCCAATGGACCTGGGTGTTTCCTTGCTAGATAAGAACGGAAATGATGAGTTCTTTCTCATCATAAGCCTTAGCATTCTCTTTCTAAAAAGAAGAGAGAAGGGAGAGCAAGGGAAGAGAGAAGGAAAGAACTTCGGCTGCTGGTGGTGCTCCGGTGGCCCAAATCGTGAGTCGAAGCTAGCTCTGTGAAGGCAAGGACGTTGTGGTGAAGTTCATCCGTCTCGATTTTGCTCTATGGCTCCGAAACGTCTTCCTAGGGTAACGATCTCCTGCTTGGACAAGTGAAGTCCTTTGTTTCTGCATATGAATGGAATCCTTCACAAAAAGGTGGAAATCGAAGTGATTCCCGTGGGATGTTGTGTTTCATCCCTAGTTGTAGTAGAACCGGAACTGAGTAGTACAATTAAGCATACTGTGTGAAGCCCATCCGGACGGGTTGGTCTAGATTGGTGATGCTTTGTTTGCCATTCGGAGAAACACCAAGGAAAGTGAGACTTGATGCTTGGTGTTCCAACTCTTATGGCAGTAGGTGCCATTATGTGTGAAGTTGGGCCGTGAGGCCGTAACTATGGATTACTTGTGTTGAACGGGCAAGGTGAAGCCATAGCTGCGTCAGTCCAGTCTTGATTCTAACGAATATGAGCAACGGGAAATGGTGGATATGTACCCGCGTTATGGTTGTCAACCCGTGGGGGGTGCTTAAGGCCCCGGTAGGATCACATAACAAGAGTCTTTAGCCTGCGCGCCATAAAGACTAGGAATGCTCATAATGGACCGTCATGTCTGGGACCTCTGAACGGTGGTGTGACCCTTGTTTTTCGGTACACCGATAATGTGCCTTGAGTGCATGGAGCGTCGGGCCATCGTGCCGCCGTTTGTGATATGTTTTAACTTGTGCGGTTGTGCACGTCCTTGGTGGATTGTTATACATATACTGTGGGAATAAAATGTTGTGCAAGGAAGGAATTCCACTGCCCCGTGCTAGGGGCAGGGTAGTTATAATTGGTCAGCTAATGCTGACTGTTGCCCTGTTTGCCATCACTTGGTGGATTGCTTCTTTGCAGGTGGAGCTGACCCAAGTGGGAAATAGCGGGCTAGAGCCCTGGTTGCGCTGCTGCCCTCGAAGGCTTTGGTTTGATTTACTCTTGTTCATGTGTGGCCGTCCTGCGTGCTGATGTTTGTAAACAACACCTTTGTTAAGAGAAACTTGTAAGGCCATAAGTCCAAACCTTTATTGTATACATTCATGTTCTTGTTTAGTGGACACTTCTTGTTACTTGAGTTCAAGTTTTCTACCATGAAGCTTCCACTAGAATGCTTTGTTTTAGGGTTCGATGGTTTGTGATATTATTTAGTAGCTTCTCCGCCTGTTTGTAAAATATGGTGTGGGGCCCCGGCCGAACCCTCTATTATATTACATGTGACGGGTAGAGGTGTTACACTCTAATCCTAAAATTTTTACAACTATTGAAGAGCAACCTTTCATTCACATGAAGGTATCTGTCATTGATGCTAACTAGAGAGTGTTAAAACCATACTCTGAGATGACAAGGGATGAGATTGTTCTGGCCACCGTGGATAAGAGGGCCAAGAACATAATTGCGAGTATTATAGATGATTCCACATTTCAAAACCAGATTCACTGTAATACAGCTAAGGAAATGTGGGACACACTAATTGTGTATATGGAAGGAATTGAGGAGGTAAGGGATAAAACAAAATCTTTATTAATCAAGAGCATGAATCATTTAGGTAGGGGGAGAAGGACTCCATCATTGAGTGTTATGAGAAATTCTTCAAGATTATAAATGGCCTAACGAATTATGGGAGAACATTCTATGATTACTAAATGATAAGTTTTAAGATCCCTCAACAAGTAGTGGATTATCAAGATTTATGTCATCGGAGAAATGAGAATTCTAGGCAAAATCTAGTCCCAAAATCTGTTTGGGAAACTATTGTCCCGTTATCTGTAGCTGAACATCAAAAAAATTGAAGAAGAAAACAATAAATTTAGGAGCAAGGAGAAGACAGTGGTCTTTAGAGCCAAAGGATCCAAGAGAAGCAAACATAAGATATCTTCAACTTCAAGAAGAAATGCTGGTTGAGAAAGTACAGAGCCCAACACTTCTTAATCTGAGTTGATTGATGTGGAACTTACTTTGTTCTTCAAGTAGTTTAAGAAAATACTAAGTAGGAGAAGATAATGAAAGAATAAATTTTCCTCCTCCTCTAGCTCAAAGAAGATCTACAACAACACTAATAAATTAAGGAGAGATCCTAATGAGAACAAGTATGTTTCTAAACAGAATAAACAGTTTGATACTAATATTATTTGATATCACTACAACATGCCAAGACATTTCATAACTGACTGTCTTATAAAAAAAAGAAGGAAGAAGATCTGATGAAAAAAACATTTCAAAGTCAAGAAGCCTGAGAAGAGCTTTATAGCCTAGAAGTTACAGAGGTTGAGTGAGAGTGACTCAGATCCAGCAGAGTTAGAAGAAGAAGCATATATGGGATAATTTCTCTGTTAGAAGAAAAGGAATATTATACTGCTTGGGTGGGAATCAAGGCTCCCATATCTCTCTCTAACATTGACAATGAAGAAGAGGACATGATTGATTATCCTCTTGTTAAAGTGAGCATCAGGGCTCCTCTATCACTATCAGATAGTGATTATGATGATGAAGTTAGATGTAAAATCATAGCTATGATGAGTGAAGAAGATCAGGATAACACTCATCCTAATGAGGTAAACATTAAAACTTCTCTATCTTTTTCAGAATCAGAGTATGGAACGGGTGCTGAGTCAGATGCATGTTCATCATCCAATGATGAGGATGATTCTGAATCAGTAAATGAATTTGATGAATTATTTGAGAAATATGGTGCTCTCCTGGGAGTACTAAAGAAGAACATGAAGTTTGCTAAGAAGTGGGCTAAGGAGATTGAACTCCTTAGGCCATTAAAATCTCATCTTGATGAGAAGTCATATAAGATTTTTCTCATAAACTCAAAGTTAATTGAGTTTGAGAAAATTATTGCTGGTCAAGCATACCTATTGGTACAAAACGAAAATCATCAAGGCTTTAGAAATGAAGCTCCTTATTGTGAGGAAGAATGAGTGCTCCTACAGTGGTGTCAAAAAGGACAACACTAGAGAGGAGGTAGGGATATTGTCCTGAGTGCATTCAAGGCTCCCTAGGAAGAAATACAAATGAGAAATTATAAGTCGTTTGTCTTTAGCACCCCATTTCCAACACTCAAGGGCAAGGAAAAGGCTATACATCAAGGGCATATTCCTAAGAGAAATCTTGTGGCTGTGCAAACCATCTACCACCATGCACACAGTCACATGATTTGTCTAATAAATGAAAAGAATGCCAAAGCCTACTCTTCTAAACACAAGCAAACACATCTCATACAAAAAATTGTTCAAAAGAGAAGGTACACCAAGTATGAGTGATGGTGTTGTGGCAAGGTGTGGCACTTTGCCTTGGACTGTTAGTATAATCCAATAGTGCCTCACGCAAAGAAGATTAATTTGACAAATCATTCTTTCACTCAGAAATCTACACCCAAAGCTAATAGGAACCTAGGACTTATGTTCAATTGGGCTCCTAAGGTAAATTAATTTATTTCTTGCAGGTAAGTTCAAAGACCAATCAAATGACAATATGGTTATTAGACTGAAATATAACTAGGCCTAAGACTAGGACTAGTAGCCACTTAAGAGACCACTATCTGTGAAAATTGGACCAAAGGTTAATTGATCTTGGAATAAACCTAATGCGAAGTGGATGTAGAATTATGCACTGTAAAATTTACCTTGCATAAAATCTTCTATGACAACCCATCTTGTATTAAGTATAAAAGAGTCTTCTTATGTGCAATTGCACCAATGATTAAACTATTAAATATCTTGTAGTTAAAGTGAGCCAATCACAGAAAATCTGGTCTTAGATAAATAAAAGTTTTGATATAGTAGAAATGGGTCTTGCCATACATGATCTATAACACCCCAGTTTTCTAGACTTGAGGCTCTGGACCTTACCGCACGATAATAGGTCGCCATCGCTCGGCGGTAGCTTTCTTGCATTGAGTAGAGGCACTGAGTGGTAGGCATTGAGTGCGTTGAGTGGTAGGCGTCAAGTGGTAGCGCGCGACGTTAGCTAATTACCGCTCGGCGGTAGCCTTCAAGCGTTGAGTGGTAAGCATTGAGTGAGCTACCACGCAACGGTATAGCTACTGCCTACGGTAGTGCTGCATTATTTTTGCTTGATGGCTCGGGAAGTCAACGCGGCGTGGTAGGCAGCTACTGCCCGGCGGTAGCATGCGGGAGCAGTTTCGTAACGGCTGATTTTAGGTCGTTTGATCCTTCTTAGGATGTAATCCTATGGCCCAGGACACTTTGTCCAAGAGACTTAAGTAGGTTTGAAAGGTTGTTTTCCCTTATTATTCTCATTTTGAGTGGGATTTAGGGTTTGAGAGAGAGGATTTAGAGGAGGAAGAAGGACTTTCTCCATCATTAGCGAAGCTCCGTGTAACACCCCAAAATTTGGAAGAGGAACAGATAGCGTTGTTTTGGCCAAGATGAGTTCTGGGTAGGCTGACACGACCCGTGACACGGGCGTGTCACAGGGCGTGTTGTGCTCGGGATCGACGATTTCTTGGTCGACGATCGTTGAGTGAGAATACGGGCCATGACACGGGCGTGTCACCTGAGACACAGGCGTGTCACCTGGGACACGGGCGTGTCCCAGGGCGTGTCGAGCACTTAATGATTTTTCAGTGTTGTTGAGTGAGCACACGGTCTGGGACACGGGCGTGTCCCAGGGGGTGCAAGCACTCAACAATTTCTAATGTTGAGTGAGGGCACACGGCCAGGGACACAGGCATGCCCCTGGGAGTGTTTAGTACATGGCATGTGACACGGGCGTGTCACATGGTCGTGTACCTCTCAGGACGTTTCGGTCCTGTGTCGTTTGGGGGACATGGCCCGTGACACGGGCCTTGAAACAGGCGTGTCACCTGAGACACAGGCGTGTCACCTGAGACACAGGCGTGTCCAAGGCCGTGTCATAGGTCGTGTCTTGTTCGGGATTTCTGGTTTGACGGCGAGTAAGAGAACACGGCCTAGGACACGGGCGTGTCACAACCCGTGTTCGGCCCAGGAAGTTTATTTTTAGGGCGAATCATTTCCGTTCGCTTCCTTCTTTGGGGATCCAAGGGTGGTGGTTGGTCTTTGCTAGGCTTAAGGCCGAAATAGGGTTTTAAAACCCTCACTTCTTCATCTTCTTCCTCTTTCTAAAGCCTAAGAGAGAGGGGAGAGCTAGGAGGAAGAAGGAGATCAACTCCGGATGCCGGTGAAGCTTCGGAGCCCCGTTTTGCGAGCGGAGTCCAGATCCGCAAAGGAGGGAGCGTTACGGTGGTGTTCATCCGACCAAGTTTCTCCATGGCTAGGAAGAGGGGTCGCAAGGTAACGACACTTCTCCTCTTGGTTGTAGGATGCACGCTTAGCATCATTTCTTTTCATCTTTGGGCTCCAGATCTCTCAAATGAGATGGGTTTGGGTTGTCATGGTTCAAGAGGAACCTCCGGGTCGATTGTGTCCGTCCCCGGCATGATTTTGCATTAGAGATCCGCTCCGTTAGTGGATTAGGCATTGTGGGTGAAGGCGTAGTCGCGGCCGTTAGTCCGACTTAGTGATGTTGCATAGCGAGCCTTGAGGATTCGGTAGAAATCTGTTGCAGTAAGATGTCGTTGTGTTGTATGAGTTTTTCCCCTTTTCTCGAGTGAGTACTCGTAGTCGAAACCGGACAAGGTTAGCTCCGCTTTGGCGGTAGATGTTTTCCTTGGAGCACGGGATCGATACAGAACATTTGGCGGATTATGGTGGGAAATTATATGGTTGTGCTGTGCTAAGGTGTGGCTACATCTCCGTGGTCGTCTGTGATAGAATTGATTTCAAGATAACCAAAACACCTAGAGGGGGGGGGGGTGAATAGGTTCTTTTCTTTTATACTAAAGGCAGAATGATATTTCAGTTCTTAAATTAGAATCTAACTTATTCTATAGCAATCACAGCACAGAATTCACAATCACACATACATCACAGATTGTACACAGATTTATAGTGGTTCCCCAAGGTCTGGGTACATCCACTTTCCCCCTTCATCAATCTAGCAGTGTGCTAGATTCAGCCTAACTTCTTCCTTCTTCTTAGATCCACAGATCTTACAGCTCAGAACCCTGAAAGGTTCCTATAACTCAGAACCCTATAAGGTTCCTACAACTCAGAGTGTAACCATACTCCTACAGCTCAGGCTAACAGCCCTACCTCAGCCTTGCCACAAGGCCTACAACTCAGAAATTTTTTTTTCCTACACTCAGGCTCAAAAGCCCTCCCACTCAGAGATCTATATCTCCTACATTCAGCCTTTATATAATAGGCTTACAACTCAGATCTTGAAAGATCCTACAAAATTTGATAAGTGATGTTGAAGGACTCTTACCCTTTTTGAGAGAGAAGGGATAAAAGGTTTCTTGATCAGCTTCTTGATAAAACTGATGGATGAAATTAACCTGTTCTTAGCTTTCTTCAAAGCTTCTTGAATCTAAACTCAGTAGGGTTGATCTCCTTTAAAGTTGACTGGCTGCCAGCTTCCTTCTTAGAATTTAGAAATAGATCTAAATCCTTCTTAGCAGATTTGTTCAAGATCTGCTTCTTAAGAGACTTGTAAATGTCTCCTTCTTTACTTCAACAGCTGAAGATCTCTCTCACTCTTCAGAACTTTTGAAGTTTCTTCAGAATTTTTGCTTGAATTCTCCTTAGATCTTCTCACGAAAATCTTCTTCTGTGTGACGTGCACTTCCTTGATCAATGATTAATAATTCAATTGTTGTTTTTGTTGTTGACAGAATCCATCTATTTATAGACTTCATCCATGGAAACCGACTGATCCGGTTTCTAACCAACTTCTGACAGGTCTGACAGCTTCAGCAAACTTGTTGGAATACACAGCTGTCAAGTCTCCAGTCAGTTTTTGAACCTTTGTCTTTGCCAGCAAAGCATCGAGACTGATTGTCATTATGTGTCGACACAAGTAGATTAAGTGTCGACACAAGCTTCGGTGATGTCGACATAGCTCCTCTAGTGTCGACACAGCTTCTTGACACTGCATCTGTAGAATGTGTCAACACAGCTTCTTTGTGTCAACAACAAACAACATTGTTGAAAATCTGCTGAGTGTCGACACAAGTCCTGTGTGTCGACACAGTTGATATAGTCTCAGAATTTTTGTGTCAACACTGCCTCCAGGTGTCGACACAGTTGATGTAGTCTCAGAATTTTTGTGTCGACACTGCCTCCAGGTGTCGACACAGTTGATGTTGACTAATACTTCTGTGTGTCGACACTGTCTCCTGGTGTCGACATAGTTGATGTCGACTAATACTTTCTGTGTGTCGACACTGTCTCCCGGTGTCGACACAGTTGATGTCGACTAGACTTGCTGTGTGTCGACACAGGTTCTTCTGGTGTCGACACAACTTTTCCAAGTGTCGACACAAGCTTTCTTAAGTGTCGACACATGGACTTAGAAACTTTTTTTTTCTGTATTTTAGCAAACACTTAACCTGCACATATGAACTCAAAATAACATCAAATACACCTTGATGTATATCATTGAGCTAAGTGAGGCTTCTCCAAATCAGGTACATATTTTCCAATGTACCTAACAGGCTGGCTATCCCGTGACGTGCAAGTCATATGGGGAGAGTGTCCTGGCGAGACTAGTCCCCTTCCGTGTGACTGACGAGAATACCGAGCGTAGGGCAAGCCCGAGCATTGAGTCCATGAGCGGGTGGGGTCCAACAAGGGTTCTTAGAATCGGTTTGTGTGTGAGATGGAATTCCTGACGCGAGAAGTAAGAATTTGCAGGCAAGCCCGGGGTTTGAAACCTGTATGCGGGTGGGGCTTTTGCAAGTTTTCCGTATGACGGTGTTTGGGCCGTTAGGGACATGGTAGCTCCCTTTTATTTTGCGGCTTTAAGCCAATGGGGAAATGGTAGTACCCAGTTGTTTGATGGTGTGTTAGATGCAGACGAGATAGGATGCCTTGGGCGAAGCCCGGGTTTGCATTCATGTTGAATAGTTGGCCCCTTCACTCTATTTAAAACATAGAAAACGTGTATGCTATATGAGACATCCAAACCTGTTTTTAAAAGCTTATTATATTGTTACATTTGGTATACGAAGGGATGAATTGCAGGTTGGAGAAGTACCCCGGGGTCCGTTAGGGGTGGCCGGGAGGAGATGTGTTGGTTACATAGTAGAGGTCAGCCTTTGCTGACCCACGTTACTTCAAATCTTTACAGGGCAAGGATTGCAAGCGGGAGCCAGTGCACCGGGCGAGAAGCCCTAAGCCTCATGAAGTGTTGCTGTATGTTTATAGTTTGCTTGCGATGATTTTATGAATCTTGCTTAGACATTATCTGACTTGCACGCCGAGGTAGCTTAGGAGTGCTTTGCACGTTGTTGTTTGACTTTATGGTCTTTGTGCTTGGACTCTTGTGTAAGGCCTTAAGGCCATTTGATACTCCTGTTTTGGTGGATAACTTCTAGTTGTTTGGTTTATTTGTCCGCTGTGTTTGTTCTGAGTTTTGCAAATGGGAGACTATATCATCTTATATTGCTGAAGCTGTGGTGCCTGTATGTTGTGGGGCCCTGGCCGGACCCATGTTATACGGTCATTACAGGGGAGGTGTTACAATTTGGTATAAGAGGGAGGTTAGTGTTCCGAGTAGAGAATTCGTGGTCGAAAGTCAAAATCAAGTCGCGTATAAAAAGTTATCCACATAGGAGTATTGCGGGATCATGAGTGTCCCTGTGTTTTGTGAGAAGTAATGAACAAACGACTAAAGTAGCGAACAAACGACTAGAAAACAAGCTGGAACTTTGAATAATTGAAAATTTTATTATCCAAAAAGATATCATTTACAAAGGTATGGCCTCCCTTTTATAGAATTGAGGAGAGAAGAGAAAGTACAAACTAACAATGTGGGACTAAAGCTATACAACAAATCTGGGCGGCTAGAACAACAGACCGGAACAGGCCGCGCGGTTAGACAATGTTCTAACCCCTTGGAAATACAAGAAGCAAGAGAGAGAGATACGGTAGGAGACCGCTAGACCGCCCGGTTTCCAAGCCACCAGAGATAAACTGCCAGACCGCCGGACCACACACAACAACAGCCATGATATCAAACCGCTGGAGAGTAACCACCAGACCGTCCGATCCCATACTCCAACACTCCCCCTCAAGCTGGAGCATAGATATCAATCATGCCCAGGTTATCACAAATGTGGAAGAAGGAAGTAGAAACCGGCTTAGTGAAGATATTTTCAACCTCTTTGTCGGAGGTGACAAATGGAGTGCAAATCTGTCTCTTTAAGACCTCTTATCGGATGAAATGGCAGTCGACTTATATATGTTTCGTTCTCTAATGGAATACCGGATTTTTGGATATGTATATAGCGGCCTTGTTGTCACAGAACATAGGCAAAGGATAGTCGTAGATTTCTCCTAGGTCAAGCATGAGAGCCCGCAACCATTTTAACTCACACGTGGTTGACGCCATACTCCTGTATTCGGCTTCTGCACTGGACCTTGAGACAACAGACTGCTTCTTGCTCTTCCAGCTCACAAGATTACCTCCAACAAATGTGCAAAAACCTGATGTAGATTTACGGTCACCTTTATCATCCGCATAGCTTGAGTCTGAGTAGGCTTCAACTCTCAGATTACTGGTGGGCCAAAACCCGAACAGGCAAGCGTACCTGTCGAATTGTAGTACCAAGGTCATATTTAAACATGGGGCTGTCAAGTACTGCTACTCATGCTTGAAATATTATCCTACCGGAAAATAGTTGGTTTTTTAGAAATTTTAAAGTAAAGTAAAATGAAAGACAATTTGCGAGACGAAAAACTTATAATAAAAGCTAGCATTCGATCAATGATTCACCATGAAATTAGATGAGAGAGATAAAAATAAAGATAGTTTTAATTTTTGCAAACCATACTCGACCGTGACGGATCCGAAAATAAGACAAAATCTCGCTAGAGCATTAGGTCTCCTAACTTATAGACTCTTCGATCGAAATCTCTTTACAAACCAAAGAAGCCTAAAGTTGCATTATCGAGGTGATCCGCACTATTGGATTTGACTCCAATCCGGAGGATTTACGTCGTCCTATCTCTAGGATTGCGTTCAACTCCTTCCTTCTTTGAGCGATCTTTCAAATCATGAGTCTCTCGACTACTATGAAATGAGAACAAGGCCTACTACCGTATACCGGAAATACGGAGTCGACGCAAAATAAATCAAAGAAGGATCGAGCATGAAATAACAAAAATAAAACTAAGAAAATAAACTCTCATCTCACTTTATGGATCCTCACGATCGAATGCTATAGGAGATTAGCTACGCATACTGGAAAAGGAAACAACAAAATAAAGAGAGAAGAATTCCATTGATTAATAAAAAAAAGGTACACAATAATATTAAAAGGATGACAATATTATACTAAGAAGAAAATTACAACCATAAAAAGAAAACAACAATGAAGAAAAACTTGTACTAGAACTCTCTTGCTCACTTGCTCTCTTGCTCCAATCCAACCTCTCTAAAGCATGAGATATGGGTTCCTTTTATAGGAGAGGAGGGAAGCATCTAGAAGAAGGGAGACCAAGGGTGGCCGGCCATGTGATGGAGGACAGGTTCATGCATGATGTTTTTAATGAGGGGAGAGAGAGAGGAATGATTCATGCATGAAATTTATGGAAAATAAAAAAAAGAAATAAAATTAATAAGGGGGAATGTATGGGATTAAATGACCATGAGAGAGAGGAAGAAGGGAGGTGAATGTAGGGGGGCCGGCCATGTATAATGGGGAGGTGCATGCATGGAGAATTTAATGTGGAGGGAGAGAGAATTTTATGATGCATGCATGGAAAGGTGGCAAGGGAATAATAAAAGAGAGAGAAAAAGGGGGGGGGTGTATGCATGCATGAATGTGGCCGACCACATGTATAATGGGCTGAACTTGTGAAGGGCTCGGGTAGGCTATGTTAGGTGGTCGGGCTGCATCTTCATGGGTTGCATGCTTGTGGACTTTAATAGGGCTCGGGTAGGGGTTAGATGGCTATTTGGGCTGCTCCAAATGAAGGGCCGGCTGCACCATGTTTGAACTTGAAAAGGGCTGCTCCAAAGGCTGCTTGTAGGCTCGGTTTGAAGGAATGCTTGGGCTGCTACAAGTGGAGGGCCGGCTTGAATGTTGAGAAGGGCCGACCATATGAGCTGCTCCTAATGAAAGCTCGGGCTGCTCTTGATGTGGGCTTGAATTTGTGGTTGATTGGTGTGCTCGGGCTTCATGTAGGGGCTGCATGGTGGCCGGCCATGCACCAAGTGGAGAAGTGGGCTAGTGAAGGGCTGCTCCAAAAGGTGGCCGGCACCTACAAAACAAGATAAAATATAACATTAGTTATATATCATGATATATGTTTTTAAATAGAACTAAACATATAATATAATAACTCATCCTAGTAATTAGTTATATAAAAACAAAACTAAACATAACATAAATCATTATGACATAACATTACATATAAACTATAATAAAGATGATAATTATTATAAATATCCTAAACATAACAATAATAACATAAAACATAAAATAATAACAACACATATAATGAAACTATAGATTCTTATATAATAATAATAATAACACAACAACATTATAACAAGCATACAAAAATACAAAATTAATATAAAACTTAGGAAAATAAGCTACTAAATTACCCCCAAAAAAGGATGACTAAAAGTAGTCATCAAACTCCCCCATGCTTAGACATTTGCTTGCCCTCAAGCAAATAGAAATAAAAAAACTAGGGAGAAACAAAAAGGAAGCAAAAGATATTTTTTTTTAGTTCCATAGTTAAGAAAAACAAAACATGAAAAATTAAACTATCCTAATATTCATATTATCAACTAGTGGGGTGAGAAGTGCACAATAGAAAATTTTAAAGTGAAACCCTAAAAATCTCATTAAAACATAAGGGAAGTCTACTAATTTCTAAATCTTAAAAACAAGGCATCCAAAATAAATGAAAATAAGGAAAACAAAAGTAGAAGTTCTAAATAAACGGCACATTAACAAAGTACTAGGTTGCTAGATAAACATTAACCCTAAAACACTCCAAGATAACCTCCAAAGAAATCCATCAATGATGGTGGCCATAGGCTTGTACGTTCACACTTTCTCCACTACGCGAATTTACATTCTAAGATCATTAGGACTTCTACTAGGCATTAAGACTTGGTTTAGGTGAATGATTAGAAAATGGAAACAAAGATAAACATAATGGCTTAAACACTAAACTAAGGGTGAGCTTAAAATACAACGATAAGACATGATAAGTACTTTAATTCAAACTAAAACAAACATAAGGCCATGTATTTTTCTTTTATAAACTTGGCCAAACATAAACTTTTTGCATTCTCTTTTTATTTTGATTTTTTATTTTTCTTTCTCAATTTTTTTCTTTTTGAATAACAATTGATAAGGAAGCTCCAAAAATAAGCTTGAAAATTTCCTATTCATTTCAAAAATAATACCCCTCCCACAAAATAATTTTTAATCTCAAAGTTATAGTGCAAAAATAGGAAAGGTATTTGGCTTTGGTGAACAAAATGAAATGAAAGGTGGAGCTAAAAACAAGGAAAATAAGGAAAAGGCCCAAAATTGTTTTGCAAGGGTTTTGTTTTTGGTGGGCAAGAAAAGCTCAAACTATTCAAATGGTGGCCTAAATCATTTCTAAAGAACGGAAAAACGGCGCAAATGCTTCGAGAGTAGCTTGGTACAAGTTCTAGACACCAAGAAATACTACCCCGCAAATGAAAAAGGACTAATGATACTTAGCAACCATTCGTAAGTAACTAACCGAATAAAAAGACATAACTACGCATTGCTAGCTTATAACTTAAAAAACCGGATGCCTATATTTAAGAAAAAGAAACTAGTAGAACTAGACTATGTTAAAATGATAGGTTTAGAAAAACATTTTCAAAGTAATCTATATAGAACTAAGAAACCGCATGGGCCTACACTTCACTAGAAGCAACATGAAAATAAAGATAGAAAATAATTTTAGGTTTTGTTTTTCAAATAGATTTTAGCACAATTTTGTTTTTTTTTTGATTTTTTTTTGTTTTTCTAATTTTTTTTGGGTTTTATATTTATAAAATTTTTGGATTTTAGATTTTGATGACATAAAATACTATACTAATTTAAAACATAAATTTTTTCTTTTCTTTTTGGAAGAAGAAAAACAGAAAGAAAGACCAAAAGAAACTATACCCCGCCCATGCTTAAATTCTTCATTGCCCTCAATGAAGAAAACATAAAGAAAAAGAGAAGGGGGCTGAGAAGAAGAGAAAAAAGAAAAATGCAGGAAAATAAATAAATAAATAAAACAGGACTTCCTCGGGTTCGTGAGATGAAGGCGGATGTCGCTCCCCCATGCTTGCTTTTTAGAGTACTTGATCGTCAGCAGGTATGACTTGATCCATCTGATATCAGCAACGGCGGAGCGGCGACCATGATCATGGACTTGATTGGCCTCCGGTAGAAAGGGCAAAATAAAAGCAAAAAGATAGAGTCCATGGGCAGATGCCCGATAATGTTTTTTATTACAATAATCCAAATAAAAGAGTTTCATAATAATAAGTCCAAAAATAAAAGTGAAAAATAAAAATGTCCATAACAAAATAAAAATGTCCATCAGAAATAATAAACTAAGAATCAAAAAGAAGATTCTCCTTTGCAGGAGTCACAGAATCATTAGAGAAATAGAGTTTAAGTCTATGGCCATTAACTTTAAAGTCCCCCTTATAGGGGTGTGAAAGTAGCACAGTGCCATAAGGAAAAACCTCCTTGACCGCAAACGGACCGGACCATCTAGATTTAAGCTTTCCCGGGAAGAGACGTAAACGCGAATTAAAAAGAAGAACCTGATCGCCTGGTTTAAACGTTTTAGGGTGGCGCAGGTTCTTATCGTGATACAATTTCGTGCGTTCTTTATAAATTTTATTATTTTCATATGCGTATGCTCGCCACTCGTCAAGCTCATTTAGTTGGTTTTTTCTATGCTCGCCGACCGAGTGAGGATCGAAATTAAAAAACTTTAACGCTCAGTACGCACGGTGTTCTACTTCTACCGGAAGATGACACGATTTTCCATAGACTAATCGGAAAGGAGTACAACCGATGGCGGTCTTGTACGCTGTCCGATAGGCCCACAAAGCATCATCTAATTTTAAAGACCAATCCTTACGAGAAGTAGAAACGTTTTTTTTCCAAAATTCGTTTAAGTTCGCGATTGACTACCTCGACCTGACCGTTAGTTTGGGGGTGATAAGCTGTAACACCCCAAAAAGACTCAAAATTGGTTTTGAGGTGCAGGTTATGTTACACGGCCTGGGACACGGGCGTGTCCCAGGGCGTGTCGGGGGTACACGGCCTGGGACACGGGCGTGTCCCAGGGCGTGTCACGCAAATAAAATGCGTTTTGAGTCAGAAGATTACACGGCCTTAAACCAAGCCTTGAACACGGGCGTGTCAGGTTGGACACGGGCGTGTCAGATGCCGTGTGCCTACCCGTGTACTGCTCGCAGCTCGATGAGGCAGGGGTGACACGGTCGTGTCTCAGGAATGACACGGGCGTGTCAGGTTCGACACGGGCATGTCGATGCCCGTGTTCTGGTAAATCTCAGTCGGTACGAATACCGCGTGTGCCGCTTAAGGGTACACGGCCTGTGACACGAGCGTGTCACGGGCCGTGTCAGCCAAAAAAATGAGTTTTTGGGCAAATCGTGGCCGTTCAGATTTCTCTCTTTGGATCCAAGGGCTCAGGTGATTTCCTGGCTGGATTTAATCCGTGAAGGCTGATGAAGACTTCATTCTTCATTTGCTTAAGGAAGAGAGAAAGAGAGAGGAGGAAGAAGAAGGAGGAGGAGATCAAGCCACCGGCGGAGTTCCCGTGGTCCGATTCGTGATCCGAAGCCGGCGTTATGAAGGCAAAGCAGCTGCGGTTCTTTCTCACCGGCTAGTTTGCGATGGATCCCAAGAGATCGACAAGGGTAACGATCTCCCTTCTTGGACATGTGAAGTCCTTCTTTTCTGCATTGCATAGGGAAAACCCTTCCCCGCGAGTGTGCGGTGGGTTATGGTGTCCCTTGGGGTAGATATGTGAAGTCCCCCTTGTTAGAGGCCGGAATTGGAGTACGGCTCTAGGCATGCTGTGTGAAGCCCATCTGGACATGGTCTGGATTGGTGATGCTTGTTTGCATATCGGCGAAGGCTCCGTGATTATGGCTTGTGTTGCCTTGTGCCTACCTGTTGCTTGGTGCATCAGGAAGTACTGGATGATGTCCAGGAAATGAAGAGGGTTGGATGCAACTCTTGTGGCAGTGCGTTGCCACTTAATGAGCGGTTGAGCCGTTGGGCTGCAACTCGATGAAAAGGCAGATTGCCGAAAAGGAAAGGTGAAACCGACCCGCGCCTATAAATAGCCATGGATACTTCCGTATTCGAGGTGGCACGGCGACTTGAGCAACGGGGGGTGGCTGATCCGTACCTGCGTTAGGTCCGTCCGACTTGGAAGCCTGGTTATAGGTTTTGTTGGAGCGCCTAATGAGATTCTTAGGCCCGCGCGCCGGAAAGACTAGAATGCTCAAATACCGTGTAGACGGTGGTGTTGACCCTGGTATTCCGGTACACCAAGAATGTGCCCTGAGTGCACGGACTGTCGGGCCGTGTGGCCGATAGTTGTGATGGCTTGAATGTGCCTGCGCGCACATAGTTGCTATATGATGATGCCATGCTTTGCAGGGAAAGAATGCTAATGCCCCGAGAAAGGGGTAGGATTGTTATAATTAGGTCAGCTGAATACTGACCGTTGCATTGTTTGCCACCGATTGGGTGGATTGTTCCCATGCAGGTGCTGGAGAGCCAAGTGGTAAGTGAAGGGCTGAAGCCCTACTGCTGTTGCTGCTGCTGCTGCGGCTAGCCCTTGAAGGCTAAGCGAATGTTTTTGCTTGTTTTCTTTTACTCATGTATGGCCGGTGATGCTGATTTTCTAGAAGTTAAATTACAACCAAACTAGAATCCCGAGTAGGCAAGCGTACCTATCGAAATGTAGTATAGGAAGTGTCGTATTGCGATTCGGGGCCTGTTGAGTACTTGTACTCACAAGGAAGAGCTATTATTTTATCTAACGGAAAAGTTGGTTGGATTATACTAGATAATAAAATTAAAGCTGAAGTTAAAGAGAAATTCAAATATGAGAAAGCTAGCACTTGATCTAGAATCCCCTTAGACTAAAATAAATCTTCTTGAAAAATATAAAATGCGAGTTCTTAATTATACTCACTCGACCGTGGAGGTTCCTAAAATATAGAAGCGTCTCTCTCGAGCTCATGCTTCTAACTAACCTTAGGTTGATCGATTAAGACCTCTCGGCCAGTCGAAACCCCTAAGCATGCTTTATGCGGTGAACCCCACTATTGGATTTGACTCCAATCCGGAAGATTTACGTCGTCCTCTCTCGAGGAGTGCGTTCAACTCCTTTTATCTTTGAGTGATCTCCTCGTATCCGCAACCTCTCGGTCATTTAGGATACGAATCTTAGATCGAAGATCATATCCGCGTAATATGAATCCGATGAAATAAAAATCAAAGATAAATCGTAGCGAGAACGATTAAGAACAAGACATTTAATAAGAAGGAGAAAGATCTATTTTATTCTAAGGTTCATCATGATCAAGTGCTAAAAGAAGATTAGCTACTCATCATGATTGGGGAAATACAAAATGAAGTAGGGAAAGACATGATGGAAATAGAAATAACTAAAATTAAAGTTACAACAAAGGTAAATCTAACTTAGAAATGATAAAATACAGCAAAATAAACAGAACATTACAAGACTCCAACTCCCAAAATTCTCCTCCTCAGCATCTGAAGCTGTCTGGAATTTATAGAAAAATTTCTGTTTGGTCACGCCCCTAGGTCACGCCCGTGACCTAGGGCGTGTCAGGCTCGGAACCGTCGTCTTGAAAGCCCGAGAACGTTGGAGGAGAAACCTCCAAAATTAGTTAACTGACGGGTCACGCCCCTAGGTCACGCCCGTGACCTAGGGCGTGTCACGGCTGTTTCTGGAAATGGCGGGAAGCTGAAAACGGCGGGAGTAAACTGGTCTTCAAGGAGTTGTCACGCCCCCTAGTCACGCCCGTGACTAGGGGCGTGTCTTGCTGGAACGGAAATCTGGCGGCAACGGCTGGAACGGCGCGTTAATGCTTGGAAACTTCCTCGACACGCCCTGGGTCACGCCCGTGACCCAAGCGTGTCATTTTAATCCGACGTGGCATCGGTCAACAATTCTTCGACGGGTCGTCACGCCCCGTGTAAGGGCTACACGGGCGTGTCTTCATCCGACACGGGCGTGTCAATGTCGGTCGACGATCTTTTGGCGCGGTCGACGGGCTTTGGCTGCAGGTTTGGTTATCACGTGTCACGCCCCTGTGTCACGCCCAGGTAGGGCGTGTCACAGGGCGTGTCTAGGCTGAAAATGAGAAAATCCAGTTTTGTTCCAAAAAATATATATATCAGCCCTGCAAGATTAAAAATCAATTTATTAGAACATATAAATATAAAATATAGAAACTTGTTAGTTATAAACTTAATATTATAAAATTGATATAAAATATCTATTATTAATATAAAATAGTGAATAAAAATATAGAAATAATTAGAGTTATTAAATACCCCCATACTTATCCGTTTGCTTGTCCCGAGCAAACAACTTCCTATAGGGAGTAGAAAAATTTTAAATGCTAGAAAAGAAAATTGAACCTAAGGAGTAAAATGCAAAGTCTTATGCCTATGTTTGTAGATATTTTTGTAGAAAGACTTACTCAGCATACAAATTAGGTTTTTATTTTTCTTAAAATGCGTTTTCACTATTATTTTTACTTTTAAGATGAAAATCCGGTAAATCTTAAAATTATCTTTAGGGAGAGTGTAGCGTGCGTACTAAGATAACATTGCACAAACAAAGATTAAGATACCCTCCAAAGAAATCCATCAATGTCGATGGCCATAGGCTTGCCCTTTCACACTCTCGCCACGGCACTAGTCTAACTTATAAACATAAATCAATAGGGCTTAATTAGGTTGAAATGTAGGCTTAGGTTTCTGGTGAGAGTGATCAAAGATAAACACGATGGCTAGTCACACCAAAACCTAGAGAAGCTTGTACATAAAGATTTGCTATGGCTTTAAAGAACGTAGCCAAATTCCTAAATTCTTTTGTTTCTTTCTTATTTTTTTAACTCTCTCATCATATTGATTTTTTTTTCTACCTCTTCATTTTTTAATGATAAGTTTTTTTTTCTTTATTTTGAAGAGGAGAGAAAAATAAATCAACTTTTTTTTTATAAGAAAAGAGCCACCAAAAAAATGAAAAGGCTCCTAATCACTCACAAAATATTTGTTCTTTCAAGCTCGGGTTTAGGTGTGTAATTAGGATGCTTTTTAGGCTTTGGTAAATCATTTGGTGGAGCTAAAACAAAAGGAAAAGGTAATAGGCTCAAATTGGCTAAGCAAAGTTAAAATTTTAGGTGCGGGTACAAAAGCTCAAACTTGCCAAAAGAAGTGCCTAAATCATATTTATGCTAATGAGTTTAACTTATGCAAAGTCTTGAGAATAGTTAGAGGGCAAGTTCTAGACATCAAAAAAGAATAACTCTCTCTTGGTCCGCGAAATATCTCTCTAGCAAACTTCTACTTACTCACCTAAATTATTTTAAAGTTTTACCGGTTTTCAAAATTAAAGTAAAATAAGTTGTTTCTACTCATTTAGAAAAATGAAAATCTAATTATATGCTGAATATTTAGATCTACTAAAAATTCTACTTACACGTGCACTTAACTAGAAACACAGCATGGCCAACAGTTCTACTCCAAAATTCAACATTCAATTAAAACATCAAAATTCTCTAAACACTATAAACAAGTTGAATTACTAGGAATTTTGCATGTGAATAAATATAGAAATAAAGACTTCTCTAATTTAATTTTTGATTTTCTATTTTTTTTTATTATTATTTTTTTATTTTATTTTTTTATATAAATATTTTTTTTAGAAAAACAAAATTTTAAGATGAAATAAAATTTTTTTATAAATTTTAAAATTTTTTGTTTCAAATTTTTTTTTTTTAAAATTTTTATATGTTTTGCTTGAGAAATATCCCTCCCCCATACTGAAGCAATACATTGTCCCCAATGTAAAAATTAAGAAAATACAAGAAGAGGAAACTTCCCTGAGAAGCGCAAACCAGCATCAAAAGATACCTGTAAGAGAGTAGCAAAGCAAAACATAATATTTTATAGATATATATATATATATTTTTTTCATAATAAAAACAGATACATGAAAGTAAAATAAAGATACAGATACAAAGAGGCGACCGCCTACAAGTCCAAAGAAATAAAAAGGCAGCTACTCCTGGTCAGAAACGTCCTCGCGCTCCTGATAGAAAGTCCGCATGTTCGCGAACTCGCGAGTAATATGCGCTATGGAGGAAGTATGGTTTCGCTCGAGCACGGTAAAGCGCGCATCAAAAGAAGCGAAGCGACCGTCAAAATGGGTTTGCATCTGGTCTATGCGAGTATGGAGCAACCCAAATTGTCGGTCCCAATAATTTACAGGATCGGGCGCTGGAGCAGAGTGCAGCGGTGGTGGCGGAATCTGCGGGGAATGATGAGTACCGCTGGGACCGGCACCATGATCAAGATCAAGATCACCGCCACCAACGAACGGGGGAACAGCCTCAAACTCGCCGTCGCGTCGGCGAGCTAAACCAAGCGCTTGAAGGGTCGGGAACTGAAGAGGCTGCGGCGTTTGCATGCAAGTGAGCCGCGGAAGAGCAGCCCACACGCCGAGCTGCTTGGCGAGGAAAGTGATGAAATTCCCGCCGTGCACCGCTCCCAATCTCACATTTTCGGCCTGGTGCCGAAAGAAAATGGCGAGCATATAACCAAGGTTGAGTGGGACCCAGTAAAACATACTATACAAGTATAGTAAGTCTGCCCGAGTCACCACGCCGTGGCTATCCCCGCGCCCGGAAATGGTAAAAGAGAGAAGGTTGTGCAGAATACGTAAAGCGGGGGAGATGAGGTGGCTGCCCTTAGATTTCTTTGGAGTGTAGGGGGCGACGTCATTACTAATTTCCGACCAAAAAGTAGGGAGACTGAAGTCAGGAGGGAAATCAGTTTTTAGGTCGGGGTAGGCGGGGGAAGTGGAAAAGGCCTCCGAGCAAAAGCCCATGGCAACATTGAGTTGGCGGATGGTGAGCTGGTGCATCATCCCGCCCAGGCAAAAGATGATGAAATCATCTTGCGTCGCCCAACGGAACTAAAATGAGGCCAGGAACTCAATGGTGAGCTCGAGGAAAGCAGGCTCAGAAATGGAGAAGAGGGGATCCCACCCTTGGGTAGATATGAGCTCCCGAACTAGCTCCGCTGCTCCGAATTGGGCGAGGATGGCCCAATCCAAGATCCGGAACACGCCAAAGGGTTTGGCGCGCAGTCTCTCGCTTCGATCTTGTTGGGTTGCATTCTCAAAAAGAAGCATGGCCTCCGCCGAGGCTGGATCAGCGGGGTGCTCGGAGGAGGAAGCGGTGGATCGAGCGTGGTGGCGAGGCATGGTGAGAAATGTGGAGGAAATTTCGGCCAAGGGGAGGAGAGAAGAGAAGGGTTGAAGAGTGGAGGTGTGAAGAGAAGAGGGGAGGAAAAATCCTATTTATAGAGTTTTTCGGGTTGGTCACGCCCCCCTGTCACGCCCGTGACAGGGGGCGTGACATGCCCGGGTCAAAGCAGAAAGGAATCCGAGGCGGACTGCCTCGGATTCGGGGGTCACGCCTCAGAGTCACGCCCGTGACTCTGAGAGACACGCCCGTGACGTCGGGCGTGTAGGGGGAATCCGAAGAGCATCCGATGCCGTAGCATCGGATTCTTCAGTCACGCCCCAGAGTCACGCCCGTGACTCTGGGCGTGTCAGTCAAATTTGACTTGAAAAGAAGGAATCCGAGGCGTGACTGGTCAACGCCTCGGATACCCGCGACACGGGCTCGACACGCCCGTGACAAAAACATGTCACGCCCGTGTCATATCCGAATGACGGGCGGGAAAACGGAGGGAGGAGGAACCTCCCGCAGTCTTGGCAAAACACGTTCTGGACACGCCCGTGACCAATGGGTCACGGGCGTGACAAACACGTGTACGATAAATAATTTTTTTTTTGTTTTTTTGTTTTTTTTTGTTTTTAAGTTTTTTTTGTTTTTTTTATATATTTAAATAAACTAAAAAAAACAATAATTTACCGACTTGAAGAATAATGTAGACTTGATGTTCGTCCCCAGCCGATCATCATGCATCGCAATTCTTCAATCCTGTAAAAACTCAACAACAAAATTAAAATAAAAAGACAAGATAACCATGGGATGCCTCCCACGAGCGCTTTGTTTATGGTCGGTGAGATCGACCATAGTGACGCGCTCGCTACGTTATTGGATTTTCAGATGGGTAAGCCGGCGCATTAACAGGACGTTTGAAATCATTTGCTAGAGTTGAATTTTGTAAATGATTGGACATACGTTCACGTTCTAAAAATGGAGGTTTGTCAAACGAAGTTTTTAAGGGGTCACCACCTAATTCAAGAGGTTCTAAAATAGATGTGTGTGTGACCAAATGAGTATCACTAAATTCAAGAGAAATTAAATTTAAAGTTTCAAAATTGTCATCATGAAAAACAGGTGAATAACAATTTTTAGAAAATAAAATGGAGTCTTCTTTAGGAGAAGCCTCCAAATAGTAACATGAGTCGTCATTTGAGAGCGAATTTTTCATGGACGAGTTAATAGTAAAGGTAACTTCTTCATCTCCGACTCTAAGGAGAAGTTTACCGTTACTAACGTCTATAATGGCGCGTGCTGTGGCAAGAAAAGGGCGACCGAGAATAAGTGGTACCTCGGTGTTCGCTTCGATGTCGAAGATGACGAAATCTACCGGAAAGATAAATTTGTCAACTTTGACAAGCACATCCTCTATGATCCCCATAGCGAGCTTGACAGACCGATCCGCCAATTGAATGCTTATTCTTGTGGGTTTAGGCTCTCCTAAACCCAATTTCTTAACTAAAGAATAAGGCATTAAATTTATCGAGGCGCCTAGATCGGCTAACGCACGTGTTACTAATAAATCGCCAAATAGACAAGGAATGGAGAAACTACCCGGATCAGGTAATTTCCTAGGCAATTTATTAAGTAACACTGCCGAACACTCCGCGTTCAATTGAACCGTGGAGAAATCCTCAAGTTTCTTTTTATTGGATAAAAGATCCTTGAGGTACTTGGCATACTTTGGCATTTGTGCGATAACTTCGCAAAATGGTAAATTTATTTGGATTTGTTTAAACATATCTAAAAATTTACCATGATGCTCATCCACCCGGTCTTTGTGCATTCTAGACGGATAGGGAAGTGGTGGTTGATAAGGTTTTGGTTTAATATAACTAGAAGGCTTAAGAGGAGGGGAAGGTGTAGAAATTGTTACCTCTGTATCAACCGGATTTGGAGAAGGTGTTACCTCCTTCCCACTCCGTAGAGTGATGGCATTGGCGTGCTCTCTTGGGTTGGGCTCCGTATTGCCCGGTAGCGCTCCTTGTTGGCGATCGGAGAGCATCTTAGCGATTTGCCCAATTTGTGTCTCCAAATTACGAAGAGATCCGGTGAGATTCGGGATATTGGCATCATTTGTACTCGTATATTTGGCGAACATCTCCTCTATAGTGGGAGCTTTTGGAGCTTGTGGTGGAAAATATCCTGGTGGGATTGTGTTTGGTGGGCGAGCCGCATTCCCCGGATTACTCCAAGAGAAGTTGGGGTGGTTCCTTATACCCGGGTGATAGGTATTACCATAATTAGTATTACCCGGATTAAAGGATGGCCGATTCGGATTTCCCATATAATCCACATGCTCGGCCAACGTAGTGGGAGAGGGGGAAGAAGTAGGATCCCAGGTAGGTATAGAAGAGGGAGCAAACATCTCTTCTAATCTTTTGTTTAGCATCTCAACCTGGAGAGATAGATTGGAGACCGTATCAATTTCATACATCCCGGCCGGTTTAGGTGATTTAGACCGTGGTGTACTCCATTGATAGGTATTCAAAGCCATACCTTCTATAAGCTCTTGGGCGGCCGTCAGTGTTTTGTTATTAAGCGTTCCACCGGCGGCGGCATCGATATGTTGCCTAGTTTGAGAATTTAGGCCGTTATAGAAGGTTTGGATTTGTAACCAATCCGGAATTGCATGATGAGGACATCGACGAAGCAATTCCTTGAAACGCTCCCAAGTATCATATAACGTTTCCGACTCAAGTTGGGAGAAATAAGTAATATCATTGCGCAATTTAGCCGTTTTAGCCGGCGGAAAGTATTTCGTAAGAAATCTTTCCGTCATTTCAGCCCATGTTGTGATTGATTTTCTTAGTAGAGAACTCAACCATTGCTTGGCTTTAGTGCGCAATGTGAATGGAAATAACCTTAGCCGAATGGCATCATCGGAAACACCATTAATTTTAAAAGTATCGCATATTTCTAAGAAATTAGAAATATGCGCGTTTGGATCTTCATCTTGAAGCCCATCAAATTGTACATATTGTTGTACCATTTGGATGATGCTTGGCTTCAACTCAAAATTATTGGGGGCAATAGCGGGGCGAACAATACTAGATTGAGCCTCGTCCAAGTTTGGACGGGCATAATAGGACATAGTTCGTTGTTCGACCGCATTTGGCTCACCCATATTGGAAGAAGAAGAAGAAAGAGATCTAGGAGAATGAGAAGAAGAACTTAATGAAGAAGGAGGAGAAGAAGAGGGTGACGGAGAGAGAATTAAAGACGGATTAGGAGTGTCTCCTAAGGATTCCGTATCCTGAAAATTCGGAACTCGAAATTGCAAGCGGTGCCGAAGGGTTCGCTCGATTTCCGGATCCAAATCAAAAAGAGGTGACGGATTCCCTCGGGTCATACACAAAAACAAAACACAAGAAAAAAGTTTTAAGAGTTAAAAATTTATAAGATAAAATTTCCCGGACTTCCCAAGGGCTACCCAGTGACGGGTTCGCAACGTACTAGGCGGTATTGCGGGATGAAAACCCGACACGGCCCTTTCGCAAGAAATTTTAAATATAAAAATTTAAAGATAAAACTTTTTGAAAGAAAAAGTTTGTTTTTTTTTGAAATAAAAAAAAAAGATAAAACTAATAGATCCTTGCTTTCAAAATATCAACAAATAAAAGTCCCCGGCAACGGCGCCAAAAACTTGATGCTGATTTTCTAGAAGTTAAATTACAACCAAACTAGAATCCCGAGTAGGCAAGCGTACCTATCGAAATGTAGTATAAGAAGTGTCGTATTGCGATTCGGGGCCTGTTGAGTACTTGTACTCACAAGGAAGAGCTATTATTTTATCTAACGGAAAAGTTGGTTGGATTATACTAGATAATAAAATTAAAGCTGAAGTTAAAGAGAAATTCAAATATGAGAAAGCTAGCACTTGATCTAGAATCCCCTTAGACTAAAATAAATCTTCTTGAAAAATATAAAATGCGAGTTCTTAATTATACTCACTCGACCGTGGAGGTTCCTAAAATATAGAAGCGTCTCTCTCGAGCTCATGCTTCTAACTAACCTTAGGTTGATCGATTAAGACCTCTCGGCCAGTCGAAACCCCTAAGCTTGCTTTATGCGGTGAACCCCACTATTGGATTTGACTCCAATCCGGAAGATTTACATCGTCCTCTCTCGAGGAGTGCGTTCAACTCCTTTTATCTTTGAGTGATCTCCTCGTATCCGCAACCTCTCGGTCATTTAGGATACGAATCTTAGATCGAAGATCATATCCGCGTAATATGAATCCGATGAAATAAAAATCAAAGATAAATCGTAGCGAGAACGATTAAGAACAAGACATTTAATAAGAAGGAGAAAGATCTATTTTATTCTAAGGTTCATCATGATCAAGTGCTAAAAGAAGATTAGCTACTCATCATGATTGGGGAAATACAAAATGAAGTAGGGAAAGACATGATGGAAATAGAAATAACTAAAATTAAAGTTACAACAAAGGTAAATCTAACTTAGAAATGAGAAAATACAGCAAAATAAACAGAACATTACAAGACTCCAACTCCCAAAATTCTCCTCCTCAGCATCTGAAGCTGTCTGGAATTTATAGAAAAATTTTTGTTTGGCCACGCCCCTAGGTCACGCCCGTGACCTAGGGCGTGTCAGGCTCGGAACCGTCGTCTTGAAAGCCCGGGAACGTTGGAGGAGAAACCGCCAAAATTGGTTAACTGACGGGTCACGCCCCTAGGTCATGCCCGTGACCTAGGGCGTGTCACGGCTGTTTCTGGAAACGACGGGAAGCTGAAAACGGCAGGAGTAAACTGGTCTTCAAGGAGTTTTCACGCCCCTAGTCACGCCCGTGACTAGGGGCGTGTCTTGCTGGAACGGAAATCTGGCGGCAACGGCTGGAACGGCGCGTTAATGCTTGGAAACTTCCTCGACACGCCCTGGGTCACGCCCGTGACCCAAGCGTGTCATTTTAATCCGACGTGGCATCGGTCAACAATTCTTCCACGGGTCGTCACGCCCCGTGTAAGGGCTACACGGGCGTGTCTTCATCCGACACAGGCGTGTCAATGTCGGTCGACGATCTTTTGGCGTGGTCGACGGGCTCTGGCTGCAGGTTTGGTTATCACGTGTCACGCCCCTGTGTCACGCCCAGGTAGGGCGTGTCACAAGGCGTGTCTAGGCTGAAAATGAGAAAATCCAGTTTTGTTCCAAAAAAATATATATATCAGCCCTGCAAGATTAAAAATCAATTTATTAGAACATATAAATATAAAATGTAGAAACTTGTTAGTTATAAACTTAATATTATAAAATTGATATAAAATATCTATTATTAATATAAAATAGTGAATAAAAATATAGAAATAATTAGAGTTATCAGCCGGCCTGCGCGCCGAGGTTTGTAAACCATACGGTGTGAAAAGAGGAACTGTAAGGCCTTAAGGCCAAACTCCATGTATTTGTGTACATTCTGTGGTTATATATAAAGGTGGTTTATATATTGGACATTCCTGGTTAGAGTTCAAATTATAACATAAAGCTTCCGCTAGAATGCTCTGAGTTAGGATTCGTGTTTGGTTTGGTATTATCCTGTGACCTCACCGTCTGTTTGTGGCATATAGTGTGGGGCCCCGGCCGGACCTTCTACTATACGTCATTTAATGGATGGGGTCGTTACATTTTGGTATCAGAGGGAGGTTTCGATCCTCCGACCTATGGGTTACATTTTGGTATCAGCTTCGTTCGGTCTTCCTCTATCGAATTCGTGGACGAATTCTTTTATGGGGTGGCGAGCGCGTGTTTATGCGCCCTGCTGTAATGCTAATGAACTCTGAAATGTCCACTAAGGAATGTACAAAATCTTGTTTGAGGAATCTGCGCGTTCCTTTTTGTGTTGTTTTGATTGCATACGTTCGCTAATGTGTGTCTTGTCCACCTATAGGTGACGCGTAGTGGTGCTGGGCAGTCTGAGCCCCAGCGCTCTGATGAGAGTGCGGCACTAGCTGAGGTGCCAACACCTCCTCCATCTGCAGAAACTGTTCGTTTAGTTGCTGAGGCTCTATTTGCCATGATTCAGCCGACCGGGCAAGCGCAGCCGGCAGTCGAGCCAGTTCGTATTGTTGTAAGACCCGAGCCGGTTGAGGCTGTAGATCCACGAGCAGCTGACCGACAATTGAAGCAATTCATGAGCTTCAGTCCTCCTACGTTTACGGGAATGGGATCCCCAACGCAGGCAGAAGATTGGTTATCACGTGTCAAGCGGATAATGATAGCGATCAGGGCGGAGGAAACTCTAAAGGTCACATTGGCCACCTTCATGCTTGAAGGAGAGGCGCGGTTGTGGTGGGACGAGGTTGAGGTACACCATTTGGCGGGCAGGCAATTAACGCAAGTGTCGATTGAGGAGTTCTCTCGGATATTTCTGGCGAAACATGTCCCAGCGGCGCAATGCATTGCTATGGAAAATGAGTTCCAACGGTTAAATCAAGGGGAAGATAGCGTGGATATCTACTTGCATGAGTTTACCAGGTTGGGACGGTATGCGGGTACAATCTTTGTGGATGACCAAAGGAAAACGAATCGGTTCTATGAAGGATTGCGGGATGAGTTGCGATTCCTGCTTTCGAGTTCAGTGAACCAAGGGTTTCAGGCGTTGGTTGATACTGCGTGTGCGTTGGAGAAGGACATGCGGCGGGTGCAAGGGAACAAGGGCTTGGTTGTGTCAAAGCCAGAGGTTCAAGCACCTCGCCCGAGCAAATCGTTTTACCAGAAGAAAGGGGGCAAGAGGTCCAAGCCGTCTGGGCAAGCGACTACGACTGTTGTGTCGGGAGCGACATCAAGGCCGGATTCTCGTACATGCTATAACTGTGGCCGGGTGGGGCATATCGCTCGTGACTGTCGGGTTGTTCAGCCCAAAGGAGAAAAGAAGACGGGTGCGTCTTATGCTGAGAAGGGCAAAGCGGTGGTTGATTCCTCTGCGTCTCAGGCATAGCCCCGAATCTATCAGCTTGGCCAACAGGAAGCGATTAAGCAAAGTGACGTCGTCACAGGTACGAGTTGATTTAGCTTACTTGCTTATGTGCTATTGTTTTTGATTATGTATAGCTTATGCATGATGTGTGTGCTGCAGGCTTTGTCCTGATTCAGAATAATTTGGCGAGAGCCCTGTTAGATACGGGTGCTTCGCATTCTTTCCTGTCTGAGGATTTCGTATCTCGAATTGGGGTACCAAGTCATGTGATGGTGGATAGTACGAGGGTGCTATTGCGGAATGGCTGTGTGATGCTTGCGGATAGGGTTTGCGATGTGGATGTGCAAATAGGAAGTCGGGATTTCGGTTTGAGTGCAGTTGTGCTACCGTTATCGGAGTTTGATGTGATCTTTGGTATGGACTGGCTCTCAGAGCAGCGTGCCTTTATTGATTGCAACTCCAAGGAGATTATACTGGGCCAGAATACCGGACTTGTGACGAAGTTCGCTGGTATGCGAGGAGTTGGCGGGACTCTGTTGTCTGCACTCCAAGTCGTCAATGCTGTTCGGAAGGGCGCGGAGTTATTCTTCACGCTAATTCAGGCTGTTGAGCCAAAGGCCAGTGTCGGTGAAGTACTAGTTGTGTCAGAGTTTGCCAACGTGTTTCCGAAAGATCTTCCTGGGTTACCACCCCAGCGGGTGATTGACTTCTCTATTGAGTTGGTGCCAGGTGCGAAACCTGTGGCCCGCTCTCCATATCGCGTCGCGCCAAAAGAGATGGCTGAGTTGAAAGTCCAATTGTAAGAGTTGTTGGAGCAGGGATATATACGCCCAAGTATGTCACCTTGAAGCGCGCCTGTTCTATTTGTGAAAAAGAAAGACGGTAGCTTACGGTTATGTATTGACTACCGCGAATTGAATAAGTTGACGGAGAAAAACAAATATCCGATCCCACGGATTGATGACCTCTTTGATCAGCTGGCAGGATCAACGGTCTATTCCAAATTGGATTTGAAATCGGGATATTATCAGCTGAGGATTAGGGAAGGTGACATTCCCAAGACGGCGTTTGGAACACGCTACGGTCATTATGAGTTCACGGTAATGCCGTTTGGCCTATGTAATGCGCCTTCGGTATTTATGGACCTAATGCATCGAACGTTCCGAGAGTACTTGGATTTGTTCGTTATTGTGTTTATCGATGACATCTTAGTATACTCTCAGTCGGAAGAGGATCATGCAAACCATTTGCGGTTGGTCTTGCATACCCTGCGGAGGAATAAGCTTTATGCCAAGTTCTCAAAGTGTGAGTTCTGGCTCTCTTCAGTAGCCTTTTTAGGCCATGTGGTAAGCGGAGAAGGTATCACGGTGGATCCGTTGAAGATAAGTGCCATTCGGGATTGGCCAGTGATGTCTTCAGTGGCCGAGGTCAGGAGCTTCCTTGGACTTGCGGGCTACTATAGACGGTTTGTGGAAAACTTCTCACGGATTGCTTTACCTCTGACCACGCTGACGAGAAAAGATCAAAAGTTCATTTGGACGCCGGAGTGCGCGCGAGCTTTTGAAGACTTGAAGAGTCGTTTGACCACGGCGCCTGTGTTGACATCGCCATGTGGTACAGATGGGTATGAGATTTATAGTGATGCTTCCGGGAGCGGCTTAGGCTGCGTTCTTCTGCAGTTTGGTAAAGTGATTGCTTATGGCTCGCGCCAGTTGAAAGTGCATGAGCGGAATTACCCCGTCCATGATTTGGAGTTGGCGGCGGTAATCTTTGCGCTCAAGTTGTGGCGGCACTATCTATATGGCGTTAAAGTGGATATCTATACAGATCATGATAGCCTAAAGTATTTGTTGGATCAGAAGGATCTGAACATGCGACAACGAAGATGGATGGAGTTCCTTGGGGACTACACCTTCGAGATTCACTATACTCCCGGGAAGGGAAATGTGGTCGCTGATGCTTTGAGTCGGAAGACTCCAGTACGGGCAAGCTGGTTGCAGAGGCATGATCAGCGTTTAATCCAGGAATTGGAAGCATTGGAGATATCTTGTGTTGACAAGGGTTCGTCAACCGATGCATGCTTGAACTGGATGGAGGTGCAATATGACCTTACGGACAGAGTTCGGCGAGCAACGGAGCTTGATGAAAGCCTCCAGTGCTATGCAAAAGATGGGCCGGATGACCAATTCTCTTGGGATAACGGTTTGTTACGAAGAAATGGTCGAGTGTGCGTCCCGAGTGTGGGTAAATTAAGGGAAGAGTTGATGTACGAAGCTCACTTTGCAAAGTACTCAGTTCACCCAGGGAGCACAAAGATGTACAGAGATCTGAAAAAGCTGTTCTGGTGGCCCGGACTAAAGAAAGATGTCGCACATTATGTAGCTGAATGCAATACCTGTGCGTTGGTGAAAGCAGAATGCCAGAAGCCTGGCGGTTTCCTGAAGTCGTTACCTATTCCGGAGTGGAAGTTCGATGACATTTCGATGGATTTCGTGCACGGGTTGCCGAGATCTCAACGCGGTCATGATTCAATCTGGGTGATTGTGGACCGGTTGACAAAAGTGGCGCACTTCCTTCCAAACAGAAGAGACGATTCAGTGGAAACCTTAGCCAAGCTTTATGAGGAGCAGGTTGTTCGACTGCACGGTGTTCCTCGGAGCATCGTTAGTGACCGTGATGGGCGGTTCACATCGAATGATTGGCGGCTAGTTCATCAAATGTTGGGTACAAAGTTAACGTTTAGTACGACCTTTCATCCCCAAACGGATGGCCAGACTGAACGAACCAACAGGACGATGGAGGACATGCTCCGCATGTGCGCCCTAGACTTTGGTAAGAGATGGGAAGAGTATATATTTCTTGTCGAATTTGCCTATAATAATAGCTACCAAGCGAGTATTGGTATGGCACCATTTGAGGCTTTATATGGTCGTAAATGCCGTACACCGTTAGCTTGGGCAGAAGCAGGCGAATCTAAGCTGAGTGGGAAAAAGGAAGTCGAAGAAGCTACCTCGCTCATACGCTCTATTCGGGAGAGGCTAATGATAGCCCAAGATCGTCAAGCAAAGTACTACAATGCCAAACACCGGAACGTGGAGTTCGCGGTGGGTGATTGGGTATATTTGAAGATCAAACCCTTCAAAGGTGTGTCCAGGATTCGGCGTTTGAAAAAGTTAAGTCCGAGGTATCTTGGTCCGTTTGAGGTGGTGGAGCGAGTTGGGGAAGATGCTTATCGACTAGCACTTTCAGCAGACTTGGGTGGATTACATGATGTATTTCACATCTCAGTCCTTCGTAAGGCGGTGAAGGATCCAGCTCAAGTAGTGGAGAATGATCGGGTACCGGTCGAGTATGGGCTAACGACGAGGGTTAGACCCATTCGGATCGAGGATCGAGCCGAGAAACAGTTGCGGAACAAAGTGATCGGGATGGTCAAGGTCCGATGGGACAATTGTGGCCGTGAAGAGCTAACATGGGAGCGAGAGCAGACCATGCGAGCTGAATTTCCCGAGCTGTTTGTATTAAATATAGACCGTGTACTTTTGTTATAACAGAGTTATCAAGTTATAGCATTGTTGGTTCTTGTTTCCTTACCGTGCAAATTTCGGGACGAAATTTTGTTAAGGGGGGGGGGGAGGATTGTAACACCCCAAAAAGACTCAAAATTGGTTTTGAGGTGCAGGTCATGTTACACGGCCTGGGACACGGGCGTGTCCCAGGGCGTGTCGGGGGTACACGGCCTGGGACACGGGCGTGTCCCAGGGCGTGTCATGCAAATAAAATGCGTTTTGAGTCAAAAGATTACACGGCCTTGATCCAAGCCTTGAACACGGGCGTGTCAGATGCCGTGTGCCTACCCGTGTACTGCTCGCAGCTCGATGAGGCAGGGGTGACACGGGCGTGTCTCAGGAATGACACGGGCGTGTCAGGTTCGACACGGGCATGTCGATGCCCGTGTTCTGGTAAATCTCAGTCGGTACGAATACCGCGTGTGCCGCTTAAGGGTACACGGCCTGTGACACGGGCGTGTCACAGGCCGTGTTAGCCAAAAAAATGAGTTTTTGGGCAAATCGTGGCCGTTCAGATTTCTCTCTTTGGATCCAAGGGCTCAGGTGATTTCCTGGCTGGATTTAATCCGTGAAGGCTGATGAAGACTTCATTCTTCATTTGCTTAAGGAAGAGAGAAAGAGAGAGGAGGAAGAAGAAGGAGGAGGAGATCAAGCCACCGGCGGAGTTCCCGTGGTCCGATTCGTGATCCGAAGCCGGCGTTGTGAAGGCAAAGCTGCTGCGTTCTTTCTCACCTGCTAGTTTGTGATGGCTCCCAAGAGATCGACAAGGGTAACGATCTCCCTTCTTGGACATGTGAAGTCCTTCTTTTCTGCATTGCATAGGGAAAACCCTTCCCCGCGAGTGTGCGGTGGGTTGTGGTGTCCCTTGGGGTAGATATGTGAAGTCCCCCTTGTTAGAGGCCGGAATTGGAGTACGGCTCTAGGCATGCTGTGTGAAGCCCATCTGGACATGGTCTAGATTGGTGATGCTTGTTTGCATATCGGAGAAGGCTCCGTGATTATGGCTTGTGTTGCCTTGTGCCTACCTGTTGCTTGGTGCAGCAGGAAGTACTGGATGATGTCCAGGAAATGAAGAGGGTTGGATGCAACTCTTGTGGCCGTGTATTGCCACTTAATGAGCGGTTGAGCCGTTGGGCTGCAACTCGATGAAAAGGCAGATTGCCAAACAGGAAAGGTGAAACCGACCCGCGCCTATAAATAGCCATGGATACTTCCGTATTCGAGGTGGCACGGCGACTTGAGCAACGGGGGATGGCTGATCCGTACCTGCGTTAGGTCCGTCCGACTTGGAAGCCTGGTTATAGGTTTTGTTGGAGCGCCTAATGAGAGTCTTAGGCTAGCGTCCCGGAAAGACTAGAATGCTCAAATACCGTGTAGACGGTGGTGTTGACCCTGGTATTCCGGTACACCAAGAATGTGCCCTGAGTGCACGGACTGTCGGGCCGTGTGGCCGATAGTTGTGATGGCTTGAATGTGCATGCGCGCACATAGTTGCTATATGATGATGCCATGCTTTGCAGGGAAAGAATGCTAATGCCCCGAGAAAGGGGTAGGATTGTTATAATTGGGTCAGCTGAATGCTGACCGTTGCATTGTTTGCCACCGGTTGGGTGGATTGTTCCCATGCAGGTGCTGGAGAGCCAAGTGGTAAGTGAAGGGCTGAAGCCCTACTGCTGTTGCTGCTGCTGCTGCGGCTAGCCCTTGAAGGCTAAGCGAATGTTTTTGCTTGTTTTCTTTTACTCATGTATGGCCGGCCTGCGCGCCGAGGTTTGTAAACCATACGGTGTGAAAAGAGGAACTGTAAGGCCTTAAGGCCAAACTCTATGTATTTGTGTACATTCCGTGGTTATATATAAAGGTGGTTTGTATATTGGACATTCCTGGTTAGAGTTCAAATTACAACGCAAAGCTTCCGCTAGAATGCTCTGAGTTAGGATTCGTGTTTGGTTTGGTATTATCCTGTGACCTCACCGTCTGTTTGTGGCATATAGTGTGGGGCCCCGGCCGGACCTTCTACTATACGTCATTTAACGGATGGGGTCGTTACATAAGCAGTGGATAATTTATGCGTAACGCCATATTTGGCTAAAGCCTTAGTGAGTTGAGCGTTGCAAAAATGACTTCCCCTATCACTAACGATCGCTCGAGGAAAACCAAAGCGAGAAAATAATTTTTTTAGAAAATTGACAACAACGCGAGCATCATTATTTGGTAGAGCTTGGGCCTCTGCCCACCTAGAAACATAATCGACTGTGACTAGAATATATTTATTTCCTAAGCTGGAGGGAAATGGGCCGACAAAGTCAATGCCCCATAAATCAAAAACTTCGCACTCGAGAAAGTAGTTTTGTTCCATTTCATTTTTATTTGAGAGATTCCCAGTCCGCTGGCATCGATCGCACCCGCCCACAAAGATTTGTGCATCTTTAAATATGCTTGGCCAATAGAAGCCAGCACTAAGTACTTTGTGTGTGGTGCGGTTAGCCTGATAGTGCCCGCCAGTCGGACCTTCATGAACATGTTTTAAAATTTGATGACCCTCTTCCCGCGAAACACATCTCCTTACCACCTGGTCCGCACAAATGCGAAATAGAAATGGGTCTTCCCAAAAGTAATACTTCAACTCCGAAAAGAATTTCTTCTTTTGGTGAGTGGAGTATTCTTTTGGAAGGACCCGGGCCACAAGATAATTGGCCAGATCGGCAAACCAGGGGGTAGGAGATGAAGAAATATTAAAAAGACGCTCATCCGGAAAAGAGTCATTAATAAAAGTTTCATTTAAAATATCTAGATTGGGATTTTCAAGACGAGAGAGATGATCAGCTGCTAAGTTTTCCGCTCCTTTCTTATCCCGAATCTCCAAGTCGAATTCTTGAAGTAAGAGGATCCAACGGATAAGACGCGGCTTGGCATCCGGTTTAGAAAGGAGGTACTTCAAAGCGGAATGATCCATGAAAACAATAACCTTAGAAAGAGTAACATACGGTCGGAATTTATCAAAAGCAAAAATAACTGCTAAGAGCTCTTTCTCCGTCGTGGTGTAATTTTCTTGCGCAGAAGTGAGAGTTTTACTAGCGTAGAAAATCAGATGAAAGTTCTTAGCGATTCGTTGACCTAAAACCGCACCTACCGCATGATTACTCGCATCACACATGATTTCGAATGGTAAATCCCAAACTGGGGCGATCAAAATAGGAGCGTTTATAAGTTTTGATTTAATTAATTCAAATGCCGCGAGACATGATTCATTAAAAACGAAAGGAGTGTCTTTTTCGAGAAGGTGGGTGAGAGGCTTAGTAATTTTTGAAAAGTCTTTAATGAATCGTCGATAAAAACCCGCATGCCCTAAAAAACTTCTAATCGCTTTAATATTTGTAGGCGGCGGTAACTTTTCAATTACTTCAATTTTTGCCTTGTCCACTTCAATTCCCCTAGCGGAAAAGTTGTGGCCAAGGACTAAGCCTTCACGTACCATAAAGTGACACTTCTCCCAATTTAGAACTAGATTCGTTTCTTCGCAGCGTTGTAAAACTTTTTCCAAATTTTCTAAACATAAATTAAAGGAGTCGCCAAAAACAGAAAAATCGTCCATAAATATTTCCATAATATTCTCTACGTATTTATCAAAAATGGCAAGCATACACTGCTGAAAGGTGGTGGGTGCGTTGCATAGTCCGAAAGGCATCCTACGGTAGGCAAAGGTTCCGAAAGGGCAAGTGAATGTTGTCTTCTCTTGGTCCTCGGGTGCGCTAGGGATTTGGAAGTATCCCGAAAGACCGTCGAGAAAACAATAAAACCTATGTCCGGATAAGCGTTCTAAAACTTGATCGATAAAGGGAAGGGGGAAGTGATCTTTACGAGTGGCATCGTTGAGCTTACGGTAATCGATACACATCCTCCATCCCGTTACCGTCCTATTTGGAATTAAGTCATTATTTTCGTTTGTTACTACCGTGATCCCACCCTTCTTAGGTACAACCTGAACCGGACTTACCCACTCACTATCGGAAATAGGATAGATTATCCCCGCATCTAATAACTTAAGCACCTCTCCCTTCACAACCTCTTTCATATTCGGATTAAGACGACGCTGTGGTTGAACTACACCCTTAGGATTATTTTCAAAAAATATTTTGTGGGCACAAAAGGAAGGGCTTATGCCAGGAATATCGGAAATTTGCCACGCTATAGCTCGGCGATGCTTTTGTAGTAGTTCGATCAATTGATCGTTTTCGGATTGAGAAAGCAAAGCCGAGATTATAACGGGTAATGGAATTTTGTTTAAGGAAGGCATATTTGAGATGTTCGGGAAGGGGTTTGAGTTCTAAGTTGGGTGGTTCCTCGTAGGAGTTCTTTAAAACTTTTCATTTTCAAAAATAAGTTTTTCATAATTTTTTTGTCTAAACACTGGTTCATTTGCAAAATTGGCTTGTGCGGACATAACCGTGTCCTCAAAAACATTTGTAGAAAAATCAGAAAAAGAGTAAGAAAAATCATTGGAAGAAATAATTGAAAGAGAAAGAGAGGAGTCTTCATTTAAAACATCAAGAAAAAAACATGACTCATCATTTTTTAAAGAATTTTTCATGGATTGATTGATTGAAAATGTGACCTCATCATCCCCCACACGCAAAAACAACTTTCCGTTACTAACGTCTATAACTGCTCGAGAGGTGGCCAGAAATGGTCGTCCAAGGATAAGAGGAACCTCGACATCCTCTTCAATATCAAGAATGACAAAATCCACCGGGAAGATGAATTTGTCGACCTTTACTAGCACGTCCTCAATGATATCTAGTGGATACTTAATAGACCTATCAGCTAATTGGATACTCATTCTTGTAGGGCTCAGAGTGCCCAATCCTAACTTCTTAAATAGTGAAAAAGGCATCAAGTTGATGCTCGCTCCTAGATCTGCTAACGCATGTTTAACAAATAAATCACCAAAGACACAAGGAATGGAAAAACTACCCGGATCGTTTATCTTTTTAGGCAGATTAGCATTTTTAACGACTGCCGAGCATTCTTCATTCAATGTTACATGTGATAAGTTCTCCAATTTCGTCTTGTTCGTTAATAAGTCCTTAAGATATTTTGCGTACTTCGGCATTTGACTAATCGCTTCATGAAATGGCAAATTAATGTGAATTTGTTTAAACATTTCAAGAAAGCGTTGGTACTGATCATCTAGTTTGTCTTTCCTAAGTCTAGCCGGATAAGGAGGTGGCGGGAATTCTTTTAGAACAATCGGAGCATCATTTTGAAAACCATTTTTTTCTTTTGCAGAATTAGAAATAATGGAGCTATCCTTTTCTTTTTCAAAAATAGATTTTTCTTTTTCAAGATCTATGTTATCATTCTCCGTGGGGGTGCAAACAGGAGGGACAATCACTCTTGGCTCTTCCCTTGTGGTGGGCTCGTTAACATCTTTACCGCTCCGAAGGGAAATTGCATTTGCATGCTCCCTTGGGTTAGGCTCAGTGTTCGAGGGAAGAGTTCCAGGTGGTCTCTCGGAAAAGGCCTTGGCGAGTTGGCCAACTTGATTTTCTAAGTTTTTCATTGATCCTGTTAAATTTCTAATAGTGGTATCGTTCGAGCTTATATATTTAACGAGGATCTCTTCCAAAGGGGAAGGTTTTTGAAAATTTTGTTGCGGTGGTGGTGGTGGTGCAAAATCGTGTGGTGGGCGTACTACGTTAGCATTATTACTCCAAGAAAAATTAGGATGGTTACGCCATCCGGGATGATAAGTGTTCGAAGAAGCAGAAAAACCAGGAGGAGAAGAAAAATTCGAAAAAGCAGAAAAATTATTTGCAGAAATATTTTGAGCAGGCCTGGGTATGTTCCCCAGATAATCCACATGCTCGGCAGTAGCAGCATTTTCATATACCTTAGCGGTGGAGGGAGCAGTCATCTCCGAGATCTTCTTGTTGAGCATTTCCACTTGCATCGCCAGTTGCGTCACCGAATCCACTTCGTAGATACCTGCAGGTTTAGATGGGCGAGACCTGGACGAATTCCACTGATAAGTGTTCATCGCCATGTCATCGATAAGCTCAAGAGCGGCTTCCGGAGTTTTGCGGTCTAAAGAACCAGCGGAAGCGGCATCTATCATTTGCTTAGTTTCTTGATTTAGCCCATTATAAAATGTCTGGACCTGCAACCATACAGGCAGAGCATGATGTGGGCATCTTCTCAAAAGTTCTTTGAACCTCTCCCAAGTGTCATAGAGGGTGTCAGAATCAATTTGAGAATATGAAGTTATATAATTACGCAGCTTAGCAGTTTTAGCAAGGGGGAAATAACGAGAAAGAAATTTTTCAGTTAAAATGTTCCAAGTAGTGATTGATCCTCTTGGAAGAGAACTCAACCACTGTTTGGCTTTAGTTCTTAAGGAGAATGGGAAGAGTCTGCCTTATCGCATCGTCTGAGACACCATTGATTTTGAAGGTGTCACAGATTTCGAGAAAATTAGCAATATGTAAGTTCGGATCTTCATCTTGTAATCCGTCGAACTGTACATATTGCTGCATCATTTGTATGATGCTAGGCTTTAGCTCGAAGTTATTGTTCGCAATTGCAGGTCGAACAATACTTGTCTCTGTCCCTTCCAAGTTGGGTCGAGCATAATCAGACATAGTCCTTTGCTGAGCCACTCCTGGGTTAGGGTCTCCCATCTCAGAATTAAAATTGCAATCCCCAAAGGAATCCTCAACCGCTGTTTGAGAAGTGGAAGCCCCAAATCGTAGTTGTCTCCAAAAGGAGCATTCGATTTCCGGGTCCAAATCAACAAGTAGCGACGGATTCGCTCGGGTCATGCACTAGCAAAGAAGATGAAGAAAAAAACGAAAATGGAAACTTGAAAAAGAAAGAAAAAAGAGAAGAAATGATTTTTTTTTTGAAAATAGAATTTTTTTTACGGCTTGGCTCTCGAACTTCCCGAGGACTACCCGGTGAAGGGTTCGCCCGGTACTAGGTAAAATGATGGCGCTTAAAGCCCCTTACCCTTTTCGAGAGAATTTAGGTGGGGTAGAAATAAAGTGAAGTGGGTTGATTATAAATATTAAAATATATATAATATAGTTTTTTTTTTATTTTTGTAGAAGTAATAGCGCAAGCATTTTCAAAATATTGACGAGAAAATTTCCCCGGCAACGGCGCCAAAAACTTGGTGGGCCAAAACCCAAACAGGCAAGCGTATCTGTCGAATTGTAGTACCAAGGTCGTATTTAAACACGGGGCTGTCAAGTACTGCTACTCACGCTTGAAATATTATCCTACCGGAAAATAGTTGGTTTTTTAGAAATTTTAAAGTAAAGTAAAATGAAAGACAATTTGCGAGATGAAAAACTTATAATAAAAAGCTAGCATTCGATCAATGATTCACCATGAAATTAGATGAGAGAGATAAAAATAAAGATAGTTTTAATTTTTGCAAACCATACTCGATCGTGACGGATCCGAAAATAAGACAAAATCTCGCTAGAGCATTAGGTCTCCTAACTTATAGACTCTTCGATCGAAATCTCTTTACAAACCAAAGAAGCCTAAAGTTGCATTATCGAGGTGATCCGCACTATTGGATTTGACTCCAATCTGGAGGATTTACGTCGTCCTATCTCTAGGATTGCGTTCAACTCCTTCCTTCTTTGAGCGATCTTTCAAATCATGAGTCTCTCGACTACTATGAAATGATAATAAGGCCTACTACTGTATACCGGAAATACGGAGTCGACGCAAAATAAATCAAAGAAAGATCGAGCATGAAATAACAAAAATAAAACTAAGAAAATAAACTCTCATCTCACTTCATGGATCCTCACGATCGAATGTTATAGGAGATTACCTACGCATACTGGAAAAGGAAACAACAAAATAAAGAGAGAAGAATTCCATTGATTAATAAAAAAAAGGTACACAATAATATTAAAAGGATGACAATATTATACTAAGAAGAAAATTACAACCATAAAAAGAAAACAACAATGAAGAAAAACTTGTACTAGAACTCTCTTACTCACTTGCTCTCTTGCTCCAATCCAACCTCTCTAAAGCATGGGATATGGGTTCCTTTTATAGGAGAGGAGGGAAGCATCTAGAAGAAGGGAGACCAAGGGTGGCCGGCCATGTGATGGAGGATAGGTTCATGCATGATGTATTTAATGAGGGGAGACAGAGAGGAATGATTCATGCATGAAATTTATGGAAAATAAAAAAAGAAATAAAATAAATAAGGGGGAATGCATGGGATTAAATGAACATGAGAGAGAGGAAGAAGGGAGGTGAATGTAGGGGGGCCGGCCATGTATAATGGGGAGGTGCATGCATGGAGAATTTAATGTGGAGGGAGAGAGAATTTTATGATGCATGCATGGAAAGGTGGCAAGGGAATAATAAAAGAGAGAGAAAAAGGGGGGGGGGGTGTATGCATGCATGAATGTGGCCGGCCACATGTATAATGGGCTGAACTTGTGAAGGGCTCGGGTAGGCTATGTTAGGTGGCCGGGCTGCATCTTCATGGGCTGCATGCTTGTGGACTTTAATAGGGCTCGGGTAGGGGTTAGATGGCTATTTGGGCTGCTCCAAATGAAGGGCCGGCTGCACCATGTTTGAACTTGAAAAGGGCTGCTCCAAAGGCTGCTTGTAGGCTCGGTTTGAAGGAATGCTTGGGCTGCTACAAGTGGAGGGCCGGCTTGAATGTTGAGAAGGGCCGACCACATGAGCTGCTCCTAATGAAAGCTCGGGCTGCTCTTGATGTGGGCTTGAATTTGTGGTTGATTGGTGTGCTCGGGCTTCATGTAGGGGCTGCATGGTGGCTGGCCATGCACCAAGTGGAGAAGTGGGCTAGTGAAGGGCAGCTCCAAAAGGTGGCCGGCACCTACAAAACAAGATAAAATATAACATTAGTTATATATCATGATATAAGTTTTTAAATAGAACTAAACATATAATATAATAACTCATCCTAGTAATTAGTTATATAAAAACAAAACTAAACATAACATAAATCATTATGACATAACATTACATATAAACTATAATAAAGATGATAATTATTATAAATATCCTAAACATAACAATAATAACATAAAACATAAAATAATAACAACACATATAATGAAACTATAGATTCTTATATAATAATAATAATAACACAACAACATTATAACAAGCATACAAAAACACAAAATTAATATAAAACTTAGGAAAATAAGCTACTAAATTACCCCCAAAAAAGGATGACTAAAAGTAGTCATCAATTACCATGCTTCTGAAAGAGTATCCCTTTTCCTGGTGCTGCTTTGACATACTCTAGTATCTTCAAGGCAGACTAAAGATGACATTCCCTGGGAGCTTGCATGAACTGACTGACCTTGCCTACAGCATAGGCGATGTCGGATCTGGTCACCGTGAGATAAATGAGTTTGCCCACCAGACGTCTATAACTCGTGGCATCAGATATAAGAGGTGAGTCATCTGTCCATGTTTTGTCCTCTCCAGTGGCCATGGGATACCGAGCCGGTTTGACACCGGTCAATCCTGCCTCTTGTAGAAGATAAAGAGCATACTTCCGCTGGGAGAGAACCAACAAGTCGGGCTTCCGAGAGATTTCTATCCCCAAAATATATTTTGGAGAGCCCATATCCTTCGTGACTAGGTGTTGACGGAGGTGTTTCTTTGTCAAGTCCACCCCAGCCTGGTAATCGCCGGTAAGAAGAATATCATCCACATACATCGCCAAAACCACAAGGCCCGATGCGGTTTTGCGAATAAATAATGAGTGATCGGCCGAACTTCTTGTAAAGCTAATGGAAGCAACAATGCCACTAAACATGTCAAACCATGCCCGAGGGCTCTGTTTTAGGCCGTAGATGGCCTTCTTCAACTGGCATACTCGTGTCTCCCCCTGAGCAACATACCCAGGAGGTTGCTCTATGTAGACGTCCTCCTGAAGATCCCCATAGAGAAATGCATTCTTGACATCAAGCTGGGAAATAGCCCACTCCCTGTTGACAGCCACAGAAAGAAGAACCCGGATGGTGTTGAGGCGAGCAACCGGAGAGAAAGTATCAAAATAGTCAACTCCATAAGTCTGAGTAAAGCCTTTGGCCACCAGCTGGGCTTTGTAACGATCCACAGTGTCGTCTGGGCGAAAATTCACAACGAAAACCCAGCGGCAGCAAACCACATCAGTACCTACCGGTGGAGGAACAAGGGTCCAGGTACCCCTTTCAGAAAGAGTGGAGATTTCCTCATCCATGGCAGATTTCCAATGAGGAATAACAAGAGCCTCCTGGTAAGTGTGGGGAGTGGTAATAGTTGAGATAGCCAAAGTAAAGCACCCACGAGAAGGAGTAAGCCGATCATAGGAAACAACAGCCGCAAGTGGGTGTTGGGTACATGCCCGCACCCCTTTGCGAAGAGCAATGGGAAGATCTAGGTCGTCTCGTGCCTCAGGGACCGGAGTGTCCGTGGTAGAGAAAGCTGGCCCGGGACTAGAGAGAGACGGCTGCGGAGAAGAAGGAGGGGGTATAATAGAGAGAGGAGGAGACGGAGGAGGAGATGATATAGGAGGGGAGACGTCGATATGCGTGGAAGGAACACAAAGAGATGGTGGAGAGTCAGAGATAGCAGGAGGAAGCGTGGATTGAGAAGAAAAGTAGGATGCATTTTCGAAGAAGGTGACGTCCGTAGAAACAAACTATTTGCGCAGAACGGGGTCAAAGCAACAATAGCCTTTTTGAGTGGTCGAGTATCCCAAAAAGACACATTTTGTGGAACGGGGGGAAAGCTTGTCACGGGTAGCAGACGGAGCATGCACAAAGGCCGTACACCCAAAGATACAGAGAGGAAGAGGAAAGGGTTCCTTGCCCGGGTAGAGAATGGAGAAGGGGGTTTTGCTGTGGAGAACCGAAGAGGGAATGCGATTGATGAGATAGCAGGAAAGAAGAATAGCATAGCCCCAGTAGGAGCGAGGCACCTGTATCTGCGTCATTAGAGTGCGAGTGATATCGAGGAGATGACGGTTTTTACGCTCCGCCACCCCATTTTGCTGGGAGGTGTAAACACAGCTGGTCTGATGAATAAGACCATGTTGCATACAAAAAGACAAAAACTCATGACTGAGATATTCTTTAGCATTATCAGAGCGTAGTACTTTAATAGAAATAGCAAACTGAGTTTTAATCATATTATAAAAGAATTGCCATACAGATAAGAGTTCAGAGCGATCTTTTAATAGATACACCCAGGTACATCTAGAGAAATCATCAATAAAAGTTACAAAGTAAGAACTACCCCAACCAACGGTGAGAGTAGGAGAAGGACCCCAGACATCAGAATGAATGAGATCAAAAGGGCGGAAGGAACCACGGCCTTGCTTCGGCGGGAAGGAGAAGCGGTGATGTTTGCCAAGCTGACACGCATTACAGTTGAGCAGAGGACTGGTCTGAGGTAAGTGGGGAAGAAGCTGACGAAGAATCCGAGGAGGAGGATGTCCAAGGCGAAGATGCCATTGAAGGAGATCGGTAGACGAGGAAGAGAAGGCGGACTGAGCGGAAACATTGTCGAGGAAGTAGAGGCCGCCGCTCTCAGTCCCAGTAGCAATCATCCGTTGGGTCCTCGGGTCCTGAAAACAACAAGAAGTAGGAGTAAATAATACAGAGCACTGAAGTTGCTTGCATAAAGTAGTAACTGATAGCAAATTGCAAGGGAACTTCGGGACATGGAGAGTGTCTGCTAAGCGAAGCGACGGGGTGACTTGAACCATGCCCGTCCCGTGAACCGGGGAAGGCGAACCATCCGCAACAAGAACTGGGGGTAACCGATCATGCGTTTCTAGGAGAGAGAAGTAGTGAGGGTTGCCGATCATGTGATTTGTAGCACCAGAGTCAATCAGTCATTTACCTTGGGTAACGATGTGTGCACTACCTGTTGTTGTGGCCACAGAAGCAGATGGCCGAGAGGAGGCGGAGGTTGAGGAAGAAGTATCACCAGAGGGACGAAGATGAGGATGTTTCTGCAAGCAGCGGTTAACAGAGTGGCCGGTATGACCACAGTTAGAGCAGAGGAACCTTGACGGACCGTGCGTGCCAGTCTGGCTGCGGCCACTATTGCCACCCCGCTGAACTTGATGAGCATAGGAGTCCTGTGGAGGAGGGGAGGACAACAGAGGACACTGGAGCAGCGAATTAACAGCGGCGATGCGAGCCGCAGTAGCATCCAAGGTGGGAGACTCTGCTTCTCCCAAGATCTGCTGGTGGATCATATCAAAAGATTCAGGGAGCCATAAAAGATAACAAACAACCAGGAGTTCCTGGAAGTGTTTGTGTTGCTCGGCCAAGTCCGCGGAGAAAGGGAGATTCTGGAGGATTTCGGCGTCAAGAGCCTGAACTTGCTGATAAGCCGCAGCAGGAGACATGGAAGGGCGAGCGAAGAGATCCGCATAGATAGTATAAATGCGGGATGTCTGGGCCCCCTTCGAGTAGAGAGCAGCAAGGTGAAGCCATGCGGTCTTGACCGTCTTATTATGGCGTATGACAGGAAGGCATTCATCGGAGAGGCTGTTAGCCAACGAAGTGCGGAGTGGCGATAGGAGTGGTGGTAGTTGAGGTTTCAGAAAGGGCCATAGGAGAAATCAACGAGAAGCCGCGCGGTTAGAATACAAGTCGCACGGATAGGAAGAAGAAGAGCTGCAGCTGTCATGATGTCAGACACCAGTGGCCAGAGAAGCCACGACCAAGCCGCAGATCCAAGCAGGGAAAGAAGTCGAACGGCTAGAAGATAGCCCGCGCGAACAGAAGTGAGGAACAAATAAGGAGAATAAGGCAACAGGTCGCGGCGAACAAAGTAACAGGTCGCGGCGACTGAAAGGCAGGTAAAAGGAGGCCGCGCGGACAGGGCGCAAGCAGGCGGAAGAGACAAGCCGCGAGAATAGGTCGCAAGAGGAAGAGGTAAGCCGCGCTGACAGGGCGCACAAAATTAGGAGAAGATCGAGTCCTCTGATACTATGTAAGAAGTAGCGAACAAACGACTAGAAAATAAGCCGGAACTTTGAATAATTGAAAATTTTATTATCCAAAAAGATATCATTTACAAAGGTATGACCTCCCTTTTATAGAATGGAGGAGAGAAGAGAAAGTGCAAACTAATAATGTGGGACGAAAGCTATACAACAAATCTGGGCTGCTAGAACAACAGACCGGAATAGGCCGCGCGGTTAGACAATGTTCTAACCGCTCGGCAATACCAGAAGCAAGAGAGAGATGTGATAGGAGATCGCTAGACCGCCCGGTATCCATGCCGCCGGAGATAAACCGCCAGACCGCCGGACCACACACAGCAACAGCCTGGATATCAAACCGCTGGAGAGTAACTGCCAGACCGCCCGGTCCCATACTCTAATACAGGACTGCAGGGATATTCCGCCACAGGGGGGCCCACCGGGGTCAACACCTAGACCAGGAACGCAATGGGGAAAGACACGGGGTCGGTCCCCCACACACGTGTCCTGCTGGCAAATTACTCTAACACACCCCCGCAGCAGGACAACCTCCCTCTGATACTATGTGAGAACCCGCTCGCCCATATCACATCTCAAAACCCAGGTATTGAGTTGAAGGGTGGCGGGGTACATAAACACGGAGGAGCGAGCGCTGCGAGCGATGTGGGACTAATCCCAACCACAGGACCGCAGGGATATTCCGCCACAGGGGGGCCCACCGGGGTCAACACCCAAACCAGGAACGTGATGGGGAAAGCCACGGGGTCGGTCCCACACACACGTGTTCTACTGGAAAATTACTCCAACATGTTTGAGTCTTGCGATTAGAGATTGATATGTGTTTTTCTTTGCTTGTGTTAAGAGTGCAAGCAATGAGGCGGGGACGTCGAGGCCAGGAGAAGAGCTCTCGGCAAGTAGCGCTACGGCGCAGGGTCCTTTAGGTATGGGGGTGACCCCTGCCGACTTTTGCCGCATGCTTGCAGAAGCGATGGTGGAGGCCAAAGCTGCAGCGGCAACACAAGTAGCAGCTCCCATTGCTCAGGTAGCAACTCCTGCTACCCCGGATACGGCAACGGCCGTGCCGGGCGAGGAAGCAAGGCAGGCAGAGCCGCTGACCGAAAGGGCGATTATCGGACATGGGGACCGGCAAATGAAGTATTTTCTGAGCTTCCACCCTCCAACCTTTAAGGGAATCGACACGCCTTCAGATGCAGAAGATTGGTGGGCTCGGATTCAGGAGCTTTTGAGGGCGGCCGATACGCCAGTAGATAAGAAAGCAGAGTTTGCAGCCTTCATTTTGGAAGGGGACGCCAAGTTGTGGTGGTCGAGCCACAGTGGCCGACAGTTTCCTGGACGTACACCGTCCATTGATGAGTTTGGGAATGCTTTCCTAAAGAAGTACATTCCCGCATCAACAAGGTTTGCCCTCCAGAGACAGTTCCTGCACTTGGTGCAGCGAGATAAGACCGTGTACGAGTATGTTCAAGAATTCACTCGCTTGGGCCGGTATGCGGGGACAACCATGGCACATGATGAGGAGAGAGACAATCTCTTCTAAAACGGATTGAGGGAGAATCTACGACAACCCCTCATATCTATAAAACGCGCGGGTTTCAACGAACTGGTTGAGGCGGCCAGGATTTTGGAAAGTGACATGGAGCGATCCCAGCGCCGAAAGGGTTTCACACCCAAGTAGGGGGAAGGAAAGCCTTCTCAGTCCCACGGGAAGTCGGAAAGGAGCAGATGGAAGAAGAAGCCTCACCCATACAAGTCGGGCGAGAAAAGTAATTCCGGAGGGTCACGCTCTAAGGGACCTCAGACGTGCTATAATTGTGTCAAGCCAGGACACATAGTGAGATTTTGTACTCAAGGGAGCGCTGAGCAAGAGCCAAGACAGGAGCAGACTGTGCGCTCCGGCCCTAGTGCCGCAGAAAAAGGGAAGATGGCGGAGTCGAGTGCTTCTCGGTTTCAACCAGTGCAGCCAAGGGCCTATAACCTTGGGCAATAGGAAGCCATCCATTAACCCGATGTGGTGACAGGTATGAGAGTTCAACCTGCACCTTAGATCTTCTGTCTTTCAAGCCATTTATGTTTGTTGCATGTATTTAGGCTTTGTGATTGTTTCCGTGCGCCCCGCTAGGGTACTCTTTGATACGGGAGCGTCGCACTCCTTCCTTGCGGAAAGCTTTATCAAGAGGATCGGATTTGAGTCTTTCTCAACAGACTCAGAGTTGAAAGTGTGCATGCCCAATGGGTCATCTATGACTACCAGGGCTAAAGGGCGTATTTGTTGGAGTCTAGGTGGAGTCGACTTCATGTTGGTGGCGGCAATCTTACCATTGTCCGAGTTTGATGTAATTTTGGAGATGGATTGGCTAGTGGAGCAGCGTGCCAGTATTGATTGCATGTCCAAGGTGGTAACCCTGAGGGGCGTGGGGCAAGCAGAAGTCAAGTTTGAGGGTCTTCATAGGGTAGCATATTCCCTAATTTCGGCCATGCAATTAGTACGGGCAGTTAACCAAGGAGGTATTGCCCTAGTAGCGTTGTTGGAGGTTAGCCTTTCCAGGTTATCTCTTGGAGAAGTACCCGTAGTGGCAGAGTTCGAAGACGTGTTTCCCGAGGAGCTGCCGGGAGCGCCTCCTCGGCGGGAGATTGATTTCTCTATCGAGCTAGTGCCAGAGGCTAGACCGGTGTCACGTCCTCCCTTTAGAATGGCACCAAAGGAATTGGCCGAACTTAAAGTTCAGTTGCAGGAGCTTTTGGAGCAGGGGTATATCAGGCCCAGCTCTTCACCGTGGAGTGCGCTGGTATTGTTCGTAAAGAAGAAGGACGGTAGTATGCAGTTGTGCATAGACTACCGAGAGTTGAACAAATTGACTATCAAGAATAAGTACCCGATTCCCCAGATAGACGATCTGTTCGACCAGTTGGTGGGGTCGGTGGTGTATTCTAAGTTGGACTTGAAGTCAAGCTACTATCAGTTACGAATTCGAGACGAAGACATACCCAAGTCCGCGTTTGGCCAAGGTATGGTCACTTTAAATTTTCGGTGATACCGTTATGGTTGACGAACGCACCATCCGTATTCATGGATCTGATGAACCGAGTCTTTCTCAAATACTTGGACTTGTTTGTAGTCGTCGTTGTCATTGATTACATTTTGGTTTATTCCAAGTCGGAAGCGGAGCACGAGTCCCACTTGAGAATAGTGTTGCAAGTGTTTAGAGAGAACCAACTATATGCAAAGTTCTCCAAGTGCGATTTCTGGTTGGAGAAAGTGGCATTTTTGGGCCATGTAATCAGTGGGGATGGGGTGGCAGTAGATCCAATGAAAGTAAAAGCCATCAGAGAGTGGCCAGTTTTGAGGACCGTGGCGGAAGTCCGGAGTTTTCTTGGACTAGCCGGGTACTATTGAAGATTTGTGGAAAACTTTTCGCGGATAGCTCTACCCCTCACTTCACTAACTCGCAAGGATCAGAAATTCGTGTGGACTCAAGAGTGCAATCAGGCTTTTGATACCCTGAAGGAAAGGCTGATGATGGCTCCAATCCTAAGTCTACCGAAGGGGACCGAAGGATTTTAGATTTTCAGCGACGCATCCGGATGCGGTTTAGGGTGCGTTCTGGTGTAGCATGGCAGCGTGATCGCCTTTGGGTCTAAGCAGTTGAAGCTGCATGAGAAAAACTACCCCGTCCACGATTTGGAATTGGCGGCGATAATCTTTGCGCTAAAATTGTGGTGGCACTACGTGTATGGTGCGAAAGTGGAGATCTTCACGGACCAAAAAAGTCTGAAGTATCTCCTAGATCAAAAGGACTTAAATATACGGCAGCGCAGGTGGGTCGAGTTCCTTGGGGACTACGAAGTGGCGATTCAATATATGCCAGGCAAAGCCAATGTGATGGCTGATGCTTTGAGTAGTAAATACTCGAGGCAAGGAAATTGGATCGAAGCTTATGATGAGCAATTGAGGCAGGATTGGGAGTCCCTCGGTATGGAATGTGTAGCCAGAGACGTGTCTAGCGTGGCTCGGCTAAACTGGATTGAAATGTAGAATGATTTGTGCGATTATATTCGGGAGGCGACCCGTTTGGATACGAAGTTCCAACCATACGTGGAGGAAGCTCAAAAGGGCGAGGGCAGCGCCTGGGGGATGATTGATGGGATTCTGAGGAAGGGCGGAAGGATTTGTGTACCGCAGTTCGGCAAGCTCCGGGTGGAGTTGATGTTTGAGGCCCACTTCACAAAGTACTCCATTCACCCGGGTAGTACAAAGATGTACTTGGATATGAAGAAATCCTATTGGTGGCCTGGTCTAAAGCGGGATGCAGCTTTGTGTGTGAGTCGGTCCCAAACTTGTGCCTTAGTGAAGGCCGAGTGTCAGAAGTGGGGCGGGTTCTTGAAGCCTCTTCCTATCCCAGAGTGGAAATTCGATGACATCTCCATGGATTTTGTGCATGGGTTTCCTAGATCGTAGCAGGGCAACGACGCCATTTGGGTGATCGTGGACCGCTTGACCAAAGTGGCACACTTCATCCCAAATCGGAAAGAGGACAGCGTGGAAAAGTTGGTGGAATTGTACGTTCGCAACATTGTGCGACTACATGGGATTCTAAAGAGCATAGTTAGTGATCGTGATGGACGTTTCACGTCTAAGGATTGGAGGTTGGTGCAGAAAAGCCTGGGCACGAAACTCAAGTTCAGTACTGTCATAACCCGCATTTTCTCCGAAGAAAACGAATTATCAGAGTAGGAGAAAACACGCGTCATGATGCCACGTTGAGCAGGGGATAACTACCGACGCTCAGGCAAACCACTGTCAACTATACTTTATGAAAATTCATAAGTTATATGATTAGAAAATCAGTTATATTTTTAAAGGCCGTATCCCTCAGCTCGGTGGATCACCTAGTCCACAATTTAAAAGTTATACTTATACGCTGCGGAAAATACTTTATTCAGGTTCGACATCCTAAAAGAGTGCATAAGTGTCCCCAGAGGATAACTTATACTATGCAGGACCCTACTTTTGATTTATACTATATATATAGGAAAATGATCTTTTTACGTTATTTGGAAAATAGTGATGAGTTTTATAAAACATGTTGATCATGAGGTATACTTATAATAGTATTTTTAGGTTTAAAAGTAACTAGCAACCTAGCATAAATCATCCCAAGAGCAAGTAAACTAACTCCAGAAAGGTAGCAGCAAAAAGTAACACATCTAGTATCAAGGTAAAACTACCAGTGGGCGCCAACAAACTGACACGAACCCACTGGCAAATATGTATGTCTGTAAGAAAAACAGTAAAACTACCTCACAAGACCAAGGAACTAATCTCCACAGAACGAGAGACCACCAGCAACAACACAGCACAACTAGCCGCCTAATCGGCTACTAACCAGAACCTGAGACATTCAAAGAAGAAAAGAATACCTCAGCAAGCTAAACAAGTAAGCTGTACGGAAATGTTAGGTTATAAGGTAAGCAAGAAGAGTAAGTAAACCAAAAACAAGCACCACTGTCTAAGGCAAGACAGAAAGAAAAACACTAAGTGCGAGGAAACAGCAACAACCCTGCCCAAAACTAAATCTTGCAGAGTTTACCAGGCTACCATGAGCCCAAACGTTGAAAATTTACAAAGGAAGAAACGTCTAACACCCTAAGCTGTGAGAGATTGTAGTAGCAAAAACAACGCGGATCTGGGTTGGGGGCAAACTCGGCTCCCCCAACCACCATTTCCAAAAAACAAAGCTCAGGGGTCTACATGTGAAAGCATTAGGGACCTCCCACCCCCTTGCCCAGCCCGTACCTAGAGCAAGATAAAAGAAAAAGGGTGGCCTTGGCTAAATTACACAACACCTCCCAAATTAAGAGCTTCAAACCACCACTACTAACCACGACCCACGATTCGGCCTTTTTGGAAAAAAAGAAAATAGCCGACAAGGAAACTCAAATCAAGGAATTCACTCGGGGAGAAAATCAAGGTAAGGGAAAAGCATTGAGATGACTCAACACGGCATGGCGTTGAGTGAGCCCCACTCACTCAACGCCTAAACAGATGATGGCGTTGAGTGAGCTAGCCTCACTCAATGCCAAAACAGCAATGGCATTGAGTGAGATTCACTCACTCAATGCCTTCTGCAACACTGGCTGTGGCGTTGAGTGAGCTAACCTCACTCAACGCAAAAACAGCTATGGCGTTGAGTGAGTTCCACTCCCTCAATGCCTTCAGCAAAGCAGGCAGTGGCGTTGAGTGAGCTAACCTCACTCAACACCAAAACAGCTTTGGCGTTGAGTGAGGTCCACTCCCTCAATGCCTTAAGCAACAAAAGCTATGGCGTTGAGTGAGCTAACCTCACTCAACGCGAAAACAGCTACGGCGTTGAGTGAGGTCCACTCACTCAACGCCTTAGCACTTTACCGCAAAACCCAACTATGGCATTGAGTGTGTCCACCACTCTCAAAGCCAAAACAGCTTTGGCGTTGAGTGAGGTCGACTCACTAAACGCCAAAGTACTTACCCACAGGAAAGGGATGCGGCGTTGAGTGAGCCCATCTCACTCAGCGCCTAAACCTCCATGGCGTTGAGTGAGGCCCACTCAATCAACGCCAACCGGATGAGGTCGGCGAGAATGCTGATTGATTCTCGCCGAATCGGCGGGAATGCAGATTTATTCTCGCCGAATCGGCGGGAATTACTAACGATTCTCGTCGAAGTCGGCGAGAATCACTTAGTGATTCCCGTCGATTTTGACTTAGAAGAATTTTCTCCTAAACGCCACACTACTTAGCCGCAAAAGAACAGATCAAGGGGCAATGACGTTGAGTGTGTGCACCACACTCAACGCCAAGTCCCAGCAGACCCGGCGTTGAGTGTGTGCACCACACTCAATGCCAAGCCCTGAATCCTCCATCGCTAAAATACAGTAACTTGAAAATTAACTCTCACACTCATCCTATCACATCAGACCACTACCATTAGCCAAGAATCTCCTTATTAGACAAGAATTAGGAGAGGAGAAAAATTTTCCTGCTGCTGCTACCTCTACTCTCAGGCCGAATCTACTCATCCCGAGCCTAATCAAGCAAAACTCGGCTTATATATTCATCGGAACCCTGGTAGTAGACTTAGTAATGCTGAAACTACGTAATCCTACAAGTTTAACAGCAAACCCTAGTTCTAAGAGCAGGGATTAGAACAATCTCAAATTAAGATGTAAAAAGAAAGAACTTCTGAAAGGAAAAAAATCTGGACAAGAGTATAATTAGCGTGCTTAAGCAACATTTGTCATGGCTAAATCGGGTTTTTAACAAGAACCTTGAAGCATTAATGGCGGAAAACAGAGATAACAACAAGAAATTTCTACTTGGCAAGGGCTAGGAGCACTACTTGCCTCGATTTCCAGAAAGGTCTCGACCGACTTTTCTGCTTCCCCACGGATCTGGCAGCAAACACTTAACCGAGCTTGAATGGACATTTTTCGGAGAGGGAGAGGGGTCAAACGAAATTCTACAACACCATAGAAGGGCACGGAATGGAGAAATCTTACTGTCAAAATGGAGATCTAGGGGAGAGCAGTCCAGATCTACCCTCGGAATGAAAATCCGACCGCTAGAACTCCGGGAATCGGCGGTGGAAGGCACAGCTACCCGCCGGTTTTCTTCCGCTCACGAACAGGACAGCAGTTTTCTTTCACGGAAGGAGGCGATGAATAGTCTCATTTTTAACTTAAGACTATATATACATAGACACGTCTATTCAGCCTTAACTGTCACCTAAAGAACCGCAGGATTCATTTCAAGCTAGCCTATTACAAGCCGCCAGCCATGCATGCTGCCACCTTTTCACGCACAAAAGCAATAACTGCTTATCTACTGGCCGCAGGATTAAATCACCCATTTTTTTGACCGCTGGATTTCATTTTATAGCTTTATTAATTACTTAATTGCATTTATTATTATTAACACACCAAAACGACGCGAAAACCGAACCACTTCGGAATCCGACAAAATTCGCACCGTAGCTAATTACCTATGCTACGAATGCAACAACGAAGTCAAAATTAATTTTCGACGAACAGAACTCGAGTTATACCCACCCGAAGTAAAAAACACCAGCATCCCCCGAGAGGCCACACCGGGTCACCCAAAATGACCCGGCTTGCTAGGGAGATCTTGCTAATAGACTACAAAATGGGCCACTCAGTTCTAAGGAGTTAAGACCACACTCCACAGATGACACAAGCCAAGAAAACGCGTCAACATAACACCAAGCAAGAATTAAATAATCGCAGAAAAATCGGGGGCGTTACAAGTACGACCTTCAATCCTCAGACTGACGGGCAGACCGAGACAATGAACCGTACTATGACAGATATGCTTAGGATGCGTACTCTCGACTTCGGCAAGAAGTGGGAGGATCATATCTTCATGGTAGAGTTTGCTTATAATAATAGTTACCAAGCAAGTATCAAGATGGCGCCATACGAAGCTTTGTATGAAAGGCGGTGTCGAACACCGATGTCTTGGACAGAGGCGGGAGACACCAAGCTTTTGGGGAAAGAAGTGGTAGCCGAAGCTAGTGAGCTGGTGCGAACCATTCAAGAGCACATGAAGGTAGGTCAGGATCGGCAAGCGAAATATTTTAACGCACGCCACAGGAATGTGGAGTTCGCGGTGGACGACTGGGTTTATCTAAAGATTAAGCCGTTCAAAGGCGTTTCACGGATTTGCCGACTCAAGAAGTTGAGTCCGAGGTTTTTGGGACCGTTCGAGACTATAGGACGGGTGGGAGAATAAGCGTACCGGTTGGCTTTATCCACGGAGCTGAGTGGATTACACGATGTCTTCCATGTCTCCGTCTTGAGCAAAGCTTTGATAGAGGCCATCGTGGTGATCGAACCGGCAGCGGTGTCGATAGAGGAGGACTTGAGGACGCGAGTTCGTCCAATCGGGATAAAAGATTCAGAGGTTCGGCAATTGCGAAACAAGAATGTTAAACTCATAAAGGTTCATTGGGACAACTGTGGCCGCGAGGAGCTTTCATGGGAACGAGAGCAGGCCATGCTTGAGGAGTACCCCGAGCTTTTCTGTTTAGGTACCGTTTAAGTTTATTTACCTTCTATAGCTAAAATTTCGGGACGAAATTCTTTTAAGGGGGGAGGAATTGTAACACCCCAAAATTTGGAAGAGGAACCAATGGCGTTGTTTTGGCCAAGATGAGTTCTGGGTAGGCTGACACAGCCTGTGACATGGGCATGTTACAGGGCGTGTTGCGCTCGATATCGACGATTTCTTGGTCGACGATCGTTGAGTGAGAATACGGTCCATGACACGGGCATGTCACCTGAGACACGGGCTTGTCACCTGGGACACGGGCGTATCCCAGGGTGTGTCGAGCACTCAAAGATTTTTCGGTGTCATTGAGTGAGCACACAGTCTGGGACACGGGCGTGTCCCAGGGCGTGTCGAGCACTCAACGATTTCTAGAATTGAGTGAGGGCACACGGCTAGGGACACGAGCATAACCCTGGGCATGTTTAGTACACGGCATGTGACACGGCCGTATCACATGTCCGTGTACCTCTCGGGACGTTTCGGTCCTGTGTCGTTTGGGGGACACGGGCCTTGACACGGGCGTGTCACCTGAAACACGGGCGTGTCTGAGGCCGTGTCATAGGACGTGTCTTGTTCGGGATTTCTGGTTTGACGGCGAGTATGAGAACACGGCCTAGGACACGGGCGTGTCACAACCCGTGTTTGGCCCAGGAAGTTTATTTTCAGGGCGAATCGTTACCGTTCGTTTCCTTCTTTGGGGATCCATGGGTGGTGGTTGGTCTTTGCTAGGCTTAAGGCCGAAATAGGGTTTTAAAACCCTCACTTCTTCATCTTCTTCCTCTTTCTAAAGCCTTAGAGAGAGGGGATAGCTAGGAGGAAGAAGGAGATCTCCGGCTGCTGGTGAAGCTTCAGAGCCCCGTTTTGCGAGCAGAGTCCAGATCCGCAAAGGCGGGAGCGTTGGGGTGGTGTTCATCCGACCAAGTTTCTCCATGTCTAGGAAGAGGGGTCGTAAGGTAACGACACTTCTCCTCTTGGTTGTAGGATGCACACTTAGCATCATATCTTTTCATCTTTGGGCTCCAGATCTCTCAAATGAGAGGGGTTTGGGTTGCCATGGTTAAAGAGGAACCTCCGGGTCGATTGTGTCCATCCCCGGCATGATTTTGCATTAGAGATCCGCTCCGTTAGTGGATTAGGCATTGTGGGTGAAGCCATAGTCGCGGCCGTTAGTCCGACTCGATGATGTTGCATAGCGATCCTTGAGGATTCGGTAGAAATCTGTTGTGGCAAGATGTCGTTGTATTGTATGAGTTTTTCCCCTTTCTCGAGTGAGTACTCGTTGTCGGAACCGGACAAGGTTAGCTCCGCTTTGGCGGTAGATGTTTTCCTTGGAACACGGGATCGATACAGTACATTTGGCGAATTAGGGTAGGCATGGCTACGTATCTGTGGTCGGCTGGCTATCCCGTGACGTGCAAGTCATATGGGGAGAGTGTCCCGGCGAGACTAGTCCCCTTTCGTGTGACTGACAAGAATGCCGAGCGTAGGGCAAGCCCGGGCATTAAGGCCATGAGCGGGTGGGTCCAGCAAGTGTTCTTAGAATCAGTTTGTGTGTGAGATGGAATTCCTGACGCGAGAAGTCAAAATTTACAGGCAAGCCCGAGGTTTGAGACCTGTATGCGGGTGCGGCTTTTGCAAGTTTTCCGTATGATGGTGTTTGGGCCGTTAGGTACATGGTATCTCCCTTTTGTTTTGCGGCTTTAAGCCAATGGGGAAACGGTAGTACCCAGTTATTTGATGGTGTGTTAGATGCATACGAGATAGGATGCCTTGGGCGAAACCCGGGTTTGAATTCATGTTGCATAGTAGGCCCCCTTCACTCTGTTTAAAACATAGAAAACGTGTATGCTGTATGAGACATCCAAACCTGTTTTTAAACGCTTATTATATTGTTACATTTGGTATACGAAGGGCTGACTTGCAGGTTGGAGGGGTACCCCGGGGTCCGTTAGGGGAGGCCAGGAGGAGATGTGTTGGTTATACAGTAGAGGTCAGCCTTTGCTGACCCACGTTACTTTAAATCTCTACAGGGTAAGGATCGCAAGCGGGAGCCAGTGTGCCGGGCGAGAAGCCCTAAGCCTCATGAAGTGTTGTTGTATGTTTATAGTTTGCTTGCGATGATTTTATGAATCTTGCATAGACATTGTCTGGCTTGCACGCTGAGGTAGCTTAGGAGTGCTTTGTACGTTGTTGTTTGACTTTATGGTCTTTGAGCTTGGACTCTTGTGTAAGGCCTTAAGGCCATTTGATACTCCTATTTTGGTGGATAACTTATAGTTGTTTGGTTTATTTGTCCGCTGTGTTTGTTCTGAGTTTTGCAAATGGGAGACTATATCATCTTATAATGCTGAAGCTGTGGCGCCTGTATGTTGTGGGGCCCCGGCTGGACCTATATTATACGTTCATTACAGGGGAGGTGTTACACTCCGAGCCTCCATTCGTCGAACCGAGGCCAGATTCGTGGAGAGTACTTGAAGGCGCTCATTTTCATCTTTGCAAAGCAAGATTACTAAAGCTAGGAAGAGGAGTCGTAAGGTAACAACATTTCTCCTCTCGGTCTTTAGGATGCGTTCATAGCATCCGTTTTATCTTGTTTTTCTCTCAAGCATTTATACACCGAATCTCTCAAATAAGAGGGGTTCGGGTTGTCATGGTACAAGAGGAGCCACTATGTAACACCCCAAATTTGACAGCAGACCTTCTGGTCGATATCTCCGGGCGACAGTGGCTATCGCCAACGGAGATAGTCATAACACTCAACACCTTGAAGCGTTGAGTGAGCTAAACACACTCGACACCTTTTGACAAATCGTTGATTAAGAGACTATTGCGTGGCGATAGTGGGTATTGTGCGGCGATAGCCCCAGCTCTCAACGCTCTCGATTCCTTAAAGCACTGAGTGAACTCAACGCACTCGATGTCGTAAGGAGTTGAGTGTGCTATCAGAATGGCGATAGTGGATATTGTCAGGCGATAGTATCACGTCTGTTAGAAAGTGTCAGATGCCCAGATGGCGGCCAATGAGCTGTGGTTGACTAGGGTCAAAGCGGTTACAGTCTCTATCACAAGGCGATAACTGATATCGCTCGGAGATATCCTTTTGTTTGACTTTTCAACTGAAATCATGGCATTTGCTCCCTTTTGATGAAATGATCATGTGGCTTGGATTAATCCCAAGGCCACTTATACAGAGGAGTAGAGGAATGAGATTTCATTCTCTTTTTCTCACTCTCTCTCCTTCTTTCATCCATATTCTTGAGAGAAAGTGCTAAGGGTTGGAGCTAAGGGCTGGAGCTGAGCTTCAATAGCTTGGTTAAGGAGATTCTATAATCAGAAGTCAGAGTCGAGGCTAGATTCGCGAAGAGGGAAGTGAGGTTTTCCTTTTTGTCTGGGTAAAAAGCTTTGTCATGGCTCTGAAGAAAACTAAAAGGGTAATGATCTTCCATCTTGGACAAGTGAAGTCCTTCTTTTTTCATATGCATGGAATTCCCCACCAAAAGGTGGAAAAGCGAAGGGAATTCCTTTGGGTCGATTCATGAAATCCCTGGTTAGTCTTGCATATATATTTGAAAATGTGTAGTACGGAATAGACATACTGTGTGAAGCCCATCTAGACAGGTTGGTCTGGATTTGTGATGTTTATTTTGCGTGTCGAAGAAGACTCCGAGTATAAACGAGTAGTTTATGGGGTCTGCGGTGTTGTACCTGTGACTTGCGAGTAGCAGGAAGTACTGAAGTTGCACTCCAGGAAAAGACCCACGAAATTACACGGTTTTAAGACCTGTTGGATATCTCCGGGAGACAGTGAGTATCGTCAATGACAATAGCTCTTAGTGAGCTATTTGTATTGTGTGCTGTAAAAGTCCAGTATTTTTGGCACTGCAGGTTACTGCAATGTTTTTGCTGGGTTTGGTACAGAAAGTGAGTTCTGTTGTTAACGTCTAGCGATAGTGAGTATCGCCAGCGATAGCTTCCAGATACCCTTTTGATTGCAAAGCCAGTCTCTTGGAGACAGTGTGGTTTGTGTGAGCTGCGAGCTCTTAAGGCCATCATGTCGAAAGGGCAAGGGGAAGCTGAACCGCGTCAGTCTTGGACTCTGAACTGACGATTTGAGCAGCGAGCAAAGGCTGAACAGTACCCGCGTTATGTCTGACCAACTCGAAGGCTTAGGTTATTAATCTCGCTGGAGCGTATAATGAGAGTCATAGGCCTTCACGCCGTAAAGACTAGAAATGCTTAAAGTTGACCTTCATGTCTTGAACCTCTAAACGGTGGTCCAATCCAGGAAACTAGCGCACCAAAAATGTGCCCTGAGTGCACAGAGCGTCGGCAGTTAAGACCGGCGTTTATGATATATTGAACTATGTGTGAGTGCACGTTCTAGTGATATATCTACTTGTGATAATGATATGCCTGCAGGGAAGGAATACCACTGCCCCGGAAAAGGGGTAGGGTCGTTATAAATTGGTCAACTAAATGTTGACCGTTGCCTTATTTGTCATCCTTGTGGTGGATTGTCATTATGCAGGTGCAGGAGAGTCGAGCGGAAAGTAGCGGGCTAAAGCCCTGGAAGCTATGCCGACCCTCGAAGGCCAAGCAAAGTTTTATTACTTTCATGTGTGGTCGGCCTGCGTGCAAATGTCTGTAATCCACACCTTGTAAAGAGTAAATGTAAGGTCTTAAGGCCACAACAGTTTTAAGCTACTGTTGACTATCTCCAGGCGACAGTGACTATCGCTAGGCGATAGTAATTTTTGTGTATTTGTGTAATAAACATTCCTGTGTTTATATAGTAGACATTACTTTGTACTTAAGTTCAAAGCTTAACCCCTAAAGCTTCCGCTAGAATGCTCTGAGTTAGGATGTGTGTAGTCTTTTAATATTCATATGTAATCCCGTTGTATGTTTGTGGAATATGGTGTGGGGCCCCGGCCGGACCCTCTATTATATTTCATGTGATGGACGGAGGTGTTACAATTTAGTATCAGCTTGTCTTTCTCTTCCTCTTGCGAGTTCGTGGTCAAATTATTTTGAGGGGTGGCGAGCACATGTAAGTGCGGACCGTTATAACATAAATGAACTCAAGAATGTCCACTTAGGAATGAAAATACACCTGTTTTAGGAACCTGCGCGTTACTAATAGTTGCATTTACTTCTGAGGAAGTCGCTAAAGTGTGTCTTTTAAACTTATAGGTGGCTATAAGTGGTGCGGGGCAGTCGGAGCCCCATCATTCTTTTGAGAGTGCGGCACCAGTTGAGGTGCCCATACCTCCTCCCTCTAAAGAGATGGTTCGGTTGATAGCTGATGTGGTCTTCGCAATGATCAAGGACCAACCTGAAAGGCAGGTACAGCCCCTTGTCCCTCTGGTGGCATCAATGTCGGTTGGTCTATTTGATCATATTGTAAGGGGAAGAGCATCGACCCCACCGTTGAATATGTGTTTGATGCAAGGACCATACATGGTTGAGGAGTACTTTCATGCATTTGTTGTGCTAAGACAACATGCAGAGTTTGTGTTTGAGACCGAGGATACTAAGACCAACAGATTTTATGATGGTCTACGCGATGAAATACGACGTCTATTGGTGGGTCCAAAGTTAATTAGATTTCATGCCTTGGTAATGACTGCTAGGTCTTTGGAAATGGACTTGGAAAAGTTCAGGGTGAAACAAGAGTTCAACGTGCCGAACTTTGCAAATGTTTCAAAATCAAACTCTTGCAAGTGGAAGAAGAAGTTACATCTGTTTGAATAAATATCTTCCACAATCATATGAACAAAGAAAAGGTGTGGTCCATATGTTTGGTTTTCATTTGGCAAGGTAGGACATCTTGCCCGAGAGTGTTGGGGTGGTTATCGGAAGCCAAAGAAGGCTAAGGCTTGAACAGTTGTAGGGCAAACTCCACGCACTTGCTACTCGTGTGGCAAAGAGGGACATATAGCCCGAGACTTCTAAAGTGGCCCTTAGAAAACTCCAAACTGAAAGGGAATGTTGATTATATATACATAAATAACTGTAATTGTGTACCGTACATTTCCTAGTAAGTAATGATGTATACAATGCCTATTTTGCGTATATAAACATGTTGTGATAAGCAATCAAGAAGTCGTTTGATTAAGGCTTAATGCATGCCCTGTGTGCTTATCTTTGTATCACAGATAAGAGTGGAATGACATGTCCGTAGTAATAAGAGTGAATATGGGTAGGAAGTGATATGTTAAGATGCAGTTATAACGTCATATCATGACATGGAAGCATATATGCTTGCAATAGTTGTGTTTGATGTGATCATAGGTATGGACTAGCTCTTAGATCAGCGTACCGGTATAGATTGCACCTTTACGGAAGTCACACTGGGATAGATCACCGAACAAGGTACTAAGTTTACTTGTATGCGAGGATCAAGCAAGATATTGATGTCTGCTCTCCAAGTCATTAAAATTTTTTGGTTGTGCGCGAAGTAATTCTTCATGCCTATAGATGTAACGCCCCCGATTTTTACTGCGTTTATTTTTATTCTCGTTTGGCGTTACGATGACGCGTTTCCGTGGCTTGTGCCATTTGTGGAGTGTGGTTTAGCTCCTTAGAACTGAGTGCCCTATTCTGTAGCCTGTTGGCAAGATCTCCCTAGCAAGCCGAGTCGTTTTGGGTGACACGGTGTGGCCTCTCGGGGGGATGTTGGTGTTTGGCTTTATTTGGGTATAACTCGAGTTCTGTTCGTCGAAAATTAATTTCGACTTCGCCGTTGTGTTCGTAGCGTGGGTATTTAGCTACGGTGCAAATTTCGTCGAGTTCCGAGGTAGTTCGGTTTTCGCGTCGTTTTGGTGCTTTATGTAATTTTGTAATTAATTATATTATTATATATTAATATATATATATAGGATAGAAATTTAAGCCCGATCATCATCTTACCCACTTGAAACCGCCGCCCCTGTACGAGAGGAAAACGGGAAACTGCCGAGCCTTGCCTTCCACCGCCGATTCCCGGAGCGTTTGTGGACGGAATTCGATCCCGAGAGTGGATTCGGATTGCTCTCGTTGAGACCTTCATTCCTACGGTAAGAAATTCGATTTTTGTGGAGCTTTAGGGGGATTGGATTTTTTGGTTTTTGAGGTTTCCGCCATTAAAGTTCGGATTTGCTTGTTAGGTGAGTTTTTTGTGCTGCTCTTTCTAGTGCAGCGTGAAGAGGAGGGAAAGCCGACCAAGCTTCGCCGGAAATCGAGGCAAGTGGTGTTCTTGCCCTTGCCAAGTTGTTTTCTTTTGTTTAAAGCCTATTGTTTCTATCGTTTTATCTCCTATTTTTCGTCTCGAATGATTAGTCATAGTTTGAATGGTAGTGGCGTGCGTCGTTAGTAGTTTCCTACTGCTACTGTAGTTGCGTGGGTCGTGTGCGCGTTCCGGTGTCGTCCGGGGAAATCCCAACGGTACAGGTTAGCCGCGCACGGTCATCAACCGTTAGGGCGCACGACCACTGGTCGTGTGCCTCTGTTTGTGCGCGGCTGTCTTTTTATTTTCCAAAGTTCTGTCTCGGCAATCGCACGAGCGCTGGCAACAGTGCGCACGTCCAGTGGTCGTGCGACACTGATCGTGCGCAGTTGCTAGGTTTTCTGTCAGATTTCCCAGGTTCACTTCACACGACCATCAATCAATGACCGCGCACGACCACCGATCGTGTGCCACCGATCGTGCGCTTTGAATATTTCCTTTTGCTCCGTATTTAGCTGGCGTCGATACGCGGGTTAGGTGGGCATGAGTGTTTTGTGTAGTGTTAAGGTAGTAAGGTAAGAGTTATTGTTGTGATAGTTCGCCTTGCGTGGCACGTTGAGTGGGTGAAGCTCACTCAATGCGGTGTCGAGAGGACCCAGCGCCACGTCGTGTTGAGTCATTTCAACACTTTCTTTTTCTCTTTCCTCGATTTACGTTCCCGAGTGAATTTCTTGTTTATATTTGTAATTTCCTTGTCGGTCATGTTTCTCTTTCCTAATGGCCGAATCGTGGGTCGTGGGTAGTAGTGGTGGTTTGTAGCTCTTTATGGGGGTGGAGTTGTGTAATTTAGCCAAGGCCACTCGTGTTTTTCTTGCTCCAGGTACGGGCTGGGCATGTGTGGGTGGAAGGTCCTTTGTGCTTTTACGTGTAGACCCTCGAGCTTGTTGACTTGGACATGGTGGATGGGGGGACTGAGTTTGCCTCCAATCCGGTTCCTCGTTGTTTGATTTTGCTACTACCACCTCCCACAGTTTAGGGTGTTAGAAGTTTCTTCCTTGGTAGTTTGCAGCACTTTGGGCTCTTGGTAGCCTAGTAGGCCCTGCAGGATGTTGTTCCTGGGCTGGGTTGTTGCTGTTCCCTCGCACGTAGTGCTTTTCTTGTTGTCCTATTTTGGACAGTCGTGACTCTTTCTACTGCATGTCTTACTGGTATTTTTCCCCTTTTAGTTGACTCTTTCATGCAGTTTTACTTTGTTTAGCTTGCTGAGGTATTCTGTTTTCTTTTGGAATACCTCAGGTTCTGAGCCGTAGCCAGTTGGGTGGCTAGTTTGCAGTGGTGGTGTTGGTGGTCTCTTGGACCTTGGAGTTTCTTTTGCCGTATTGGTGAGGTAGTTTTTTCAGTACTTTCTTACAGACATACATATATGCCAGTGGGTTCATGTCAGGTTGTTGGCGCTCACTGGTAGTTTTTACCTTTGTACTGGATATATTTACTTATGCTGCTACCGTTTTCTGGAGATAGTCTACTTGCTCTGAGAAGGTTTTATGCTAGGTTGCTAGTTATTTTTAAACTATAATTATTATTATAAATAAAGCTCATGATCAGCATGTTTTATAAAGCGTAATCACTATTTTTTCCAAATCACGTATAAAGACCATTTTCTTATATATTATATAAATAAAATGTAGGGTCTTGCATAGCATGAGTGGTTCTCTTGGGACCCTTATGTGCTCTTTAGGATGTCAAACCTGATAAAGTATTTTCCTTCCGCAGTGTTTAAATATAGTTTTCTTTTGTGGACTAGGTGATCCACTAAGCCGGGGGATACAACCTCTAAAATATAACTGATTTTCTAATCATTAATCACATGATTTTCTTTCATTAAGTTGGTAGTTGGTTTTGCCTGAGCGTCAGCAGTTATCCCCTGCTTGACGTGGAATCATGACGCGTGTTTTCTCATACTCTGATAATTCTTTTATTCGGAGAAAATGCGGGTTGTGACAGTTGGTATCAGAGGGAGGTTGCTTGACAAGTTAGTTGAGCAACCTTCCTTTGTTTGCTTTTTAGTAGTTCAGCATCATGTCATTCACACATCGATATGTCATCAGCACGTCTTGGCAAAAGCACGAACACTACACTCATAGCATAACATGAAGTATACGAGGCATATTATGTAGTATGGGATGCATAATATGTGTTCGTATATGGATCCACCATAGGGGCAATATGTGAGGGTTATGTAGTATGAGATGCATAACCTCACCACATAGCTGCGACTAGCACGTTTTCTTTTTCGTTGCATGAGAATGTTATGTAGTATGGGATGCATAACATTTTCATATGTACGCCGCTCATAACATGCATTAGGGCCTTTTTAGAATGCATAACACAATCATGCATAACATATCATTGCATAAGCACAACGTGCCAAGCTAAAGATTTGCAGGATGACATATGTACACACATAAGTTTTCAAATTAATATAAAAGTCATGCATTCCCGATCTAGGCACAAGAGTTAGTAAGGTGGTGGTTAACCATCCTAGGTTAGGGCATAACATCTAACTTTTGTTAAAAAAAAAGATAAACTCTCAGAGCAAGTTTAGCAGCTTTAAGTCTATATCTATATATGTATTGTCTATACTTGTATTTGGTTCTAGACGTTGTAGTAGGGTCTAATTTGTGTTGTTATGATTTTAGAATGGCAAGGCGTCCTGCGACTCGATCGACTCCCCTGTCTGAGGGTGAGTCATCTGGGGCTCAGAACGATGCGGTGATCGAGAGTCTGCGTCTGAGTAGCGAAGCTATGGGCAGGCAGTTGGAGGAGGTGCAAGCCCAGATTCAGTCTTTGGTGGCTGTTGTGGCAGGTCAGGCTCAGGGTGCGCAAGTTCCTGCTGGGGGGTTAGCTGTTCCTCCTCCTCCTGCACCCTTGAGACCTCTAGTGGTGGTTCCAGCAGAGATGGCCTTCATCTCGCAGTTTCAGAGGCTGAGTCCTCCCACTTATGATGGGAAGGCATATTTCATGGTGATAGACGACTGGCTGATCTCCATGGAGGAGATGTTCTCGTACTCAGGGATTGCAGATGATCAGAGGGTGATGATAGCCGCCTATCAGCTTAAAGGTTTGGCTAAGAGTTGGTGGCTGAGAGAGAAGGAGAGCTTGGTAGCCGGATGCTCTTGGGAGGTGTTCAAGGAGATGCTGTTGAGGAAGTTCTTACCCTTGGTCGAGCGTGACCGCCTCATGAATGACTTCCTCCATCTGAAGCAAAGGCAACTCACGGTGGGTGAGTATGAGATAGAGTTCAGCAAGTTGAGCCGTTTTGCCCCGGGATTGGTCAGCGTTGAGGCTGATCGAGTTAAGCGATTTCTCGGTGGTTTGAGGAGCGAGGTGCAACAGTTGACCAGTGCTTATGGGTCAGAGACTTATGCAGGTGTAGTAGAGGCTGCTCTGAAGGTGGAGGCTATTGAGACCGCGAAGAGCAGAGGCCAGCAAATGAGGTTGGACAAGAGAAAGTCGGTGGAGGAGAAGAAACCCCAGGTACCCGGTGCGGCTCCGGGAAAGAGGGGCAAGGTGGAGTGCAGCTTCTATGGCCGGTCAGGCCACCCTGCCGAGAAATGTTTCAAGAAGGCAGCAGCTCAGAGGAAGGAGCAGGTTCATGCGATTTAGGGTGCTCCTAGGAGAGATGTCTCCTGTTCCGTTTGCAAGCGATCCGGCCATGATGCGGCCCAGTGTTGGACTAAGGATAAAGTCTGCTTTCAGTGTGGGCAGAAGGGTCACATCAAGTCGAGGTGTCCTCAGTTTCAGCCAGCTCTTCCTGCAGTTCCGTTACAGGCTTTACCTCCACCTCAACGTGTGGACAAGGGAAAGGGGAAGCTGAACGTGATCTCTTCCGAGGAGGCTCAGGCTTCGACCCAGGTCATCTCAGGTTAGTTGTTTGTTGTTTTTCCAGCCTGGTAGTTCTATTTGCTAGAATGTTTGCAGTATTGTTGTGGTAGTTCCTTAGTTTTCTATGCTCCTATAGGGAAATTTAAGGTAAAGAACCGCTGGGCACGGGTTCTGTTTGACTCCGGCGCTACCCACTCGTTCGTGGCTAGAGCTTTTGTGGAGCGACATCGGTTGACCTTAGATCGTGTTCGGGATTCCTTCCGTGTCAAGTTTCCCTCTGGTGAATCTGTGTTGTCAGATTTGGGCATTTTGGATTGCCCTGTTTTGTTGGGGAACTTTCTTGCGAATGCGGACCTGAAGATGATTGATCTGGAGGACTTCGATTTTATTCTGGGCATGGACTGGCTCTCTAGGTATGATGCAGTCATTCAGTGCAAAGGAAAGCGCTTGGACTTCATCTGGGACGACGGTCAGCCCGGCAGTGTGTATGCTGATCCGTGTCAGGATTCTCCTGTCATCTCTGCGGTATGTGCTCAGAGGTTGTTTCTTTCTGGTTGTTGTGCTTGTTTAGTCTCGGCAGTTGAAACCGCTGTTAGCGTACCACGCTTGGAGGAGATTCCTATTGTTTGTGGTTTCGCCGATGTTTTTCCTGATGACCTTCCTGGTCTTCCTCCCGAGCGGGATGTTGAGTTTGTGATCGATTTAGAGCCGGGTACGCGTCCTATTGCTAAGGCGCCGTACCGGATGGCCCCTCGTGAGTTAGAGGAGTTGCGAGGTCAGTTGGATGAGCTGTTGACTAAAGGTTTTATCAGGCAGAGTTCGTCGCCTTGGGGTGCTCCTGTTTTGTTTGTAAAGAAGAAAGATGGGTCGATGCGGCTTTGCATCGACTATAGAGAATTGAACAAGGTCACTATTAAGAACAGATACCCTCTGCCGAGGATCGATGATTTATTTGACCAGTTGCGCGGTAGCATGGTGTTCTCCAAGATCGATCTTCGTTCTGGTTATCATCAGCTCAGGATCCGTGAGGCGGATATTCCACGGACTGCGTTTAGATCGAGGCATGGACACTTTGAGTTTTTGGTGATGTCGTTTGGTCTGACCAACGCACCATCAGCCTTCATGGATATGATGAACATGGTGTTCAAGGATTTCCTCGACAAGTTCGTTGTGGTCTTCATTGATGACGTGTTAGTTTATTCTCGTAGTGCTGAGGAGCATGAGCAGCATTTGCGTTTGGTCCTATCAGAGTTGAGGAACCATAAGTTATTCGCCAAGTTGAGCAAGTGCGAATTTTGGTTGCCTCAGGTTTCTTTTTTAGGCCACGTGTTGAGCAAGGAAGGGATCTCGGTCGATCCAAAAAAGATTGCAGCAGTGATGGATTGGAGTAGGCCAAGTACGCCTAAGGAGATCAGGAGTTTCTTAGGGTTGGCTGGATATTACAGAAGATTTGTGGAGGGTTTCTCTTCCCTAGCTGCACCGTTGACCAAGCTGACTCAGAAGAATGTGGCATTTGTTTGGAGCGAAAAGTGCGAGGAGGCTTTTCTGGAGCTAAAGAAGAGATTGTGCACTGCCCCCGTTCTGACCCTGCCTACAGAGGGTGTGGATTATGATGTATATGTGGATGCTTCGCTTGTAGGTCTGGGATGCGTATTAATGCAGGTTGGGAAGGTGATTGCCTATGGGTCAAGGCAACTGAAGACTCATGAGAAGAATTATCCTACGCATGACCTTGAGTTCGCAGCGGTTATTTATGCGTTGAAGCTGTGGAGACACCTACTTTATGGGGCTCAGTGCAAGATCTTCACTGACCACAAGAGCCTGAAGTACGTGTTCACGCAGAAGGAGTTGAATCTGCGCCAGCGACGGTGGTTAGAGTATGTGGCTGATTATGATGTAGAAATCCAGTATCATCCGGGCAAGGCCAATGTGGTGGCCGACGCCCTGAGCCGAAAGACGGGAAAGAACTTTAACCTCTCCGCCGATCGGTTAGTTGAGGAGTTCCTCCTTATGGATATTTCAGTGGGATGTTGTGGTTTGCAGAGTAGTTTGTCAGTGGCAGAGCCGTCCTGGATTTCTTTGACCAGACTGCACCAGAAGGACGACCCAGATCTGTTGCACTTGTTCATCAGGACAGAGAAGGGAGAGTTGCCAAATTTTGCTATCGATGATGCAGGTACTTTGAAGTACCGCGGCAGGTTTTGCATCCCCGCCGTTGGGGATATTAGAGGTATGATTTGCAGAGAGGCTCATGGATCTAGCGTTGCCTATCATCCAGGATCTACGAAGATGTACCGTGACTTAAGGCAAATTGCCTGGTGGTTTGGCATGAAAGGTGATATAGCCCGATTTGTTGCTGAGTGCCACACTTGCAAGCGCGTGAAGGCCGATCATGGAAGGCCTGGTGGCAAGTTGACCCCGTTAGAGATCCCGACTTGGAAGTGGGAGAGTATATCTATGGACTTCATTACGGGCTTACCAAAATCTCCGAGGGGATTTGATTCTGTTTGGGTTATAGTGGATAGATTGACGAAGTGTGCTCACTTCGTGCCTTATAAGATTGATTACCCGATGAAGAAGATAGCGGAGTTGTACTTGAATGAAGTCATCCGACTCCACGGTGTGCCGGTTAGCATCATTTCTGATCGAGACTCCCGATTTACTTCTCGTTTTTGGCAGAGTCTGCAGGAGGGTTTGGGTACGGATCTGAGATATTCTACCGCGTACCACCCACAGACCAATGGGCAGACGGAGCGGGTGAATCAGATTGTTGAGGATATGATCCGATGCTATATTTTAGACCACGGCGGAGCGTGGGATGAGCGGCTGCGACTTATGGAATTTGCTTACAACAACAGTTATCAGGAAAGTTTGCAGATGGCTCCGTTCGAAGCCTTGTATGGGAGGCGCTGTAGGACTCCGTTGTTTTGGGACGAGGCTGGTGAGAGGCCGTTGTTGGGTCCTGATGCACTGGAGGATATGGAAGTCGCCGTGAAGCTTATTCGGGAGAAGCTTCGTATAGCTCAGGAGAGGTACAAAAAGAACGCCAATCGGCATAGGTCTGCCTTGGAGTTCTCTGTAGGGGACCTTGTATTTCTTAAGGTTTCCCCGATGGTAGGTGTTAAGAGATTTGGTAAGAATCGGAAGTTGGACCCAAGGTATGTGGGCCCGTTCGAGATCTTGGAATGGGTTGGCGTGTCAGCTTATAGATTGGGTTTGCCAGCAAACTTCCCAGGAGTTCATAATGTTTTTCATGTTAGCCACATGCGGAAGTGTGTGCGCAGTAGTGGGCAGGTCTTGGACGTTGTGCCCCAGTTGGAGCCCAACCTCTCTTTTATTGAGGTGCCGGTTCGTATTTTGGATACTCAGGAGCGAGTGCTGCGAAAGAAGTCCATACCGATGGTGAAAGTTCTGTAGAAAAATCAGGATTTGGAGAGCGCGACTAGGGAGCTAGAGTCGGCCATGAGGAAGGCTTACCCTCACCTGTTTCCCTGATTTGATCGGTATGTTTCACTTCTTGTAACTCCTATTGGTTACTTTTCCTTCTTTAGTAGGAGTGTTGTGCGTAAAGTTTCGGGACGAAACTTTCTTTTAGGGGGAGTGACTGTAACGCCCCCAATTTTTACTGCGTTTATTTTTATTCTCGTTTGGCGTTACGATGACGCGTTTCCGTGGCTTGTGCCATTTGTGGAGTGTGGTTTAGCTCCTTAGAACTGAGTGCCCTATTCTGTAGCCTGTTGGCAAGATCTCCCTAGCAAGCCGAGTCGTTTTGGGTGACCCGGTGTGGCCTCTCGGGGGATGTTGGTGTTTGGCTTTATTTGGGTATAACTCGAGTTCTGTTCGTCGAAAATTAATTTCGACTTCGCCGTTGTGTTCGTAGCATGGGTATTTAGCTACGGTGCAAATTTCGTCAAATTCCGAGGTAGTTCGGTTTTCGCGTCGTTTTGGTGCTTTATGTAATTTTGTAATTAATTATATTATATATATTATATATATATATATATATATATATATATATATAGGATAGAAATTTAAGCCCGATCATCATCTTCCCCACTTGAAACCGCCGCCCCTGTACGAGAGGAAAACGGGAAACCGCCGAGCCTTGCCTTCCACCGCCGATTCCCGGAGCGTTTGTGGACGGAATTCGATTCCGAGAGTGGATTCGGATTGCTCTCGTCGAGACCTTAATTCCTACGGTAAGAAATTCGATTTTCGTGGAGCTTTAGGGGGATTGGAATTTTTGGTTTTTGAGGTTTCCGCCATTAAAGTTCGGATTTGCTTGTTAGGTGAGTTTTTGGTGCTGCTCTTTCTAGTGCAGCGTGAAGAGGAGGGAAAGCCGACCAAGCTTCGCCGGAAATCGAGGCAAGTGGTGTTCTTGCCCTTGCCAAGTTGTTTTCTTTTGTTTAAAGCTTATTGTTTCTATCGTTTTATCTCCTATTTTCCGTCTCGAATGATTAGTCATAGTTTGAATGGTAGTGGCGTGCGTCGTTAGTAGTTTCCTACTGCTACTGTAGTTGCGTGGGTCGTGTGTGCGTTCCGGTGTTGTCCGGGGAAATCCCAACGGTACAGGTTAACCGCGCACGGTCATCAACCGTTAGGGCGCACGACCACTGGTCGTGTGCCTCTGTTTGTGCGCGGCTGTCTTTTTATTTTCCAAAGTTCTGTCTCGGCAATCGCACGAGTGCTGGCAACAGTGCGCAGGACCAGTGGTCGTGCGACACTGATCGTGCGCAGTTGCTAGGTTTTCTGTCAGGTTTCCCAGGTTCACTTCGCACGACCATCAATCAATGACCGCGCACGACCACCGATCGTGCGCCACCGATCGTGCGCTTTGAATATTTCCTTTCACTCCGTATTTAGCTGGCGTCGATACGCGGGTTAGGTGGGCATGAGTGTTTTGTGTAGTGTTAAGGTAGTAAGGTAAGAGTTATTGTTGTGATAGTTCTCCTTGCGTGGCACGTTGAGTGGGTGAAGCTCACTCAATGCGGTGTCGAGAGGACCCAGCACCACGTCGTGTTGAGTCATTTCAACACTTTCTTTTTCTCTTTCCTCGATTTACGTTCCCGAGTGAATTTCTTGTTTATATTTGTAATTTCCTTGTCGGTCATGTTTCTCTTTCCTAATGGCCGAATCGTGGGTCGTGGGTAGTAGTGGTGGTTTGTAGCTCTTTATGGGGGTGGAGTTGTGTAATTTAGCCAAGGCCACTCGTGTTTTTCTTGCTCCAGGTACGGGCTGGGCATGTGTGGGTGGAAGGTCCCTTGTACTTTCACGTGTAGACCCTCGAGCTTGTTGACTTGGACATGGTGGATGGGGGGACTGAGTTTGCCTCCAATCCAGTTCCTCGTTGTTTGATTTTGCTACTACCACCTCCCACAGTTTAGGGTGTTAGAAGTTTCTTCCTTGGTAGTTTGCAGCACTTTGGGCTCTTGGTAGCCTAGTAGGCCCTGCAGGATGTTGTTCCTGGGCTGGGTTGTTGCTGTTCCCTCGCACGTAGTGCTTTTCTTGTTGTCCTGTTTTGTACAGTCGTGACTCTTTCTACTGCATGTCTTACTGGTATTTTTCCCCTTTTGGTTGACTCTTTCATGCAGTTTTACTTTGTTTAGCTTGCTGAGGTATTCTGTTTTCTTTTGGAATACCCCAGGTTCTGAGCCGTAGCCAGTTGGGTGGCTAGTTTGCAGTGGTGGTGTTGGTGGTCTCTTGGACCTTGGAGTTCCGTTTGCCGTGTTGGTGAGGTAGTTTTTTCAGTACTTTCTTACAGACATACATATATGCCAGTGGGTTCGTGTCAGGTTGTTGGCGCTCACTGGTAGTTTTTACCTTTGTACTGGATATATTTACTTATGCTGTTACCGTTTTCTGGAGATAGTCTACTTGCTCTGAGAAGGTTTTATGCTAGGTTGCTAGTTATTTTTAAACTATAATTATTATTATAAATAAAGCTCATGATCAGCATGTTTTATAAAGCGTAATCACTATTTTTTCCAAATCACGTATAAAGACCGTTTTCTTATATATTATATAAATTAAATGTAGGGTCTTGCATAGCATGAGTGGTTCTCTTGGGACCCTTATGTGCTCTTTAGGATGTCAAACCTGATAAAGTATTTTCCTTCCGCAGCGTTTAAATATAGTTTTCTTTTATGGACTAGGTGATCCACTAAGCCGGGGGATACGGCCTCTAAAATATAACTGATTTTCTAATCATTAATCACATGATTTTCTTTCATTAAGTTAGTAGTTGGTTTTGCCTGAGCGTCAGCAGTTATCCCCTGCTTGACGTGGCATCATGACGCGTGTTTTCTCATACTCTGATAATTCTTTTATTCGGAGAAAATGCGGGTTGTGACAATAGAGGCCATTGGGCCGAAGCCCGGTTGAGTGACACTTCTATTATGACGGCCTACACAGATGTGTTTCTTAACGATCTTCATGGGTGATGTCCCCACAGGAGACCGACTGCACTATTACAATGGTGCCAGGTGTGAAACCTATGGCCTACTCACCATATCAAGTAACGCCAGAGGAAATGGCAAAAATGGATAGTTCAACTGTAAAAATTGCTAAGATATGGCTATTGAAGTCCAAGGGTATCACCTTCAGGTGCACCGACTCCTTTAGTGAAAAGAAAATAAGGATGTTAGCCTGCATCTATGCATCAATTATAAAGAGCTGAGCAAGCTGACGGAAAAGAACATGTATCCGATTCCACAGATTGATAACGTGTTCGATCAGCTAATTGGATCAATGGTATACCCAAAGCTAGATTTGAAGTCTGGCTATTACCAGTGGAGAATGCGAGGATGTGATATTGCCCAAGTTGGCATGTGGAAAATGCTACGATCCTTATAAGTCCATAATAATGTCGTTTGGGCTGACAAATGCGACATCATTATTCATGGACTGAATGCCTTAAGTTTTTAAGGCGTACTTGGACCTATTTGTGTTGATGACATATTAGTGTACTCCTAGCTAAACAAAGATTCTGCAAATCACGAAAGAATGATTTTGCATACCATTTGAAAAACAAACTCTAGGCCAAGTTCTCAAAATGTGAGTTTTGGCTATCGTCTGTGGCTTTTCTTGGCCATGTGGTTAGTGATGTAGGTATTGCAGTAGATCCTGCGCAGATACTTACGATACAGGAGTGACCTGTATTGTCTATTGTAGCTAAAGTCCGAAATTCTTTGGACTTGTTGGCTACTATTTGCGGATAGCCTTACCTCTCACCACACTGACAAGGAAAGATCAGAAGTTCGTTTGCACGCCCGAGTGCACACGATCTTTAAAAGAATTAAAGAGTCGTATGATCACGACACCTATTTTGAGTTCGTCATGTGGTTCAGACGGCTGGTGTATCGTGATGCATTAGGGAGCGGCTTAGGCTGCGTGCTTTTCAGTTTGGAAAAGTAATAGCTTATGGGTCGTGTTAGTTAAAGTGGAAATATCCTATCCACGACGTGTTGTTAACGGCTGTGATTTTGCACTTACACAGTGGCGTCATTACATAGATGGCGTGAAAGTGGACGTCTTCACGAACCATAAGAGTCATAAGGATCTAAATTTGCGTCAGCAAAGGTGGGTGGAGTTCCTCGAGGACTATCCCTTTGATAGTCATTACACTCCCGAGAAGGGACATATAATCGCAGATGCCTGGAGACGTAAAACTCCGGCAAGCGCGAGGGGAGTATAAATACATAATGAATGTCTCGTCCAAGAGTTGGAAATCGTAGACATTTCTTGTAATAATAAGAGTACCACGGCAAATGCGTGTATGAACTGTACGGAGGTATTATATGACCTTACAGACAAGGTTTGACATGTAATGGAACTCATTATGAGTATGAAACGTTATGCAGAGGGTGGGTCAAATTTCCAGTTCCCCTTGGATGCTGGCCTTTTGAAAAAGGACAGTCGATGGTACATCCCCAATGTGGGTAAGCTACGTGAGGAATTGATAAGTGAAGCATGCTTCATGAAATACTCAATTCACCTAGAGAGCACAAAGACGTGCATGAACTGATTCTGGTACGAAAGTTCGAGTAGGTCCCTATGAAATTCGTACACAGACGGTAAAGATCACAGAGCAGAAATGATGTCGAATGGGTTATCGTTGACCAATTGACAAAAGTGTCGCCCTTCATATCAAACAAAAAAGGACAATTTCGTGGAAAGTTGGCTACGTTGTACGTAGATGGCATAGTATGATTGCACGGTGTGCCCGTAGTATCGTTGGTGACCAAAACGTGCGCTTTATTACAAAGGATTGGAGATTAATCCATCAGTGGTTGAGAACTAGACTAAAGTTCAGTACGGTCTTTCATCCTCAAATGGATGGTTAGACCGAAAGGACCAACAAAACTATGGAGGTTACGCTCCTTATGTGCGCCCTGGATTTTGGAAGAGGTGGGAAAACATCTCTATAAGATTGAGTTCGTCTACAATAATAGCTATCAAGCTAGCATATAGACGATGCCCTTTGAAGCTGATACGATTGGAAGTGTCGTACACCTTTAGCTTAGGCGAAAGCAGGCAAGTCAAAGATATATAAGCGTAAGGAGGTCAAAAATCTAAATTCGACCATACATACTATATGAGAGCGGTTATTGGTAGCCCAAGATAGGCAAGCAAAGTACTACAAAACCAAGCACCGAAACATAGATTTTGCGGTTGGCGAGTGAGTATACTTGAAGATTAATCTATTCAAATGCGTGTCCAGGATTTGGCGTGTGAAAAGGTTGAGTCTGAGGTATATTGGTTCGTCTAAAGTGGTAGAATGAATTGGAGAAGGAGTCTATCGATTAGCTCTTTTGGCGGAGCTTAGTGGCTTGCCAGATGTGTTGCACACATCGGTGTTGTGTAAAACGATAAATGAACCAATGTAAGTGATTGTGGATGATCGAGTACCGATCGAATAAAGGCTGACGATGAAGGTTAAGCCCATTTGAAACAACGGTACGGAGAGTGAGTAGCTCCGAAAAAGGACAATCGGGATGGTCAAAATCCGTTGAGAACGGACGTGGGAGCATGAGCAAACCATGCGTGATGAGTTTCCCGAATTGTTATAATATTTTGTTGCATGTTGCAATAAATTAGTTACTGTTTTTCCCTTATAGATGAATAAAATTTCGGGACAAAATTTCTATAAAAAGGGGAGGGTTGTAAGACCCCAAATTTGATAGCAGACCTTATGTTCGATATTGCTGGGCGACAGTGGGTATCGCTGATGGCGATAACGATAACACTCGACCCCTTGTAGCATTGAGTGAGCTAAACACACTCGACACCTTTCGACGAATGATTGAGTAAGAGACTATCACGTGGCAATAGTGGGAATGGCGCGGCGATAGCCCCAGCTATCAATGCTCTCGACGCCTTAAAATGGTGAGTGAACTCAACGCACTCGACGCAGTAAAACATTGAGTGAGCTATCGGAATGGTGACAGTGGATATCACCAGGCGATAGTGCCACGTATGCTAGACACGTGTAAAATGGCTGGATGGCGACCGATGAGCGGTGGTTGACTAGGGTCAAGGCAATTACTGTCTCTATCGCAAGCGATAGTCGATATCGCTCGGTGATATCCTTTTGTTTGCCTTTTCAATTAAAATCGTAGACTTTGCTCCCTTTTAATGAAATGATCCTATGGCTGGGATTAATCCCAAGGCCACTTATGTAGAGGAGTAGAGGAATGAGAATTCATTCTCTTCTTCTCACTTTGTCTCCTTCTTTCATCCATGTTCTTGAGAGAAAGAGCTAAGAGTTGGAGCTAAGGGCTGGAGTTGAGCTTCAATAGCTTGGTGAAAAAGATTCTGTAATCGGAAGACAAAGCCGAGGCTAGATCTGCAAAGAGATAAGAGAGGTGCTCCTTTCTGTCTGGGAAGAAAAGCTTCGATATGGCTTCGAAGAGTAACGATCTTCCTTCTTGGACAAGTGAAATCCTTCTTTTGGCATATGCATGGAATCCCCCACCAAAAGGTGGAAAAGCGAAGGGAATTCCTTTGGGTCGATTCATGAAATCCCTAGTTTGTCTTGCATATAGATCCGAAAATATGTAGTATGGAATAGGCATGTTGTGTGAAGCCCATCTGGACAGGGTGGTCTAGATTGGTGATGTTTATTTTGCATGCCGAAGAAGACTTCGAGTATAAACGAGTAGCTTACAGGGTCTGCGGGGTTGTACCTGTAACTTGCGAGTAGTAGGAAGTACTGGAGTTGCACTCCAGGAAAATACCCACAAAATTCCACGATCTTAAGACCTGTTGGATATCACCGGGCGACAGTGATTATCGCCAATGGCGATAGCTCTTGGTGAGCTATTTGTTTAGTGTGTTATGAAATTCCAGTGTTTCTGGCACTGTAGTTTACTGCAGGGTTTTGGCTGGGTCTGGTACAGAAAGTTAGTTCTGTTATTAACATCTGGTGATAGTGAGTATCACCGACGATAGCTCCCAGATACCCTGTTGATTGTAAAGCTAGTCTCTTCGAGGCAGTGTGGTTTTTGTGAGCTACGAGCTCTTAAGGCCATCGTTCTGAATGGGCAAGGGAAAGCTGACCCACGTCAGTCTTTGCCTCTGAACTGATGATTTGAGCATCGGGCAAAGGCTGAACTGTACCCGCGTTATCTCCGACTGACTCGAAGGCCTAGGTTATTGGTTTGGTTGGAGCGCATAATAAGAGTCTTTGGTTTGCGCATCGTAATGACTAGAAATACTCAAAGGTTACTGTCATGTCTTAAACCTATGAACGGTGGTGCAATCCAGTAAACTAGCGCATTGAAAATGTGCCCTGAGTGCACGGAGCGTCGGCAATTAAGACCGGTGTTTGTGATATATTGAACTGTATGTGAGTGCATATTCTTGTGATGTATGTGCTTGTGATAATGTTATGCATGCAGGTAAGGAATACCACTGCCCCGGGAAATGGGTAGGGTCGTTATAAATTTGTTAGCTGAATGTTGACCGTTGCCTTATTTGTCATCCTTGTGGTGGATTATCATTGTACAGGTGTTGGAGAGCCGAGTAGGAAGTAGCGGGCTAAATCCCCGGAAGCTATGCTGGCCCTCGAAGGCCAAGCAAAGTTATATTACTTTCGTGTATGGCTGGCCTGCGTGCCAATGTCTGTAATCCAAGTAAATGTAAGGCCTTAAAGCCACAATAGTTTTAAGCTACTATTGACTGTCGTCGGGCGACAATGACTATCATTGGGCGATAATAACATTTGTGTATTTTTTTAATAAACATTCATGTGTTTATATAGTGAACATTTCTTTGTACTTGAGTTCAAAACTTAACCCCTGAAGCTTCTACTAGAATGCTCTGAGTTAAGATGTGTGTATTCTTTTGATATTCATTTATAATCCCACTGCCTATTTGTGGAATATTGTGTGGGTTCCCGGCCGGACCCTCTATTATATTTCATGTGACGGACGGAAGTGTGACACACAGGGTCAATTGTGTCCATCCCCAGAATGATGTTGTATTTGAAATCCGCTCTCTAGTGGATTAGGCATTGTGGGTGAAGTCGTAGTCGCATCCATTAGTCTAACTCTGTGATGTTGCATAGCGAGCCTTAAGGATTTTGCTAGAAATCCGTTTGCGGAAAGAAGCTGTTTGTGATGTTTGTTCTCCCTTATTTTTGTGTGAGAACGTATGGTAGATTAGGGAGGGAAAGGCTATGTTTGTTGTTTGATGTGCGAGGGCGTGGTTTGTCTCTGTGGTCAACTTGCTAGCCCGTGATGTGCAAGTCATGTGTAGAGACTGTTCCGACGAGAAAAGTCCCCTTCTGAGAAGCTGATGAGAATGCCAAGTTTTTTGACAAGTCTGGGTGATGAAGCTCACGAGCGGGTGGGGTCAAGCAAGGGTTCTTAGCATCAGTTTATTGTTTGTGAGATGGAATCCTGACGTGAGAAGTTAGAGCTTGCAGGCAAGCCCGGTTTTGAGACCCACGAGCAGGTGGGGACTGAGAAAGAGTTCGGTGTGGCTTCTTGAATGCCGTTAGGGAAAATGGAAGTACCCGTGTGATGTGATGTGATGATGCATGATGATGTGTTAGATTCATGCGTTATAGGGTGCCTTGGGTGAAATCCAGGTTTGCATACATGCTGCATTGTAGACCACTTTTTTATTAACTGTTCAAATTAAAAACATGTTTGATGTGTTGGACATCCTAATCTGTTTCTTTACTCTATATGTTTATATACATTTGCATACGAAGTGCTAACTTACAGGGTGATGGAGTTCCCCGGGGTCCGCTAGGGATGACTGGGAGGAGATGTGTTGGTTATACAGTTGAGGTCAGCCTTTACTGACCCACGTTACAACAAATTTTTTACAGGGCAAGGATCGCAAGCGGGAGCAAGCTTGCCGACCAAAAAGGCCTAAGCCTCATGAAGTGGATTCTCTTTTATTTACTTATGTTTTGTTGAATACTTTACACCATAAACTGTAATCCGGCTTGCATCCCGAGGTAGCCTAGGAGTGATAAAGCACGTTACTCTATTTGTTGATGTTTCAGCTTTTGGATTCATGATGGTTGTAAGGCCTTAAGGCCACTTTGATACTCCTGTTATAGTGGATAACTTCTAATGTTTGTGGGTTTCCGCTAATGTTGTTCTGAGTTTTGAGATGCGCTGCTCTTGAAAGTATCTAGTGTTGACTAAGTCCACCTATGGGGGGGGGGAATAGGTGTCGTGCAATCTTTTGCGGAATTAAATTTACCTGCACAATTAAACAAACACAGTACAGGAAACACACAATAAATTATAGTGGTTCCCCGATTAGGGTACGTCCACTTTCCCCCTTCGACCTATCTCCCACCAAGGGACGACTTGGTCACTTCACCAAACAGATTGAAATCCAATCCTCACACTACGGAAGGAACCCTTCCAACAACGGAGTCACAACTCCACAACCACGGGTTGCAGCCAACCCTTACAACTAGGAATAAAAATTCCTTTACAACAAAACCAAAAATAGAATGTATTAGAAAATACAAACAACGCTTTTGGAGATCCTGATGTCCTTCTTCGTTCTTTGAAGCTTGCTTGAAGATAACGAAGAATCCACAATCGGACTTCTCTCTTGGAGAGGATCTTGTCAAGATCGACGACGGCAAGTGATTGCGGCGGCGATACTTTGTAGATCCAAACTTCTTGACGGAGCAAGCAAGGTCTACGAACGATCTTAGTCGGATCCGTTAGGTCACGCTCGGCCTCCTTTCGTTTTCCGAGAATGGATTACTGTTCATGTTCAAAATACACGATTATATATACCAGAGCGAAACCTAATGACCATTGTGGGACCCACAAGGAGAAACCCTAGCCCCGGCCGAAACAGCGCACGATCTCTTAGTTCGGTCTAGCGAACAGGCGAAAATTGCCTAAGGCAAAATCAGCGAGAATCGTTGGTGATTCCCGTCGAAGTCGGCGGGAATCACTCACGATTCCCGTCGATTCTTTCTTGTCCGATTTCTAGTTGTAAAGCTTGTCAGCCTGTGGGAATCGGAGGGAATGCAACCTGATTCTCATCGAATCGGCGGGAATCAGAACGATTCCCGTCGAAGTCGGCGAGAATCACTTGGTGATTCCCGTCGATTCTGCCTTAGCAGAATTTCTATAGGAAAATAGTCATCCGGAAGAGGTCAGCGGGAATGCAGACTAATTCCCATCGAATCGACAAAAATCACAAGTGACTCCCGTCGAAGTCGGCGGGAATGACTTAGTGATTCCCGTTGATTTTAACTTAGACAATTTTTCTCTTCCTTCCTATGAACTTGGTCTTTGACCCATCTTTGCTCCTCTTCTGCTCTTTATCTATCTCGACCCTGTACTTGAAAATAAGTGCACTCTAATAGAGAGAGCACACGTGAGTCAACACACTGATCTACTCAACGAGGGATTACATTGCGTAGACCCGTGTATATTGACCCACTACACCCTGACATTGGTGTGTACTTTGCATGGAATAGCTGCAAGCACAACTTAATAGAAGATTGTCAAATACATTGTGAATCCATCTTAGCTTGACTGGAGTCTTCTTCAAATCCAGGTAATTGTGGATACAATACCCAACAGCTCTTTTATATCATTTTATAATGCTAAAGTTGTGGCGTCTATATGTTAAGGGGCCCAGGACGGATCCATTTTATATGGTCAACACAAGGTAGGTGTAATAATTTGGTATTATAGGGAGGTTAGTGTCCAGGGTAAGGTTTAGTGGTCGATTTGGCATACTCGGATCGTGTAAAGAAGTTATCCACATAGGAGTATTGCGGGACCATGAGTGTCCTAGTGTCTAAGTTTTGTGAATAGATGATGATTCTTGTTTTACCTTGCTTTTTAAGGGTGCAAGTGACAAGGCGGGGATGTCGAGGTCACAAGAAGAGCCTTCGGCGAGCAGTGCTACTGCTCTGGGTCCTATGGGCATGGGTATGACCCCGACCAATTTTTGTCGCATGCTTGCATAGGTAATGGTAGTGGACCAAGCTGCAGCGGTAGCGCAAGTTGTGACCCTTTTTGCACAGGTAATAACTCCCGTTACCCCAGATGTGACACCAGTCATACTAGGCAGAGGAGCCAGGCCGACAGAGCCGTTAGCCGACAGAGTCGTTAGCCGATAGAGTGGTTATTGGGTAGGGAGACCGACAGATGAAGTTTGTTGGGCAAGGAGACCGACAGATGAAGTACTTTCTAAGTTTCTATCCTCCAACGTTCAAGGGAGTCGACACACCGATAGATGCGAAAGACTGGTTAGCGAGGATTCAAGAACTTCTGAGGGCGGCAGAAACACTAGAATAGAAGCAATCTCAGTTCGTGATCTTCATGTTGGAAGACGACGCCAAGCTGTGGTGGGTAATCCATAGCGGCCATCAGTTTTCTTGATGCACCCCGTCCATGGAAGAGTTTGGGAATGCCTTCTTAATGAAGTATATCCCTTTGTCGACAAGGTTAGCCCTTCAGAGGGTTTCTGCACTTGGTGCAGCTATTGGGTTTTTGGGGATGGCACAACACTTGTGCACGCAGCGGAAAAAGAACAAGAAAAACCCTAACGAATTCGGATCAAACAATATTCATGAATCAAGAAGAAAAGCAGACTGTAATGAAATTACCTTTGAGGGATTTAGTTAGGACTCAACCTAGATGCTCCAGAAAAATCAGGTCGGCCACAGAGCGACTTGAGTCTTGAGCGCAGAAAGTATATCCGCGCCTCTACAGTAATCCACACGATCGAGAGATCCCACATCAACTTGTCACACAAGCACTAGGTCGGGAGAGGACACTCAGCGTATCCACAGACTGCTAGATCTGTTGCAGGAGAGGCGGCAGAGACAGGATTGGAGGAACACTTCTGTCGGGTTTCTATGTTTTCTTCTTATCGCACAGTGTCAGCTCGTGTGCAGAAAGATTAGAACCGTGGTAAGAAAACCCTAAAAAATCCTATTTATATCCCAGGAGATAGATTCAGCAAGTCAACATTTGACTCTGCACGGTCATTCGTCGAACTCAGCTCGACGAACAATTCATCGAACTCAGCTCGATGAACAATTCGTCGAACTCAGCTCGACGAAATCTGCACCAAAGGCTAGAACGTCGAACGGCATTCATCGAACTCAGCTCGACGAAATCTGCGCCAAGGCCAGAATGTCGAACTCAGCTCAACGAAATCTGCTCCATGGCCAGAACGTCGAACTTCATTTGTCGAACTCAGCTCGACAAAATCTGTGCTAAGGCCAGAACATCGAACTTCATTCGTTGAACTCAGCTCGACGAAATCTGCGCCAAGGCCAGAACGTCAAACTTCATTCGTTGAACTCAGCTCGACAAAATCTGCGCCAAAGCCAGAACATCGAACTTCATTCGTCGAACTCAGCTCGATGAAATTTGCGCCAAGGCCAGAACGTCGAACGACATTGAGTGAATACAATACACTCAATGCCTAAGAGCCAGATTCGCCAGGTAAACCCCTTTACTCGACGAAGGCATTGAGTGGACTCGACGCACTCAACGCTTAAGTGCGATAGTCAACGCACTCAACAGCAACATTCGCAGAGTTAACACTTAACCCGCTAAAGCGCTGACTGGACTCAACGCTCTCAATGCTTTCAGCCCGATGGCATTGAGTGAGCTAAACACACTCAACGCCAAATGCCTTAGAATCTTTTTCAACCTTGATGGCGTTGAGTGAACTAAACACACTCAACGCCTTCAGCCCTATGACGTTGAGTGAGCTAAACACACTCAACTCCAAATGCCTTAGAATATTTTCAGCCCCTTTTTCAATATCCTTCAACTCATAATATGAGCTAAATAGTACAGATCCAATCTCCCAATTTCTCCACAATCTTATGTGCGGCCCTGATAGGCTCATACTGAGTTGGCAGTGAGGCTACATGCTTGATCACTTCCAGATCACTATGGTTGCACCAATAGTCTCCCACTTGATCTAGAAAGTATCAAACAAAAGCTTCACAAACAATGAGCGGCATCTAGCAATACATCATTGCTCCCCAAATAGTAAGAGTTTATAAAACTCAAAAGCCACTATGACCAATGTTATAGTGTTATCATGTCCCTTCATCCCTTACATCCGGATAGAACTAGAGGTATAGACGGTGTCACTCTAATAAATGTTCAATCCAAGTTTCTTGATCTAGAATAAACTTGTAGAAAATTTGTGAGTCCAATATCATATATTGACTCAACCAATCATGGGCATGCACTTCTCAGTCCCATTCCATCAAGGGGCCCCATGGATGCAACTCCTGTCATATAGGAGGAAAAATCCCATCTCTGCTCACACGCAAACACCCAAATGATTCGTAACGTACCCAATAACCACTTTTATAATCCAACTTTCTCAAGACTGGACTTTTGATGGCATCAAAGCACGCTCTTACTCACTCAATGTAAATTGTGACTTCAGGTCAAAGGACCACAAACACCATTGCCACTTGAGCCATACTTGTGACACGTTCATATAACAATCCACAAAGTGTTCTCACGGTGGATCTGTCCATTACAACTTGTTCATAACAAGTATCCATGTGATGACTTGATATCACAATATCATGACCTATGAGGACGGGTCATCAGTCAACGCACATGCTAGTTTTAAAGGTATCATCATCGTCCTTAGCTTCTAAGATGATACAACGACCAGGGACCTTTAAGAATGAAGCTTCTGAAATAATAGGTTCTCACATCAAGTCACTACTTGACCTATGGAAGAAAGCACTCTAAGGGCATTTATTAAATTGAACTACTCTATCACAATAGAAATAACTTCATAATAAAAGAACTTGCCAAAATATATAAAATGAAATGCATATAGTACTTTTATTCATCAAATGAAATATTATACAGCCAACAAACATACAATCCACAAGACTAAAACTAGAGTTGATCATTTAGGTATCGTATACCCATAGATCTAACATGACCATCATGCTTTCTCTATGCAAGAGGCTTTGTTAGTGGATCCGTAATGTTTTCCTCAGTCAGTACTCTTCATATGCTCACATATCCTTGATCGACAATCTCTCGAATTAGATGGAACTGTCGTAGTATGTGTTTGAAGCGCTGATGAGATCTAGGTTTCGAAGCAAGTGCAATTGCACCGTTGTTGTCATAGTAGAGATCTATAGGACGAACAGTGCTAGGAACTACATCTAACTCTCCGATGAATTTCCTAATCCATATAGCCTCCTTCGCTGCATTTGCAGCGGTAATATACTCAACCTCAGTAGTAGAATCGGCAACTGTATCCTGCTTGGAACTCTTCCAACTAACAGCACCTCCATTCAGGCAAAACACAAACCCTGACTGAGACTTTGAATCATCCCTATCAGTTTGGAAGCTAGCATCCATGTAACCACTTACAACGAGCTCTTTCTCTCCGTTGAATACCAAGAACATATCCTTAGTTCTTCGCAAGTAGTTGAGGATATTCTTGACGGCTATCCAGTGACCTTCACCGGGATCAGATTGATACATGCTAGTCATGCTCAAAGAATACGAGACATTGGGTATAGTACACACCATTGCATACATGATTGATCCAATTGCCGAAACATATGGAACCAACTTCATTCGGCCCTTATCTTCACAAGACTTAGGACACTGGTCCTTAAAGAGACTCACACCATGAGACATGGGCAAGAGTCCTTTCTTGGACTAAAGCATGCTGAACCGTTCATCACCTTGTCAACGTACGTACTTTGGGTCAAACCCAGCAACTTATTTGATCTATCTCTATAGATCTTAATACCGAGTATATAAGTCGCTTCTCCTAAGTCCTTCATCGAAAAGCAATCCCCTAGGTTATTCTTAACAACTTGCAGGGTCGGTTTGTCATTCCTGATCAACAGTATGTCATCTACATACAATATTAGGAAGACTATAATGCTCCTACTAATCTGTTTGTAAACACAAGGTTTATCCTCACTCTTGATAAAATCAAAATCTTTGATCTTTTCATCAAAATAAAGATTCTAACTTCGAGAAGCCTGTTTCCATCCATAAATGAATCTCTGCAGCTTGCATATTTTAGTGGCTTCACCTGAAGATACAAAACCCCCAGGTTGTGTCATGTACACTTCCTCGAGGAGGTTCCCATTAAGAAAAGCTATTTTGAAATCCATCTGTCAGATATCGTAGTCATAATACGCAGCAATAGCAAGCATAATTATGATGGACTTAACCATTGCAACAAGGGAAAGTCTCATCATAGTCAATACCATGAATTTGCTTAAAACCCTTTGCCACTAGTCGGCCTTTGAATGTCTGTACATTCCCATCCATGTCAGTCTTCTTCTTGAAGACCCACTGGGACCCTATGGGTCTTACCCCTTCAGGTGGTTCCACCAAAGTCCATACTTGGTTTTCATACATGGAGTCCATTTCATATTTCATGGCCTCAAGCCACTTCTCGGAGTTCGGTCCATACAAAGCTTCATGGTAGGTTGCAAGCTCATCACTATAATCCATAATAAACACATTACCTATTTGAGACACGAGAAATCCATATATCTCAGGCTCAAATCTTGGTCTACCAGATCTATGTGGAACTTGTGTTTCCTGCGCAGGTTCTCCAGCTACAACTACTTGTAGTCCTGACTCAGGTTCCAATTTTGGGTCATTCACTGTTTGCGGTTCCTAAACTTCTTCAAGTTCTACCATGGATATCTTTCTACTTAAGAACTCTTTCTCAAGAAAGACACCAGTCCTTGCGAACACTTTGCCCTCGGACGGTAGGTAAAAATATTACCCTTTGGTTTCCCTAAGTTATCCCACAAGATAACACTTATCTGATTTGGGTTCCAGCTTATCGAGCATTTTCCGTCTCACGTATTCCTTGCAACCTCAAACCTTAATGAATGACATACTGGGATGCTTCCCAGTCCATATCATATATGGTGTCTTTAGAACCGCTTTTGTTGGAGCACGATTTAATGTTAAAGCAGCAGTTTCTAGAGAAAGCCCCAAAAGAAAAAAGACAGATCTGCATGACTCATCATCGACCACACTAAGTCTAACAAAGTACGATTCCTCCTCTCAGACACACCATTATGCTGTGGTATTCTAGGTGGAGTGAGCTGTGATACAATACCACACTCTATCAGATGATCACAGAACTCATGACTTAGGTATTCTCCACCTCGATCAGATCGGAGTGCTTTAACCTTCTTACCCAGCTGGTTTTCTACTTCGCTTTTAAACACTTTGAACTTTTCAAAGGTTTCAGATTTGCACTTCATAAGATGTACGTATCTGTATCTACTGAAATCATCAGTAAATGTAACAAAGTAGAAGAACCCACCTCTAGCCATAGAACTCATGGGTCCACATACATTACTATGTACTATAACCAAGTGATCATCAACCCTCTCATTGAAGCTAGTGAAAGGAACTTTAGTCATCTTGCCTAACAAACAAGATTCTCATCTCTCAAATGATTCATAATCAAATGAGTCCAACAATCCATCTCTATGGAGCTTGGATATACGTTTCTTATTTATATGGCCCAAACGACAATGTCAAAGATACGTAGGGTTCGAGTCATTTGTTCTTAGTCTTTTAGTATTTTCAATATTATATATCGGATGGTCTAAGTTCAAAATATACATACCATTAAATATTTGGGCTACACCATAACAAACATCATTCTTAAATATTGAACAACATTTGTTGTTAATAATAAAAGAAAAACTCACCATGTCCAAACATGAAATTGATATAATGTTTCTAGTTATGGAAGGAACAAAATAACAGTTATCCAGTTCTATTATATGCCCATTAGGCAAAGTAAGATGATAAACCCCAAGGGCGATGGCAGCAACTCTTGCTCCATTGCCAACGTGCAGGTCCACTTCTCCTTTACTCAGCATTCTACTCCTTCCAAGTTCCTGCACATTTATACAAATATGAGAACCACATCTGGTATCCAGTACCCAGGATGAAGGAGCAGAAAGGTTTATCTCTATAACATATATACCTGAAGTGGAGGTCATACCTCCTCTCATCTTTTACATACCCTCAATGTATGAAGGACACTTCCTCCTCCAATGACCAGCCTTGACACAATGGTGGCACTTCCCTTCTTTCCCCGAGCCTTTCTTTTTCAGTGTAGAAGACTTGGGCTCCAGTCCAGACTTAGGTCCCACCTTCGTCTTCTTGAAGCCCTTGGCCTTGCCCTTGACTTTATGCACCATTAATATGGGGCTAGCAGACTTGGCCTTCTTCATATTAGTCTCGGTAGTTCGCAACATGCCTAGGATCTCGGGCAGTGTCTTGTCCATTCAATTCATGTTATAGTTCAAGACGAACTGCTGATAACTGTCCGGCAATGATTGCAGGATCAGGTCTGTAGCCAACTCTTGGCCCAGAGGGAAACCTAGTCTTTCAAGGTTCTCGATATACCCAATCATCTTGAGTACGTGAGTCCCTACTAGGTCCCGAGCTCTCATCTTACACTGAAACAATGCCTTGGTGACGTCGAATCTCTCTTAACGAGCTTGACCTTAGAATATTTTCTTGAGATGCTCATCAATGTCCTACAACCCATGTTCTCATATTGCTTCTGAAGCTCAGAGTTTATGGTAGCTAACATGAGATATTCGACGTCTAAGGAGTTGTCAAGATACTTCTTATAAGCATCTTTATCAGCACGGGGTGCATTCCCAACAGGCTCATCAGGGGATACCTCTTCCAAAACATAGATCTTGCGCTCTTGCTTGAGAACAATTCTCAGGTTTCTGTACCAGTCAAAATAATTTGTACCACTCAGTTTCTCCTTCTAAAGGATCGCTCTAAGGGACAGGGTGGAGTGTGAACCACTTGCCATGGAAATTGTACAAGAATAAAAGCAAAACAAATTAGTACCACATTTCAAAATATAATTTATCTTTCAATTAGGACTTTAATCAAAAGCTCCCACTATTTTTATCAAACTGATAACCCTCGATATCAATTCGAAGAGTTTGGTGAGTAACCCTTTTAGTGGACAAGATCCATATTTCACCAACACTATGAGTCTGCTTTGGCTTTTCTCTCACAATGCAGCTATTTAGGTAGACAACGCTTGCCAATTGCATCATAATGCAATTCTTGTATGGCTGGTGAATAACTCTTTATTCCCATCCATCATATGGTGCATGTCATCCCCATGCCTCTGGGCACTCAACCTTTGAGGTCACCCAGTTAAGCTAGACCCAATGTCTACAGTGGGATATCACAATTATCCACTCACACCCTCGCCAAGATAGATTAATGCACCTTGCTTTGGCAAGCCCACACTTCATCGATCGAGGCAGGAAGAGTGTCATCCATCGGAAGGAATCCAAATACTTAATATTGCTTAAGGGATTTTAAATAGCTGATTAACTTTATAATCATGGTTAACAATTAACCAGCGTGCACATCAAGAATAATAAAATACAACAAGCATAATCCAAATGCATCCCAGATGTGCATAAGAATCATCAACACTTGATGAACTGGGCTAAGTATGAACATCTAGAACATGTCCAAATCTTCAGACCTACATGCACGGGACATGAGCAACACCAACTCCACTTACACAGTAGACAATCACATCACTTTATGTGAGATTCAAAATCTAACACATACTTAGTTTCACAAACCAACACAGTGACGGTTACTGTTAAGGAGTAAACTCAAAGAAATGACATGCATTCTTGGAAAGATCCAAGACTAGATTTGTGCATTTTGAACACTTCAAAATCACCAAATCTATACGTCATGGATTCATCAACTTCTGAAATAATGAATACTGCTAGCAACCTCTCAACGCTTTCAGCTCGATGGAGTTGAGTGAGCTAAACACACTCAACGCCAAATGCCTTAGAATCTTTTTAAACCTCCATGGTGTTGAGTGAACTAAACACACTCAATGCCTTCAGTCTCATGGCGTTGAGTGAGCTAAACACACTCAACGCCAAATGCCTTAGAATATTTTCTTCCCCTTTTTCAATATCCTTCAACTCATCATATGAGCTAAATAGTGCAGATCCAATCTCCCAATTTCTCCACAATCTTATGTGTGACCCTGATAGGCTCATACTGAGTTGGCAGTGAGGCTATATGCTTGATCACTTCCAGATCAATATGGTTACACCAACAGCAGCGTGATAAGACTGTGGATGAGTATGCACATGAATTTACTCGTTTGGGTCGTTATGCGGGAACAACCATGTCTGATGATGAGGAAAGGGACAACCTTTTCTACCATGGGTTGAGAGAGAATTTGAGACAACCCCTTACAGCTATGAAGAATATGAGTTTCTACGAGTTGATTGAGGCTTCCAGGACGTTGGAAAAAGATATGGAGCAAACCCAACGTCATAAGGGACTTACGGTCAAACAAGGAGAGGGAAAGCCTTCTCAATCTCAAGGGAAGTCTGAAGGGAGTAAGGGGAAGAAGAAGCCCCATCCCTTCAGGTCAAGAGAGAATAGCAGTATAACATCGGGGGGATCTTGCTTCAAGGGACCACCAACATGCTATACGTGTGGCAAGTCAGGCCATATATCTCAATTTTGTACCAAGGGTGGTGTTGAACAAGAGCCAATGAAGGAGCAGTCTGTGCATTCCAGTCCCAGCGTCGCGGAAAAAGAGAAAATAGCGGAGTTGAGCGCTTCACCTTTCCAACCCGTGCAGCCAAGAGATTACAACCTTGGGCAATAAAAAGGGATTCGGCAACCCGATGTGGTGATAGGTATGGGAAAGTTTAAGTTTGTTTCTTGGCTTTAGACTTTTGAGACTTTTATTTGTGTTTCTTGTGTATTAGGCTTCGTGATGGTTTTCGGGTACCCTGCTAGGGTATTGTTTGACATGGGAGCGTTGCACTCGTTTCTTGTGGAAAGCTTTATCCGGAGAATTGGGGTCGAGCCTTTTTCAGTAAATACAGATCTTAGGGTGCACGTCCACAATGGGTCTTTCATGATTACCGGGACGAAAGGGCGCATTGGATGGATTTTAGACGGAGTTGACTTTGTGTTGGTAGCATCGGTCCTACCATTAGCCGAGTTTGATATAATCTTAGGGATGGACTGGCTTGTAGAGCAGCGTGCTATCATTTACTATCTATCAAAGGTGGTGACCCTGAGGATTGAAGGAAAGGCAGAAGTCAAGTTTGAGGGCCTCAGTGGAGTGGCCTGATCCCTGATTTCGGCCATGCAATTGGTGTGGGCAGTTAACCAGGGAGGAGTAGCTTTCGTAGCATTGTTAGAAATTCAACTCTCCAAGCTATCAATTAGAGAAGTGCGTGTAGTTGCAGAATTCGAGGATGTGATTCCTAAGGAGTTCCTGGAGCACCTCCTTGGCAGGAGATCGATTTCTCGATTGAGTTATTGCCAGAAGCTAGACCGGTGTCACGTCCTCCTTTTAGGATGGCACTGAAGGAATTGGCCAAGCTTAAAGTACAGTTGCAGGAACTGTTGGAGCAGGGGTATATCAGACCCAGCTCATCGCCATTGAGCGCATCGGTGTTGTTTGTGAAGAAGAAAGATGGTAGTATGCGAATGTTCATAGTCTACTGTGAACTGAATAAACTGATCGTTAAGAATAAGTATCTGATTCTACAGATAGATGACCTGTTCGACCAGTTGGTGGGGTCAGGGGTGTACTCTAAGTTGGACTTGAATTCATTGTACTATCAGTTGTAGATTCGAGATGAGGGCATACCCAAGATAGCTTTTAGTACGAGGTATGGCCACTTCGAGTTCTCGGTGATGTCGTTCAGGTTGACGAACATGCCATCGGTATTCATGGATTTGATTAACCAAGTGTTTCAGGAGTACTTAGACTTGTTTGTGGTGGTATTCATCGACGATATTTTGGTATACTCCAAATCAGAGGCGGAGCATGAGGCTCATTTGAGATTAGTCATGCAGACTCTAAGAGAGAACCAGCTTTATGCAAAGTTCTCAAAGTGCGAGTTCTAGTTGGAGAGGGTGGAATTCTCATGTGATTAGTGGCGATGGGGTGGCGGTGGATCCAATGAAAGTTGAGTCCATCAGGGATTAGACAGTTTTGAGCACCGTGTAAGAAGTTAGGAGTTTACTTGGACTAACCGGGTACTATAAAAGATTTGTGGAAAACTTTTCGCGGATAGCTCTGCCCCTCACTATTCTGACTCGTAAGGACCAGAAGTTTGTGTGGACTCAGGAGTGCAATCAAGCGTTTGATACCTTGAAGGAAAGGTTGATGTCGGCTCCAATCCTAAGTCTCCCTAAAGGGACTGAAGGATTTCAAATTTTCATTGATGTGTTAGGTTGCGGTTTGGTTTGAATGATAGTGAAATATGGCAATGTGATAGCCTTTAGGTCTAGACAGTTGAAACCACATGAGAGTAATTACGCCGTCCATGACTTGGAGTTGGTGGCAGTAATTTTTTCATTAAAGTTGTGGTCGCACTACGTGTACGGTGCAAAGGTGGAGATCTTCATGGACCACAAAAGCTTGAAGTATCTTCTAGATCAAAAAGACTTGAATATGTAGCAATGTAGGTGAGTCGAGTTCCTTGGAGACTACGATGTGGCGATTCAGTATACGCTGGGCAAGGCCAACGTGGTGGTCGATGCCTTGAGTGGGAAGTATTCTGGATAAGGGAATTGGATTAAAGCTCATGATGAGCGGTTGGTGCGGAATTTTGAGTCCCTTAGCATCGAATGTGTAGCAAGAGGCGAGTCTGGCATGGCTCGGTTGAACTAGATAGAGTTGCAGAACGACTTGTCTGATCGTATCCTGGAAGGGACCAGTGTGGATGAAGAGTTCCAGCCATTTGCGGTGGAAGCTCAAAAAGGCGAGGGTAATAGCTGGGAGATGGTTGTTGGGATCTTAAAGAAGGATGGAAGGGTATGTGTACCGCAGTTCGGCAAGCTTTGTGAGGAGTTAATGTTTGAGGCACATTTCACGAAGTACTCTATTCACCCGGGCAGTACAAAGATGAACTTGGATATGAAAAAATCCTTTTAGTGGCCTGGTTTGAAGCCGAATGTAGATTTGTATGTGAGTTGGTGCCAAACTTATGCCTTAGTGAAGGTTGCGTGTCAAAAGCTGGGCGGGTTCCTAAATCCTCTTCCTATCCCTGAGTGGAAATTCGATGACATCTCCATGGATTTTGTGCATGGCTTACCTCAGTCGCAGTAAGGTAACGATGCGATTTGGGTGATCATGGGTCGCTTGACCAAAGTGGCTCACTTAATCCCGAATCGGAAGGAGGACAGCATGGAAAAGCAGGTAGAATTATACGTTCGCAATATTATGCGGTTGCAAAGAATTCTAAAGAGTATTGTTAGTGATCGCGATGGACGGTTCACATCCAATGACTGGAGATTGGTATAAAAGAGTCCGGGCACAAAGCTCAAGTTTAGTACGGCGTTCCATCCTCAAACCGATGGTCAAACGGAAAGGACGAATCGTATAATGGAGGATATGCTGAGAATATGTACCCTTGATTTTGGCAAGAGGTGGGAAGATCACCTTTTCATGATGGAGTTTGCCTACAATAATAGTTTCCAGGCAAGTACCAAGATGGAGCCATACGAGGCTTTATATGGAAGGCGGTGTCGAACACTGATGTCATGGATAGAGGTGGGAGACACCAAACTTTTGGGAAAAGAGGGGGTGGCCGATTCTTGCGAGGTGGTGCGAACGATTCAGGAGCGCATGAAGGTTGCTCAGGATCGGCAGGCGAAGTATTTCAATGTGCGTCATAGGAACGTGGAGTTCACGGTAAGCGACTGGGTGTATCTAAAGATTAAGCCGTTCAAAGGTGTTTTGCGGATTCGCTGACTCAAGAAGTTTAGTACGAGGTTTTGGGGCCGTTCGAAGTTGTGGAACGTATTAGAGAAGCAGCCTATCGATTAGCATTGACCCCAGAGTTGAGTGGATTACACGATGTCTTCCATGTTTCAATTTTAAGGAAAGCTTTGAGGGAGACAAGTGTTGTGGTCGAGCCGGCGGCGGTGCCGGTAGAAGAGGACTTGAGGACGAAAGTCCGTCCAGTCGTCATAGAGGATTCAGAAGTTCGACAGTTAAGAAATAAAGAAGTAAAGCTCGTAAAAGTGCGCTAGGATAATTGCGAGCAAGGCGAATTCTCCTGGGAGCATGAGAAAGAAATGCGGTAAGACTTTCCAGATCATTTGCATCAGGTATGCTTTGTTATTTTTTTACATGCTAAATTTCGAGGACAAAATTCTTTTAAGGGGGAGGAGTTGTAACACCCCAGTTTTCTAGACTTGAAGATCTGGACGTTACCACGCGGCGTTAGGTCGCTATATCCCTGCGGTAGCCTTCTTTAATTGAGTAGAGGCATTGAGTGGTAGGAGTTGAGTGCATTGAGTGGTAGGCGCCGAGTGCATCGAGTGGTAGCGCGCGGCGTTAGCTAATTATCGCTCAGAGGTAGCCTTCAAGCGTTGAGTGTTAAGCATTGAGTGAGCTACCGTGCAGTGGTATTACTAGCGTCAGCGGTAGCGCTGCATTATTTTTGCTCGACGACTCGGGAAGACAACGCGGCGTGGTATGTAGCTACAACCCGGCGGTAGCATACATGAGCAGTTTCGCAATGACTGAGTTTAGGCCGTCCAATCCTTCTTGGGATGTAATCTTATGGCCCAGAACACTCCGTCCAAGAGACTTAAGTAGGGCTGAAAGGTTGTTTTCCCTCATTCTGCTCATTTTGAGTGGGATTTTAGGTTTGGGAGAGAGGATTTGGAAGAGGAAGAAGAAGGACTTTCTCTTCCATTAGCGAAGCTCCGAGCCTCTGTTCGTCGAACCGAGGCCAGATTCGTGGAGAGGACATGAAGGCGCACATTTTCATCCGTACAAAGCAAGATCTCTATGGCTAGGAAGAGGAGTCGTAAGGTAATGAAATTTCTCCTCTTGGTCTTTAGGATGCGTGCATAGAATCCGTTTTATCTTGTTTTTCTCTCAAACATTTAGGCACCGAATCTGTCAAATGAGAGGGGTTCGGATTGCTATGGTTTAAGAGGATCACCGGGTTGATTTTGTCCATCCCCGGCATGATGTTGCATTATAAATCCGCTCCGCTAGTGGATTAGGCATTAAGGGTGAAGCCATAGTCATGACCAAGTCAACCTCGGTGATGTTGCATAACGAGCCTTAAGGATTTTGCAAGAAATCTGTTTGCGGCAAGAAGCCATTTATGATGTTTGTTCTCCCTTAATTTCGCGTGAGAACAAATGGTGGATTAGGGCGGGAAAGGATATGTTTGTTGTTTGATGTGCGAAGGCGTGGTTTGTCTCTATAGTCCGCTGGCTAGCCTATGACGTGCAAGTCATTTGTGGAGAGTGTCTCGACGAGACAAGTCCCCTTCTAAGAAACTGACGAGAACACCAAGCTTTTTGACAAGATCGGGAGATGAAGCCCACAAGCGGGTGGGGTCAAACAAGGATTCTTAGCATCAGTTTGTTGTGTGTGAAATGGAATCTTGACGTGAGAAGTCAGAGCTTGCAGGCAAGCCCAGGTTTTGAGGCCTACGAGCGGGTGGGGCCTAGGCAAGAGTTCTGTATGGTGGCTTGAATATCATTAGGGGAAAATGGAAGTACCCGTGATGTGATGTGATGATGCATGATGATGTGTTAGATTCATGTAATATAGGGTGCCTTGGGTGAAACCCAGGTTTGCAAACATGATGCATTATTGGCCCTTTTTTATTAACTGCTTAACCTAGAAACGTGTTTGATGTGTGGGACATCCTAACCTGTTTCTTTACTCTATATATTTATATATATTTCCATACGAAGTGCTGACTTGCAGGGTGATGGAGTGCCCCGGGGTCCACTAGGGACGGCTTGGAGGAGATGTGTTGGTTACACAGTTGAGGTCAGCCTTTGCTGACCCACGTTACAACAAATATTTTAAAGGGCAAGGATTGCAAGCGGGAGCAAGCTCGCCGACCAAAAAGGCCTAAGCCTTATGAAGTGGATTCTCTTTTATTTACTTATGTTTTGTTGAATGCTTTGCTCCATAAACTGTAATCCGTCTTGCATGCCGAGATAGCCTAGGAGTGCTAAAGCACGTTACTATGTTGTTAAAGTTACAACTTTTGGACTCATGATTGTTGTAAGGCCTTAAGGCCATTTTGATACTCCTGTGATAGTGGATAACTTTTGGTCTTTGTGGGTTTCCGCTATTGTTGTTCTGAGTTTTGAGATGCATTGCTCTTTTATATTTGATAAGGGCTACGTCACCCGACGAACCGCCACAGACAAGCGACACTGAATTACTCTCTCGCGTTCCAATTCTACGCTCGCACAAGTAAAACGCAGCACTCCCGATTTTGCGATATTATTCAAATGCTTACGTACGGGTTCGTCACACCCTTAGAGATCAAAAAGAAGCTATGATTCAATATTCTCTCAACAAAAAAGATCTACCCGATCTGGTCGAGCGTGTGTTATACCAAAAGAGATCCACCGAAAAATAACGATTAAGAAAAGGTATATCTCTCCCAACAAAAAGAAAACGAGGTCTGCCAATCCTCATGAATTTAAATAGATCAAGGGAAAGCAACAAAAATCATTTGTATCAAAACCACGATGAAATCAAGATTAGCAAACAACGCCAAAGTAAACCACCACAAGATTTATCTAAGAGGGAAACACTCAAAGGTAGAAATTTTTGTTATCCCAGTCAGAAGATGATTCCGATGAAAAGATTCACTCTTCTATAGTTCCTACGGAGTCATACTGAAAGGAGAGAAACACATCCACCTTCCTCGATTCATGCCGGAGAAGATTCGACATTGCAAGAGTGAAATGTAACACCCTAAAGTTCTGTAGGCAGGAAAAAGGGTTACCGCACTGTGGTAGGCTGATACTGTGCGGTGGTAGTGTCAAGCGTCGAAAGCGTTGAGTGGAATCCACTAGCATCTAGTGTTATTGCGCGACGGTAGCGGGTTATCGCGTGGCGATAGCAGGCATGGAGAGCATCGAGAGCGTCGAGTTAAGCTACTGCCCAACGTTAGTTTTATCGCTGGCAGTAGCAGGGTCAATTAAATTGACAGAGCTCTCAGGATATTACCGCGCGGTGGTAGCATCTAGTGCGTGGCGTTAGCGTGGGTGATCATTTCGTAACCGGAGCCGGGTACCGCTTGTCGGTATTTACCTATCGCATGTCAATAGCAAATTCCGTAGTAATGTGGCCACGTGTTGGCCTGTGATTGGAGGGTTTGGGGAGTTGCACGTGAAACGAGGTGTTGAATAACGGTACCGCGCGGCGGTAGTTAGGTACCGCGCGGCGGTAGCTTTGTTTAAAGCTCTGGTTTGGCCATTTCACATCATTCCCTTTGGAGTTGAGAACTTGTCCTAGATTTCTGGAGGAGCAGGAGCGTTGGAAAAGAGAGTTTGTACCGCCGTTTGAGATTCGGAGTTCGAATTCGCAAAGCGAGTTCGGATCTACGGAGGCAAGGCCGGAGCGTTCGATTTCAACCATCTAGGTTTCTCCCATGGTGCCAAAGAGGACTTCAAGGGTAACAATCCTCTTCCTTGGACATGTGAAGTCCTTTCTTTTATCATTAGAGGGTAGGCACCCCACGAACACGTGGATGTGGTTCTCCCGACGGGTAGATCTGTGTATCCCTGTTAGATTGTATTTAGATCCGGAATCGAAGTACGGAATAGGCATGTCGGGTGAAGCCCATCCGGACGGGTTGGTCTGGATTGGTGATGTTTGCATGCTCTGTATGTCATAGAAGACTCCGTAGTTATCACGTAGATTTCGTAGTCACGGGGTGTACAGTTGACTGTGTTGAGAGTACTTGGGGTAGTCTCTAGGAAAACACCCGTTTAAGGGGAAGAAGCGATAGTCTTACCCCTACTGCGCGGCGGTAGTGCTACCGCTAGTGGTAGCTCACCGTGAGTATTGTTTTATTTGTTGAGAAGCCTGTCTCGTGGAGACCTGAGGGCTATTGATGAGAGGCCTTTCCCGTGGAGACTTGGGGGTCGTATTTTTGGAGCGTGAGCTTAATCTGCTCAGCTTGGGTGGCAGTGAGTGCTAGCCTAGGATCATAACAGTATTATGAATCGTATGGATGGGAAAGGGGATGTTGACCTGTGTCGTGTCTCGATGTGCCCGATGATTTGAGCACCGGGAAATAGCTGAACTGCACCCAACCTTATTCCGATCAACTTGAAGTGAGTCAAAGTGTGGATTTTAAACCACCATGACTTTGTCGTTGTTATAGGGGCGTTGTCTTTGGCTTTGGCCCTGAAAGACTTGAATGCTCAAATGTTGCTAACCGTCATAGAGAACGGAGGTGTGAACCTTGAGGTTCTGTGCACCAAGAATGTTCCCTGAGAGCACGGGGCGTTGGGAATTTATGTCAACATCTGTGGCAAATGGTGCTTAAGTTGCACGTTCCTATTACCATATTATGTTTATACTAATGACTGCAGGGAAGCAGCACTGCCACCCCGAGTGATGGGCGGGGTCATTATAATTTGGTTAGTGATGACTAGTTTTAGTCATCATTTTTGGGGTAATTTAGTGGCCTAAAATGCCTAAGTTAATTTATATTTTATGCTTGTTTTGTCATGTTTAATAATATATATTAATTCCTAGTTTAATTAGATGTTTTTAGTATATTTATGCTTATTTTGTTTTATTTCTTATTTAATGTCTTTTCTATTTCTATTTTATGTTTTATTTGTTATGTCATGTTTGTATGGTTAGTTTTATGGTTTGTGTTTTGTTATAATTTGTTATTTATGTTATGTTTTGTTTTTATATTTTTAACAATATAATTAATGCTTTGTTTTTCTCTTGTAGGTTCAATGTGTAGCAGCCCACCTACATGGCCGGCCACTATTGGAGCAGCCCTCATGCCTTCATGCAGCCCACCAAGCCTACCCGAGCCCTCCAACTTGTCCAAGCCCACATGGAGCAGCCCACCATCAAGCCCGAGCTCAAGTGCAGCCCCCTACCCGAGCCTACATGCAATTGGAGCAGCCCAAGCCTCAACCCGAGCCCATCATGCCATACATTCATGCATGGCCGGCCACTTTTGTTTTCTCTCATGCATGCATCTTTCTCCACCTCATATATTCCCTCTCTCCTCATTATTGCATGCATGAATTATTCCTCTCCACATATGTGGCCGGCCACATTCATCTCTCTCTCCCCTTTTTATTATTTTCTTCTCCACTTTATTTCCCATCCATTCCCCCTTGATTACTTATTTTATTTCTTTTTTATTATCCAAAATACAATGCATGCATGTAGCCCCCTCTCTCTCCTTCCATTTATTATCATACATTGCATCTATGCCTCCTCTCACCACCTTCATTGAATACATTCATGAACCCATTCTCCCCCCCTATGGCCGGCCACCCCTATGTCTCCCCCATCTAGAACATTCCTCCCTCTCCTATAAAAGGAACCCCTCCCCCTTTGTTTGAAGTTGAGTAGTTTGAGTTTCAAGTAGTTTATGTCAAGTAGTTTTAGTCTAAAGTAGTTTGAAGTTATTGTTTTTTAGAGAGCAAGCTTCCATTTCAAGTATTTTTCTTCTTGTTGTTTTATTTCATTTCTCCAAGCAATAGTATAATAATTTTTGTTATTTTATGTACTCTCATTTCTAGTTTAATGATAATGCAATTTTCCTTTCTTTTGGTTTCCCTTTTTATTATGCTTAGCTAACTTTATTTTGTGCCCGATCGCGATAAGCTTTACGATGAAATAACGCATCTTTTATTTTATGTTTGGATTTGTATTTCTCTATTTTGATCCTTCCTTGAATTATTTTGTGTCGACTCCGTATTCCGGTATACGGTAGTAGGCATTTGATCTCATTTCATAGGAGTCGAGAGACTCATTGATATGAAAGATCACTCAAGGAAGGAAGGAGTTGAACGCACCCCTAGAGATAGGATGACGTAAATCCTCCGGATTGGAGTCAAATCCAATAGTGCGGGTCACTTCGGTAATGCGACTTTAGGCCTTTTTGATTTGAAAGAGATTTCGGTCAAAACGTCTATAAGTTAGGGGATTTAATGCTCTAGCGAGATTACTTCCTAATATCGGATCCGTCACGGTCTTAATAGAAGTGCAAATGCTAAACTAATTTCTTCTGTTATTTTATTTCAAAGTGAATCGTCGATCGAGCACTTTTCTCGTAATAGTTTATTTTCTCTTTTTAACTTAGTTTATTTTCATTTTCAAAACTCATTAATCGTTCGGCAGGATAATCGATTCGTTGTGAGTAATAGTACTTGCCTGTCCCGAGTTTTTATACGACCTTGATATTTTTCATATCCTATACTATATTTCGATAGGTACACTTGCCTTAATCGAGTATAGATTGGAGAATATGATTTTCTCTATCAAGTTTTTGGCGCCGTTGCCGAGGATTTTTTTTTGCAATATTAAGAAAGCTTCGAGTTTATTACTTCTACTAAAATTTAAAAATTCAAAATTTTTTTTTAATTATTATTATTATATAATCCACCCACCTCATCTTATTTTTACCCAACCTAAAATCTCTCGAAAAGGGTAAGGGGCTTTAAGCGCCACCATTTTACCTAGTACCTTGCGAACCCTTCACCAGATAGCTCTTGGGAAGTTCGAGAGCCAATCCACTAAAAAATCTATTTTTCAAAAAAATATATATAAAAAAAAGCCAAAAAAAAAATTAAATTTTCTTTTTCTTTTTGGTAACAGTTTTTTTTATGGAATCGTCATATTTTTGCGCTTTTTGCGGGTCGCCCGACCACTTTTATTCTGAATGTCTTTCGGGAACCCCTCCCTCTTTTGATTTTAATTTTTCTGGGGAAGGTCAAAATGGCCAATTTGACCCTTACTCCAATTTTTATCCAACTTGGGAGATGGGGAACCCGTCTTATTTTCCTTATGATTTTGCCCCGCAAAGCACCTCGCCTCCTACTTTTAATTTTAATTCTATCGATAATGGGTATCTTGAATTGCAAACTTCTATTGATAATATTAGTTCGCATTTCAAGACCATTATGGATTGTCTTTCTCGTGAGGCCGCTTCTTTTTCTTCGTCTTCTTCTCCGTCTCCTCCTATTTCTTCATGTAATGAGTCACCGGATATCCCGGCTTGTCTTGTTCCTCTCGAGGAGGATAACTATTCGGATATCCCGGATTGTTTCCTTCCTCCTTTGGAAGACACCCCTATGGATATTCCGGTGTGCTTCTTACCCGTTGAGGATGACGAGACGTCTCATATTTCTCCTTCTGAAGACGTTGGTGATTCCTTTTTGCTTAAATTTTTAACTGTTCCAAATTTTTCTAGTTCTAGCGAGTCTTCTTCTTCTTCTTTTATTTTAGATAACTCTTCTTTAGTTCTTTCTTCCCCTTCCTCTCCCGAAATTTCACAAGACTCTTCTTCTTCTTGTGAAATTTCCGATGATGAAATTTCTTCTTCTACTCTTTTTATTCCTCTTTCTATTTCTTCTTCTTTTTATTCTTCCTCTTTTGACGGCCCAATCTTTCCCCTTTTACATACGGCGGAGTTCTTCTATAACTCCGTCCGTTCCTTTTTGGGCGTCATTTTCTTGAAGATTCCACCGCATGTCGGTGCAATTCTTCATTTTTTCTTTTTTCTAGTTTACTCTCCTAAGCGATACTTAGGGAGTTACCACTTCACTTTAGTTTTTATTTTCCATTTAGCTAACAAATAACGTCGGGCTCGGCCGACGTTAAACAGAGAGCGCTCTTGGGAGGCACCCCTTGCTTATCATTTTTTTTTCTTTGTCTTTTTGTCTTGTTTTGCAGGAATAAAACCCCCGGCGGATCGTTTGGCACAATCAATTCATCTCTTCCTTAGGCCTGAGCCGGTGTCCAGCTCAAGCATGGAGGAGCGACATCTGCATTCGGCCTTACGACTCCGGGGAAGTCGTTTTCTTTTTTTTTTACTTTATTGTATCCCCCCTCCCCTTTCTTCTTTTTTTCTTTCTTGTTTTTATTTTTCATTGAGGGCAATGAAAGGTTTAAGCATGGGGGAGGATTTTGTTGTTTTATTTCTTCTTTCTTTTACAAAAAAAAATGTTTATTATAGTTTTATTAAGTTTTCTTTAGTAATGCTTTTTTTAGCCTTATCAAACCAAAAAAATTAGAAAAATCAAAAATACCAAAAAAAGATAATATTTCAAAACCCAAAAAAATGAAAAATGACAAAAAATCAAAAAAATATAATAAACCTCATGCTTAGATTTTTGTTATTTTCAGAAATTTAGTTTGAGTTAGTTTATAAGCATTTTTTATTTGCTAATCTTTATTTCATCATATTTAGTTAAATTTAACTTTTAGTGATTTAGTTTTGAGGATAATCTTATGATTTTAATTTGCTTAGAGTAATTTATTTAGCACTTTTTCTCTTTTATTTTAAATAGTTTCAATTTTGTAGTAATTTTGCTAAACAATTTTGGATTATTATTGCCTCATGCTTTTAGATTCTTAGGAAATCTCATTCTACTAATAGTTGCTCTCTAGTATTTTAGTTTATTTTCTAAAAATCTTGTTTTACCCCTTATCCTTACCCAATTCTCTTTTTTCTTTTATTTGTTAGATCATATGTCATGGGAATAAGGAGATGTTAGTTCCTTATTCTCTGGTACACATATGCAACTCAAAAAAATGAATGACGAGAGGAATAAAAAGTTCATATATGTCGTGGGAAGTGATAGGATGTTAGTCTATCATTTTCTGGTATTACATATATATTATTCAAAAAAACAAAATTGTGTGGGGTGTGAAAAAAAAATGATGATCACCTCCAATCAAAGACCTCTTCATGCTTAGTTTCCTCCCCAAACCCCTTAGCAAATATCATTGTCTTAGTTTTTAAATTAAAATATGTGGAGAGCATAAGTAGTAGGTTGTCTTCTTCCTTAAGTTTCTTTTAAGTTAAGGTTTTTTATAATTCCAATCTAACTTTGTTTGCACTTTACTCCATTTTGAATGCTAGTTAATTTATTAGAGAATTTTTGGCTAAATTCTTCTCTCTTTTCACTTTAATTTCATAATTTAGGACTTGATTCATAAATCCCTAAACTTTTATTTTTGGCTAGATTTTGATGTTAATAAATTTTTAGTCTATTTGAAAATTTTACGATGCTTTATAAATATTTCTCTTCCTTTTGCTCTGGAATAGCAAAAGCCTAAGCATGGGGGGAGTTTGATGACTAGTTTTAGTCATTATTTTTGGGGTAATTTAGTGGCCTAAAATGCCTAAGTTAATTTATATTTTATGCTTGTTTTGTCATGTTTTAATAATATATATTAATTCCTAGTTTAATTATATGTTTTTAGTATATTTATGCTTATTTTGTTTTATTTCTTATTTAATGTCTTTTCTATTTCTATTTTATGTTTTATAAGTTATGTCATGTTTGTATGTTTAGTTTTATGGTTTGTGTTTTGTTATAATTTGTTATTTATGTTATGTTTTGTTTTTATATATTTAACAATAGAATTAGTGCTTTGTTTTTCTCTTGTAGGTTCAATGTGTAGCAGCCCACCTACATGGCCGGCCACTATTGGAGCAGTCCTTATGCCTCTATGCAGCCCACCAAGCCTACCCGAGCCCTCCAACTTGTCCAAGCCCACATCGAGCAGCCCACCATCCAGCCCGAGCTCAAGTGCAACCCCCTACCCGAGCCTACATGCAATTGGAGCAGCCCAAGCCTCAACCCGAGCCCATCATGCCATACATTCATGCATGGCCGGCCACTTTTCTCTCTCTCATGCATGCATCTTTCTCCACCTCATATATTCCCTCTCTCCTCATTATTGCATGCATGAATTATTCCTCTCCACATATGTGGCCGGCCACATTCATCTCTCTCTCCCCTTTTTATTATTTTCTTCTCCACTTTATTTCTCATCCATTCCCCCTTGATTACTTATTTTATTTCTTTTTATTTTCCAAAATACAATGCATGCATGTAGCCCCCTCTCTCTTTCCTTCCATTTATTATCATACATTACATCCATGCCTCCTCTCTCCACCTTCATTGAATACATTCATGAACCCATTCTCCCCCTATGGCCGGCCACCCCTATGTCTCCCCCATCTAGAACATTCCTCCCTCTCCTATAAAAGGAACCCCTCCCCCTTTGTTTGAAGTTGAGTAGTTTGAGTTTCAAGTAGTTTATGTCAAGTAGTTTTAGTCTAAAGTAGTTTGAAGTTATTTTTTTTAGAGAGCAAGCTTCCATTTCAAGTATTTTTCTTCTTATTGTTTTATTTCATTTCTCCAAGCAATAGTATAGTAATTTTTGTTATTTTATGTACTCTCATTTCTAGTTTAATGATAATGCAATTTTCCTTTCTTTTGGTTTCCCTTTTTATTATGCTTAGCTAACTTTATTTTGTGCCCGATCGCGATAAGCTTTGCGATGAAATAACGCATCTTTTATTTTATGTTTGGATTTGTATTTCTCTATTTTGATCCTTCCTTGAATTATTTTGTGTCGACTCCGTATTCCGGTATACGGTAGTAGGCATTTGATCTCATTTCATAGGAGTCGAGAGACTCATTGATATGAAAGATCACTCAAGGAAGGAAGGAGTTGAACGCACCCCTAGAGATAGGATGACGTAAATCCTCCGGATTGGAGTCAAATCCAATAGTGCGGGTCACTTCGGTAATGCGACTTTAGGCCTTTTTGATTTGAAAGAGATTTCGGTCAAAACGTCTATAAGTTAGGGGATTTAATGCTCTAGCGAGATTACTTCTTAATATCGGATCCGTCACGGTCTTAATAGAAGTTCAAATGCTAAACTAATTTCTTCTGTTATTTTATTTCAAAGTGAATCGTCGATCGAGCACTTTTCTCATAATAGTTTATTTTCTCTTTTTAACTTAGTTTATTTTCATTTTCAAAACTCATTAATCGTTCGGTAGGATAATCGATTCGTTGTGAGTAATAGTACTTGCCTGCCCTGAGTTTTTATACGACCTTGATATTTTTCATATCCTATACTATATTTCGATAGGTACACTTGCCTTAATCGAGTATAGATTGGAGAATACGATTTTCTCTATCAGTCAGCTAATGTTGACTGTTTCTTTTATTTGCCACTATTACGGTGGAATGTTGCTTGTAGGTGCAGCTGAGTCAAGCGGGATATAGCGGGCTGAAGCCAAGGATAGCTAAGCTGGCCTTCGAAGGCCAAAGCGAATTGCCTGTTTTGTTTATTTATTACTCATGTGTGGCCGGCCTGTGTGTCGATGTATGCAAGACAGTTTAATCTGAGTAAACCTTGTAAGGACTTAAGGCCAAGACTTCTTTGTGTATTTATTATTCATTCCTATTTGTGGTAGTGGACATTCATGTTGTTGGGTTGTAATTTAACCTTTATATTACTTCCGCTAGAATGCACTTTGTGTTAGGATGCGAAATATTGGATTATGGTTATAATTTGGTGAGTACTCTCACTCAAGAAAAGGGGGAAAAGGGGGAAAACATATACATCACAACGACATCTTGCAGCAACGGATTTCTACTGAATCCTTAAAGCTCGTCATGCAACATCACCGAGTCAGACTAACGGTCATGACTATGGCTTCACCCACCATGCCTAATCCACTAACGAAGCGGATCTCTAATGCAAAATCATGTTGGGGACGGGCACAATCGACCCGGAGGTTCCTCTTGAACTCCCAAACCCCTCCTATTTGAGAGATTTGGACCCAAAAACTGAAAAGAAAAGATGCTAAGCGTGCATACTAAAAACCAAGAGGAGAAATGTCGTTTCCTAATGACCTCTCTTCCTAGCTATGGAGAAACTTGGTCGGATGAACACCACCGCAACGATCTTGCCTTCGCAGATCAGGACTCCGCTCGAGAAACGGGGCTCTGAAGCTTCTCTGGCGGCCGGAACTCTCCTCCACCTTCTTCCTTGCTCTCCCCTCTCTCTAACCCTTAGAAAGAGAAAGATCTAAATGGAATGAGGGTTTGAAACCCTATTCCCGGCCTAATACCTATAGGGGAAAGCCTAAGCCATTGGATCCTACTTCAAGGAAACGAACGACTACGATTTGCCCTGAAAAAGAATTTCCTGGGCCGAACACGGCTTGTGACACGCCCGTGTCCAAGGCTGTGTTCCCTCACTCACCGTCAAACCAGAAATTTTAGAATAGGACATGGCCTGTGACATGGCTTGGGACACGCCCGTGTCTCAAGTGATACGCCCGTGTTATGGGTCGTGTGCCTCAATCGATGCTAAAACTGTCGAATCCCGAACATGACACGGCCTTGTGAAACGCCCGTGTCACATGCCGTGTGCTAGACACGCCCTGGGACACGCTCGTGTCTCAGGCTGTGTAACATGCTCAGCACAACTCGCCAAACTGCCCGAGAAGGACACGACCAATGACACGCTCGTATCTCAGGTCGTGTGCCCTGTCTCGACGCTCGTCGCCTGAAAATCATCATCCTCAAGCATGACACGCCCTGTGGCACGCTCGTGTCACAGGCCGTGTGCCCAGTATCGATGCTCGTAGACTGAAAATCGTTGACCTCAGGCACGATACGCCCTTTGACACGCCTGTGTCATAGGCTTTGCCAGCCTACTCAGAACCCAACTTAGCCTGAAAATGCCATCCATTCCTCTTTTGAGTTTCGGGGCATTACATTGAGCGTGGGTAAGGATCAAGTCCCAGGTACCCTTGTTGTCACCCACCAGATAGCGAAGTAAACTACCTGAACTTCTGTTTACTACTTCCGTTTGTCCATCCGTTTGTGGATGGTAGGCCGAAGAAAACAAGAGTTTGGTACCCATAAGCTTCCAACGGGTCTTATGAAAATAACTAGTATATTTCACATGCCTATCAGTTACTATTATCTTGGGAATGCCCCAATGCGCAACGACTTCCTTAAAATATAATTTCGCAATATGCAATACATCGTCAGTATTATTACAAGCAATAAAGTAAGCCATTTTTGAAAACCGATCTACTACAACCAGGATGGAATCCTGACATCTAAAAGTGATGGTTATACCCAAAATGAAATCTATACTAACGTCCGCCCAAGGAATGGAGGGAATCGGAAGTGGAGTGTAAAGACCTACATTTGTCTTATTACCCTTAGCTAATTGGCACACACGACAACTCTTCAAAATTTAATTTACCGTTGATTTGAGACCGGGCCAACGAAACTTATCCTCCACTAACGTAATGGTCTTGTCACGGCCAAAATGACCACCTAAACCACCGTTATGCAACTCCCAAATGATGAAATAACATAGGGAAGAACGAGGGATACATAGCTTCGAGTGATTAAATAGGTAACCGTATCGAATGTAATAGGATGATATGGTGGTGGGAGAGTCACTTTGAGCGAATAAATAGATTTCCTTGAAATATGGACAATGGACACACTCATCCTTAATCCTATCGAACCCAATGACTTTCACATCAAGCGTAGACAATAATAACGTAACACAACTAAGGGCGTCGGTCATACGATTTAGAGTCACCTTAAGATGTTTTATTATAAATGTGTACTCCTGCAGATAAGAGACCCACTTGGCATGCTGGGGGCTGACCTTGCTTTGAGAATTGACAAATCTCAAAACGTCGTGATCAGATATGATAACAAACTCCTTTGGGAGTAGATAGTGCCGCCAATATTCGAGGCATCGAATAACAGCGTAAAACTCCCTATCATAATTAGAATAATTCAACTTCGGACCTGCGAGTTTCTCACTAAAATACCCAATCGGATGACCCTCCTTACTTAATACACTGCCTATGCCGGCCCCAGACACATCACAAAACAACTTAACAACCTTATTAAAATCCGACAACCTTAAAAGTGGAGCTTCTAACATCCGCTATTTAATCGTTTGGAACGCTTTGGCCCAGGTAAAATCACCTTTCTTCAAACATTTTGTTATCGGCGCCTTGATACTACTAAAATCTCGAATGAAGCGACGATAAAAGGTTGCTAGTCCGTGAAAACTCCTAACATCCTGAATATTAGTGGGTTCCGGCCAATCCTTAATGGCTTGGACCTTCTTAGGATCCACATGTATGCCTTCCGAACTCACAATATACCCAAAGAATTCTACGGGGGCACATGATGTAGGCCCTCTCTTTCGAGCATTTTGGTGGCCGACAAATAAATGCGACGCTCTCTGATAACTCTAACGTCACACTCAAGCATTTAACGTAGCAGCGGATCGATTAAAATTATTATTAGATTAACAATTACGTGGGGTTCGCAAAACCCCTTAAGATAATACCAAGGCGATAGGCCAAGGTCCTCTCAAGTGAAAAGAACCCACACGGTTCGATCGAGCGTGTTGTACCAAAAGAGAAACCACCGAAAACAAACGATTCGGGCAAGGATGGTTCTCTCCCAACAAAATACATACGAGGGCCGCCACGCCTCACGAACTTAAACGAAAATACGGTAAACAAGATAATAACTAAAATAAATTAAACCACGAAAAATCAAGCGTTACACAAGCCACGCAATTTGTCAATGCCACAAGAATTATCTAGGGAAGAGAAACACATAAAGTAGAAATTTTCGTTACCCAACCGGATGGGATGAGTCCGGTTTCACTCGACTAGAATCGTTCCTTAACGGCACCACCGAAGATACGCCGGAGGGAGAGAAATTTGTCGCCTTTTTTGTGTCACGCCAACCGGAAAGCTTTTACACAAGATAACTGTGGGAGAATCACTCTCTTCTCGGATCCACCGGCGTCACACCGAGGGGTTTGCAACCTTCTTCCAAGGAGTTGCACCGAAGGAATCCACGCCGGAGTCGCACCGAATGGATGGAAGGAGCAAGGGGGGGGGGCTTCACACCACAAGCAAAGGGGCGGTGGCAAGGAGGAGTTCTCTTTGGCCGAAATTTCTCTTAGAGAGGAATTAGGTTTTAAATTTTCATTCATTCACTAATTAATCCTTCATAACATGACTATATATAACCTACACCACTCAATCTCCCTCCAATCAACATTCAAAATTCAAAATTCAAAATGAAAATTTTGATGGTTATAAGCACCCATCATAATACAAGAAATGAAATAATAAAAACAACCTATGATGGTTATAAGCACCCCATCATTACATGACTTATCTAAATGCAATAAACATAAAAATGATTGAAATAAAATTGCTTAAAATAATAAATTATTAAAAATATATAATTATAATTATTTAATTTATAATTATATAATTTTATAAAATGGCGGCGGACGTCGAGCAAAACATATGGCGGAGGTGGCGGTGGCGTCGCGGAAGAAAAGCCATCCTCGAGCTTGCTGCAGCGATCGTCCCAATCCACAAACTCTCTCCGATGGGGATCAATGGCGGCCGCATCAGCAACGTCTCCATTCAAATATACCGGGTCACCATCATCGTCAGAGGGAGGACGCTCCTTGGCCACATGTCGTGGGAAGTCATCTCCATCAATCCTCCCCCTCTTAAAAATACTCATCACTGATGAGTATGCATGTTTGTACTCGCCTAGAAGGTCGTCAGCGGGGAAGAAGAACCTGCATGGCAAAAGGTGGTCTTGGAGGGACCTCAAATACGCGTTATCCAAAGAAGAAAAAAGAATTTTAACAACATCCACCAACGTACCTCCGATGGAGACCGAGAAGGGGAACGATCCTAGAAAACTATCACCACCCAACCCAATAGAAAGCATAGTGGAAAATATATACGGAGAGGTTGACATTTCAGGTGACATTAAAGCATAAAGCGTAAAGTATGTAACGATGAAAATAGGAGCTATGCCCCAATCGGTGGAAAATTTTATCAGGAATGTCATGTCACCAAACTTCCGTAAAATTCGTAAAAAATGGACTAGCTTATTCGTTAATATTTCTAAAGTGCCCAGGGGCATCCGTTTAGGGGTGAGACAAATCAAAACCAAACCATTCACATAACGGTGGAAGACTATTCGAAATAACCTCGCAAGTAATTTAAAGGACGCATTTAGAAGGGTCAAGGAATTAAAAATGCGCCTAATTAAATTAAAACCATGAGGGGAGAACCCATGTGCCACATGACTTAAATTAAAAGTATAAAATAACGGAATTATTTCCGGTGGCACATGTGCTTTAAATTCAAAAATTAATGTAGTGGGTTCCAACGTTTTTGTTTTAAATTTAAAATTAAATTTTGATTTAAAAATATCATAATAAATAGTCAACGGAAAACGTTCGTCATCAACTACGTTCGCCCACGACCTTCTAAGTAAGTTTAACGGAATGGAGGGAATAATAAACTTCTCTAAATATGAAGGGCTGGAAATGACTAAATCATCTACTCGAGCTAAAGGAACCGGAGGGAGAGTCGACAGGGTTGACTCCGTAGGGGGAACCAAGTCACACTCAACGTCAAAGCATGGATTAAGCGTCCAAGAGAACGCCTCCGGTTACAAGCCTTTAAAATCAAAAGTAAACTCCAATAGTGGATTCGTCCTCACTGAAAACTCATCCTCAGTTAACGTTTCGCCCCAGAATGAATCCACCAAATCATTAGAAATTTTACTTAAGTCAGAAAAAGTGATCATCTCAATAGTAGGCAAATTCGTATCTGATAAAATTTCAAAACTAACTTGGGCCTCAAGCGAAGGGGCTATCATCAAAGAAAAGTTAGTTGGGCCCTCAGTGCTATCGTCATCCAAACATAATTCTTCCCATGAGGTGGGGACATCGTCTAAGTCAGAATAGGGGGATGGGCAAATCGAATCCAGGGGAGTATAATAATTAGCTTGAGTTCCAAGCGGCGATAATAACGTCAAAGGACTAACTCCCGAATGTATCACACTAAGCTTATCCCAAACTGAACATCCATCCCAAGGTGACTCTACCAATACCGTAGAAACCTCTAATAATCCTGGGTCAACCAATGTAACGTCGGATCCTAGCAAGTCATCACCTAAATATGTGACATGTAAGCTCTCAGCATCGGATGACTCTACCGACTCAACCGGAATGTCTACTGGCTCAGGGTCAGCAGAAGATTCCATGACTAAATTATCGTCGAAGGGGATTTGAGATGATTCCTCAGGGGAGAAATCCTCTTCTAGGTCACTAGGGTAACCAATCTCCTCAATGCCACTAAAAGTGTCAGTGAACTTGCCTCGTCCTCAGTGACGGGCTAAGTCCTAATAACATCCTCAGGTTCAACAGGAGAGTCAGGCACTATCGTAAGTGAAGGAAGACTCTCACCTAGCTGATTAACTTCATCTTCCAGAGATTCCATATCCATATAAGCATCCTCAGAGGTATCAGTCACTATATCAGAGGGCTTAGATGTCGAGGCTAAGGAAGTAAGCACCCTAATAGTAACCTCTTTCGAGTTCAAATTTTGGGGTCGGAATGGCTTATGTTTCCTATAGGTGGGACTAGGCACACTCTGGGTAATACGACCTCTCTGGGGATAGGATCTATCCTTAGGCGTAGGGTCACTCCTATAAGCGGATACGGGTCTAGTGCTATAACTATTCTTACTAATGGGTGTGGTGCTATTAGTGCGCAGGTAGGCGAGATCAAATTGATCCGAGAAGAGGTTACACATGTACTACCAAGCATAACGATAGCTACCAACACGAAGCTCTTCGTTTAACCAAAATAATCGGGCCCGACCTACTAATCGCTCTCGGGCAAAGCTAACCTTTTCGTAGTCATCCCATAAGTGATAATTAAAATATTGTTCTAATCCCTTAAGCCAGTCTCTAAAATTTTGGGGATACTCTAAACCGTCATAAGTAGGATAAATGTGGTGTGCCCTAGGGGTGTGCTTAGCAATATCCTTAGCATAGGAATAGTCTAACCGAGAAGCATATACGTCATATGCCATTTAGTGAGAACCGGAGAGGAAACTCGATTCGATACTTGTGCACATGCAAAGAAAAGTAAACTGGCCCTAATTAAATCTCAAAGATTTAATTGTTACCGCTAGTTTATAAAAATAATATATGCATTTTTTTTTTATTTTCTGAGCAAGAAAATTATAAGGATTATTAATTAAATTTTTTCAGATTTTTGTATTGCAGAAAAAAAATTTAGCCGGTTATTGGCACACCAAATACTAAATTTTCAAATTAATTAATAAAAATAATTACTTAATGAAAAATAAATTTTTTTTTTGTTTTCTTACTAATAATTAGATGGAGAAATACCAGAAATTTTAAATTTTAGATTTTGAGAAAAAAATTATCATTTTAAGCCGCTATTTGCAGACCACTATTAATTTTGTTTTTTTGTAATTTTGAGAAAAATTTGAAATTTTGGAATTTGAAATTTGAAATTTATTATTTGAAATTTGAAATTTTGAATTTTATTATTTGAAATTTAAAATTTGAAATTTTGAAATTTGAAATTTGATTTTTGAATTTTGAATTTTGAATTTTGAATTTTTAATTTTGAAATTTGAAATTTGAAATTTGAAATTTGAATTTCGAATTTCGAATTTCGAATTTCGAAATTCGAAATTTTGAAATTTGAAATTTGAATTTTGAATTTTGAAATTTGAAATATGAAATTTTGAATTTTGAAATTTGAAATTTTGGAATTTCAATGCATTTCATGAAAACTAATCTTCTAAATGTTGATCTGCAACGAAACGGGTGAGTGCGTACGTACGTGCCACATAAGAGGGGGAGGAGTGCCAATTAGGAAATGTACTAGAACCTCCCTCTGATACTAAATTGATGTAGGCCCGCTCTTTCGAGCGTTTTGGTGGCCGACAAATTAACGCGACGCTCTCTGATAACTCACGTCACACTCAAGCATTTAACGTAGCAGCGGATCGATTAAAATTATTATTAGATTAACAATTACGTGGGGTTCGCAAAGGCCCTTAAGATAATACCAAGGCAATAGGCCAAGGTCCTCTCAAGCGAAAAGAACCCACACGGTTTGATCGAGCGTGTTGTACCAAAAGAGAAACCACTGAAAACAAACGATTCGGGCAAGGATGGTTCTCTCCCAACAAAATACATACGAGTGCCACCACGCCTCATGAACTTAAACGAAAATACGGTAAACAAGACAATAACTAAAATAAATTAATCCATGAAAAATCAAGCGTTACACAAGCCACGCAATTTGTCAATGCCACAAGAATTATCTAGGGAAGAGAAACACATAAAGTAGAAATTTTCGTTACCCAACCGGATGGGATGAGTCCGGTTTCACTCGACTAGAATAGTTCCTTAACGGCACCACCGGAGATACGCCGGAGGGAGAGAAATTCGTTGCCTTCTTCGTGTCACGCCAACCGGAAAGCTTTTACACAAGATAACTGTGGGAGAATCACTCTCTCCACGGATCCGCCGGCGTCACACCAAGGGGTTTGCAACCTTCTTCCAAGGAGTCGCACCGAAGAAAGCCGCGCCGGAGTCGCACCGAACGGATGGAGGGAGCAAGGGGGCGGCGGCTTCACACCACAAGCTAAGGGGCGGCGGCAAGGAGGAGTTCTCTTTGGCCGAAATTTCTCTTAGAGAGGAATTAGGTTTTAAATTTTCATTCATTCACTAATTAATCCTTCATAACATGGCTATATATAGCCTACACCACTCAATCTCCCTCCAATCAACATTCAAAATTCAAAATTCAAAATGAAAATTATGATGGTTATAAGCACCCATCATAATACAAGAAATGAAATAATAAAAACTGAAAGTGAAGGGATAGATACTACTCTAGAGGGGGGGGTGAATAGAGTTATCAAATTTTGCACAGACAAAACTTAATATTCTACCCAACTCCCTTGGAGTGAAGTGCGGAATGAAAAGATTATAGATATTGATTTAACCTTAAAGCCTAACACAAGTGATGTGTACAAACACAAGCTAACTGTAATTACAGTTAAGCTTGGAAAAACCTAATCAGCAACTAGCAACCTAGTTATATCTAATCACAGCCACAATGCAGGAATTAAACAATGGAATCCAGACGACACAAGGAAATTTATAGTGGTTCCCCAAACAACTTGGGTACGTCCACTCTTCTACCCACACGGTAGGAATCCACTCAGGTTTTTGATCAGGTGCCCTGCCACCAACAGGATCTGTTTCAGGTAGATCCAGAAACCCTTTAGACTTTTGATCAGGTGTCTAAAAACCAAGCACAGGTTTTTGATCAGGTGCCCTGCCACCAAGGGATACTTTTGAAGGGAGTAATAACCCTGTACAGGAGGGGGAAGAAGGTTAAGATGTCTTCTCTATTTTATAATAGATTAGAGAAGCACAAAAACTTGCACTGAGCTAGAATGCTCTAAAGAATCAAGACTCCCCCTGGCTCAAGAATGTCCAGGTGAAGTCTTGCTTCAGTGCAGAGAAACTCTTCAGAAAGTTCTGAAGGAAAGAGCTACAGGAAGAAAGTAAATGATAAAATCAAAGTTCTTCAAGCAGCTATCTTCTTCTTCTTCTTCTTCTTCTTCAAAGGAACTCTGAGTTGAACTTCCTGAAAGAAGGAGAACTCAGGTGAAGAAGAGATGAAGATCTTAACACTTCTCAGTTAGATGGAGATTGCTGAGAGCAGGAAGCTTGAACTAGATGAAGGCTTGAGAGCTTGAGAATGTGTGTTACTCTGGTTAGCTATTAGCTAGCTTGAATCCGTCTTCAAAGGGTCCTTTTTATAATCATCAGCAAGCAACGGCTCTCTTCCATTTGAATTATTTGTCTTCTTCTAAGCCTTGAGACCTGGGCTGTAAGTATCAAGAAGACAGAAATATCTCTGCAGCAAAACATTCTATAAAGGGAATAAACCACTTTCTAAGAAGCTGCAGGCTTAAAACAGATAACAGAAGGACTAAATAAAGTCACATCAGAAATAATCTCTTTATAGCAAAAGAAGACTTTTCAGTCTAACGACTATAAAGGGCTGACAATAGATAAAGTAAGTTAAAATGACAGCTAATAAGACAAACAACTTTATCTTAAAAAGATTTGACTCAGGCAAAAGAGATGGAGCAAATATTGCCTGGTTATTTTATCATACAGCTTAAAATACTGTGCCAGAAAATGTATTAATTAATTAAATATAATAAATAAATACAAAATACAAAGGCAGACAGAAAACGTCGAACGACCTTCGAAGATCGTCGAACGACGCACGGAGATCGTCGAACTATCGGGCAGATAGACGAACGATCCAGATAGTCGACCTATCGAAGAAGATAGTCGAGCTACCCCGGCAGATAGTCGAACTATCAGAACAGATAGTCGAACTATCAGATAGTCGATCTATCAAGGACAGATAGTCGAACTATCAAGCGCACAGAGATAGTCGACCTATCAAGCAGATAGTCGACCTACCTCAGAAAACAGATAGTCGATCTATCAAAAGATAGTCGAACTATCAAAACAAACTAGATAGTCGATCTATCAGCAGATAGTCGAACTATCAGATAGTCGACCTATCAGGACAGATAGTCGAACTATCAAAGCGCACAGAGATAGTCGACCTATCAAGCAGATAGTCGACCTACCTCAGAAAACAGATAGTCGATCTATCAAAAGATAGTCGAACTATCAAAACAAACTAGATAGTCGATCTATCAGCAGATAGTCAAACTATCAGATAGTCGACCTATCAGGACAGATAGTCGAACTATCAAAGGCAACAGATAGTCGAACTATCAACAGATAGTCGAACTATCAAGACGAAACAGATAGTCGATCTATCAACAGATAGTCGAACTATCATGGCGGAACAGATAGTCGATCTATCAACAGATAGTCGAACTATCAAGGCGGAACAGATAGTCGACCTATCAACAGATAGTCGAACTATCAGATAGTCGATCTATCAGAACAGATAGTCGAACTACCTCGCCAAGCAGATAGTCGAACTATCAACAGATAGTCGAACTATCAACGCAAAACAGATAGTCGATCTATCAACAGATAGTCGAACTATCAACGCAGACAAAGCGTCGACCAACTGATAGACGATCGTCGATCTGCCGATAGACGATAGTCGAGCGGCGTTCGACTATCGTCGAACGAAAAACCTACTTAACCAAATTCTCAATCTGGAAAAGTGAGGACTCTACAGCTAGACTCCTAACCATTGACCATAAGTATTTCTTGGGTCAAGGGGCACAAAGGAGAGGACTAAACTCAAATCAAAACTAGGGTACCAACAATCTCCCCCTATTTGAGTTAAGTCTCTCAACATCTAAAACATAAAGCTAGCTAAAGAGCAATAAAATAATACAGGAAAGATTTAAGAATTAACTAGCAGATTATCAAACAGATAAACACATATAGCACAGCAGTTAATCAAATTATTAAGAATCTTTAGAGTCTGGTAAAGGATCAGAAGAACTAGAAACAAAAGAAATTTTTCTTAGAGGGTCATCTGATTCTTTCTTTGACATTTTCAGGTCCTGCGCACCAATGATCTTCAGCTCTGTAGCTCTTGGGACTACAGCTTCAGGATGCTTTTCCATGTACTTTGATGGATCAAAAATCTCAGGATTGACCTGGAACTTTTCAAATTCTTTCTTTCTGTAAGCTGACATGGTAGTAAGACCAGTCGTATCTTTACCTTCGGCTCTTGCTTTTCTTATTTGGGCTGCTCCAACTAGCTCTTGAAAGCGAGCCATCCTAAAGTTAGGATCGAGCTCAGGATTTTCATACACAGGCTCAGGAGAAGCAGCATCAGCTATTTTATCTTGAATAACTAGATAAGACATTAGAAGCAAACTTAGCAGAGAGGTTCTTGCTAGATATTTTAAAGCAAAGTGAACTATTTACCTTTTGAAACAGTTTCCTCAGTCTGAACTGGTGTTGGAGATGAAATTCTCTTCTTTGGAGAAGGAGGTGGGGAAAAGGTTGGTCTTTGAACCACAGTCTCCTTCATTTGTCTTTGAGAACCAGAAAATGATTTGCCTTGAGAGCTTTGATAACCTTGTCTTGGCTGGGGCTGAAAAGACGCAGATCTTCCAGAAGAAGCAGCAGGATAAGCTGATAGGTTCCCAGAGGCTCCTGCACCTGGAGGAGGAGGAGGACCTCTGGGAGTTCATCTTGAGACAGGACTATCATACCTCTTAGTCTTTTTTCTTTCTTTTTGCTGATTCTTTGAAAACCTCATCCAGTGCTGAAAATCCTTGGATTTAGGGTCAATGCCCTTCAAAATGTAATAGGGAATATCATTATCCTTACTGGGAGGTGGAGGAGGAGCAGCTTTTCTTTTCTTTGAGGCAGCTTTCTTTCTCTTTGACTTCTCAAAAACATCAGAATCATCATCATCATCAGAATGAGATGAGGGAGGATTTTCATAAGGATCATAGGCTTCTGAAACAGCCTTTTCTTTAAGCTTTGAAGCAGATTTCTCCCTTTCCTCTTCCATGGCATCCAGAGCCAGAAGGGAATCTAAGTCCAACCCTGGAGAGTCATCCCAGATGGTTGACTTTTCAATTTGCAAATCTTTCTCTTTCTCTTTTAAAGATTGAACTCTTAAATCCCAGGCTGCTCTTGCTTGAGCTTCTTCCAAACTCAGAACAGGAGAATCAACTTTGACTTCATCTTTCTCAGACTCATCTTCTTTATTATCTAAAAAGAATTCTAATTCAGGATCTACTTGAGTATCAGAAATGCTTGGATCAGCTTCAGAAACAACTGCTACAATCTGAGTAGCTAGATCTTCTTTAATAACATCTATAAAATTATGAATACATATCTGCTAAATAAGCGATAATCATTCCCTCAAGGTATTCACAAACTATCAAATTAATCGACTCATCAACAAAACGAATGAAAGAGTTACCTTCATACTTAACCATCTCCCATGATTCATTCAGATATGAAGTTATAATTCCTTCTAGGAATCTAGCAATCATAGGAGTGGTAAGATCTTCTAAGCAGACTTTAACTGCAATCTCAGATAGCAGGATTCCATCTGCTATTTCCTTCTCAGACAAAGCTGGAGCTATACCTTTCTCAGCAGGAGCTATTTCTTCCTGGGCTGGAGCTATTTCTTCCTCAGCTGGATCTATCTCTTCCTGGGTAGTCATGACAACATCTGGAACTATTTCTTCCTGAGCAGATTCTTCCTGGGCAGACATGACTGAATCTTTTATAGCTGGAGGGGAGGCAGGATGGTCTGAGGCATCTTCATTGAACATCTCCCCCTGCCTGATTTCAGTGGATACTGAAACCAGGCCCCTTGAGGAAGATGGCTCAGCTGATTTTGAAAGGGATTTGATGGAGGCAGATAAGAGATCAATGGAGGCAGCAAGGGGAGCGATTGCCTCTTCAATCATGGTTTTGATTGATGGGGTAATCAGCTCCACAATGCGGGAGATAAGCTCAGGAGAGATCTCAATAGATGAAGGATGTGAGGTGGATGGAGCTGCAGCAGATATGGTAGTGGTGCTGGGATGAGAAATAGTGTGGACAGGGGATCGAGCAGGAGATGGAGCAGGTGATGGAGCAGGAGAGTTTATTGGGGAATGAATTGGGGAATGAGCGGGAGATATAGGAGGAGTAGGAATTCTCTCTGATCCTAACAAATCAAAGCTAGGAGCAGATATCCTAGCCAGATGAGCAGGTAGAGGAGAAGCTGGAGGGGAAAGAGGAACAACCGTAGTTGTTTCTGGAGCAGCAGAGGAAGAAGGTCGTACCTCAGCTGAAGTTGATGGTACTTCAACTGAGGCGGACAACAATGCAGAGGAGGAGGAAGGAAGAGCTGAGCCAGCATCAACATGGTGAGGAGCGACTGATTCAGTCCTTGTGTCCTCAGATGTTGCTGGAGCAGGTTTCACAAATGTTCTCTTCCACTTAGAGAACAAGTTGGGGTCCATCTTCTTGCTCGCATTGATTGTTGTTGCAGTTGAACTTAGCAGCTGGGGGTATTTCTCCTTAAGGAAGATTCCAATGACCCTTCCTAGGGTGACTTCCTTCTTACCAGTCTTTTTCCTGATTAAATCAAATACAACTGCTGCCCAATCGATCCTTTTTCGATTAACAATTGCACACATGAGTGCGAATTGCTGCCTTGTTATATTGTCGTGGGCAGAGTGCTTACCCAGGAGCACTTTTCCTACTAACTCAGCCAGAAATTTGATTTTGAAGGGAAAATTTACTTTGAGCAGCTTCGTGGGAATGCCCTCAGCATGTCCCAGCTCAACCAGCATTCTTCCAAATTCCTGAGCGTCTTGCTCATAATCCTCATCACCAATAACTAATTCAAAAACATCAGATAAAACGGCCGGAGTCAGGATTACCTCTTCTCCGCCGATGGTACCGATCATCGATTCGTCTGTGGAAGACGACGTGAAAGCCCATTCTTTGATTTCTGGAATGTTGATCTTAATCCTTTCAGACATCAACTTCTCTAATCCCTGATCCCTGCAAAGCTGTAGAACTTCTACTATTCCTGCATCGCAGCTGCTGAAAGCGTCGAAATCCACGCTGAATCCTGCATCAAACTTCACGATGGCTAAAACTGCTGGAGAGACCGCCATGGATTCGCCGGAGAAAGCACGAGAAAGCTGCAGAGAACGAAGAAGACGAAACGCCCGGAAATCGCAAGCGGGAAAGCAGAATGCGAAAGGGCACGCTCCGTCGACGATAAAACACAAGATCTTTTAACCTAGGTCGACTATCGGCTTTATATTGGACCGGAAATAGTCGATCTATTAAAAAGATACTTGAACCGATAGTCGAACGGTCATTTGACGATCGGCTCAGAAGCAGAGTAGTCAAACCATCGTTCGGCTATTTCTGGCTTCACAAGCAACAAGCTGTCGTCGTTCAGAGATAGACGATGAGCTCAACCTGTTCGACGATGGTCGAACGTCGATCGACGATCTTCAAATAGATAAGCTATCATTAACCCGAGGTCGACGATAGGCTTAATCCGTTCGACGATCTTCGATCATCATTCGACGATCTTCAAGCAGATTTCAACATAGGCAGATATAGTCACACTTAGTCTCGTCCATTAATCATGCCTAGTTGAACTAAAAAGAACAGATGCTTCTGTTCATCTAAAGGCTTGGTGAATATATCACCTCTCTGAAACTCAGTGGATATGAACTCAAGAAAGATCTTGTTCTTTTCCACACAATCTCTCCGGAAATGGTGCCTAATCTCAATGTGCTTGGTTCTAGAGTGGTGCACTGGATTTTGTGCAATAGAAATAGCACTGGTACTATCACACATGATCTTGGTGTTCTTGTGTGAGTAACCATAATCCACAAGCTGGTTTTGAATCCACAGGATCTGTGAACAACAACTGGCAGCTGCTATATATTCAGCCTCTGCAGTTGAAGTTGAGACAGAAGCCTGCTTCTTACAGAACCAAGAGACCAATCTCTCTCCCAGGAACTGGCAAGTTCTTGAGGTGCTCTTCCTGTCAACTCTGCAGCCAGCATAATCAGAATCAGAATATCCAATTAATTCAAATTCTGACTCAGCTGGGTACCAAAGTCCTAGATCTGGACATCCTTTCAGGTATCTCAGGATTCTCTTCAGAAGAATCAGATGAGATTCCTTGGGGTTGACCTGGAATCTAGCACAAAGGCATGTAGCAAACATTATATCTGGCCTACTTGCAGTTAGATATAATAGGGAACCAACAATGGCCCTATAATTCTTTTGATCAACTGGCTTGCCGTGATCATCAGAATCAATAACTACATTAGTAGTCATGGGTGTAGGCATTGCTGAAGCATCAGCCATCCCAAATTTCTTTACCAATTCCTTGGCATATTTGGATTGGGAGATGAAGATACCATCAGCATCTTGCTTAACTTGGAGACCAAGAAAGTAAGACAGCACACCCATACTACTCATCTCAAACTTAGAATGCATCAAGTTGGAAAACTTTTTGCACAGTTTGGGATCAGTGGAGCCAAAAATAATATCATGTACATACACCTGAACTAACAGGATTGTGTCCTTGTGATGCTTGACGAAAAGGGTTCTATCAACTACTCCCCTAGTAAAGTTGTGCTCTAACAGGAAACTAGCTAAGGTCTCATACCAGGCCCTAGGAGCTTGCTTTAGTCCATAAAGAGCTTTCTGCAACTTAAAAACATGAGAAGGCTGAGTTGAAGAAACAAACCCTGGTGGTTGTTCAACAAACACCTCTTCCTTAAGCTCACCATTTAGGAATGCACTTTTGACATCCATTTGGAACACCTTAAACTTCATGAAGGCTGCATAGGCCAAGAAGATCCTTATTGCTTCTAGCCTTGCAACAGGAGCAAAGGTTTGGTCATAGTCTATACCTTCCTCCTGTCTGTAGCCCTGAGCTACAAGCCTAGCTTTATTCCTTACTATAATTCCATTTGCATCTAACTTGTTTCTATACACCCACTTGGTGCCTATGATCAGTTGGCCTTTAGGTCTTGGAACCAAAGTCCAAACGTTACATCTCTCAAACTGATTGAGCTCCTCTTGCATTGCAATGATCCAGTGGGGATCTAGCTCTGCATCTTTAAAGGTGAGGGGCTCAACCTGTGAGAGGAAACAAGCATGCATCACATCCTGTCTTAATTGATGTCTTGTTTGCACACTAGCTGATATGTCTCCAATCACTTGAGATGTGGGGTGATCTCTAAGTGTGACAATATCAGCAGGTGGGATGTGATCTTCAGCAACAGTTGGGATTAATTCCTCAGGAGGAATTTGATCTACTGTTGGTGGTACAACAACAGCTTCAACAGCTTCAGCAATGTCTTTATCACTATCTGATTCAGTGATCTGAAGAGTTGATAGTTGAAGAATTTCTTGAGGGGCATCAGGTACCTGCAAAGAACTGGAGGAAGGAGAATTTTCCTTCTCCTTGTAAAACATCTGAGACTCATCAAAAGTCACATGCACAGATTCTTCTATCTTACAGGTAGACTTGTTATAAACCCTATAAGCTTTGCTTACTTGGGAATATCCAAGCATAATTCCCATTGAAGCTTTTGCTTCAAATTTTCTAATATATTCTTTATTATTATTATGAATATAAACAGTACAGCCAAAAATTCTAAAGTAATTAATTTTTGGTTTCTTTCCTTTAAGCAGCTCATAAGGAGTTTTACACTTAAGTTTGTGTATCAAACTTCTATTCAAGACATAGTTGGCTGTACTAACAGCTTCTGCCCAATAGGATAGAGGCATGTTAGCATCTGCCAACAATGTACTAGCAGCTTCAATTAGTGTTCTATTCTTCCTTTCAACTACCCCATTTTGTTGGGGAGTTCTAGGAGCTGAGAAACTATGTTTGATACCTTCTCTCTCACAGAATTCTTGCATGAGAAGAGAGTCAAACTCAGTACCATGATCACTTCTGATCAAGGCCACATGAGTAGAGTACTCAGTCTGCACACAAAGTAGAAAGTCTGTAAGGGCTTTGAAGTTATCAGACTTAGTTCTCAAAAAGAAAACCCAACTGAACCTAGAGAAGTCATCTACAATTACTAATGTGTAATACTTCCCTCCTAAACTCTGTACATTTATTGGGCCAAAAAGGTCCAAATGTAATAAATACAGGATTCTAGGAGAATCACTTTTATTTACAGATTTAAATGAATTCTTGGTTTGCTTGCCTAGCTGACAAGCCTTGCATAGGCTCTCCTTCTTGTAGGGGCAAGAAGGTAAACCTCTAACAAGGTTGTGCTTAGATAACCTAGATATATTTTTAAGGTTTACATGACTAAGCCTTTTATGCCATAGGGAATTATTATTAAGGGTTACTTCATTAAACAGGCAGATTTCAGAGTGAGATGAATTAAAATCTACTAAATAAATGTTACCTATTCTAATACCTACTAAAACAACATTATTATTTAAAGTAATATTGCAAGAGAAATTAGAAAATGAAACCTGGTAGCCAGCATCACATAGCTGGCTGACTGAAATCAGATTATGCTTCAGTCCATTGACATAAGCAACTCTCTTGAAAGTAACTGCTCCAATTGTGATCTTGCCATAGCCTTCTGTCTGACCACAGCTGGAGTCTCCAAAGATAACCTTTGGGCCAAGCTTAGCTTTGAACTTTGACAGTAGATCTTTATTTCCTGTCATATGCTTAGAGCATCCACTATCCAAATACCACTTATTTTGAGTGATTGGATAGGCCTTCACCTGCAAGACAATTATTTAGACAGAGTGGACCCAGGTAACCTTGGGTCCCTTGTTTTTCACATAAGAAAAACTGGAAATATAAGAGAATGCAGGCTGAGGGTGATAACCTAGTGGGTGAGATCTCCTAGGTGGGATTCTCCATGCTGATGATGGGTCAACAAACCTAGGGTTTCTATTCTCATTTAGGTTTCTATGGAATTGATTATGATTTTGAAAATCATATTGAAATCGTCGATCGACGTTCGACGATGGGCGCTCAGATCGTCGAGCTTCGTTCGACCATGGAGCATCCGATCGTCGAGCGGTGTTCGATGCTCTTTGCATTTCTTTGAAAAACTTCTTTCTCTTTTCTCTCTTAGCTTTATTTAAGGTTTTATTTACCAGATTTACTTGCTCAGTGTTCTTCTTTCCACTAGCTGAAATGAAGTTCACTGGAGTTGAAAGATTATTTTTAAGAAGGACTGGGGGTTCACTGGGAGAAGCTCCTAAGCCTAGTTTATCATTACCTGACCTAGTGTTGGTCATGCTGGTAATTTCTAACAGCTTAAGGCTTCTACCATTAAGGGATTCTTCTAATCTCTTAGACTTAGCTAACTCTATTTTAAGGAATTTAATTTCTTCACTACAAGTAGTGAGTTCTTCCTTTAACCTAATGTTTTCAGAGGCTATAGATTCTGAGTCAGCTAACCTATTTCTAAGTTCTTTTATTTCCTTTTCTGAGCTAATTAAATCTAAACATAAAGATTTAAATTCTAACTTAAATTCTTCTGAAGTAAAATCATAAGAAGAAAGTACCTCATCTTCAGTAGGCATCTCTTCATCAGAATCAGAACTCTCTGCAGTAGAGTGGTTGCTGCAGGCATCTATTGCCATTAGGCAAACTTCTTTTGCCTTCTTCTCTTCCTCATCTTCACTGGAGCTTGATGAGGAGGATTCTTCATCAGAATCACTCCAGGTTTCAGCAATGAAACCTCTCTCCTTCTTCTTGTTTTTGTGGGAGGATGGCTTGGAGTGCTTCCTGTGTTGTTCCTTTTCTTTTCTCTTTTCTTTGTTCTTCTCCTCTGGACATTCTGGCAAAATGTGTCCAGGCTTCCTGCAACCATAACAAATGATTTCTTTAGCAGGAGAGCGATCATACCTTGGTTTGTCTTCATATCGTGAAGACTTCTTTCTGAACTCCTTTCTTCCCATCTTGAGAAATCTTTTGGCAAACAATGCCATAAGTTCCTCATTAGATTGGCTGCCTTCAGAGACATCTGCAGCCTTAAGAGCTAGAGATTGCTCTTTTCTTGTTGGAGTGGGGGTCTTGGCTTCAGCTTCTGCTTCTCTAGTCTTCAGCACTTGCTCAAAAGACTTGAGCTTGCCGAGGAGAGCTTCAGTTGAGATCTCATTAGTACTTCTGGCTTCCTTGATGGGCCAGATTCTTAGATCCCATGTGCTAGGGAAGCACATAAGAATCTTATCATTGACCTCTGTCAATGATATGTCCTTATCCAGGGTCCTCAGCTCATTGATGATTGAGCTGAGCCTGGTGTACATAGCTTCAACTGATTCAGCATCAGTTTTCTTGAAGTTCTCATACTGTGAGATAAGGTTGGACCTTCTGTCCTTCCTTTCATCAGCTGAACCAGCTACAATCTGGTTCAGTGTGTCCCACATGGCCTTTGCTGAGGAGCAGTCAGCCACCTTCTGGAACACCTCATCAGACATTGTCTGAGCCAGTATGTTCATTGCCTTGGCATCTGCAATTTTGGCCTTCTTGTATTCATCATTGTAGTCTGGAGGAGGCACTGCACTCATATCAGATGATGAGGCAGTGGCAGCAGCAGGTGCTCTTGGGGGACCTGACAAAATAGAAGCAAATATGCTTTCATCAATAGAGTTCATATATAATTTAATCCTTGCCTTCCAGATGCCAAACTTTGCTAAGTTGCATGCTGGAGGTCTGGTGCTAGAATAATCCTTAGACAGGGCCATGATAGTGAATATCTATAAGCTCTTGGTATCTATCAGGATCTTGTGACTTAGGTGTTAGCCTATACAGTCAGTCAACCTCCCTCTGATACCAATTGAAAGTGAAGGGATAGATACTACTCTAGAGGGGGGGGTGAATAGAGTTATCAAATTTTGCACAGACAAAACTTAATATTCTACCCAACTCCCTTGGAGTGAAGTGCGGAATGAAAAGATTATAGATATTGATTTAACCTTAAAGCCTAACACAAGTGATGTGTACAAACACAAGCTAACTGTAATTACAGTTAAGCTTGGAAAAACCTAATCAGCAACTAGCAACCTAGTTATATCTAATCACAGCCACAATGCAGGAATTAAACAATGGAATCCAGACGACACAAGGAAATTTATAGTGGTTCCCCAAACAACTTGGGTACGTCCACTCTTCTACCCACACGGTAGGAATCCACTCAGGTTTTTGATCAGGTGCCCTGCCACCAACAGGATCTGTTTCAGGTAGATCCAGAAACCCTTTAGACTTTTGATCAGGTGTCTAAAAACCAAGCACAGGTTTTTGATTAGGTGCCCTGCCACCAAGGGATACTTTTGAAGGGAGTAATAACCCTGTACAGGAGGGGGAAGAAGGTTAAGATGTCTTCTCTATTTTATAATAGATTAGAGAAGCACAAAAACTTGCACTGAGCTAGAATGCTCTAAAGAATCAAGACTCCCCCTGGCTCAAGAATGTCCAGGTGAAGTCTTGCTTCAGTGCAGAGAAACTCTTCAGAAAGTTCTGAAGGAAAGAGCTACAGGAAGAAAGTAAATGATAAAATCAAAGTTCTTCAAGCAGCTATCTTCTTCTTCTTCTTCTTCAAAGGAACTCTGAGTTGAACTTCCTGAAAGCAGGAGAACTCAGGTGAAGAAGAGATGAAGATCTTAACACTTCTCAGTTAGATGGAGATTGCTGAGAGCAGGAAGCTTGAACTAGATGAAGGCTTGAGAGCTTGAGAATGTGTGTTACTCTGGTTAGCTATTAGCTAGCTTGAATCCTTCTTCAAAGGGTCCTTTTTATAATCATCAGCAAGCAACGGCTCTCTTCCATTTGAATTATTTGTCTTCTTCTAAGCCTTGAGACCTGGGCTGTAAGTATCAAGAAGACAGAAATATCTCTGCAGCAAAACATTCTATAAAGGGAATAAACCACTTTCTAAGAAGCTGCAGGCTTAAAACAGATAACAGAAGGACTAAATAAAGTCACATCAGAAATAATCTCTTTATAGCAAAAGAAGACTTTTCAGTCTAATGGCTATAAAGGGCTGACAATAGATAAAGTAAGTTAAAATGACAGCTAATAAGACAAACAACTTTATCTTAAAAAGATTTGACTCAGGCAAAAGAGATGGAGCAAATATTGCCTGGTTATTTTATCATACAGCTTAAAATACTGTGCCAGAAAATGTATTAATTAATTAAATATAATAAATAAATACAAAATACAAAGGCAGACAGAAAACGTCGAACGACCTTCGAAGATCGTCGAACGACGCACGGAGATCGTCGAACTATCGGGCAGATAGTCGAACGATCCAGATAGTCGACCTATCGAAGAAGATAGTCGAGCTACCCCGGCAGATAGTCGAACTATCAGAACAGATAGTCGAACTATGAGATAGTCGATCTATCAAGGACAGATAGTCGAACTATCAAGCGTACAGAGATAGTCGACCTATCAAGAAGATAGTCGACCTACCTCAGAAAACAGATAGTCGATCTATCAAAAGATAGTCGAACTATCAAAACAAACTAGATAGTCGATCTATCAGCAGATAGTCAAACTATCAGATAGTCGACCTATCAGGACAGATAGTCGAACTATCAAAGCGCACAGAGATAGTCGACCTATCAAGCAGATAGTCGACCTACCTCAGAAAACAGATAGTCGATCTATCAAAAGATAGTCGAACTATCAAAACAAACTAGATAGTCGATCTATCAGCAGATAGTCGAACTATCAGATAGTCGACCTATCAGGACAAATAGTCGAACTATCAAAGGCAACAGATAGTCGAACTATCAACAGATAGTCGAACTATCAAGACGAAACAGATAGTCGATCTATCAACAGATAGTCGAACTATCAAGGCGGAACAGATAGTCGATCTATCAACAGATAGTCGAACTATCAAGGCGGAACAGATAGTCGACCTATCAACAGATAGTCGAACTATCAGATAGTCGATCTATCAGAACAGATAGTCGAACTACCTCGCCAAGCAGATAGTCGAACTATCAACAGATAGTCGAACTATCAACGCAAAACAGATAGTCGATCTATCAACAGATAGTCGAACTATCAACGCAGACAAAGCGTCGACCAACTGATAGACGATCGTCGTTCAGCCGATAGACGATAGTCGAGCGGCGTTCGACTATCGTCGAACGAAAAACCTACTTAACCAAATTCTCAATCTGGAAAAGTGAGGACTCTACAGCTAGACTCCTAACCATTGACCATAAGTATTTCTTGGGTCAAGGGGCGCAAAGGAGAGGACTAAACTCAAATCAAAACTAGGGTACCAACAAAAACAACCTATGATGGTTATAAGCACTCCATCATTACATGACTTATCTAAATGCAATAAACATAAAAATGCTTGAAATAAAATTGCTTAAAATAATAAATTATTAAAAATATATAATTATAATTATTTAATTTATAATTTTATAATTTTATAAAATGGCGGCGGACGTCGAGCAAAACATATGGCGGAGGTGGCGGTGGCGTCGCGGAAGAAAAGCCATCCTCGAGCTTGCGGCAGCGATTGTCCCAATCCACAAACTCTCTCCGATGGGGATCAATGGCGGCCGCATCAGCAACGTCTCCATTCAAATCTACCGGGTCACCATCATCGTCAGATGGAGGACGCTCCTTGGCCACATGTCGTGGGAAGTCGCCTCCATCAGCACATAAAATGTGCACTTCTTGATATTGACAAATAACTCTTCTGTCCTCAGCGTGGTAAGGATAGTCCTCAAATATGACTCATGATCGATCAGAGAAGTACTAAAAATAAGGATATCATCAAAATACACCATTATGAATTTTCTCATGAATGGTTGGAAGACATGAGTCATCATCCTAGAGAAAGTACTCGGGGAATTGGAAAGCCCAAACAACATCACTAACCATTCGTAAACCCCATCCATTCGTCTCCCTCTCTAATTCGGATCTGGTGGTAGCCAATCCTAAGGTCCAATTTCAAAAAGATCGTGGCCTCAACAAACATGTCCAACAAATCGTCCAATCGAGGGATGGGGAATCGATATTTAACATAAATTTTATTAATTGCCCGACTATCCATGCACATCCTCCAAGAACCGTCTTTCTTAGTGGCAAGTAGGGCGGATACGGCACACGGACTTTTGCTATGGCGGATGAATCCCTTACTTAAAATTTCAGAAATTTGGATTTGCAACTCTAGGTGTGCGGAAGGGTTTAGCCGGTAGTGAGGAAGGTTGGGTAAAGAGGAACCCGGAATGAAATCTATCGCATGTTGGATGTCCCTTATGGGGGTAACATGGGTGGGAGCTCGTCCGAATATACATCTTTAAACTCTTCTAAGAGTTTCCTCAATGCTAGCGGTAAATTGTCAAAAGAGGATACATCTTCCTTCACTTGCAAGCAAACTAACGGGTACATGACACCATCTAGAAAAGTATCACATGCAAACTCCATCTTACCTATCAGACTTACTGTTTTTTTCTCTACCGGAATAAGCGTGTCTTTAGAAGGGATAGTAGGATCCTTAGGCAGAGTGGGCTTCAAAATAATGGTCTTGCCATTAAATTTGAACTCATATGTGTTAGCATATCCGAGGTGAGTAACATCATGGTCATAAAGCCACGGACGTCCTAAGAGAACATGATAAGAGTCCATGGGGATGACGTCACACCAAATTTTATCTGAATAAGCCTTGATGGTAAGGGGATCCAAGCAAAGCTTCGAAACCAGAAGGGATGTCCTGTTAACCCACACAACCTTATAAGGGTGAGGGTGAGGTTCGGTGGTTAACAACATGCGCGACACTACATTATCCGAAATCACATTCATACAGCTTCCACTATCGATAATCAATTTGCACCACTTCTCTCTGCTCTTAAAATTTAACGAAAAAATATTCGTCCTATTCCAATCATCTGATGCTCGTGGAGTAGACAAAATACACCTCATCATCATCAGATTAATATCATCCTCCATGTCGCTAGGTACTCCTTCCGATTCAGATTCTTCATGGCCTCATGCACGAGTTCAGCGGACTTAGATGAGGTATCTAAAAGGGCTAGGGGCTTGGGCTTGGTTGAACACCCTCTAGCATAATGACCCTGAATACCACAAGCAAAACACATAGCATTCTTCTTGCTAATCCTACCGACGGGTACTCTCTCATTGGTCGCGCTTCTCAGATTCCTAGCCATAATGATAATAGAGTTCGGGTCAGCGGACAAGAACTTGCCCTTATCCTTATGGGTGGAAGTGGGAGGTGGTCCTAAGATGGACTTTTCCTTCTGAAAGGAGCGAGATTTGGACTTGAAATCATTGTGATTCTCAATATCCAAGGCAGCATTAAAGGTAGTATTCAAGTCGGTGTGACCATACCGTAGGAGTTTACCCTGAATGTCGGGGTTGAGCCCCTTTTGAAACCTAGAGAGGGTGATCTCAGACATCTCCCTAACATCGCACCTGACCATCATATACTTAAGATGACTCATGTAATCAGCGATCGACATATTCCCTTGCCTCAGGGTAGCTAAATCATCAAACATCTGTGTCCGATGATACGCATGAACCTACTGATCAGTCAGCATGGCTTTCATGCCAGCCCAACCATTGGGTGGTAAGCTGTTCACCGCACCTAAACGCGGTTCCTAGTTCAGCCAAAATATTTTAGCCCTGCCTAATAGCTTCATCCTCGCAACTCGTACCTTTTATATGTCGGTCAGATTGTGCCACTCGAAATAGCACTCCATTTCCATAACTCAATCTAAGAACACTTGGGGTTCACCTAGTCCGTCGTACGATGGGGGTTTGATCTGAATAGCCCTAGTGATATCAAACTCGTACGGTGCCTGGTTATTATTATTAGGTGTACGCGGGACATAATCGTTATTATTATTGTTATTGTTATTCCCCTCGTCACGTTAGCGAGCCTCCTGATTAGGGGGAGCTGCTTGGTTTAACCTTAACTCGTGAAGCACCTCCCTGATGTCCATTAGTTGATCAGCGAACTCCTGGCGGAGGTCATCAATCATTTTCATACCATGATCTGCATCCCGGTCGTCCTCCATATTGGAAGAAGAAGGGGTATACTCTGTGCCTAATCTAGTGCGCATGTAGTGAAAGAGGTTAGACCCTAACTCGATGAAAGTTTATAAAAGATAATTTTTTCCTATTAATAACTGGGTGAAAGAAAAATATTTTTTAAATTTCTCACTGAGAGGAGTATGGAGATTTTCCATAATTTTTTTTAGGGATTTTGCAAAAAAATGAGAATTCTAGACCGCTATTTGCAGACCAGATTTTTTTTTGAATTTTGATCAACGAAACGTGCTAGAAGAGTGCGTGTCGCCGTTCTAAGAATAATAGGATGGTGTCAATTAAGAAATTGGCACGAACCTGGCTCTGATACCAAATTGATGCAGGCTACGTCACCCGACAAACTGCTACGGACAAGCGACACTGAATTACTCTCACATTCCAATTCTACGCTCGCACAAGTAAAACGCAACACACCCGATTTTGCGATATTATTATTCCAATGCTAACGTACAGGTTCGCCACACCCATAGAGATCAAATAGAAGTTATGGGGCAATATTCTCTCAAGCGAAAAAGGATCTACCCGATCCGGTCGAGCGTGCGTTGTACCAAAAGAGATCGACCGAAAAATAATAATTCAAAAAAGGTAGATCTCTCCAAACAAAAAGAAAACAAGGTCCGTCAATCCTCACAAATTTTATTTGATCAAGTGAAAGCAAAAAAAATCGTTTGGATCAAAACCACGATGAAATCAAGATTCGCAAACAATGCCAAGTAAACCACCACAAGATTTATCTAAGAGGGAAACACTCAAAGGTAGAAATTTTCGTTACCCCAATCGGAAGATGATTCCAATGAAAAGATTCACTCTTCTACAGTTCTGCCGGAGTCACACCGAATGGAGAGAAACACGTCTGCCTTCCTCGATTCATGCCGGAGAAGATTCGTCGTTGCAAGAGTGAAAGACCTTGGCCGAGATCCACCAAGAAGGGGAAGACCTTGGTTGGACGAACCCTAGGAGGGGAAGTCTTGAGGCTACCGAACTCCAAGAGAGGGAGGCCTTGTAAGTATATGGAGAGGGGCGGTTGTTGTGGAGGAGAAGAGAGGAGGGGAGAGGGGGAGGTGTGACCAAACAACAAGGGGAGAAGAGGGAGGTTGGCGACCAAGGAAGAGGGAAATCAAGAGGGAGAAATCTCAATTAGGGTTAAGTTTTTCTTTCATTCATCAATAATTAAAAATCCAACACACATAGCCTTATATAAGGCTCACAAAAATCCAGGCTATAAGCAGCCCCACTTAAAACAACATATGGCTAAACGCAGCCCAAAATTAAAAAACAGGAAATTAAATAAAACAAGGGAATTAAATAAAACATCAGCAAGATAATTTTCAAGTGAACATCTTGCGCCGAGGGCGGAGGTTGTAGCATTGATCAATAATGTCCTCGCGACACCGTAATTCCTTTGTTAGAGAGGGTGATGGATCTTCCGTAAGCATGTCGGCACCATCATCAACATGTCGGGGGTCGCCATCTCCATCAATATCACTTTATAATGATAAAGCTGTGGCGTCTATATGTTTCGGCCGGACCAATTTTATATGGTCTTCACAGGGGAGGTGTTACATGCTCAAAGTGCAAGCAAACTAGGTCCAGCCCTAAGAGTCTTACTACTTGTACAACCATGTATTCGCTGAGCGGGACCCTCTGACATGTTTAAGGCATAACATAAGGACTTTCGGGTTTACAATAGTCAGAGTGTCAAGTGGGGTAGGTTGGCCCGCACTCGCCCAACGTATCAATGAGGTCTCGCCAAAGTTAGGAGGTGCAGTCAGGCCCTCGGGCGAGTGTGTTCTTCATCATGCACTTGCCCAGGGCTCGCGCCTTAAGGAGCATGTAGAAGTGGTTTCGCCAAGACCGACGAGTGACGCGTAAAGCATGCACTCGCCTAGGAGGTGAATGCATAGCACATCCAGTATTCGCTCCTTCAGGCGGGTGGTGTTTTTACGAACCACCCGACCAGTGGGGTCCAGGGGTGAAATTACCTGGATGCCCCCAGGGGCATGCAAGTAACCTTTTTTGACAGTAGAGTTACGCTATTGGCAGACCCAGTTGGGTTGCGCATAGTAGTTCTGAACAGCAGAGTTACGTTGTTGGCAGACCACACTTGAAAATCTATAAATAGACCAGAGGGGGCACCTTTGGAGGGCAGAGTCTCTCAATTTCCTATTCCTCGGGCTTTTCTTAGCGAGCCTAGAGTGTTCTCCAGGGTGCCCAAGCTCAGCATTAGCTTGGGAGGGGAAGCGCTCTAAGATCTTTCGAGTATGTGGTTGGACCTCATCGTTGAGGCCTCGATTCTGTTCCTGGGATTCTATGTCTTTCGTCTGGTGCGCTAGCTCGAGGGAAGTTAGTGTGAGGCCACACCCCCTTTTTGGGACCCCAAACTCCATAAGAGATCGATTTCTGGTTTCAACATTCTTGTGTTATGATCGTGGAGGGTGGCCAGCACAGAAGATACTCAGCTAGTTCCATGACTGGATGGGAAGGACAAGGGTCTTGCCGGGAGCACTCTCCACCCCCACCGATTTTGTCTACGGTAGGCATGTTCGAAGATTTCAAGAAGGAGGTCATGGAGACCTTGTATCATTGGCTCAGCGCCACTCGCGGCAAGTGCTTGACACCGGCTGTCCCGATGGTTGCGTAACCAGCCTTAGGAAAGAACACCCCAATCAGACGGACCGGGAAGGAGAAAGAGGGCGTGGGTGGCGAGCAGGATCCCATCAGGCGAGAGCTTTCCCTAATTCGCCGAGTGCTGGTCAGACCAGCAAGGTGGTCTTGGGAGAGCCCACCACTGACGTGGTAGGAGGAAGCCCCTTTAGTGAGTTGGTCATGTCAGCCCCAGTTCCAGAGGGGTTCAAGGAGCCGGAGATGTCCTACTACACCGGCAGATATGACCCAGTTCAACATGTCTAGTGCTTTGAGGACGCGGTCTCCATTAGACAAATGACTGACGCCTTCAAGTGTCAGCTTTTCTCCATCTCCTTCAAGGACAAGGCAAGGGGCTGGTTCCACCAGCTTCCCACCAGCTCAATTTGCTGCTACACAGATTTGCGTCAGGCTTTGCTGTTGAGGTTCTCAACTTCGAAGAAGAGAAAGAAGGGTGCGGAGTTATTCTTCACAATCAAGTAGGAACCGGAAGAAACCCTAGCAAGCTACGTGGATATGTTCCAAGTAGTCGTGTTCATAAAGCCCCTCGGGCCCGGGCCTAAACCGGGCCTCCCGGGCCCGGTCCTGGGCCTTGATTACAGTCAGGCTGGGCCAGGCTTCTGGCTCCGAGAGGGGGCCTACTAAGGCCCGGCCCGGCCGGGTCCAGCTTAGCCCGAGCCCTGTTTTTTTAAAAATACTTTTTTTTTACAAAAAAAAATATAAACTAAATAAATAAAAAATTTATATAATTTATATCAATAGTCCAATACAAATATACGATTAATTTCATATTTTGAAAGGAAAAATAATAATTTTATTAATGTTGAACGGAAGTATACAAAATTATAAATACGCTGGAAAAAATAATTGTTGTGTAAAAATCCAAAATTACAAATACAACAAAATTACAAATGACACACTATTCACTTAGTAAAAAAAAATTACATATTTCGAGGGCTTTTCAAAAATCCGCCTCGCCATCTTTAAGCTTTAATTAATTTAAGTTGATCGCATCCATCTCGTCTTTCATGTCCGACGAGCTATCCTCGATCGATGAAATATGTTGCTTCTTCTTGATCGTATCCAAGTGGTCCTTGTAGCATATGCAGATTTTGAGTGATTCTTTTCTTAAGCGACTTCTCTGCTCGTTCAACACCCTGCCACTAAGAGAAAAAGAAGATTTCGAAGCTACCATGCTAGCTTGGATCGTTAGTAAATCTCGGGTCATATAGACAATAATAGGCTATGTATTTTCTTTACCTTTACATCATTTTAAAATATCAAAATTTTCTAATTCGGCCATACTCATAAAATCACGAAATTATGTTTTTGTGTACAAACCTAATTCATTTAAACTACTATATTTTGTGCGCACTTTTTTCCTAGAAGCTAACTCTAACATTTTATTTTTAAAACTATCGCGTGTTTTTGATTGCGACACATCCTCTCGGGGTCTCGATCCGTATAAATTATCATAATAATTATAACATTCAGAAAAAATAGTGTTAAAGTATAAAATACTAAGATTATTCAAATCCGAATCATTGAGATTTACGCCTAAATTATTATTTATTTCTTCTAAAATTTTCTATGTTGTTTACGCCGAAAAGAGGATTCAAAGCGGCTGCTCATGAAAACATGACTGGAATGTCTCAATAATATTTTAAAATTTTGTTTTCCATTATTTCTATTAAACCACCTCATCCGACGTGTTGCTTAAAATAGTTTAAATATTGTGAAATATTAACAATATTTCAATAACTAGCGGCCTAGTAGGATAATATACGTTATATAAAAAATTTGTCGGCATATAAACAACTTCTAATAAATCCATATAATTTTCTAAAAGTGCCCAATCAGACTCAGTTAATTCATGTTGATCTAACATAGTATAGTATTCCATTAGTAGTGTTTTTTGACGAATCGCTCGTTTTAACATTGTAAATGTCGAGTTCCATCTAATTGACATGTCAAATAAAGGTTTCAAAAAAATTTGACCTTGGGCATTTACGAATTTTTTAAAATCTGGTCGTCGTTGTTTAGAACTATAAATAAATTGTAACATTAAATGTATTTTATTAATGTATGGTTCCATATATGTTAAAATATCTTGTACAACTAAATTTAAAACATGACAGACGCAACGAGTATGGAAAAAAACACCGTTTAACATAGGTTTTAAATCATGTTTTAACCACTCAATTGCGGTGGTATTATTTGTGGCATTGTCGAAAGAAATACTCATAATTTTATCTTTTATTTTAAATTCTCGCAAACATTTTAAAATAATTTTATAAATCGCTACACCGGTGTGCGGGACTTCGAAATCTTCAAAACATATTATACGCTTATTTAGATCCCAAGAAACAGGATCGACCCAGTGACAAGTGATGGAAATATATGATAATCCTAATTTGATACTATTTGTCCAAACGTCGCTCGTTAAACTCACTCGACTCTCAAAATTTTCAAAATAATTAATAAAAAATTATTTAGCTTCTAAATAATATTTAAGTGCATCGCATCTAATGGAAGATCGACTTACTTGATGATATTTGGGTTGTAGCCCTTAGTGGATGTACTTAGTTTCTTCCTCATCATCGTCGTGGCTGAACGGCAACCCACGTCTGATGACGTTCTTTACCTGCATCTCCCACTGCCGACCTTGATCGTACGTCCATATTTGTCTAGATGCAGATAATTGCGCCTGGATAGACTTGGGAGGAGCTTGTTTGGCAGTGCAAGACTTAATGTGTCTTGTGAGTGTCGAGTTGCCACTGAGTGTAAGTCATTTCGAGCATTGTTTGCACTTCGCCTTATGACAGGAGCTGACTTTCACTTTGTCAAAATATTCCCAAACTAGCATTGTATGCTTGTGCTCCACCACTTTGTGAGCGACCGATAATGATGAAGACAACATTGTCGATGACATATTTGACGTAAAAAAATAGTGGGGTGGGACTGGGAGTTGTTATTGGATTTAAAAAAACTATAAAAAAATATTTATTTTTAATTTTTTTAAAAAATAATTTTTTAATTAATTATAGCTGTCAGCCTTATTAAAACGGGCTGGTAGCTTTTGGAGACAACGGCTCTAAGAGCCGTTGGAAACAATGGCTCTTAGAGCCGTTAGAAACCACGGCTCTTAGAGCCATTGATTGTTAAAGGAGCCGAGCCCGGGTCGGGCTTAGCCCGGGCCTAAAAACTGAGCTTAGCTCGGGCCTAGAAACCGGGCTTTGCCCGGCCCGGCCCAGGCTGGGTATCGAGCCAGGCAAATGATCATATATGGGTCCTTGTTAGCCCCCATGGCCCGGCCCGGGCTCGATCCTAGCCGGGCTTTTACCGGGTCGAGCCCGGGCCGGCCCCCACGACCTAGTTTTTATGCACACCACTAGTTCCAAGTGGAAGTCCTTTTCATGGAAGAGGTACCGGGGTTTACCATGATGATGGCCTTTACTCTGGGACTCCAAGAAGGGTTCTTTATTATGGCATTGAAGCGGAGGACACCGTTGTTTTTCAAGGAGGTAATGGAGAGAGTGGTACGAGAGATTGAGGGTGAGGCAGCAAACCACAATTTTACTAAGAAGCTGGCCATGTTGGGGGGAAGTGAAGAAAGGGAGCATGGAGAAAACAAGCATCAGGAGGAGAGGAGGTGAGAAGAACCCAGAGGGAAAGGTTTTCAAAGGCAACTATAGGGGTGGAGTTATCAAGAACCCACCAACCAGCTGGCCTGAAAGTAGCAAGAGGGACCTGTCCAGGGTTAGGGAAGAAGGTTCCAAGGAGGAGTTAACTACCAAGGAGGAGTTAACTACCAAGGGAGGTTTAACCCCCCAGGTTGGAGGTAGGGTCTAAGGCCACCTCTCCTCACACAACATCAGGCCATGGCAATAGCTTAGGTAAGGGTTGAGAGGATGAGGAACGTTCGAGGGGGAAGGAGAGGGGGGAGGTGGAGTTGTCATACTGTGACTTGCTTCAGGTGGAAGGTCACGCAATGTCCACCTACACAAAGCTTCTAGAGCTGAGAAGGGAAAGAGGACAGTGGACGCAAACACCAGTAGTATTGATTGAGGAAGTGGTCGCGTGGGCCGATGAAGACATATGTGAGGAGCGGGCCAATATAGGGGGCTCTGGGAGGATTGGAGTAGGCCACCCGTAAGGGGAGCCTAAAAACCGTGTTCCGATGAAGCGTTACTTCAACGTCCCAGAACCCTCCTCCTGTGGAGAGGATTACCTTCACCACGAGTGATATACCTGATTATGAGGATCTGTTCTACGGTGCGCTAATGGTACGGGCAGAAGTCGAGAACTTCACCGTCTCCCAGATCTTGGTGGACAAGGAAGCTTGGTCAATGTCATCTTTAAGAAGGCATTTGACGAAATGAAGGTGGAGGCAAAGATGCTGCTGGCCCCGGATGGACCACTTTTCGGGTTTTCAGGAGAAGGAAGTCGAAGGTTGAGTGGGGCTCAACGTGACTCTGGGGTGTTTGTCCTACAATTATTGGTTTGTAATTGTGGAAGCCTCTAGCAGTTATAATACCATCTTCGGCCGGCCTCTCATCAGCACTTTCTATTGCATCCCCTCATCCTTCCATCAGTGTCTCAAGCTCAACGATGGGGGGTGCAGGTTCGGGTTTGAGGAGATCCTAAGGTGGCCAAGTAGTGCTACGTCACCGTAATCAACACAATCTCATGGTTGGGAAAGGCCGAGGAGATGAAGAAGGAGATGGAGGAGGCTACAGCGGAGTTGCAGGTGAAGCAGGTCCTCTCTCAGGAGGGGAGTATGGAAGAAGTGCCGAGAGGAGTAGAGGAGGTGATGGTGGTAGAGGAAGTAATGGAATAGGAGGCCCTCTCCCAAGGAGAGAGGGCAGTTAAAGACTGGGAGGAGTAGTCCCAGGTGGAGCCTAAAGACGTAATGGTGGGGATGGAGGTTCTCACCCGAGCGGGCAAGGCAGAAAAGATGAGGGTCAACAAAGGCTTAGTCTAGGAGGATCAAGAGAGGATGCTAGCATGCATCCAGAAGCACGTCGATATCTTCGCTTGGAGCGTAGCAGATATGCTCGACATTGACACAGACGTGGCTTTCCACCGATTGAATCTCGACTTGAAGGTCCGCCCCATTTGCCATAAGAAGAGGAATGTGGCCGACAAGCTCGAAGGGCCTATCAAATAAGTTATGGAGAAACTTCTCAAGGCTGGTTTTGTGTTAGAGATCCAGTTCCTGAGCTGTGTCTCTAATGTTGTAATGGTGAAAAAGGGGGACGAGAAATGGAGTAAACTTTCTCTATATGTGGATGACATACTGGTGAAGAGCAAGGATGTGAGCTCTCACCATCGAGACATGGAGGAAACTTTATCCACCTTGTAAACATTTAAAATGAGGTTGAATCCCCAGAAGTGTGTTTTTGGAGCAGGTTGAGGGAAATTCCTTGGGCACCTCCTGACTCCAGTTGGGGTGGAGCCTAACCCGGACAAAGTGAAAGAAATAATGGATTTGGAATCACCAAGGAATGCCAAGGAGGTTCAACGCCTGACTGGGAAGCTTGCGGGACTAAGCGGGTTCCTTTCCCGAGCAGGGGAAAAGTGCTCGCCTTTCTTCAGAGTATTGCGGGATAATCAAAATTTCGAGTGGAATAAGGAGTATGAGGAGGCTTTCAAGTCTCTGAAGGATCAGCTCACCAAGGCTACTCTGCTCTAGGTGTAACGACCCCATCCGTTAAATGACGTATAGAAGAAGGTCCGGCCGGGGCCCCACACTATATGCCACAAACAGACGGTGAGGTCACAGGATAATACCAAACCAAATACGAATCCTAACTCAGAGCATTCTAGCGGAAGCTTTAAGTTACAACTTTGAACTCTAAACAGGAATGTCCAATATATAAACCACCTTTATATATATACCACGGAATGTACACAACCACAAGAGTTTGGCCTTAAGGCCTTACAGTTCCTCTTACATACAACATGTTTTACAAACCTCGGCGCGCAGGCCGGCCATACATGAGTAAAAGAGAAAACAAAACAAAGCCATTCGCATAGCCTTCAAGGGCTAGCCGCAGCAGCAGCAGCAACAGCAGTAGGGCTTCAGCCCATCACTTACCACTTGGCTCTCCAGCACCTGCACGGGAACAATCCACCCAATCGGTGGCAAACAATGCAACGGTCAGCATTCAGCTGACCCAATTATAACAATCCTACCCCTTTCTCGGGGCATGAGCATTCTTTCCCTGCAAGCATGGCATCATCAAATAGCAACTATGTGCGCGCAGGCACATTCAGCCATCACAACTATCGGCCACACGGCCCGACAGTCCGTGCACTCAGGGCACATTCTTGGTGTACCGGAATACCAGGGTCAACACCACCGTCTACACGGTATTTGAGCATTCTAGTCTTTCCGGCGCGCGGGCCTAAGACTCTCATTAGGCGCTCCAACAAAACCTATAACCAGGCTTCCAAGTCGGACGGACCTAACGCAGGTACGGATCAGCCACCCCCCGTTGCTCAAGTCGTCGTGCCACCTCGAATACGGAAGTATCCATGACTATTTATAGGCGCGGGTCGGTTTCACCTTTCCTGTTCGGCAATCTGCCTTTTCATCGAGTTGCAGCCCAACGGCTCAACCACTCACAAAGTGGCAACACACGGCCACAAGAGTTGCATCCAACCCTCTTCATTTCCTGGACATCGTCCAGTACTTCCTGCCGCACCAAGCAACAGGTAGGAACAAGGCATCACAAGCCATAGGCATCACAAGCCATAATCACGGAGCCTTCTCCGATATGCAAACAAGCATCACCAATCCAGATTACATCCAGATGGGCTTCACACAGCATGCCTAGAGCCGTACTCCAATTCCGGCCTCTAACAAGGGGGACTTCACATATCTACCCCAAGGGACACCACAACCCACCGCACACTCGCGGGGAAGGGTTTTCCCTATGCAATGCAGAAAAGAAGGACTTCACATGTCCAAGGAGGGAGATCGTTACCCTTGTCGATCTCTTCGGTGCCATCGAAAACTAGCCGGTGAGAAAGAACCGCAGCAGCCTTGCCTTCACAACGCCGGCTTCAGATCACGAATCGGACCACGGGAGCTCCGCCGGTGGCTTGCTCTCCTCCTCCTTCTTTCTCTCTTCCTCTCTCTTTCTCTCTTCCTTAAGCCAAATGAAGAATGACTTCTTCATTCTTCTCTCACGTATTAATCCAGCCAGGAAACCATCTTGGCCCTTGGATCAAAAGAGAGAAAACTGAACGGCCAAGATTTTCCCAAAAAAACCAATTTTTGGCTGACACGGCCTGTGACACGCCCGTGTCACAGGCCGTGTACCCTTAAGCGGCACACACAGTTTGAACCGACTGAACAACACGGCCATCGACACGCCCGTGTCGAGCCTGACACGCCCGTGTCAAACCTGAGACACGCCCGTGTCTCCTGCTCCATCGAGCTGCAACCAGTACACGGGTCGGAACACGGCAACTGACACGCCCGTGTCCAGCCTGACACGCCCGTGTTCAAGGCCGTGTTCAAGGCCGTGTCCGGCTCTGACTTGAATAGGCCAATTTCGAAAAATAATTCGAACACGCCCTGGGACACGCCCGTGTCCCAGGCCGTGTACACCCGACACGGCCTGGGACACGCCCGTGTCCCAGGCCGTGTAAACCAGCCTGCTACTCAAACTTCATGTTGAGTCTTTTTGGGGCCTTTTTGGGGTGTTACAACCCTCCCCCCCTTAACAAAATTTCGTCCCGAAATTTGCACGGTAAGGAAACAAAACCAGCAATGCTATAACTCTGTTATAACAAAAAGTACACGGTCTACAGTTTATACAAATAACTCGGGAAACTCAGCTCGCATGGTCTGCTCTCGCTCCCATGTTAGCTCTTCACGGCCACAATTGTCCCATCGGACCTTGACCATCCCGATCACTTTGTTCCGCAACTGTTTCTCGGCTCGATCCTCGATCCGAATGGGTCTAACCCTCGTCGTTAGCCCATACTCGACCGGTACCCGATCATTCTCCACTACTTGAGCTGGATCCTTTACCGCCTTACGAAGGACTGAGATGTGAAATACATCATGTAATCCACCCAAGTCCGCTGAAAGTGCTAGTCGATAAGCAGCTTCCCCAACTCGCTCCACCACCTCAAACGGACCAAGATACCTCGGACTTAGCTTTTTCAAACGCCGAATCCTGGACACACCTTTGAAGGGTTTGATCTTCAAATATACCCAATCACCCACCGCAAACTCCACGTTCCAGTGCTTGGCATTGTAGTACTTTGCTTGACGATCTTGGGCTATCATTAGCCTCTCCCGAATAGAGCGTATGAGCAAAGTAGCTTCTTCGACTTCCTTTTTCCCACTCAGCTTCGATTCGCCTGCTTCTGCCCAAGCTAACGGTGTACGGCATTTCCGACCATACAACGCTTCAAATGGTGCCATACCAATACTCGCTTGGTAGCTATTATTATAGGCAAATTCGACGAGAAATATATAATCTTCCCATCTCTTACCAAAGTCTAGCGCGCACAAGCGGAGCATATCCTCCATCGTCCTGTTGGTTCGTTCAGTCTGGCCATCCATTTGGGGATGAAAGGCCGTACTAAACGCTAACTTTGTACCCAACATTTGATGAACGAGCCGCCAATCATTCGATGTGAACCGCCCATCACAATCACTAACGATGCTCCGAGGAACACCGTGCAGTCGAACAACCTGCTCCACATACAGCTTGGCCAAGGTTTCCACTGAATCGTCTCTTCTGTTTGGAAGGAAGTGCGCCACTTTCGTCAACCGGTCCACAATCACCCAGATTGAATCATGACCGCGTTGAGATCTCGGCAACCCGTGCACGAAATCCATCGAAATATCATCGAACTTCCACTCCGGAATAGGTAACGACTTCAGGAAACCGCCAGGCTTCTGGCATTCTGCTTTCACCAACGCACAGGTAGTGCATTCAGCCACATAACGTGCGACATCTTTCTTTAGTCCGGGCCACCAAAACAGCTTTTTCATATCCCTGTACATCTTTGTGCTCCCTGGGTGAACTGAGTACTTTGCAAAGTGCGCTTCGTACATCAACTCTTCCCTCAATTTACCCACACTTGGGACGCACACTCGACCATTTCTCCGTAACAATCCGTTATCCCAAGAGAATTGATCATCCGGCCCATCTTTAGCATAGCGCTGGAGACTTTCATCAAGCTCCGTTGCTCGCCGAACTCTGTCCGTAAGGTCATACTGCACCTCCGTCCAGTTCAAGCATGCATCGGTTGACGCACCCTTGTCAACACACGATATCTCCAATGCTTCCAATTCCTAGATCAAACGCTGATCATGCCTCTGCAACCAGCTTGCCCGTACCGGAGTCTTCCGACTCAAAGCATCAGCGACCACATTTCCCTTCCCGGGAGTATAGTGAATCTCGAAGGTGTAGTCCCCGAGGAACTCCATCCATCTTCGTTGTCGCATATTCAGATCCTTCAGATCCAACAAATACTTTAGGCTCTTGTGATCCGTATAGATATCCACCTTCACGCCATATAGATAGTACCGCCACAACTTGAGCGCAAAGATTACCGCCGCCAACTCCAAATCATGGACGGGGTAATTCCGCTCATGCACTTTCAACTGACGCGAGCCATAAGCAATCACTTTACCAAACTGCAAAAGAACGCAGCCTAAGCCGCTCCCAGATGCATCACTATAGATCTCATACCCATCGGTACCACATGGCGATGTCAACACAGGCGCCGTGGTCAAACGACTCTTCAAGTCTTCAAAAGCTCGCGCGCACTCCGGCGTCCAAATGAACTTTTGATCTTTTCTCGTCAGCGTGGTGAGAGGTAAAGCAATCCGTGAGAAGTTTTCCACAAACCGTCTATAGTAGCCCGCAAGTCCAAGGAAGCTCCTGACCTCGGCCACTGAAGACATCACTGGCCAATCTCGGATGGCACTTATCTTCAACGGATCCACCGCGATACCCTCTCCGCTTACCACATGGCCTAAAAAGGCTACTGAAGAGAGCCAGAACTCACACTTTGAGAACTTGGCAAAAAGCTTATTCCTCCGCAGGGTATGCAAAACCAACCGCAAATGGTTTGCGTGATCCTCTTCCGACTGAGAGTATACTAAGATGTCATCGATAAACACAATAACAAACAAATCCAAATACTCTCGGAACGTTCGATGCATTAGGTCCATAAATACCGAAGGCGCATTACATAGGCCAAACGGCATTACCGTGAACTCATAATGACCGTAGCGTGTTCCAAACGCCGTCTTGGGAATGTCACCTTCCCGAATCCTTAGCTGATAATATCCCGATTTCAAATCCAACTTGGAATAGACCGTTGATCCCGCCAGCTGATCAAAGAGGTCATCAATCCTCGGAATCGGATATTTGTTTTCTCCGTCAGCTTATTCAACTCGCGGTAGTCAATACACAACCGTAAGCTACCGTCTTTCTTCTTCACAAAGAGAACAGGCGCGCTCCAAGGTGACATACTTGGGCGTATATATCCCTGCTCCAACAACTCTTGCAATTGGACTTTCAACTCAGCCATCTCTTTTGGCGCGACGCGATATGGAGAGCGGGCCACAGGTTTCGCACCTAGCACCAACTCAATAGAGAAGTCAATCTCCCGCTAGGGTGGTAACCCAGGAAGATCTTTAGGAAACACGTCGGCAAACTCTGACACAACTGGCACGTCACCGACACTGGCCTTTGGCTCAACAGCCTGAATTAGCGTGAAGAATAACTCCGCGCCCTTCCGAATAGCATTGACGACTTAGAGTGCAGACAACAGAGACCCGCCAACTCCTCGCATACCAGCGAACTTCGTCACAAGTCCGGTATTCTGGCCCAGTGTAATCTCTTTGGAGTTGCAATCAATAAAGGCACGCTGCTCCGAGAGCCAGTCCATACCAAAGATCACATCAAACTCCGATAACGGTAGCACAGCTGCACGCAAACCGAAATCCTGACTTCCTATTTGCACATCCACATCGCAAGCCCTATCCGCAAGCATCACACAGCCATTCGGCAATAGCATCCTTGTACTATCCACCGTCACATGACTCGGTACCCCAATGCGAGATACGAAATCCTCAGACAGAAAAGAATGCGAAGCACCCGTATCAAACAGGGCTCTCGCTAAATTATTCCGAATCAGGACAAAGCCTGCAGCACACACACATCATGCACAAGCTAAACATAACCAAAACCAAAAGCACAGCAAGTAAACTAAATCAACTCGTACCTGTGACGACGTCACTTTGCTTAATCGCTTCCTGTTGGCCAAGTTGATAGATTCGGGGCTGCGCCTGGGAAGCAGAGGAATCCACCACCGCTTTGCCCTTCTCAGCATACGACGCACCCGTCTTCTTGTCCCCTTTGGGCTGCACAACCCGACAGTCACGAGCAATATGCCCCACCCGGCCACAGTTATAGCATGTACGAGCATCCGGCCTTGATGTCGCTCCCGACACAACGGTCGTAGTCACTTGCCCAGATGGCTTGGACCTCTTACCCCCTTTTTTCTGGTAAAACGACTTGCTTGGGCGAGGTGCTTGAAACTCTGGCTTCGACGCAACCAAGCCCTTATTCCCTTGCACTCGCCTCATGTCCTTCTCCAACACGCACGCAGTATCAACCAACGCCTGAAACCCTTGGCTCACAGAACTCGAAAGCAGGAATCGCAACTCATCCCGCAATCCTTCATAGAACCGATTCGTTTTCCTTTGGTCATCCGCGAAGATTGTTCCCGCATATCGTCCCAACCTGGTAAACTCGTGCAAGTAGATATCCACACTATCTTCCCCTTGCTTTAACCGTTGGAACTCATTTTCCATAGCAATCCGTTGCGCCGCTGGGACATGTTTCGCCAGAAATATCCGAGAGAACTCCTCAATCGACACTTGTGTTAATTGCCTGCCCACCAAATGGTGTAGCTCAACCTCGTCCCACCATAACCGCGCCTCCCCTTCAAGCATGAAGGTGGCTAAGGTGACCTTGAGAGTTTCCTCCGCCCTGATCGCTGTCATTATCCTTTTGACACGCGATAACCAATCTTCCGCCTGCGTTGGGGATCCCATTCCCGCAAACGTAGGAGGACTGAAGCTCATGAATTGCTTCAACTGTCGGTCAGCTGCTCGTGGATCTACAGCCTCAACCGGCTCGGGTCTTACATCAACACGAACTGGCACTACTGCCGGCTGCGCTTGCCCGGTCGGCTGAATCATGGCAAATAGCGCCTCAGCCACTAAGCGAACAGTTTCCGCAGATGGAGGAGGTGTTGGCACCTCAGCTGGTGTCGCACTCTCATCAGAGCGCTGGGGCTCAGACTGCCCAGCACCACTACGTGTCACCTATAGGTGGACAAGACACACATTAGCGAACGTATGCAAGCAAAACAACACAAAAAGGAACGCGCAGATTCCTCAAACAAGATTTTGTACATTCCTTAATGGACATTCCAGAGTTCATTAGCGTTACAGCAGGTCGCACAAACACGTGCTCGCCACCCCACAAAAGAATTCGACCACGAATTCGAAAGAGGAAGACCGAGAAAAGCTGATACCAAAATGTAACGACCCCATCCGTTAAATGACGTATAGAAGAAGGTCCGGCCGGGGCCCCACACTATATGCCACAAACAGACGGTGAGGTCACAGGATAATACCAAACCAAATACGAATCCTAACTCAGAGCATTCTAGCGGAAGCTTTAAGTTACAACTTTGAACTCTAAACAGGAATGTCCAATATATAAACCACCTTTATATATATACCACGGAATGTACACAACCACAAGAGTTTGGCCTTAAGGCCTTACAGTTCCTCTTACATACAACATGTTTTACAAACCTCGGCGCGCAGGCCGGCCATACATGAGTAAAAGAGAAAACAAAACAAAGCCATTCGCATAGCCTTCAAGGGCTAGCCGCAGCAGCAGCAGCAACAGCAGTAAGGCTTCAGCCCATCACTTAACACTTGGCTCTCCAGCACCTGCACGGGAACAATCCACCCAATCGGTGGAAAACAATGCAACGGTCAGCATTCAGCTGACCCAATTATAACAATCCTACCCCTTTCTCGGGGCATGAGCATTCTTTCCCTTCAAGCATGGCATCATCAAATAGCAACTATGTGCGCGCAGGCACATTCAGCCATCACAACTATCGGCCACACGGCCCGACAGTCCGTGCACTCAGGGCACATTCTTGGTGTACCGGAATACCAGGGTCAACACCACCGTCTACACGGTATTTGAGCATTCTAGTCTTTCCGGCGCGCGGGCCTAAGACTCTCATTAGGTGCTCCAACAAAACCTATAACCAGGCTTCCAAGTCGGACGGACCTAACGCAGGTACGGATCAGCCACCCCCCATTGCTCAAGTCGCCGTGCCACCTCGAATACTGAAGTATCCATGGCTATTTATAGGCGCGGGTCGGTTTCACCTTTCCTGTTCGGCAATCTGCCTTTTCATCGAGTTGCAGCCCAACGGCTCAACCACTCACAAAGTGGCAACACACGGCCACAAGAGTTGCATCCAACCCTCTTCATTTCCTGGACATCGTCCAGTACTTCCTGCCGCACCAAGCAACAGGTAGGAACAAGGCATCACAAGCCATAGGCATCACAAGCCATAGTCACGGAACCTTCTCCGATATGCAAACAAGCATCACCAATCCAGATTACATCCAGATGGGCTTCACACAGAATGCCTAGAGCCGTACTCCAATTCCGGCCTCTAACAAGGGGGACTTCACATATCTACCCCAAGGGACACCACAACCCACCGCACACTCGCGGGGAAGGGTTTTCCCTATGCAATGCAGAAAAGAAGGACTTCACATGTCCAAGGAGGGAGATCGTTACCCTTGTCGATCTCTTCGGTGCCATCGAAAACTAGCCGGTGAGAAAGAACCGCAGCAGCCTTGCCTTCACAACGCCGGCTTCGGATCACGAATCGGACCACGGGAGCTCCGCCGGTGGCTTGCTCTCCTCCTCCTTCTTTCTCTCTTCCTCTCTCTTTCTCTCTTCCTTAAGCCAAATGAAGAATGACTTCTTCATTCTTCTCTCACGTATTAATCCAGCCAGGAAACCATCTTGGCCCTTGGATCAAAAGAGAGAAAACTGAACGGCCAAGATTTTCCCAAAAAAACCAATTTTTGGCCGACACGGCCTGTGACACGCCCGTGTCACAGGCCGTGTACCCTTAAGCGGCACACACAGTTTGAACCGACTGAACAACACGGCCATCGACACGCCCGTGTCGAGCTTGACACGCCCGTGTCAAACCTGAGACACGCCCGTGTCTCCTGCTCCATCGAGCTGCAACCAGTACACGGGTCGGAACACGGCAACTGACACGCCCGTGTCCAGCCTGACACGCCCGTGTTCAAGGCCGTGTTCAAGGCCGTGTCCGGCTCTGACTTGAATAGGCCAATTTCGAAAATAATTCGAACACGCCCTGGGACACGCCCGTGTCCCAGGCCGTGTACACCCGACACGCCCTGGGACACGCCCGTGTCCCAGGCCGTGTAAACCAGCCTGCTACTCAAACTTCATGTTGAGTCTTTTTGGGGCCTTTTTGGGGTGTTACACTAGGTACCTAAAGAAGATGAAGATCTGACCTTGTACCTCGGAGTAGGGGCAGAGGCTGTAAGCTTTGTGTTGGTCCGAGAGGAGGGTAAGAAACAACTATCAATTTACTATGTGAGTCGAGTCTTGAAGAAGGCGGTTCTTAGGTACCCGATCTTTGAAAATATAGCCTTTGCTTTGATCTTCTTAGCTCGAAAGCTTCGACCTTACTTTCAAGCTCACTCGATCCATGTGGTGATCGATCATCCGCTATATGGCATCTTTGAAGGGGTGGAACTTTCGGGAAGGTTGGCAAAATGGTCAGTGGAGCTGAGCGAGTTTGACATTTCCTTTGTCTCGTGTCTGTCAATTAAAGATCAAGCAGTGGCAGACTTCTTAGCCAATTGTGTAGTGGAGTTGGAAGAGGTAGGACAAAACCACCTAGTTACTTGTAAGTTGCTGGTGGATGGTGTGACGACCCAGGCCCAGCTCCACTCGGGGAAACATCCACTGAAGGAGACCTAGTAGGACCCAGCTGGCATCATCTGGGCTGCAGCCCAAGCACTCCAACCCTCTTCATGGACTGCCTCAATCGGCGCCTCTTCCCACTGGCGGGTTGTTGGTGGCCACAACTTCCCTTTAATGAGCGAAACTCTCCGGTTAAGCGGGCAGCATGGGGACTTCCCAGGAGGTCACCCATCCCAGTACTACTCAAGCCCGAGCACGCTTAACTATGGATTTTTACACATCTCATCACCAATTAAGTTGTAGCTCAATTGGTGATGAGGAGTTTAAAAACTTTATAGTTAAGCGTTCTCGGGCTGGAGTAGTACTGGGATGGGTGACCTCTTGGGAAGTCCCCGTGCAGCTCAATTAGTGATGTGGAGTTGAAAGCGAGGGAGCCTCAAGAAGACATTCTTTTGGAGCGAGGGTGTAGAAATCCCCCAGGGGACGAAGATCGAGAAGGCTATAATGATACACTTGCCTATCACCAACAACCAGGTAGAGTATGAGACAGTCATTATAGGATACAACTCGCTAGGGAGTTAGGGGGTGCAGGATGTGGAGGTGTTAACAGACTCGATGATGGTGGCCTCGCAGGTCAGGGGAGAGCTCGAGGCGAGGGAGCCGACCCTGTAGTAATAATTGCTCAGGAAAGGGGCCTTATTGGGGGGTTCCGGACCTTCTTTATCATACATGTACCGTGTGAAGAGAGTGTTGCGGCAGATTGGCTGGCCAAGCTCGGTCCAAGGGCAGGAGGGACCGTGATGGACTTATTCTTACCATCCATAGAAGAGGAAGAGCTAATAGATATAGATCAATGCCCCTCATGGTGTTGGTGTTACCATGGTGATCTGGAGTGATCAAACATGTAGTCTCACTGCTAACACAATATGAGCCTATGGGGTCGCACATAAGAGTATTGGAAAAATTGGAAAGGTTTGTGTTGGCATTGCTCATATGTGATATGAGTGAATGACCAAGCCTATGACGTTCTTGATATGAAGGATTTTCATTCTGGGACCTATATTGTGAATATGGGTCATCAGATAAGTGGTCGAAAGACTCTAAGGAAAATTCGTCGAGTATCGCTTAAGGTTTCAATGAATGAGTTGGAATTCATCGAATATCGTCATGATAGACTCAATGAATCTGTCTTGGGTTCGTCGAGTATCGTAATGACAGTTTTGATGAATTAGACTTATTCGTCGAATATCGTTGATTCATCATATATCGCCTTAATACTTGGACGGTTTGCTCTTTCTAGATTCGTCGAGTATGTTCGTGTTATTTTGACAAATTGGTTTTGATTCATTGAATATTGACGTATATAATCAACGAATTATGCTACCTTTGGTTTAATTCCTTTAAGTCTGATTCGACGTGATCTGCAAGTATCGATATCTTCGGTCTACTGTATATATAAAATATGTACAGTAAATAGAAATACTTACTGTTTCTTCTGACCTAATTGAGCGAGACAGGTGCGACGATCTTCTTCCAAACAGAAGTGTTCCGCCTAGGGCGTGATCTCTACTCCTTCTCGCTGACCACCCGACTTATTGTCGGGTCCAGAAATTATTTCCTAAGCATCGTCTTCGTCATCGCAGCCTCTCCTTTAACAGATCTAGTAGTCCGTAGAGACGTTGAGGGAATCCCTTCTTCCAACCTAAATCTTGTGAGACAAGAGTTTAAGGGTTATCCGTGCTTGTGTGGACATCCGTAGAGGCGTGAACACTATTCTATGCTCGGAACTTAGGTCGTTTCCATTCGTTGGACTTCTTTGGAGCACCTTGGTTGAGTATTGATTCAATCACGCAAAGGTACTATTTTATTTATAGCAATGTTACTTCTTGATCAATGTTCATCGCTAGATCCAATTTTCTTTTGGGTTTTTCCTTTTCCTAATTCCGCTGCACACAAATGTTATGACGTATAGCAAAACACAATAGTTGTATCATAGGGAGGTTGTGTGATGATCATTGTTTCAGAAGTTGCTAAATCCATTGCGTGTAGATCTAGAAATTTTAGAAGTATTCTAAATGCCCAAATCTATTCCTGGAACATCAAATATTGATGGAATTTTGTGTGAAATCAAATTTTAGAAGTGTTCCTAATTCTGTTGCGCTGCCCCTTGGACCCCGTTAGGGGCTCTGCCCCTAAACCCCGCTAAGGGCGCAGCCCCTTGGAACCCCGCCAGGAACGTATATGATTTTGTTGTGATATCTTTGTTACTCCTTAACAGTAACCGTCCCTCTTATTGGTTTGTGAAACCAAGTGTGTTAGATTTTGAATCTCACATAGAGAGACAAACTTGTCTACTGTGTAAGTGGAGTTGGTTCTGCTCATGTCTAATTCATATAAATTTGGAGATTTAAAAGAGTTCTAGATGTTCAGATTAAGCACAGTTCATCAAGTGTTGATGATTTTTCTTGTGCACATCTGGGATGCATTTGGATTGTGAGTGATGTAAGTTTTATTTTGTGAATATACACATTGGTTAATTGTTAACCATGATTAAGTGTTAATCAATTATCTAAAATCCCTTATGTAATATTAAGTATTCAGATGCCTTCCGATTGATGACACTCGTCCTGCCTCGATCGATGAAGTGTGGGTTTGCCAAAGCAAGGTGCATTAATCTATCTTGGTAAGGGTGCGAGTGGATAATTGGATATCCCACTATCAACTTTGGGTCAGACATAACTGTGTGACCTCAAAGGTTGAGTGCCTAGAGGCATGAGGTTGGCATGCACCATATGATAGATGCGAATAAGGAGTTATTCACCAACCATACAAGAGTTGCATATCAATATAATCGGCAAGAGTTTCCTACATAAATAACCGTATTGTGAGAGAAAATTTAAAACTGACTCATCATGTTGGTCAAATACGGATCTTGTCCACTAAGAGAGTAGCTCGCATAAACTCTCCAAATTGATATTGAGGGTTATTAGTTTGCTTAAAATAGTGGGAGTATTTTTAATTAAAGTCCTAATTGAAATGAAAAATGTATTTTGAAATATAGTACTGAATCTTTCTTAGCATAAATCATTGTAGAATTTCCAGGGTAAGTGGATCTCATTCCACCATATCCCTCAGAGCCATACTTGAGAAGGATAAAGTGAGTGGGACAATCTATTTGGACTGGTACAGAAACCTGAGAATTGTTCTCAGGAAAGAGCGTAAACTCTATGTTTTGGAAGATGAATCCCCTAATGAGCTAGTCGGGAATGTGTCTCGATCTAATAAAGATGCTTATAAGAAGTATTAAGATAACTCATCTGATGTCGAATGCCTCATGCTGGCAACCACAAACTCTGAGCTTCAGAAGCAACATGAGAACATGGGTTACAAAGAAATTGACGAGCATCTCAAGTAAATATTTCAAGGGCAGGATCGCTAAGAGAGGTTTGACGTCACCAAGGAATTATTTCAGTGTAAGATGGGAGCTCGAGACCTAGTAGGGACTCACACACTCAAGATGATTGGGTGTATAGAGAACCTTGAGAGGCTAGGCATTCCTCTGGGCCAAGAGTTGTCTACAGATCTGATTCTGCAATCGTTGTCAGACAGTTATAAGCAGTTCATCTTGAACTGTAATATGAATGAAATAGACAAGACACTGCTTGAGCTCCTAGGCATGTTGAAAACTGCCGAAATCAATATGAAGAAGGTCAAGCCTGCTAGCCACATACTGATGGTGCATAAAGGCAAGGGCAAGGCCAAGGGTTTCAAGAAGATGAAGGTTGAACCTAAGTCATATCTTGAGCCCAAGTCTTCAACGCTGAAGAAGAAAGGCTTAGCGAAAGAAGGGAAATTCCACCACTGTGTCAAGGCTGGCCATTGTAGGAGGAATTGTCCTTCTTATATTGAGGGTCTACAGAAGATGAAGAGAGGTATGACTTCTGCTTCAAGTATTTATGTTATAGAGATAAACCTTTCTGCTCTTTCATCTTGGGTATTGGATACCAAATGTAGTTCTCACATTTGTATAAATGTGCATGAACTGGGAAGGGGAAGAATATTGAGTAAAGGGGAGGTGGACCTGCGTGTTGGCAATGGAGCAAGAGTTGTTGCTGTCACCGTGGGAGTTTATCATCTTTCTTTGCCCAATGGGCTTGTAATAGAACTAGATAATTGTTATTATGTTCCTTCCATAACTAGAAACATTATATCTATTTCATGTTTTGACATGATTGGATTTTCTTTTATTATTAAGAACAATTATTGTTCTATATTTAAGAATGATGTTTGTTATAGTATAACTCAAATGTTTAATGGTTTATATGTTTTGACCTTATACCATAAGATCTATAATATAGGAAATACTAAAAGACTAAAAACGAATGACTCGAACCCTACATACCTTTGGCATTGTCGTTTGTGCCATATAAATGAAAAACGTATATCCAAGCTCCATAAAGATGCACTACTTGACTCATTTGATTATGAATCATTTGAAAGATGCGGATCATGTTTATTAGGCAAGATAACTAAAGTCCCTTTTACTATTTTCAATGAGAGGACTGATGATCTCTTAGGTATAGTATATAGTCATGTATGCGGACCCATGAGTTCTATGGCTAGAGGTGGGTACTTCTACTTTGTTATATTTACTAATGATTCCAATAGATACGGATACGTGTATCTTATGAAGTGCAAATCCGAAACCTTTGAAAAGTTTAAAGAGTTTAAGAACGAAGTAGAGAACCAGCTGGGTAAGAGAGTTAAAACACTCCGATCTGATTGAGGTGGCGTATACCTGAATCATGAATTTTGTGATCATCTGAAAGAGTGTAGTATTGTATCACAGCTCACTCAACCCAGAATGCCGCAGCATAATGGTGTGTCTGAGTGGAGGAATCGTACTCAATTAAACATGGTACGGTCGATGATGAGTCATGTAGATCTGTCAGTTTTCTTTTGGGGTTTTGCTCTAGAAACTGCTTCTTTTACACTAAATCATGCTCCAATGAAAACGGTTCTAAAGACACCATATGAGATATGGACTAGGAAGCGCCCTAGTATGTCTTTCATTAAGATTTGGGGCTGTGAGGTGTACGTGAGACATCAAATGTCTGACAAGCTAGAACTCAAGTCAAATAAATATTATCTTATGGGGTATCCTAAGGAAACTAAAGGATACTATTTCTACCTACCGTCTGAGGGCAAAGTGTTTGTCGCGAGAACTGGTGTCTTTCTTGAGAAAGAGTTCTTAAGTAGAAAGACTATCAGGGTAGAACTTGAAGAAGTTTAAGAATCGCAAACTGTGAATGAACCGGAATTGGAACCTGAGCAAAGACTACAAGTTGTTGTAGCTAGAGATCTCGCTCAAGAAACAAAAGTTCAACGTAGATCCAGTAGACTAAGGTTTGAACCTGAGAGATATGGATTTATCGTGTCTAAAATAGGTAATGTGTTGCTTATGGATCATGATGATGAGCCTACAACCTAACACGAGGCTATGAGTGGAGAGGAATCTGAGAAATGGCTTGAGGTCATGAAATCTGAAATGAACTTCATGTATACAAACCATGTTTGGACCTTGGGGAAACCACCTGAAGGGGTACGACTCATAGGATGCAAGTGGGTATTCAAGAAGAAGACCGACATAGATGGGAATGTACATACATTCAAAGGACGATTAGTGGCTAAAGTTTTCAAGCAAATTAATGGTGTTGACTATGATGAGACCTTTTCCCCTGTTGCCTTGGTTAAGTCCATCAGTATTCTGCTTGTTATTACTGTGTATTATGACTACGAGATATGGCAGATGGATATCAAAATGGCTTTCCTAAATGGAAACCTCCTTAAGGAAGTGTGTATGATACAACCAGAGGGTTTTGTATCTCCAGGTGTGTTGGTACCCTAGTTTGATTTGAGTTTAGTCCTCTCCTTTGTGCTCCTTGACCCAAGAATTATCTATGGTCAATGGTTAGTAGTCTAGCTGTAGAGTCCTCACTTTTCCAGATTGAGAATTTGGTTAAGTAGTTTGTTCGTTCGACTATCGTCGAACGCCGCTCGACTATCGTCGACTAACTGTTCGACGATCGTCTATCAGTTGTTCGACTTTCAGTCTGCGTGGATAGTTCGACTATCGGTTGATAGCTCGACTATCTGTGCGCTTGATAGTTCGACTATCTGCTTTGATAGTTCGACTATCTGATAGTTCGACTATCTGTTGATAGGTCGACTATCTGTTTGGTTTTGATAGTTCGACTATCTGTTGATAGGTCGACTATCTGATAGCTCAACTATCTGTTGATAGTTCGACTATCTGTTTGTCTTTGATAGTTCGACTATCTGTTGATAGGTCGACTATCTGTTCTCGCTTGATAGTTCGACTATCTGCTTTGATAGTTTGACTATCTGATAGTTCGACTATCTGTTGATAGGTCGACTATCTGTTTGTTGTTGATAGTTCGACTATCTGTTGATAGGTCGACTATCTGATAGCTCGACTATTTGTTGATAGCTTGACTATCTGTTTTGCCCTGATAGTTCGACTATCTGTTGATAGGTCGACTATCTGATAGTTCGACTATCTTCTGGTAGTTCGACTATCTGCTGTGATAGTTCGACTATCTCCTTTGATAGTTCGACCATCTGGATCGTTCGACTATCTGTCCGATAGTTCGACGATCTCCGTGCGTCGGTCGACGATCTCCGAAGGTCGTTCGACGTTTTCTGTCTGCATTTATATTTTGTATTTATTTATTATATTTAATTAATTAATACATTATCTGGCATATCTTTTTAGCTGTATTATGATAATATTTCCAGGCATATCTGCTCTATTCTTTTTGCCTGAGTCAAATCTTTTTAGATAAAGTTGTTTATCTTATTAGCTGACTTTATAAATTACTTTATCTGCTGTCAGCCCTTAATAGCCGTTAGACTGAAAAGTCTTCTTTTTGCTATAAAGAGTTTGTTTCTGATATGACTTTATTTAGTACTTTATTATCAAATTGCTTCCTGCAGCTTCCTAGAAAAAGGGTTATTCCTTTTATAGAATGTTTCTGCTGTAGAGATTGTTTTATCTTCATGATATTTATAGCTCAGGTCTCAAGTCTCAGAAGAAGACAAGTAATTCAAATTAAAGAGAGACGTTGCTTGCTGATGTTATATAAAGGACCCTTTGAAGAAGGATTCAAGCTAGCTAACTAGTTACCCAGATATTCTCAAGCATTCAAGCCTTCATCAAGATCAAGTCTTCTGCTCTCAGCAATTTCCATCTAACTGAGAAGTGTTAAGATCTTCTACTCTTCTTCAACCTGAGTTCTCCTGCTTTCAGGAAGTTCAAACTCAGAGTTCTTTTGAAGATGAAGAAGAAGAAGATAGCTGCTTGAAGATCTTTAATTTTATTATCTTCTTGTAGTTTTTCCTTCAGAACTTTCTGAAGAGTTTTCTGCACTGAAGCAAGACTTCACCTGGACATCTTTGAGCCAGGGGGAGCCTTGATTCTTTAGAGCTTTCTAGCTCAGTGTAAGTTTTTGTGCTTCTCTAATCTTTGTAAAATAGAGAAGACATCTTAACCTTCTTCCCCCTCCTGTACAGGGTTATTACTCCCTTCAAAAGTATCCCTTGGTGGCAGGGCACCTGATCAAAAACCTGTGCTTGGTTTTTAGACACCTGATCAAAAGTCTAAAGGGTTTCTGGATCTACCTGAAGCAGATCCTGTTGGTGGCAGGGCACCTGATCAAAAACCTGAGTGGATTCCTACCGTGTGGGTAGAAGAGTGGACGTACCCAAGTTGTTTGGGGAACCACTATAAATTTCCTTGTGTCGTCTGGATTCACTTGTTTAATTCCTGCATTGTGGCTGTGAATAGATATAACTAGGATTGCTAGTTGCTGATTAGGTTTTCCAAGCCTTAACTGTAATTATAGTTAGCTTGAGTTTATACACATCACTTGTGTTAGGCTTTAAGGTTAAATCAATATCTATAATCTTTTCATTCTGCACTTCACTCCAAGAGAGTTGGGTAGACCATTAAGTTTTGTCTAGTTCAAAATTTGATAACTCTATTCACCCCCCCCCCCTCTAGAGTAGTATCTATCCCTTCACTTTCAATTGGTATCAGAGGGAGGTTTACTGACTGAATAGGCTAACACCTAAGTCACAAGATCCTGATAGATACCAAAGCTTATAGATATTCACTATCATGGCCCAGTCCAAGGATTATTCCAGCACCAGACCTCCAGCATGCAACTTAGCTAAGTTTGGCATCTGGAAGGCAAGGATAAAATTATACATGAATTCTATTGATGAAAGCATCTTTGCTTCTATTTTGTCAGGTCCCCCAAGAGCACCTGCTACTGCTACTGCCTCATCATCTGATATGAGTGCAGTGCCTCCTCCAGATTACAATGATGAGTACAAGAAAGCCAAAATAGCAGATGCCAAGGCAATGAACATACTGGCTCAGACAATGTCTGATGAGGTATTCCAGAAGGTTGCTGACTGCTCCTCAGCAAAGGCTATGTGGGATACACTGAACCAGATTGTAGCTGGTTCAGCTGATGAAAGGAAGGACAGAAGGTCCAACCTGATCTCACAGTATGAGAACTTCAAGAAAACTGATGCTGAATCAGTTGAAGCCATGTACACCAGGCTCGGCTCAATCATCAATAAGCTGAGGACCCTGGACAAGGACATATCATTGACAGAGGTCAATGATAAGATTCTTATGTGCTTCCCTAGCACATGGGATCTAAGAATCTGGCCCATCAAGGAAGCCAGAAGTACTAATGAGATTTCAACAGAAGCCCTCCTCGGCAAGCTCAAGTCTTTTGAGCAAGTGCTGAAGACAAGGGAAGCAGAAGCTGAAGCAAAGACCCCCACTCCAACAAGAAAAGAGCAATCTCTAGCTCTTAAGGCTGCTGATGCTTCTGAAGGCAGCCAATCAAATGAGGAACTAATGGCATTGTTTGCCAAGAGGTTTCTCAAGATGGGGAGAAAGGAGTTCAGAAAGAAGTCTTCACGCTATGAAGACAAACCAAGGTATGATCGCTCTCCTGCTAAAGAAATTATTTATTATGGTTGCAGGAAGCCTGGACACATCTTGCCAGAGTGTCCAGAGGAGAAGAACAAAGAAAAGAGAAAAGATAAGGAACAACACAGGAAGCACTCCAAGCCATCCTCCTACAAAAACAAAAAGAAGGAGAGAGATTTCATTGCTGAAACCTGGAGTGATTCTGATGAAGAATCCTCCTCATCAAGTTCCAGTGAGGATGAGGAAGAGAAGAAGGCAAAAGAAGTTTGCCTGATGGCAATAGATGCCTACAACAACCACTCTGCTGCAGAGAGTTCTGATTCTGATGAAGAGATGCCTACAGAAGATGAGGTACTCTCTTCTTATGATTTTACTTCAGAAGAATTTAAATTAGACTTTAAATCTTTATGCTTAGATTTGATTAGCTCTGAAAAGGAAATAAAAGAACTTAGAAATAGGTTAGCTGACTCAGAATCAATAGCTACTGAAAATGTTAGGTTAAAGGAAGATCTCACTACTTGTAGTGAAGAAATTAAATTTCTTAAAATGGAATTAGCTAAGTCTAAGAGGCTAGAAGAATCACTTAATGGTAGAAGCCTTAAGCTGTTAGAAATTACCAGCATGACTAACACTAGGTCAGGTAATGACAAACTAGGCTTAGGAGCTTCTCCCCGTGAACCCCCAGTACTGCTTAAAAATAACCTTTCAACTCCAGTAAACTTCATTTCAGCTAGTGGAATGAAGAACACTGAGCAAGTAAATCTAGTTAATAAAACTTTAAATAAAGCTAAGAGAGAAAAGAGAAAGAAATTTTTTAAAGAAATGCAAAGAGCGTCGAACGCCGCTCGACGATCGGAAGCTCAATGGTCGAACGAAGCTCGGCGATCTGAGCACCCATCGTCGAACGTCGATCGACGTTTTCAACATGATTTTCAAAATCATAATCAGTACCATAGAAACCTAAATGAAAATAGAAACCCTAGGTTTGTTGACCCATCATCTGCATGGAGAATCCCACCTAGGAGATCTCACCCACTAGGTTATCACCCTCAGCCTGCATTTTCATATATTTCCAGTTTTTCTTATGTGAAAAACAAGGGACCCAAGGTTACTTGGGTCTACACTGTCTAAATAAATGTCTTGCAGGTGAAGGCCTATCCAATCACTCAAAATAAGTGGTATTTGGATAGTGGATGCTCTAAGCATATGACAGGAAATAAAGATCTTCTGTCAAAGTTCAAAGCTAAGCTCGGCCCAAAGGTTATCTTTGGAGACTCCAGCTGTGGTCAGACAGAAGGCTATGGCAAGATCACAATTGGAGCAGTTACTTTCAAGAGAGTTGCATATGTCAATGGACTGAAGCATAATTTGATTTCAGTCAGTCAGCTATGTGATGCTGGCTACCAGGTTTCATTTTCTAACTTCTCTTGCAATATTACTTTAAATAATAACGTTGTTTTAGTAGGTATTAGAATAGGTAATATTTATTTAGTAGATTTCAATTCATCTCATTCTGAAATCTGCCTGTTTAATGAAGTAATAATTAATAATAATTCTTTGTGCCATAAGAGGCTTAGTCATGTTAACCTTAAAAATATATCTAGGTTATCTAAACACAACCTTGTTAGAGGTTTACCTTCTTGCCCCTACAAGAAGGAGAGCCTATGCAAGGCTTGTCAGCTAGGCAAGCAAACCAAAAACTCTTTTAAATCTGTAAATAAGAGTGATTCTCCTAGAATCCTGTATCTATTACACTTGGACCTTTTTGGCCCAATAAATGTACAGAGTTTAGGAGGGAAGTATTACACATTAGTAATTGTAGATGACTTCTCTAGGTTCAGTTGGGTTTTCTTTTTGAGAACTAAGTCTGATAACTTCAAAGCCCTTACAGACTTTCTACTATGTGTGCAGACTCAGTACTCTACTCATGTGGCCTTGATCAGAAGTGATCATGGTACTGAGTTTGACTCTCTTCTCATGCAAGAATTCTATAAGAGAGAAGGTATCAAACATAGCTTCTCAGCTCCTAGAACTCCTCAACAAAATGGGGTAGTTGAAAGGAAGAATAGAACACTCATTGAAGCTGCTAGCACATTGTTGGCAGATGCTAACATGCCTCTCTCCTATTGGGCAGAAGCTGTTAGTACAGCCAATTATGTCTTAAATAGAAGTTTGATACACAAGCTTAAGTGTAAAACTCCTTATGAGTTGCTTAAAGGAAAGAAACCTAAAATTAATTATTTTAGAGTTTTTGGCTGTATTGTTTATATTCATAATAATAATAAAGAATATATTAGAAAGGCTTCAAACGGGAATCATGCTTGGATATTCCCAAGTAAGCAAAGCTTATAGGGTTTATAACAAATCTACCTGTAAGATTGAAGAATCTGTGCATGTATCATTTGATGAGCATCAGATGTTTTACAAGGAGAAAGAAAATTCTCCTTCCTCCAGTTCTTTGCAGGTACCTGATGCCCCTCAAGAAATTCTTCAACTATCAACTCTTCAGATCACTGAATCAGACAGTGATGAAGACATTGTTGAAGCAGTTGTTGTTCCACCAACAGTAGATCAAATTCCTCCAGAGGAATTAATCCCAACTGTTGCTGAAGATCATATCCCACCTGCTGATATTGTCACACTTAGAGATCATCCCACATCTCAAGTGATTGGAGACATATCAGCTGGTGTGCAAACAAGACACCAATTAAGACAGGATGTGATGCATGCTTGTTTCCTCTCACAGGTTGAGCCCCTCTCCATTAAAGATGCAGAGCTAGATCCCCACTGGATCATTGCTATGCAAGAGGAACTCAATCAGTTTGAGAGATGTAAAGTTTGGACTTTGGTTCCAAGACCTAAAGGCCAACTGATCATAGGCACCAAGTGGGTGTATAGAAACAAGTTGGATGCAAATGGAATTATAGTAAGGAATAAAGCAAGGCTTGTAGCTCAGGGCTACAGACAGGAGGAAGGTATAGACTATGACCAAACCTTTGCTCCTGTTGCAAGGCTAGAAGCAATAAGGATCTTCTTGGCCTATGCAGCCTACATGAAGTTTAAGGTGTTCCAAATGGATGTCAAAAGTGCATTCCTGAATGGTGAGCTTAAGGAAGAAGTGTTTGTTGAACAACCACCAGGGTTTGTTTCTTCAACTCAGCCCTCACATGTGTTTAAGTTACAGAAAGCTCTATATGGACTAAAGCAAGCTCCCAGAGCCTGGTATGAGACTCTAGCTAGTTTCCTTCTAGAGCACAACTTTACTAGGGGAGTAGTTGATAGAACCCTTTTCGTCAAGCATCACAAGGACACAATCCTGTTAGTTCAGGTGTATGTAGATGATATTATATTTGGCTCCACTGATCCCAAACTTTGCAAAAGGTTCTCTGACCTGATGCACTCTAAGTTTGAGATGAGTAGTATGGGTGTGCTGTCTTACTTTCTTGGTCTCCAAGTTAAGCAAGATGCTGATGGTATCTTCATCTCCCAATCCAAATATGCCAAGGAATTGGTAAAGAAATTTGGGATGGTTGATGCTTCAGCAATGCCTACACCTATGGCTACTAATGTAGTTATTGACTCTGATGATCACGGCAAGCCAGTTGATCAAAAGAATTATAGGGCCATTGTTGGTTCCCTATTATATCTAACTGCAAGTAGGCCTGATATAATGTTTGCTACATGCCTTTGTGCTAGATTCCAGGTCAACCCCAAGGAATCTCATCTGATTCTTCTAAAGAGAATCCTGAGATACCTGAAGGGATGTCCAGATCTAGGACTTTGGTACCCAGCTGAGTCAGAATTTGAATTAATTGGATATTTTGATTCCGATTATGCTGGTTGCAGAGTTGACAGGAAGAGCACCTCAGGAACTTGCCAGTTCCTGGGAGAGAGATTGGTCTCTTGGTTCTGTAAGAAGCAGACTTCTGTCTCAACTTCAACTGCAGAGGCTGAATATATAGCAGCTGCTAGTTGTTGTTCACAGATCCTGTGGATTCAAAACCAGCTTGTGGATTATGGTTACTCACACAAGAACACCAAAATCATGTGTGATAGTACCAGTGCTATTTCAATTGCACAAAATCCAGTGCACCACTCTAGAACGAAGCACATTGAGATTCGGCACCATTTCCTGAGAGATTGTGTGGAAAAGAACAAGATTTGTCTTGAGTTCATATCCACTGAGTTTCAGAGAGGTGATATATTCACCAAGCCTTTAGATGAACAGAAGCATCTATTCTTTTTAGTTCAATTAGGCATGATCAATGGACGAGACTAAGTGTGACTGTATCTGCCTATGTTGAAACTTGTTTGAAGATCGTCGAACGATGATCGAAGATCGTCGAACGGATCAAGTCTATCGTCGACCTCTGGTTGATGATGGCTTATCTGTCTGAAGATCGTCGACCGGCGTTCGACCATCGTCGAACAAGTCGAGCTCATCGTCGATCTCCGGACGACGACAGCTTGTTGGTTGAGAAGCCAGAAATAGTCGAACAATGGCTCGACTACTCTGCTTCTGAGCCGATCGTCGAACGGTCGTTCGACTATCGGGTCTAGTATCTTTTAATAGATCGACTATTTCCAGTCTAATATAAAGCTGATAGTCGACCTAGGTTAAAAGATCTTTTGTTTTATCGTCGACGGAGCGTGACTTTTCGCATTCTGCCTTCCCGCTTGCGATTTTCTGCCGTTTCGTCTCTTCCATCTTCTCCGTCCTCCTCGAGCTTTCTCCAGCGAATCAATGGCGGTCTCTCCAGCAGTTCTAGCAGTTGTGAAGTTTGATGCAGGCTTTAGCGTTGATTTCGACGCGTTCAGTAGCTGCGAAGCTGGGATCATAGAAGTTCTTAAGCTCTGCCGGGATCAAGGACTCGAGAGGTTAATGTCTTCAAGGATTAAGATAAGCATCCCAGAGATCAAGGAATGGGCCTTCACGTCGTCCTCCACCGACGACTCGATGACTGGCACCATCGGCGGAGAAGAGGTAATCCTAACTCCGGCCGTTCTGACTGATATTTTTGGTTTAATAAATGGTGAAGAGGATTATGAGCAAGATGCTCAAGAATTTGGACGAATGTTAGTTGAGCTGGGACATGCAGAGGGCATTCCCACGAAGCTGCTCAAAGTAAATTTCCCCTTCAAAATTAAGTTTCTTACTGAGTTGGTAGGTAAAGTGCTCCTCGGAAAGCACTCTGCTCATGATAATATCACAAGGCAACAATTCGCGCTAATGTGTGCGATTGTTAATCGGAAAAAGATCGATTGGGCAGCAGTAATGTTTGATTTAATAAGGAAAAAGAATGGTAAGAAGGAAGTTACCCTCGGAAGGGTTATTGGAATCTTCTTGAAGGAAAAGTACCCCCAGCTGCTGAGTTCAACCGCAACAACAATAAATGCAAGCAAGAAAATGGACCCTAACCTATTCTCCAAATGGAAGAGAACCTTTGTGAAACCCGCTCTCACAGGGGTTGCTCCAGCAACATCTGAGAGCACCAGGACCGATTCGGTCGCTCCTCACCCTGTTGAAGCTGGCTCAGCTCTTTCTCTTCCCTCCTCTTCTGCTTTGCTGTCTGCTTCAGTTGAAGTTCCATCAACTTCAGCTGAAGTACGACCTTCTCCCTCTTCTGCTCCAGAAACAACTACGGTTGTTCTTCCTTCCCCTCCAGCATCCCCAATTCCTTCTCATCAGACTAGGATATCTGCTCCTAGCTTTGATTTGTTAGGATCTGAGAGGATTCCTACTCCTCCTCAGTCTCCCATTCATTCCCCAGTTAATTCTCCAATTAACTCTCCAGCTCCATCTCCTATTCAATCCCCTGTCCACACCATTCTTCATCCCAGCACTTCAACCATATCTGCTGCAGCTCCATCCACTACACATCCATCATCTTTTGAGATTACTCCTGAACTTATCTCCCGCATTGTGGAGTTGATTACCCCCTCAATCAAAACCATGATTGAAGAGGCAATCGCTCCCCTTGCATCCTCCATTGATATCTTAACCGCTTCCATCAAATCTCTTTCAAAATCTGCTGAGCCATCTTCCTCAAGGGGCCTGGTTTCAGTCTCCACTGAAATCAGGCAGGGGGAGATGTTCTGTGAAGATGCCTCAAAACCTCCTGCCTCCCTTCCAGCTATAACAGATACTGTAATGACAGCCCTGGAAGATTCTGCTCCAGCTGAAAAAGAAGTAGTTCTAATGTTATCTGATAAGGAAATAGCTGATGGAATCATGCTATCTGAAATTGCAGTAAAAGTCTGCCTAGAAGATCTCACCACTCCCGTGGTTGCTCGATTCCTAGAAGGTATTATCACCTCATATCTAGATGAATCATGGGAGATGGTCAAGTATGAAGGTAATTCACTTATTCGATTTATTGACGAGTCAATTAATTTGCTAGCTAGTGAATACCTTGAAGGAATGATTATTGCTTATTTAGCAGATCTGTATTCATAATTCTACAGATTTTATTAGAGAAGATTTATCTGCTCAGATAATAGTAATTGTCTCAGAGGCTGCCCCAAGTGTTCCTGATATCCAAGTAGATCCAGAATTGGATTCTTTTCTAGATGATAGAGAAGATGAGTCTGAGAATCAAGATGAAGTCAAAAATGACACTCCTGTTCTGAGTATGGAAGAAGTAAAAGCAAGAGCTGCCTGGAATCTAAGAGTACAGTCTTTGTTAAAAGAGAAAGAAAAGGAGCTGCAAGTTGAAAAGTCAACCATTTGGGATGATTCACCAGGGTTGGACTTAGATTCCCTTCTGGCTCTGGATGCCATTGAAGAGGAAAGAGAGAAATCTGCTCTGAAGTTAAAAGAAAAGGCTGTTTCTGAAGCCTATGATCCTTATGATAATCTTCCATCATCTCACTCTGATGATGAAGATGATTCTGATGTATCTGAGAAATCAAGGAAAAAGAAAGCTGCTCAAAAGAAAAGGAAAGCTGCTGCTCCTCCTCCTCCCAGTAAAGACAATGATACTCCTTATTATATTCTGAAGGGCATTGACCCTAAGTCAAAGGAATTTTAGCATTGGATGTGGTTCTCTAAGAACCAGCAGAAAGAAAGGAAAAGATCTAAGAGGTATGATATTCCTGTTTCAAGATGGACTCCCAGAGGTCCTCCTCCTCCACCTCCCAGTGCAGGAGCCTCTGGGAACCTATCTGCTAACCCTTCTGCCTCTTCTGGAAAATCTGCATCTTTTCAGCCTCAGCCAAGGAAAAGTTATCAAAGCTCACAAGGCAGATCGTACTCTGGCTCTCAAAGACAAGTGAAGGAGGTTGTGGTTCAAAGACCAACTTTTTCTCCTCCTCCTTCTCCAAAGAAAAGAGTTCCATCTCTAATACCAGTTCTGTCTGAGAAAGTTGTTTTAAAAGATAAAGAATCAGATGCTGCTCCTCCTGAGCCTGTTTATGAAAGTCCAGAGCTTGATCCTAACTTTAGGATGGCTCGTTTTCACGAACTAGTTGGAGCAGCTCAAATAAGAAAAGCAAAAGCAGAAGGAAAAGATACTACCGGTTTAACCACCATGTCTGCTTTCAGAAAAAAAGAGTTTGAAAAGTTCCAGGTCAATCCTGATGTATTTGACCCCTCAAAATATATGGAAAAGCATCCTGAAGCAGTAGTCCCAAGAGCTGTAGAATTGAAGATCATTGGTGTGCAGGACTTGAAGCTGTCAAAGAAAGAAGCTGATGATCCTCTAAGGAAAATTTCTTTTGTTCCTAGTTCCTCTGCCCCCTTGCCAGACTCTGAAGATTCTTAATAGTTTGATTGACTGCTGTGTTATATTTGTTTATTATCTATCTGGTTGATAATCTGCTAGTTATTTGCTATCTATTTCCTGTATTGTTTATAGTGTTCTATAGCTAGCTGTATGTTTTAGATTTTGAAGGACTTAACTCAAATAGGGGGAGATTGTTGGTACCCTAGTTTGATTTGAGTTTAGTCCTCTCCTTTGTGCTCCTTGACCCAAGAATTATCTATGGTCAATGGTTAGTAGTCTAGCTGTAGAGTCCTCACTTTTCCAGATTGAGAATTTGGTTAAGTAGTTTGTTCGTTCGACTATCGTCGAACGCCGCTCGACTATCGTCGACTAACTGTTCGACGATCGTCTATCAGTTGTTCGACTTTCAGTCTGCATGGATAGTTCGACTATCGGTTGATAGCTCGACTATCTGTGCGCTTGATAGTTCGACTATCTGCTTTGATAGTTCGACTATCTGATAGTTCGACTATCTGTTGATAGGTCGACTATCTGTTTGGTTTTGATAGTTCGACTATCTGTTGATAGGTCGACTATCTGATAGCTCAACTATCTGTTGATAGTTCGACTATCTGTTTGTCTTTGATAGTTCGACTATCTGTTGATAGGTCGACTATCTGTTCTCGCTTGATAGTTCGACTATCTGCTTTGATAGTTCGACTATCTGATAGTTCGACTATCTGTTGATAGGTCGACTATCTGTTTGTTGTTGATAGTTCGACTATCTGTTGATAGGTCGACTATCTGATAGCTCGACTATCTGTTTTGCCCTGATAGTTCGACTATCTGTTGATAGGTCGATTATCTGATAGTTCGACTATCTTCTGGTAGTTCGACTATCTGCTGTGATAGTTCGACTATCTCCTTTGATAGTTCGACCATCTGGATCGTTCGACTATCTGTCCGATAGTTCGACGATCTCCGTGCGTCGGTCGACGATCTCTGAAGGTCGTTCGACGTTTTCTGTCTGCCTTTATATTTTGTATTTATTTATTATATTTAATTAATTAATACATTATCTGGCATATCTTTTTAGCTGTATTATGATAATATTTCCAGGCATATCTGCTCTATTCTTTTTGCCTGAGTCAAATCTTTTTAGATAAAGTTGTTTGTCTTATTAGCTGACTTTATAAATTACTTTATCTGCTGTCAGCCCTTTATAGCCGTTAGACTGAAAAGTCTTCTTTTTGCTATAAAGAGTTTGTTTCTGATATGACTTTATTTAGTACTTTATTATCAAATTGCTTCCTGCAGCTTCCTAGAAAAAGGGTTATTCCTTTTATAGAATGTTTCTGCTGTAGAGATTGTTTTGTCTTCTTGATATTTACAGCCCAGGTCTCAAGTCTCAGAAGAAGACAAGTAATTCAAATTAAAGAGAGCCGTTGCTTGCTGATGTTATATAAAGGACCCTTTGAAGAAGGATTCAAGCTAGCTAACTAGTTACCCAGATATTCTCAAGCATTCAAGCCTTCATCAAGATCAAGTCTTCTGCTCTCAGCAATTTCCATCTAACTGAGAAGTGTTAAGATCTTCTACTCTTCTTCAACCTGAGTTCTCCTGCTTTCAGGAAGTTCAAACTCAGAGTTCTTTTGAAGAAGAAGAAGAAGAAGATAGCTGCTTGAAGATCTTTAATTTTATTATTTATTATCTTCTTGTAGTTTTTCCTTCAGAACTTTCTGAAGAGTTTTCTGCACTGAAGCAAGACTTCACCTGGACATCTTTGAGCCAGGAGGAGCCTTGATTCTTTAGAGCTTTCTAGCTTAGTGCAAGTTTTTGTGCTTCTCTAATCTTTGTAAAATAGAGAAGACATCTTAACCTTCTTCCCCCTCCTGTACAGGGTTATTACTCCCTTCAAAAGTATCCCTTGGTGGCAGGGCACCTGATCAAAAACCTGTGCTTGGTTTTTAGACACCTGATCAAAAGTCTAAAGGGTTTCTGGATCTACCTGAAGCAGATCCTGTTGGTGGCAGGGCACCTGATCAAAAACCTGAGTGGATTCCTACCGTGTGGGTAGAAGAGTGGACGTACCCAAGTTGTTTGGGGAACCACTATAAATTTCCTTGTGTCGTCTGGATTCACTTGTTTAATTCCTGCATTGTGGCTGTGAATAGATATAACTAGGATTGTTAGTTGCTGATTAGGTTTTCCAAGCCTTAACTGTAATTACAGTTAACTTGAGTTTGTACACATCACTTGTGTTAGGCTTTAAGGTTAAATCAATATCTATAATATTTTCATTCCGCACTTCACTCCAAGGGAGTTGGGTAGACCATTAAGTTTTGTCTAGTGCAAAATTTGATAACTCTATTCACCCCCCCCCTCTAGAGTAGTATCTATCCCTTCACTTTCAAGGTGAGGCCACTAAAATATGCAAGCTGCAGAGATCCATTTATGGATTAAAAAAAGCTTCTCGAAGTTAGAATCTTCGTTTTGATGAAAAGATCAAAGAGTTTGGTTTTATCAAGAACGAGGATGAACTGTGTGTTTATAAGAGGATCAGTAGGAGCATTGTTGTCTTCCTGATATTGTATGTAGATGACATACAACTGATTGGGAATGACAAACTTACCCTACAAGTTGTTAAGAACAACCTAGGGAACTGATTTTCTATGAAAGACTTAGCCAAAGCGAATTATATACTTGGTATTAAGATCTATAGAGATAGATCGAAGAAGTTGTTGAGTTTGACCCAAAGTACATACATTGATAAGATGTTGAAATAGTTCAACACGCTTGAGTCTAAGAAAGGATTCTTACCCATGTCTCATGGTGTGAGTCTCTCTAAGGACCAATGTCCTAAATCTTGTAAATATAAGGACCGCATGAAGTTGATTCCATATGCTTCGGTAATTGGATCAATCATGTATGCAATGATATGTACTCGACCTGTTGTCTCTTATGCTTTGAGCATGACTAGCAGGTATCAGTCTAATCCCGGTGATAGTCATTGGATTGCTGTCAAGAATATCCTAAAGTACTTGAGAAGGACTAAGGATACATTCTTGGTATTTGGCAGAGAGAAAATGCTCGTTGTAAAGGGTTACACAGATGTTAGCTTCCAAGCTGATAGGGATGACTCAAAGTCTCAATCAGGTTTTGTATTTTGCCTAAATGGAGGAGCTGTTAGCTAGAAGATTTCCAAGCAGGAGACAGTTACTGATTCTACTATCGAGGCCGAGTATATCACTGCAGCAAATGCGACAAAGGAGGCTGTATGAATTATGAAATTCATCGGCGAGTTAGATATAGTTCCTAGTATTATTGATCTCCTAGTTCTCTACTCTGATAACAATGGTGCAATTACACTTGCTTCGGAACCTAGATCTTATTAGCACTCCAAGCACATACTTTGGCGGTTCTATCTTATTCGTGAGATTGTCGATCAAGGAGATGTGAGCATTTGCAGGGTGTCGACTGAAGAAAATATAGCTGATCCACTAACAAAGCCTCTAGCACAGAGAAAGCATGATGATCATGTTAGATCTATGGGTATACGATAACTTAATGATCAGCCCTAGTGGAAGTCTTGTGAATTGTATATTTGTTAGTTGTTTTAATAATTCATTTGATGAATAGATTACTATACATTTCATTTTATATTTATGGTAAGTTCTTTTATTACGTAAATTTATTTCTATTGTGATAGATAAATTTAACATAATAAATTCCCTTAGAATGTTTGCTTCCATAAGAATCAAGTGGTGACTTGAATGTGAGAGCCTATGTTTTAAAAGCTTCATTCTTAAATGGTCCCTAGTCGAGTGTCATTTTAGAAGCTAAGGGCGATGATGATATATTGAAACTAGCATGTGCGCTGACTGATGACCGGTTCTCACAGGTCATGATATTGTGATATCAAGTCATCACATGGGTACTTGTTAGTGAACAAGTTGTACTGGACAAACCCACCATGTGAATACTTTGTAGATAGTTATATGAATGTGTCACAAGTATGGCTCAAGTTGCAATGGTGTTTGTGGTCTTTTAACCTGAAGTCACGACATTCATCAAGTGAGGAAGGGCGTGCTTTGATGCTATCAAAAGTCCAATCTTGAGAAATTGGATGATAAAGGTGGTTATTGGGTATGTACGAATCATTTTAGTGTTTTGCGTGTGTGCAGAAATGGGATTTGTCCTCCTATATGATAGGAGTTACATCCATGGGCCCCTTGATTGAATGGGACAGAGAAATGCATGGTCATGCTTGGTTGAGTCAATATGTAATATTGTACTCACTTATTTTTGGAAGTTCATTCTAGATTAGGAAACAAGGATTGAACAATTATGAGGGTGACACGGTTTATACCTTTAGTTCTATCCATATGTAAGTGACGAAGGGACATGACAACACTGATACATTGGTCACAATGGCTTTCGAGTTTTAAACTCTTATTATTTTGGGGAGCAATGATGCATTGCTAGATGTCGCTCATTGTTTGTGAAGCTTTTGTTTGATACTTTCAAGATCAAGTGGGAGACTGTTGGTCTTACTATGGTAATCTGATAGTGATCAAACATGTAGTCTCACTACAAACACAATACGAGCCTATGGGGTCACACATAAGAGCATTGAAGAAGTTGGAAAGGTTTGTGTTGGTCTTGCACATATGTGATATGAGTGAAGGACCAAGCCTATGATGTTCTGGATGTGAAGGATTTTCATTCACCTATATTGTGAATATGGGTCATCAGGTAAGTGGTCAAAAGACTCTAAGGGAAATTCATCGAGTATCGCTTAAGGTTTCAACGAATGAGTTGGAATTCATCGAATATCGTCAAGATAGACTCAATGAATCTGTCTTGGGTTCATCGAGTATCGTAATGACAGTTTCGATGATTTGGACTTACTCGTCGAATATCGTCGATTTGTCGAGTATCGTCGATTTGTCGAGCATCGTCAATTCGTCGTATATCTCCTTAATACTTGGACGGTTTGCTCTGTCTCGATTCGTCGAGCATGTTCTTGTTATTTTGACAAATAGGTTTTGATTCGTCGAATATCAACGTGTATACTCGACGAATTATGTTACCTCCAGTTTAATTCCCTTAAGTCTGGTTCGGCATTGTTTGTAGGTATCGATAGCTTCGGTCTACTATATATATACGATATATATAGTAAATCGAAATACTTACTATTTCTTTTGACCTAACCGAGTGAGACAGGTGCGACAATCTTCTTCTCTACGGAAGTGTCCTGCATAGGGCGTGACCGTTGCTCCTTCCCGCCGACCACCTGACTTGTTGCCGTTACTGGAAATTGTTTCCTAAGTGGCATCTTCGTAACCGCCGCCTCTCCTTTAACAGATCTAGTAGTTCGTAGAGTCGTTGTGGGCATCCCTTCTTCCAACCTAGATATTGTGTGACAAGAGTCTAAGGGTTCTCCGTGCTTGTGTGGAAATCCGTAGAGGCATGGACACTATTCTATGCTTGGAACTCAGACCATTGTCATTCTTTGGACTTCTTCGGAGCACCTTGGTTGAGTATTTACTCAATCTCGCAAAGGTATAATTTTATTAATAGCAATGTTACTTCTTGATCAATGTTCATTGTTAGATCCAAATTTCTTTTGGGTTTTTCTTGATCCTAATTCCACTACGCACAAATGTTGTGATGTATAGCAAAACCCAACACATGGAAGGACCCGCTTATCACATTTTTAACCACCGATGAATTCCTAGGGGAGGCCACAAACAAGAAGCGCTTCAGGCATAAGTCACCATACTATCTATTGCGTGAAGGAGAGTTGTTCCAGAAGACTCTCTCGAGACTTCTGGCCAGGTGTGTGTTTGAAAAAGAGGTTCCGAAGATCTTGGAGGAAGTCCATGATGACTAGTAATTTAGTCATCATCTAGGGCTATTATCTTAATTAGATATTCTAAATATTTGCATGTGTTGGTGATTTTTATAAAATATTAAATATTTTGTAGAAAAATAATATTTTGAGGTCTAACACATATATTTTATATTTTGTAGGAAAATGATAGGGCTTGGGGGATTTTATCCCGCTATCACGTCCAAGGTCCGTATGTGAGTCAAATTAGTGGATATAGAGCTCGGCCGGATATATTCAACGCCACTATCTTGCATGAAGGAACTCTTGATGGCCCTCCATGCATGCAACCCGAGCTCCTCCAGCACTTGTTCATATATATATATATATATATATATATATATATATATATATATATATATATATATATATATATATATATATATACAAGTGAGAGGCACGGGCCTTCGGCCATGGGGGCATTCGGCAGGGGTGCGACAATCGGCGAGGTACGACATTCGGCGGGGTGCGACATTCGTCGGGATGCGACATTCGCCGGTGGTGCGACATTTGTCGTGGGTGGCGACATTTGTCGTGAGCCGCGACATTTTCGTGGGCGGAAACATTTGTTGTGGACAGTACCCGCCCCTATGGCATTGCTTGACAGTACCCGACCGACGACGACTGGTTTTGCCCGCTCCCGGCGGGCTCCGACCGACCCGTAACATATACATATGAGTACTCAAAATGACCGTAAAAAATATAAATCAAGAATACAATTTTTATTTTAACGTTAAAACATTAATTTTTTTCTTGTCATTCCTAGCTAGAGACAATAGATTAGGGTATCTAGTGTTTTTATTTTTTGTATTTTATTATTGTAAAGTTGTGTAATTACCTAAAAGGATATTGTCTTTTTTATAATATACTAATATAAAGTTTGGTATAATTGTGTAATTATGAATATAACTACAAGGGCAATATAGGGACATCAGACAATGTTTCACCAAAAAGTAGTTTTCGTATATTAGTAGAGATTAGTAGAGATATATATTTACGAAAACTAGTATATATATATCTACTAATATACGAAAACTACTTGTTGCTGAAACATTGTCTGATGTCACTATATTGCCCTTATAGTTGTATTCATAATTACACAATTATACCAAACTTTATATTAGTATATTATAAAGACAATATCCTTTTAGGTAATTACACAACTTTACAATATTAAAATACAAAAAATAAAAACACTAGATACCCTAAACCTATTGTCTCTAGCTAGGAATGAGAAGAGAAAAAAATCAATGTTTTAACGTTAAAATATAATTTGTTTTACAAAATAAAAATTGTATTCTTGATTTATATTTTTTTACGGTCATTTTGAGTACTCATATTTATATGTTGCAGGTCGGGCGGAGCCCGCCGTCGTCGGTCGGGTACTGTCGCGCGAGGCTATAGGGCGGGTACTGTCCACGACAAATGTTGCCGCCCACGACAAATGTTGCCGCTCACGAGAAATGTCGTCGCCCACGAGAAATGTCGCCGCCCATGACAAATGTCGTCCCCATGACAAATGTCGCACCACCGGAGAATGTCGCACCCCTAGGGCCGAATGGCCCCAGGGCCGAATGGCCCCAGGGCCGAATGGCCCCAGGGCCGAATGGCCCCAGGGCCGAATGGCCCCAGGGCCGAATGGCCCCAGGGCCGAAGGCCCGTGCTTGTCACTTGTATATATATATGTATGAATTCATATATATATATATATATATATATATAGATAATCTGATACATACATATATATATACGAGCATCTTCGCACGGGCTACGCCCGTGCTCGATGCACTCGGGCGGTCTTTAGCCGCATTAGGTGGGCTTCGCCCGCCTGCCCACGGGCTTCGCCCGTGCTCGATGCTTTGGGTGGTCTTCGGCGCCGCACCCGCCACTCGCGGCCCCCGGAGTCTGAATCGGAATAATTTTGCTGCGGGGGGCCGCGAGTGGTGGGTGCGACACCGAAGACCACCCGAATCATCAAGCACGGGCGAAGCTCGTGGGCAGGCGGGAGAAGCCCTCCTGATGCGGCCGAAGGCCGCCTGATGCGGCCGAAGGCTGCCAGAGAGCATCGAGAACGGGCGTTGCCCCTGCGAAGATGCTCGTATCTATATATATAATTATATACATACAACCATACATGTATGTATATTGATTAATTTTCTCATTTTTTTCGTTAAAATAGGGCTCCCAACAGCAAAGCCGACGGCGAACCCGTCAGCCCTCCTCCACCGCCACCGCCACCGCCACTGCCCGGCCGACTATTTCTCGCACCACCACCTCTTATAAGTTTTTTTTTAATTTACGACCGCTATGCCCATCTCTACCACCTGCTCACTGCCGGCACTTAGACCTCCGCCCGCACCTCCTCCCAACTCCATGAAATCCGGCGACCAGCTGTTTATATATGTATAATTATATACATACATGTATGTATATAGATTAATTTCTCGTTTTATTTTGTTAAAGCAGGGCTCCCGACAGCAAAAACGACGGTGAACCTGTCTGTCCTCCTCAACCGCCACCGCCCGACCGGCAATTTCTCACGCCACCACCTTTGATAAGTTTTTTTTAATTAACCACCGCCTTGCCCATCTCTACCACCTGCTCACTGCCGGCACTTAGACCTCCGCCCGCTCGACCTCCCAACTCCATGAAATCCGGAGACCAGCTAAGCAGCCTCACCAACGCCGCCTGCAGGGAGCAGCTCCTCGCCCACTGCACCAATGCCATGGACACCCTCGTGCAGCAGCTCCTCTGGGTGCTCCACAACATCGCCCCACCGAACGACGACACGAACTAGCGACTCATCATGGTGAGGAAACTGCTGGAGATAGGGGCAAAACCGTCTGTTCAAATGTAACCGACAGAATTTTACTGTTCAACTCCAACGTTTTCTTATATATAGTATATATCTTTATACATTAAAGAAGTAGTTTTGAATTTTTGAATCGGATCACGACCGTTGAATGAGAACCACACATTTGATCACAACCGTTGATCACAGAAATGAGTCAGAGTCGTTCATATTTTTTCTTAGGTCTCATAAACCTATATAGGGCATCTATACCTATATATTTTGTAGGGCTCCCTACAACACGGTCAAATAGGAGGGCTATAAAATTAAGCCGAAAATTTGCTAAAGAAGCCCGCCAGGAACAACAACGGGCAAGCCCGCTAGTTTAGAGCCTACCGGGATGCCCGCCTGCTTTCAGCCCGCCCACTTTGGCCCAAGAATAGCCTCAATTCTTCTACTGGAAGGCGGCGTAATATATACACCCAAAATATCGAACTATTTGGGCGGTGTGGGACTAAATCCCGACTGGGATTAATGCAATCCCAGGCGGGCTTAATTAGGTGCCTAAGTAGGCGGGATTAATTAGGCGCCTACTTATCCCACCTAATGGGATTAAATCCCGCCTACAGTAGGCGGGATTTAATCCCGCCTGGATTAATTTCCACCTACAGTAGGCGGATTTAATCCAGGCGGGATTAATTTCTGCCTATAGTAGGCGTATTTAATCCAGGCGGGATTAATTTCCGCCTACAGTAGGCGGAATTTAATCCTTCCTGAATTAAATTCAGCCTACAGTAGGCAGAATTTAATCTAGACGGGATTAAATTCCGCCTAAGCCCAGGCCCGCCAGGGGCGGGCCGGGAGGCAGGCGGTGCCCTCCTCGATGCGGCCGAAGGGCCCGTGGCCGCCTCAGTGCCCTCCTCAAAGCTGTTGAATGGCGCCGGGAGGCGGGCGGGCGGTGTGGCCATGGGCCCTTCGGCCGCATCGAGGGGGAGGGCTGCCGGGGGTGGGTGCAGCCTTGCAGGCTGGCTGTCGGGCGCAGCCCGTCGGGGGGGACAAAGCCCGCCGGGGGCGATGAATGGCGCCGGGAGGCGGGCGGGCGGTGCGGCCACAGACCCATCGGCTGCATCGAGGGGGAGGGCTGTCGGGGGGCGGGCATAGCCTGCCGGGGGGACAAAGCCCATCGGAGGCGGGCGCAGCCCGCCGTCATGGGCCGAGTACTGTAGCGCATAGCCATAGTGGCGGAGCCCCGGTCGAGCACTCGTGTGTGTGTGTGTGTGTGTATATTATAAGCACCGCCATCATCAGCATACAGCCACCTAAACTGGGCGCCACCGCCGTGCTCGGCTAATCCTTCAACACCACCATCGTGCTCGGCTAACTTCCTCAACGCCACCACCGAGCTCGCCACTTCAACCTCCTAGCATGCAGCTATAGCGCCACCATAGCAGCTCTGGCCAGAATCCACCTCAACCCGACAACCATACTGCAGTAGCTCCTCCACACACCAAGCTCCACCACCAGCCGACCTCCTCTATACAGCAGCGCCATCGGCTTGCCCGACCAGCAGCTCCTCCTACTTCTAACAACAGCTCCAGCCATACTCCAGCAGCTCCATACAACAACCTCAACCTCCCTATAGCAGCTCCTCCTCCACATGGCCACGATCCCGCCAAATTTATGGCCACCACCAGCACCCCCTCCTGCTGCTGCCGTTTTCAACAAAGAAGCCGCCTCCTCTTGATCCTGCCATGCCTTATCGCATCATCCTATGCCTATAAATGTTTATCATCGGTAAGGAGGGACAACATCGTTTTTTAATGAAAAAAAAGGAGATAAGAAGAATAGGAAGAGAGAGAGAGAGTTAATTGATATATATATATATATATATATAAAGAGAGAATTAATTGAATATATATATATATACACACACGAGTGACAGGCACGGGCCTCCGGCCCGATAGCCACGCGCCACAGTACCTGGGACCGCCCCCGACGGGCTTCACCCGCATAAAGAGACAATATAAAAAATTAATACAAAAATAAATATATAATAATATAAAAAATAATTATTTAAAAACTTTAAATAAAAGCAGGCGGATGAACAGTGGCTAACGCTACTGTTCACCCGCTTGCCTTTTAATAATGAATTGAATATTATATTTATATTATATTATAAATAATTAAACAAAGCTTTTAAATATTATATTCATGCGCTGTTTCCGGATCTTTAGTCCCATATCGCTGGTTTAGAAGGATATTTTGGGTTTAAAAGGATTATTCCGAATTCAATTATTGAAATTAGTTGTTCTTCCGGGCGGCTGACGGGCTGACTTGCTACTCGTAGTTTGAGGGAACTATATCGGGCGGGCTGCTTACAGGCGTTTAGCGGGTGCATTTGTCCAACCCGATTTTGAAATAGTTTACCCCTTATATAGGGGTAAAATCGTAAGTTCACATAGGTTTAGGACTCCTTTAGTAGATTTAGAAGCCCTACAAAAAAAGTGGAGAGATGGGGTTGGTTTGATCATACGACTGCTGAAATATTGGAACAGATCGGACGGTCCAAATCACTCCAATGAATTTAAAATTCATGAGTTTGATATTTCAATTATAGTGGTAGAGATATATTTGAAGAGAGATTCAGCATTCAGATTTGACCATTCATTTTGAGATTTCACTTGGAGAAATTTCATTCCAGGATCGCTCGTCAAATTGCCTCGGGATTGCTCATCAAGTTGCCTAATTTTACCCTCTTTATTTTGTTCCATAATCTTTTACGTTTTTTTGTTACTTCGCATTTGTTGCTAAGTTCCTTCTAGCAATCAAAGTTCAATTTTTTATTTTTACTTAAAATAATCCTATTTTTATCTCTTGTCACATTTATTCTCTTTTTTTTCATGATGTCGTATTTGTATGCGAATGATTCCTCCATCTTCATGAGTAACGAATCTCTATAGTGCTCGATCAAGATGATCCGAGGATGAGATAATACTCTTATGATTTTAAATTTGCTTTTCTCAAAATGTTGAAGGCATACGATTTACCGTTGATCAATTCATTGAGGCTATATATTCTAAATAGTTTTCATAATGGTTTTCGCTCTTTAGTTAGCCGAGAGGCTCGTAAGGCGAATCAATCACTCATTGGTAAAAAGAGTAGAACGCAACCCTCGAGAGAGGACAACATAACTCTTCTGGATTGGAGTAAAATCCAATAGCGAGGTTCACAACCTAAATCAAGTCTTAGGCAATGCGATTTGAGAATGAAAGTTCGGTCGATACACCTAAGCTTAGTTGAACCTAATCTTCGAAAGAAGGGTGTTCATGCTTCGGGAACCTCCACGGTCAAAGACTCTTCAGTAAAAGAACTGCATTTTTATTTTCATTACGTTAATTTCTACTTCCAAGGTGATTCAAAGATCAAGCACTAGATTTTAAACTATCGAATTCATTTCATTAATATTTCTAGTTTATATTTTTCGCAACCCAACTCCAAATTCTAATTGATAAGATAATAGCGATTTTTCGAAGTAGAATTACTCAACCACCCCGAGTCTAATACGACCTTGTTTTCTTTAAACCTATTCTACTCTCGATACGGTATACTTGATGTTGTCATTTGGGATATAGTTTTGTGCAATCAAGTTTTTCGCGTCGTTGCTGGAGAACATTTGGTCGATAATTTAAAAAAGAAATAGTTATTAATTTTATCGTTCTCTTTCTTCTCACCTATTTTTTCAAAAAAAAATTAAAATGCGCAACTTAAATTCTCGGAAAGGAAGGTTTGGGTTTGTCATCCCAGCACACCCTCTAGTACCGCTACGACCCCTTCACAGGGTAGACCTCGGGAAGTCCGGGACTAATTTAACCCGCTTTTTGAACAAAAAAATTTTATATATTAAATTATAATATAATAATTTTTCTACTTCATTTATTTATCTTAGCATCTTCCCACACTTCTTTTTAGTTTATGATCCAAGTAAACTCTTCAAATAATTTTGAATTCAGTTTTAATCCGGAAATCAAGCGCACCTTTTGGTGATGTCTCCGATTTACTGATCTACCAATAATTCGCGAAGAGTCAATCAGAGAAACTAATGGGGGAATAATGGAAGTTCCTAACCTTAATGCGACCCCGCTACGGAACATGTCCTATTATGCGAGACCGAATTTAGAGGGAACACAATATAGTATTATTCGCCCAGCAATAACGAATAATAATTTTGAAATTAAAACGAGTATCATTCAGATAGTACAACAATCAGTTGTATTCGATGGCTTACCGGATGAAGATCCAAATTTACATCTGCTTAATTTTTTGGAAATTTGCGATACGTTTAAAATAAATGTTGTCACTGATGACGCCATCCGTTTGCATTTATTCCCATTTTCTTTGCGGACTAAGGCCAAGCAGTGGTTGGGTTCTCTTCCTAGTGGTTTCATCACTATATGGGCCAAAATGACGGAGAAACTTTTAACAAAATATTTTCCTCTGGCAAAGTCCGCTAAAATACGTATGGACATTCTCTCGTTCATGCAAATAGACTCGGATTCTCTCTATGACACATGGGAGCGCTTCAGAAAACTTTTGCGGAGATGTCCTCATCATGCCCTTCCTATGTGGCAACAAGTTCAATCTTTCTAGAATGGTTTGAATCTCCAAACAAGGCAAATGATTGATGCAACCGTAGGGGGATATCTTAATAACAAAACCCCCGAGGCCGCTCAAGAGCTTTTAGAGGAGATGGACATGAATGCTTATCAGTGGAATGCGTCACGCTCGCGCCCAAAGAAGCCGACTGGACTCTTTGAAGTCGAGGCCACCCCGAAATTGGCACGCCAAGAAGAAATTCTCACAAAGCAAGTGGCGGAGATGTCTGCTTCCTCCACAAATTGGGCTTATAATAATAATAATTTTAATAATAATTTTCAAGAGCAAGTAGATTATATGGGGAACTCCTATTGTCCTCCGTATAACCCGAATAATAATATTCCGTTCAATAATAATTATAATCCGGGTTTGCGAAATCACCCAAACTTTTCATGGAGCAACCCCAATAATGCTCAACGTCCACTACAAGTGAATCCTCCCGGATTTACTCCACCACCATCACACAAGCCTTCCTCACTTGAAGAAGTCTTCACTAAATACGTAGCCTCAAACAAGTCCAATATCCGGAATGTAACTAGATCTATAAAAAAACTAGAAAAACAAATTGGATAGCTAGCCAAATTGTTCTCCGAGCACCAACAAGGAACTTTGTCGGGCAACACTAAGCCCAATACAAGGGAGAGTGTCAACTCAATAACCCTCCAAGGCAGAAAGGAGGTAACTTCTACAAATTTGGTCGAACCCGAGGTAAACGTTTCATCTTCCTCTCCGCAAGTTATTTCTTGACCTACTTTACCTTCTTCTACTTTAGCTCCACGTATTATTAAAAACTCTTCTCTTTCTTATCCTTCGAAATTTAAAGACGAGCACAATGAGGAGCAATACAAAAATTTTATTGAAATTTTAAAACAAATTCAAATAAACGTCTCATTCTGCAAAGCAATCTCTAATATGCCTAAATACGTGAAATACCTCAAAAAATTACTCTCTAATAAAAAGAAACTTGAGGATATTTCGCGTGTTTCTTTAAACACAGAATGTTCGGCGGTTGTATTAAATAAATTGCCGGAAAAAATAAACGATCCGTGACGGTTTTCCATCCCATGCTTGTTCGGCAATTTGTTAATAAAACATGCCTTGGCTGATTTAGGAGCTAGTATAAATTTGATGTCGTCCTCTTTATTTAAAAAGATTTGTTTGGGCACCAAAAACCCAACTAAAATAAGCATCCAACTAGCGGACCGGTCAATAAAATACCCAATAGGGGTAGTAGAAGATGTGTTGGTTAAGGTTGACAAGTTCATTTTCCTGGTAGACTTTGTCATCCTCGACATAGAAGAAGATGCTGAAGTACCCCTTATACTCGATCGTCCCTTCCTTGCCACCTCCAGGGCAATAATAAACGTAAGTAACGGAAAGCTTCTCCTAAGAGTGGGGGACGAAAAAGTTATTTTTAGCATTAATTCTTCAATGAAAAATTCTTTTTCAAACGACGACTCTTGCTTTACCTTAGAAACAAATTTTGCAGAGGAAATAACGTCATTTTCTGAAATCATCTCTCTTTCATAAGAAAATCCAGATATTGCAAACTTATTTTGTTTAAAAGAAATAACTCGGTCGCTTAAATTTGAAGAAATAAAATCAAATAATTTTAAAGTAAAAACATCTTATGAGTAGCCGCCGAGTTTAGAATTAAAACAATTGCCGGAATATTTAAAATATTTATTTTTAGAAAAAGTGTCAAAATTGCCCGTGATTATTTCATCCGAGCTTAACGATTCAGAAATTTCTGAATTAACAAAAATTTTAAATAATCATCATCATGCAATTGCATGACAAATTTCTGATATTAAGGGGATTAGCCCATCTTTTTGCACGCATAAAATAAATTTGGAAAATAATTCTCGCGGTACTATTCAGCCTCAATGACGGCTTAATCCAAATATGAAAGATGTTGTTAAGGATGAAATAATAAAATTATTAGACATAGGAATCATTTATCCTATTTCAGATAGCACTTGGGTTAGCCTGGTGCAAGTCGTGCCTAAGAAGGGCGGGATAACGGTAGTTTCCAATGAAAATAATGAGTTAATTCCAACCCGTACCATTACGGGTTGGCGGGTATGCATCGATTATAAGAAACTAAATGATGCAACTCATAAGGATCACTTCTCGCTTCCCTTCATTGACCAAATCTTAGAACATCTATCTGGTCACTCACACTATTATTTTCTTGATGTTTTTTCGGGATACTTTCAAATCCCAATTGTACCCGAAGACCAAGAGAAAACCACGTTCACTTGCCCGTTCGGAACCTTCGACTATCGAAGGATGCCGTTTGGTCTTTGCAACGCGTCGACTACATTCCAAATATGTATGTTGGCAATTTTTAACGAATTAGTAGGGATGTCATGGAAGCTTTGATGGAAGATTTTTCAGTCTTTGGCGATTCTTTCGAAAATTGTTTAAATAATCTTGATTGTGTTCTTCAACGCTGCGAAGACACTATTGGTGCTAACATAGAGATCTGGAAGTGATCAAGCATGTAGCCTCACTACCAACTCAGTATGAGCCTATCAGGGTCGCACATTAGTGTTGGGTACATTGGAAAATGTGTACCTGATTTGGAGAAGCCTCACATAGCTCAATGATATACCTCAAGGTGTATTTGATGTTATTTTGAGTTTATATGTGTAGGTTAAGAATGTGCTAGAATGCAGGAAAAAGATTCTAAGTCCATATGTCGACACTTGAGGAAGTAGTTTCGACACTTCAGTAAGATTGTGTCGACACTTGGAAATGGCTGTGTCGACACTTCAGTGAGTTTGTGTCGACACCGGGAGGCAGTGTCGACACACAGAAGATTATAGTCGACATCAAATGTGTCGACACTGGGAGGCTGTGTCGATACACAGAGGCAGAGTCGACAACAACTGTGTCGACACCTGGAGGCAGTGTCGACACACGCTATGTTCTGAGTCTACATCAACTGTGTCGACACACAGGACTTGTGTCGACACACAGCTGAGTCTAGACAAGGTTGATTGCTGATGAATGGTGAAGTGTTTGTGTCGACAAAAATAATCAGTGTCGACACATTCTCAAAATGCAGTGTCAAGAAGCTGTGTCGACATCAAGGCAGCTTTGTCGACATCACCAAAGGTTGTGTCGACACTTAAGTCACTTGTGTCGACACATATTGACAAATGGTCTCGACACTTTATGACAGTCAGTCTCGACGCTTTGCTGACAAAGACAAAGTTTCAAGAACTGTTTGAAGACTTGACAGCTATGAGTTACAACAGGTTTACTGAAGCTGTCAGACTTGTCAGAAGTTAGTTATAAACCGGATCAGCCGGTTACCATGGATGAAGTCTATAAATAGATGGATTCAGAAGAAGAATAATACACACAACTAACACACCTATTGTAAGGTTGATCTCTGATCAAGAAAGTACAAGTCACAAAGAAGAAGATCTTCTTGAGAAGATCTAAGAAGACGTTCTGAAGTAGTTTTTTATTCAGATTCAGTCTAAGTTGAATTCAATCAAGAATTCAGAAGTATCTTCAAGAGGTTTGGATAGAGAGAGATCCAGCTATTTGAAGTCAAGAAGGAGACATTCACAGGTCTCTCAAGAAGCAGATACTGAACTTATATGTCAAGAAGATTCATATCTATTTCTGAAGTCTAAGAAAGAAGCTGCCAGTAAGTTATATTCAAAGGAAATGAACCCAACTAAGTTCAGATTCAAGAAGCTTTGAAGAAAGCTAAGATCAAGTTGATTTCAGCCATCAGCCTCTTCAAGAAGCTGATCAAGAAAGTTCTTATCCCTTCTCTCTCAACAGGGGTAAGAGATTATAAAATTCCTTATCAAATTTTGTAAGATCTATTCATAGATCTGAGTTGTAAGCCTATTTTATAAAGGCTGAGTGTAGGAGATCTATTCTCTGAGTGGTAGGGCTGTTTATTCCTGAGTTGTAGGAGAAAATATTCTCTGAGTTGTAGGCCTTGTGGCATTGCTGAGGTAGGGTTGTTTATGCCTGAGTTATAGGAGAAGGTATTCTCTGAGTTGTAGGCCTTGTGGCAAGGCTGAGGTAGGGCTTGTTAGCCTGAGTTGTAGGAATATGGAGACATTCTGAGTTGTAGGAATCCTTCTGGATTCTGAGCTAAAGGAAGAAGTTAGGCCAACTCTAGCATATTGCTAGATAGGTGAAGGGGGAAAAGTGGATGTACCCAGACCTTGGGGAACCACTATAAATCTGTGTGCAATCTGTGATGTGTGTATGATTTTGATTGTTGTGTTGTGTTAGCTGTAGAAATATCTGATTAACTCAAAGAACTGTAGTTATTTTCTTCCTTAAGTTAAATCAAGGAAAAGTACCTATTCACCCCCCCCATCTAGGTGTTTAGGTGGTTTTGAAAGTAAAACTATCAAGTGGTATCATAGGGAGGTTGCTTAAAGAAGGACTTAACACTCTGAGTTAGATCCCTAAGGCAGAATCAAGAATCAAGAAAATGGGTTCTAGAGAGAATCACAAGAAACTAGGGTCAATGAAATTACCCATCTGCAAGAAAGAGATTTTTGGAATCTGGAAAGAAAGGGTTAGGTTGTTTATGGAGGCCTCTGACCCAAGGATATATATCACAGTAAAAGAAGGTCCATATATCCCAATGAATGTGTCTGTTCTAGATGCAAATCAAAGAACTCCTAAAGATTTTTCTGAAATGACAAAGGATGAGATTATACTGGCAACTATGGATAAAAGAGCTCAGAATATCATAGTGAGTGTCATAGATGATTCTACTTTCCAAAATTTGATTCACTGCAAAACCTCCAAGGAAATGTGCGACACTTTGATTGTGTACATGGAGGGTTCTGAAGAAGTTAGACAAGACAGAAAGTCTATGCTCAATCAAGAATATGAGAGTTTCAGACAAGGCGAAGTCTGATAACATATCTAAATGCTATAAGAAATTCTACAGAATAGTGAATGAACTGATGTCCTATGGAACGGTCTTCAGTACTTATGAGCTGAATGACAAATTCCTAAGATCTTTGACAAAGGATTGGGATACCAAGATTTGTGCCATTAGAGAAGTGGCAAAACTAGAAGACATTTCTCCTCCAACCTTATTTGGAAAGTTGATATCATATGAAATGCAACCAATGGCTAGGAAGGAGGAAGAAAGAAATACAAAAGGAGAGCAAAGAGAGAAGTCAGTGGCCTTCAAGGTTGAAGCCACTAGAAAGAGCAGGAGGTTGTCTCCATCACCTCCTAAGGAAGTTGCTGAAGTTAACTCAGAAAATTCAGACAATCAGAACTCAGAAAGTAGTGATTGGAATGCAGATTTTGCTGCCTTTACAAAGCAGTTTCAGAGGTTCTTGAAGAAGAAGAAGAAGTGGAAGTCAAGGACCTCCACATCACGGCCAGTTGATGACTAATATCAAAAGAGAAAATCATCAAGAAAGGAAAGGAGCAGGTCTAAGCCCAGCAAAGCTACAACATCAAAAACTGTTTGCTATTGCTGCAATAGGCCTGGACATGTGGTGGTTGAGTGTCCAGAAAAGAGGAAGGAGTCAGCAGACAGAAAGAAGACTCAACAAAAGGGCAAGAAGGAGAAATCCTTTGTTGCTAAGAAGGAGAAGAGTCATACAGATCAATCCTCCTCAGAGTCAGAATCTGAAGCTGAAGCATACATTGGACTGTATGCAGCTAGTGAAGAAGATGAGGATATGCAATTGCTGAACTCCATCTATGAACAAGAAGACCATCAGTGCATGGGACTGATGGCTGAATCAGAAGACAACAAGTGCCAGGATCAGCCTGGTCCCAGTAAGGTACAAAGTAATTCTAGAATTTCTGATTACAGTACAGGTTCAGAGTCAGATTCATCTTCATCAAGTGATGAGGATGGATCAGAATCTGAAGGAGATATTCATCAGTTGATAGATGAATATGGTGACTTATTGCAGGCACTTAAGAAAAGCAAAAACCTGGCCAAAACTCAGGCTATGGAAATTACAGATCTTAAGATGACTGCATCTGGTTTAGAGAAAAAATTGAATCAAAAATTGAATGAGATTGCCAAGCTGAAAACTATATCTATTATTCAGATGGGTACAATCACATATAAAAATGATCCAATTAAAAGTCTGGAAGTCAGACTTCAAAAGGAGAAAGATCTAGTGGCTTGTTACTCTAAGCCAAAAATCAGTCTTACCCTTAATAGATGAGTTTGTGGCTCAAAAGGGTAAGGCAGGATTAGGCTTTAAAGGTAACACCAGGACTGTCCAATTAAAGAGAAAAGGCAAAGCACCAGTCAAGCCAGTAAATTTTAAAGTGCCTGTAATATTTAGGAAGGTACAAGTGCCTTCTAACAGATATGATCTTGAAAACATTCATGGACATAATAAGACTGATGTTCTGAATAACAAGGGTGTTAATTCCAATAAGTAAGCCATGTTCATAAACCCCATGGTTATAAGAAATCAGTGGGTGTAGCTGCAGCAGAACCAGCACAGAACAGAAATTTTTATGCTAAAAATGTATTTAGACCTAGATACAACAAGTATGAATACTGGTGTTGTGGCAAGACATACCATTTTGCCTTAGACTGTCGGCATAACATAACTGTCAGGAAGAACAACAGTCTACCAGTTAGAAGAGCTGCTGGTAGTTTTGATATGAATGGTGCTAACTTGAACCAAGGACCCAAGACTTACTTGGGTTCTAAGGGAAAGTAATTCTATATTGCAGGAAAGTCCAAGTTGTCATGCCCCTATATGGTACTTGGACAGTGGATGTTCCAGGCATATGACTAGAATAAAGGGCTACTGAAGGAGTACACACCTATCAAGGATGGGCCTAAAGTAATCTTTGGTGGATCTGAAAGAGGAATCATCAAAGGATTTCGTAACATTTCTTCAAACCAAATTACCATCACTCAAGTGGCTTATGTAAAAGGTTTGAAACACAACCTGATAAGCATAAGTCAGCTGAGTGATCTTGGATATGACATTTCATTTGTTAAGAATGGATGTCATATCAAAAGGTCAAGTGATCAAAAGGTCATATTGACTGGGTATAGAAAAAGAAATGTTTATTATCTTGACTTTGTATGTGAGAACAAGGTTTCTCCTATTTATCTTGTAGCTGATGAGAAAGCATCTCATTGTGTCAAATGGCATAAGAGCCTGGCTCATCTTAACTACAATAAAATTGGTCAACTCTTTAGCAAAGAGTTAGTGAGGAATGGTCCTCAAGTTAAGTGTATAAAGGAAGGGATATGTTCAGCTTGTCAAAAGGGCAAGCAGACAAAATCCTTCTTTCATAGCCTTGAAAACAAGGATTAAGTGAGGTGTTTATACCTCTTACATATGGATCTTTTTGGTCCTATGCCAGTTCATAGTCTAGGTAGGAAGGTCTACACTTTTGTGGTTCTAGATGACTATTCTAGATATTCCTGGGTGTTCTTTCTGAGACAGAAATCTGAAACCTCAAGTGTTTTGCATAGTTTTGTCAAACAAATTCAGAATGAACTGAACAGTACAGTGGTCAAAATCAGAAGTGACCATAGCACTGAATTTAGATCTGAAAGTATGACAAGATTATGTGAAGAATTTGGGATTTTCTAAGAATTCTCCTCACCTAGAACACCACAGCAAAATGGTATTATTGAAAGAAAGAATAGGACATTGATTGAGGCTGGTAGAACTCTATTAAGTGACACTTCTCTCCCAGAATATTTCTGGGCTGAGGCAGTCAGTACTGCATGTCATGTGATCAATAGGGCTTCTATTACCAAAAGCCACAAAAAGACACCCTATGAGATCATGAAAGGTAGAAAACCAAATTTATCCTATTTTAGAATCTTTGGTTGTAAGTGTTATATCTTTAACAATGGCAAGTCTTATCTAACTAAGTTTGCTGTCAAATCCCAAGATGGGATATTTGTTGGGTACAGCATCAATAGTAAGGCTTATAGAGTCTACAACTTGACTACTCAAGTTGTAGAAGAATCTGTACATATTGTATTTGATGAAACAAGATTAATCAACAGTGAGTTGCCTCGTAGTTCATGTAGTCCAACAGGTATAAGCAATAGAATGGAAAAGCTTTCCATTGTAGAAGGCACAACTGTAGATGAAGTATTGGAAAATGATGGCTACTGTCCAGGGGGAGTACAAGACTCTCTAGAAGCTGATGACAACCAAGAGGTGCAGCATAATGAAGAAACTGGAGGTGTTCAGCCAGAAGAAAGTCTACCTCCAGCTATAATACATCTAAAGGATCATCCAGCAAATCAAATAATTGGTGATCCAAGACAAGGAGTGCAAACCGGAAGCAAAAACTTGAATACAGTCCTGCACTCAAGCTTTCTATCTCAACTGGAGCCAAAGAAATTTGAAGAAGCTATCCAAAACCAACACTGGATTAATGCTATGCAAGAGGAGCTTAATCAGTTTAGAAGATGCAAGGTCTGGGAGTTTGTTCCTAAACCAAAAGACCACAACATCATTGGTACAAAGTGGATATTTAGGAACAAGTTGGATGAGAATGGAGTTATTGTGAAGAACAAAGCAAGATTGGTTGCAAAAGGATACAGGCAGGAAGAGGGAATAGACTTTAATAAAACATTTGCCCTAGTAGCAAGACTGGAAGCAATCAGGATGTTCCTTGCCTATGCAGCATATCAAGGCTTCAAGATATACCAAATGGATGTGAAATCAGCATTCCTGAATGGTGATCTAAAAGAAGAAGTCTATATAGAGCAGCCATCAGGTTTTGTAGATTCTCTTAAACATGGTTATGTCTATAGACTTAGGAAAGAATTGTATGGGTTAAAGCAAGCCCCAAGGGCTTGGTATGAAACCCTATCTACTTTCCTTATTGAGAACAAATTCTAAAGAGGTAAAATAGACCAAAGTCTATTCCTAAGGGAATCTAAAGGTAAGATAATCTTAGTTCAGATCTATGTAGATGACATAATTTTTGGGTCTACTGAGAACAACCTTTGCAAGAAGTTTGCCAAACTTATGCAAGGGAAGTTTGAAATGAGCAGTATGGAGGAACTTAAGTTCTTCTTGGGACTCCAAGTAAGACAGACTGAAGATGGCTTGTCCATATCCCAGTCTAAGTTCACCAAGGAGTTAATTAAGAAGTATGGTATGGAATCATCCTCCACCATGAGAACCCCTATGGGAACAAGTATGTCTATATGCAAAGATGATACAGGCAAACCTGTAGATGAGTCTTTGTATAGAGGAATAATTGGCTCTCTATTATATCTCACTGCTAGTAGACCAGACATTATGTATGCTACATGTGTCTGTGCTAGGTACCAAGCATGCCCTAAAGAATCACAATATACTGCAGTCAAGAGGATTTTGAGATATCTAAAGGGAACACCTAATCTAGGCCTTTGGTACCTTAGAAATGGAGATTTTCTACTAACAGGTTATTCAGATGCAGATTTTTCAGGCTGTAGAGAAGATAGAAAAAGTACTACAGGTACATGCCAATTCTTGGGAGGAAGGTTGATATCTTGGAGCAGTAAGAAGCAGACTAGTGTTGCAATGTCCACAGCTGAGTTTGAATATGTGGCAGCAGGAAGTTGCTGTGCACAGCTGTTGTGGATTCAACATCAGCTAAGGGACTATGGTATTCAAGTAAGTAGAACACCTTTATTGCGTGATTCTAAAAGTGTTATTTCTATTGCAAACAATCCTGTTTCACATACTAGGACTAAGCATATAGAGATAAGATACCATTTTCTAAGAGAACATGTAGAAAAAGAAGACATCTCATTAGAATTTATTAAAACTGATTTTCAAATTGCAGATGTATTTACTAAGCCTCTGGATGAAACTAAATTCAATAGATTTAAAATTGAATTAGGAATGCTGACCATAGATTAGTTTACCAAAAATTGGCTAAGTAAAATGGTGTCGACACATTCAGTGATAAGGTGTCGACACAGAGAAGTCATGTCGACAATTTAGGGAAATTGTGTCAACACAGAAAATGTGTCGACACCTAAGGGACAAAGAGTCAACACATCCAGAAATGTAGTGTCGACACAAGCAGAGTAATGGTGTCGACACTTATAGATTTTATGTCGACACTTATAAGAAGAGTCGACACAGAATTTCTGATGAACTACTAAGTATCTCCTGTGTCGTCATATCATCAATTGGTGTCGACACATAGTAGTCAGCACTGTGGTCAAGACATTAGAAGTTTGTGTCGACACTTTTCAACAGTGTCGACACTTTTAGACAGTTTTTGCCTGCCTTTTGACCTTCTTTGATTAAAAGGGTATAAATAGGTCAAGAACTTATTCTGTCGACACGCTCACCAGGGTTTCGAGACAAAAATCTTGTGTTGATAATCTCTCTCCTCTCCAATCAAGCTTTCTATTCATTCGAATGCGCCCAAGGTTGAAGACAACATCAATGAAGGATATGAGTTGGTTAGGCATGCATTCGACGATACCGCACTAGAGATCAAACAAGTCATTTCTCTTCTTGCAGATAATGGATTAGAATATCTTGTCTCTGAACCTACAAAAATATGGAAGAAAGAAGTATTCGAGTTCTATACTGCTGCATCAATGGACTCCACTGGATTGAAGATCAAATCCACTGTTCATGGAGAAAAGGTCAAGCTGTCTCAGAAGAGATTGAGCAAGATTCTCCATCTTCCAAGAATACATGATGAGGAAGAGGTCCCAGCCTCAAGGACCAGGGAGGCGCTTCAATGGTGTGGATTGGATCCAACCATAAAGATAGGAGATGCTATAAACAGAAAAGGCATGAATCATCAAGGGAAATTCCTTTCAGAAATAGTAGGTAAAGTGATCTTATGTAAACTAGGTGGCCATGATAGGATATCATCCTATATGTTCAGCCTGATGACAAGGGTAATCTTTAAGATTCAAACAAATTGGTCTGCAGTACTATTTGATAAGATAATAGAAGGAATCAAGAAGCCAAACTTGGCTAGGATCATGAGTCTATACCTGGCTGGAATAATTCCAGAGGTGATGCAACAGATTCCTGGAACAAAGATAAATCACATGAGAAGAATGGACATAAGGTTATTCTCAAGATGGGATAGAGTTCTTTCAAAGGAGATGCCTGATGTGGACAGGCAAGAGCCTGCAGCAAAATCCCCAGTGCATGACATTTCTGAGCATGGTCATGAGGATGAATAAGAACAGGAAGCACAAATTAGAGAACTGGTTCAGGATCAGACTAAGACTACCCAAGTTCAGGAAGAGACTATATCTACACAGGTGCAGGGGGAGAAAATTACTGCACAGTTGCAGGGGGAGCCACATTCTGAACAGGTGCAGGAGGAAGAAAGAATCAATTTATCAGAAGACTTAGTTTTTCAAACTGATCTTGATAATTCTGGAGTTGCTGCTACTGCTGAAAAAGTACTATCTCCTGTTCTCACACAACAAGAATTCACTCTTGAAGAGTTGTTCCTGATCTTGGAGGAGCAGCAGATAAAATGGAGACTCTAAGATTTGAGGGAGAGCAAGTAAGGTTTGAGGGGGAGCAGGTTAATATTGAGGAGGAGCAACATGGAGCTGAGAAAGAAATTTCTTCCACTCCTCAAGAGAGAGTTAATATTTAAAGTTCTTCAGAGTCAGAGCATGAAGAAGTCAGGGAGGCCAAAAAAAGAAAACTTATGGTCTTTAAGAGAAGAAGTCAAAGCTATAAGAAGGCTCTCCAAACAACTACTCCACATTCTACTCCTGAGATTGATTACAACAAGTACTTTGTTGACTTACAAGTCAAATTTGATGAGCAGAGATTGCTTCTAGAAAAATATGTGGATGACAGACAAAAGGCTCTTCAATTTGATATAGCCCAAGAGATAAAGTCTATCAGATTTGAGGTCAATAAGAATAAAAAGGAGATGACAGATTGCTTCCACAAGGGAGGCAATGCCGTGGTATTTCTTGCTAAGCAACAAGAAGAAATAAAGAAGCAAGTGGATGAGATTGCAGTCAAACAAGGCTATATCCTTGAAAATCAAATAAGAATGAATGATAATTTGACTGAATCTCACAATGAGATAGTCATTGAGTTAAAAAATGTTGTTACTGGAATGACTGATCCAAGAACTAAAGAAATGGAAGACTATGATAAGAAGCTACAGGCTGCCCTAGATTCAGTTAAAACTATAATCACTTCATTTGAGAAGTTAATTAGTGACAAGCTCCAAAAGTTAAAGCCATTCTTTAAAGATGGAATCAATTACCTGGATGGGCAAATAAGATTTCAAAAAGAGGACTTAAGAGATCATATGACCAGAGAAGTCATAAAGTGGGAGGGGGTATTAGTCTATGCTGGATCTGATCATGCCAAATGGGTAACCAACAGCATAAGAGCCACTTTGGGATATCCACCCTTATGTGATGATGATAATAAGGCTGAGTTAGGGGTGCAACCAAATCTACTTGAAGGTGATCTACCTAAGGTTGCCCAAGTCATTTACCCTCCTGCAGATATTAAAATGGTTCATCAACAAGTTGATTCTATGTACAGCCCTCCTCTGCCAGTTACAAATATTATTATTGAAAAGGTAGATATGCCAGAAGCTGGCCTGAAAGCTCAGCAAGATGCACTATTATCAAAGAAAAGATTTAGAGAGCAAGCAAAATTAAAGCCAGACTTTGAGTAGTGGAGCCCCACTTCAAGGAATATCATTCTAACTGCCTGGAAAGCTGTAAAAGATCAAGTACATGAAAGGGGAAAATAGTATAATGAGCAAGAATGACAAAAGTATGTGGCAAGGCAGGAGGACATAGTTCAACACAGGAGAAAGGCTAAGATGGGAAAGCTACCTCCTGATACTCAAGAACCTAGTAAGTATTTCCCCAAGCCCTTTCATTATTTTGAAAGGCAAAGGATCAAGGCTGAAGCACAAAAGAAAGCTGAGTTGAAATGCAAGAAGCCTATTGAAGATACAGAACCTATTGTGCAGGCTCAGATTAAATCTGGCAAAGGGATTGTCATCAAGGAGCCAGTCCAGCCTTAGTCTAAGCTTTACTAGTTATTTTTATCCAAAAACTATGTAATTGTTAGTTTGTTAAAGAAATCAATGTAAACATCTTGTAACAAACATTTTTGAGTTTATATACAAAACATTGTTTTGTGATCATTTTCTTTTACATCTTAATTCTGTGGTGTAACAATGATATGTGTTTTGTTATAGTACCCTGTAATATAATGCTTATATACATCATCAGGTTTATTTTCTAAGTGGTGTATATCATTGGCTAAAGGGTTATGACTTCTCCAAATATGGGGAGATTGTTGGGTACATTGGAAAAGGTGTACCTGATTTGGAGAAGCCTCACTTAGCTCAATGATATACATCAAGGTGTATTTGATGTTATTTTGAGCTTATATGTACAGGTTAAGAATGTGTTAGAATGCAGGAAAAAGATTCTAAGTCCATATGTCGACACCTGAGGAAGCAGTGTCGACACTTCAGTAAGATTGTGTCGACACTTGGAAATGGCTGTGTCGACACTTCAGTGAGTTTGTGTCGACACCGGGAGGCAGTGTCGACACACAGAAGATTATAGTCGACATCAAATGTGTCGACACTAGGAGGCTGTATCGACACACAGAGGCAGAGTCGACAACAACTGTGTCGACACCTGGAGGCAGTGTCGACACACGCTATGTTCTGAGTCTACATCAACTGTGTCAACTCACAGAACTTGTGTCGACACACAGCTGAGTCTAGACCAAGTTGATTGCTGATGAATGTGAAGTGTTTGTGTCGACACAAATAATCAGTGTCGACACATTCTCAAAATGCAGTGTCAAGAAGCTGTGTCGACATCAAGGCAGCTTTGTCGACATCACCAAAGGCTGTGTCGACACTTAAGTCACTTGTGTCGACACATATTGACAAATGCTCTCGACACTTTATGACAGTCAGTCTCGACGCTTTGCTGATAAAGACAAAGGCTCAAGAACTGTTTGAAGACTTGACAAATGTGAGTTACAACAGGTTTACTGAAGCTGTCAGACTTGTCAGAAGTTAGTTATAAACCGGATCAGCCGGTTACCATGGATGAAGTCTATAAATAAATGGATTCAGAAGAAGAATAATAATACACACAACTAACACACCTATTGTGAGGTTGATCTCTGATCAATAAAGTACAAGTCACAATGAAGAAGATCTTCGTGAGAAGATCTAAGAAGACGTTCTGAAGTAGTTTTCTATTCAGATTCAGTCTAAGTTGAATTCAATCAAGAATTCAGAAGTATCTTCAAGAGGTTTGGATAGAGAGAGATCCAGCTATTTGAAGTCAAGAAGGAGACATTCACAGGTCTCTCAAGAAGCAGATACTGAACTTATCTGTCAAGAAGATTCAGATCTATTTCTAAAGTCTAAGAAGGAAGCTGCCAGTCAGTTATATTCAAAGGAAATGAACCCAACTAAGTTCAGATTCAAGAAGCTTTGAAGAAAGCTATGATAAAGTTGATTTCAGCCATCAGCCTCTTCAAGAAGCTGATCAAGAAAGTTCTTATCCCTTCTCTCTCAACAGGGGTAAGAGATTATAAAATTCCTTATCAAATTCTATAGGATCTATTCATAGATCTGAGTTGTACTCCTATTTTATAAAGGCTGAGTGTAGGAGATCTATTCTCTGAGTGGTAGGGCTGTTTATGCCTGAGTTGTAGGAGAAGGTATTCTCTGAGTTGTAGGCCTTGTGGCAAGGCTGAAGTAGGGTTGTTTATGCCTGAGTTGTAGGAGAAGGTATTCTCTGAGTTGTAGGCCTTGTGGCAAGGCTGAGGTAGGGCTTGTTAGCCTGAGTTTTATGAATGTGGAGACATTCTGAGTTGTAGGAATCCTTCTGAATTCTGAGCTAAAGGAAGAATTAGGCCGACTCTAGCATACTGCTAGATAGGTGAAGGGGGAAAAGTGGATGTACCCAGACATTGGTGAACCACTATAAATCTGTGTGCAATCTGTGATGTGTGTATGATTTTGATTGTTGTGCTGTGTTAGCTGTAGAAATATCTGATTAACTCAAAGAACTGTAGTTATTTTCTGCCTTAAGTTAAATCAAGGAAAAGTACCTATTCACCCCCCCCCCTTCTCTAGGTGTTTAGGTGGTCTTGAAAGTAAAACTATCAATTAGATTGTGGAGAAATTAGGAGTTTTGATCTTTATGGTATAGCTCATATGATGAGAAAAAGGGACTGAAATATTCTAAGGAAAAAGCGTTGAGACCAGTCAACGCTTTCGTTGAGTAAAGTGTTAACTCGTCGAATGATGTCGTTGAGTGTGTTGAGTTGACTCACTGATTCGTCGAGTATTAAGTGTTGATTCGTCGACTATCGCACTTAAGCGTTGAGTGCGTTGAATCCACTCAGCGATTCGTTGAGTAAAGGAGTTTACTTGACGATTCTGGGTCTTAGGCGTTTAGTGCGTTGAGTACACTCAACGCCTTCGTCGAGTAAAGAGTTTACTTGGCGAATCTGGCACTTAGGTGTTGAGTGTATTATATTCACTCAATGCCATTCGACGAATCTGGCCTAAGGCATTGAGTGCGTTGAGTGCACTCAATCATTCAATGATCAAGTGTTGATTCGTCGAGTATGGCGCAGAAAGAGTTGAGAGCTTTGAGTCCACTCAATGCCTTCGCATAGTCAAGCGTTGACTCAGCTGAGGATGGCGTTGAGTTCGTCGTATTTGTTATAAGATACTCAACGATTTGACGAGTATAAATTGATACTCGACGATTCGTCGTATATCCTGTAGATATTTGACGATTCGTCCAGACAAACTGTTGCCTGGCCAAAGGTCTATTTTGCCTAAGTCCTGGGTCTGCGATTGGTGACGGGCTATTTTGTTTACTCCCTTTGGGTATAAATAGAAAACATTAGGGCTTGAATTGTACATGCGATTATTCTTTCTGTCTAGGCACACGAGCCGTCACTATGCAAAAGAACGGAAGCCCTAAAAGCCGACGGAAGCGTTCTGCCGATCTCGTCGCTGACCCCGATCCAGATCCCGGCGAGTGTCGTCACTGCCTCTCCTTCAACAAACCTAGCAGTCTGTAGAGACACTGAGTGTCCTTACCCGACCTAGAACTTGTGCGACAAGTTGTTACGGGTTCTCCTGATCGTGTGGATTACTATAGAGGTTCAGATATACTTCTTGTGCTCAAGACTCAAGCCTCTTAGTGACTGGCTGGATATTTATAGAGCATCTAGGTTGAGTTTAGACTCAATCCCTCAAAGGTAATTTTATTACAGCATGCTTTACTTCTTGATTCATGAATATTGCTAGATCCAAACTCGTTTGGGTTTTTCTTGTTCTTATTTCCACTGCGTGCACAAGTGTTGTGACATCCCCAAAAACCTAACAGTAATATCAGAGCCAGGTTGCCGGTAATATTCATTGTTTCAGAAGTTGCTAAATCCATGGTGTGTAGATTTGGAGATTTAGAAGTGTTCTAAATGCCGAATCTAGTCTTGGATCTTCCCAAGAACGCATGCGATTTCCTTAAAGTTTATTCTTTAACAGTAACTGGCACGTTGTTAGTTATTGAAACTAAGCATGTGTTAGATTTTGAATCTCACATGAAGTGACGAGCTTGTCTACTGTGTAAGTGGAGATGGTGTTGCTCATGTCCAGTGCATGTAGGTCTGAAGATTTAGAAATGTTCTTGATGTTCAGACTTAGCCTAGTTCATCAAGTGTTAATGATCTTCTTGTGCACATCTGGGATGCATTTGGATTATGTTGCTGTTTTTTATTTTACTTGATGTGCACACTAGTTAAGTGCTAACTGTGATTAAAGAGTTAATCGAATATTAAAATCCCTTAAGCAATATTAAGTATTTAGATGCCTTCCGATGGATGCCACTCTTCCTGCCTCGATCGATGGAATGTGGGCTTGCCAAAGTAAGGTGTATTAATCTATATTGGTAAGGGTGTGAGCAGATAATTGTGATATCCCACTGTCGACATTGAGTCAAGCTTAATTGGGTGACCTCAAAGGTTGAGTGCCTAGAGGCATGGGGTTGGCATGCACCATATGATGGATGTGAATAAAGAGTTATTCACCAGCCATACAAGAATTGTATAGTGATGCAATTAGCAAGCGTTGCCTACCTAAATAGCTGCATTATGAGAGAAAAGCCAAAGTTGACTCATAGTGTTAGTGAAATATGGATCTTGTCCACTATAAGAGTTACTCGCATAAACTCTTTGAATTGATATTGAGGGTTATCAGTTTGATAAAAATAGTGGGAGTTATTTTGATTAAAGTACAAATCGAAAGAATAAAATTATATTTCAAAATGTAGTACTAATTTGCTTTTCTTGTATCCTTGTAGAATTTCCATGGCAAGTGGTTCACACTCCACCCTGTACCTCTTAACCATCTTTGAGAAAGAAAAGCTGAGTGGGACTAATTATTTGGAATGGTACAGAAACCTGAGAATTGTTCTCAGGCAAGAGTGTAAGCTCTATATTTTGTAAGAGGTATCCCCTGATGAGCCTGCCGGGAATGCGTCCCGTACTGATAAAGATGCTTACAAGAAGTATCTAGACGACTCCTTAGACATTGAATGTCTCATGCTTGCGAACATGAACTCTGAGCTCCAAAAGCAACACGAGAGCATGGGTTGCAAGGAAATTGATGTGCATCTCAAGAAAATATTTCAAGGGCAAGCTCGTTAAGAGAGATTCAATGTCACCAAGGCATTGTTCCAGTGCTAGATGGGAGCTCGGGACCTAGTAGGTACTCACCTACTCAAGATGAGTGGGTATATTGAGAACCTTGAAAGACTAGAGTCTCCTCTGGGCCAAGAGTTGGCCATAGACCTGATCCTGCAATCATTGTCGGACAGTTATGAGTAGTTTATCTTAAACTATAACATGAATGAAATTGAAAAGACACTGCCCGAGCTCCTAGGTATGTTGTGAACTTCCGAGATAAACATGAAGAAGGCCAAGCCTGCTATCCCCATATTGATGGTGCATAAAGGCAAGGCCAAGGGCTTCAAGAAGATGAAGGCAGGACTTAAGTCTGGACTAGAGCCCAAGTCGTCGGCACTAAAAAAGAAAGGCTTGATGAAAGAGGGAAAGTGCGACCACTGTGTAAGGTTGGACACTGGAGGAGGAACTATCCTTCTTATGTGGAGGGTCTGCATAAGTTGAGAGGAGGTATAACTTTCGCTTCAGGTATATATGTTATAGAGATAAACCTTTCTGCTCCTTCATCCTGGGTATTAGATACCGGATGCGGTTCTCACATTTGTATAAATGTGCAGGAACCGGGAAGGAGAAGATTGTTGATTAAAGGAGAAGTGGACCTGTGCGTTGGCAATGGAGCAAGAGTTGCTGCTATTTCCGTGGGGGTTTATCATCTTGCTTTGCCTAGTGAGCTTGTAATAGAATTAGATAATTGTTATTTTGTTCCTTCCATAACTAGAAACATTATATCCATTTCATGTTTGGACATGGTGGGTTTTTCTTTTATTATTATGAACAATTATTGTTCAATATTTAAGAATGATATTTGTAATGGTGTAACCCAAATATTTAATGTTCTGTATGTTTTGAACTTAGACCATCTGATCTATAATATTGAAAATACTAAAAGACTAAGAACAAATGACTCGAACCCTACGTACCTTTGGTACTGTAGTTTGAGTCATATAAATGAGAAACGCATATCCAAGCTCCATAAAGATGGAATCTTGTTTGTTAGGCAAGATGACTAAAGTCCCTTTCACTAGCTTCAATGAGAGGGCTGATGATCACTTGGGTATAGTACATAGTGATGTATGTGGACCCATGAGTTCTATGGCTAGAGGTGGGTACTTCTACTTTGTTACATTTACTGATGATTTTAGTAGATACGGATATGTGTATCTTATGAAGTGCAAATCCGAGACCTTGGAAAAGTTGAAAGAGTTTAAAAATGAAGTAGAGAACTAATTGGGTAAAAAGGTTAAAGCACTCTGATTTGATCGAGGTGGTGAATACCTAAGTCGTGAGTTCCGTGATCATCTGATAGAGTGTGGTATTGTATGACAACTCACTCCACCTAGAACACCACAGCATAATGGTGTGTCTGAGCGGAGGAATTGAACCTTATTAGACTTGGTGCGATCGATGATGAGTCATGCAGAGTAACATCCTAATTCGCGTTAGGCCCCCTCACACGAGTTCTGAGTCAAGAGACTTGACTCGGGCTCGGGGCGCACTGGCAAAAGGTGTCAAGTGTGTTGAACGGAGTGATGGGTTGAGTGATATCCGATGAATTCATCGAGAATGCCCGGATATACCCACCGATCGTCGATAATGATGACCGATCGTCGAGTATCGCTGACTGATACTCAACGCACTCAACGCCAGGATTTCCGATAAAATGGTCAAGGGAAATTCGTCGGGAATCATTGTTGATACCCGACGAATTCATCGAGAATACCCGGATATACTCACCGATCGTCGAGAATGATGACCAATCGTCGAGTATCACTGACTGATACTCAACGCACTCAATGCCAGGATTTCCGATAAACTGGTTAAGGGAAATTCGTCGGGAATCATTGTTGATACCCGACAAATTCGTCGAGAATGCCCGGATATACCCACCGATCATCGAGAATAATGACCGATCGTATAGTATCCCTGACTGATTCTCAACACACTCAACGCTAGGACTTCCGATAAACTGGTTAAGTGAAATTCATCGGGAATCATTGTTGATACCCGACGAATTCGTCGAGAATGCCCGGACATACCCACTGATCGTCGAGAATGATGACCGATCGTCGAGTATCGCTGACTGATACTCAACACACTCAGCGCCAGGATTTCTGATAAACTGGTTAAGGGAAATTCGTCGGCAATCATTGTTGATACCCGACGAATTCGTCAAGAATGCCCGGCTATACTCGCCGATCGTCGAGAATGGAAGATGATTCCCGCCGAATTTGACTTGTGCGTTTTTCTGCCAAGACAGATTCGCTGGCTTGTACAGGCGGACTGGTACGGACTTCGGGATTCGTGCTGGATGATCCCTTGGACCGGTCATTTCAAATAAGACCTAATTTGGGCGGTCCAATCAGAAAGTGACACATGGCGAAGTGACATAACCCTAATGCGCTAATATAAATAAGAAGCAAACGGAACCCTAGCCGTCACTCCGATCAGCCGAGCCCTTACCCGCGCAAAACCATCAGGAGAGAAGCCGATCGCTGGAGTTGGAGCTCTGGAGGAGGAAAGGCTTGCTGGAGCCAGCCATACTTTGGAAGAGGAGAAACGCCATCGCCGTCGAGGAGGAAAGGATGCCGTGAAGGAGGATGACTAGATCCATGGCCGTGAATGATGGTATCGCTGGAAATGAGGTAAGCTTCCTCCCCTCTCCCTTGGTGCTAGATCTGTAGTTAATATTTTAGGAGAGATATCTACTCCATAGAGTCTTGATGGTGAAGAGGAGATTTCTTAGGGAAAAGTCATGCTTAGGTCGTTTTCTAGGCTTAGTCTCCTCCAACCTCTTCATCCTTCAAAGTGGAGATGAGAGAGTTATTCGTGGAGATGTACAGTTTTGTGAGGGTGAATAAGGGTGTACGAATTTCTGGAGGAGTTTTTGGGAGATTGGTGCAAGGAGGAAGATGAACGGATGCCGTTCATCTCACCTTAAGATGCGTGCAGAAATCTGATTTCTGCACGCAGCGATCTTTGTGGCCAGTTTCGGAAGAGTTCTGGTCATATATGGGTTTTCGAGTCAACATGAAAGTCGTAGCCCTCGAAATTATCTTTCCAACGAGTGGTTGCAAGTTTCCAGGCGATACATATAGCTTCAGGAAAGTCAGTTCGAATCTGCTGCGATTGGGGGAAATTCCACCCAGGAAATCTGTATCCTGTACGCAGCAGGCTTCGAATGAATTTATGGTGTGATGCGATCAGATCTGGGATTTTGAGTAAACACAAAAGTTGTAGACCTTAAAATTATCTTTCAAACGAGTGGTTACACGCAATCGCTGTATTCCTGTAGCCACGGGAATCCTTGGTCGAAGTTGCTGCCTGGATTAAGGTTGTACCTAAATTCTGGGCTGTGTAATGTGGAATTCGATTTAGTGGAATTTAATGTTGCGATCCAACTCGAGATTTGGGTGAACTCTTTTTACATAATCATCATAGCGATATGATAGGTTGATGTTATAAATTTGAATTCGTATAACGGGTTGTGGACAAGCTTAATTTAAGGAATGAGCCTGATATAAATTGGTAGATGTATATTGGTGCCATTATCTATTCATATTGAATTCATTTGGAAGGGCATATAAATGATTTAACTATGGCCATGATGTATGTTGAATGGATAGAAGGGAATTAGAAATCCAATGCTTAGAGTGTCGTCTCCCTACGGGTAGCGTTGTGAAAGTTAACAAGTGCAGTGTTGACCGTCACTAGTTGGAATGAGGTTGAGATGAGTAAAGTTGGACGGTTGGGCTTGGTCCTCGGTGTTCACGTCCTGAGACTCCTTCCGTATTTGATGGATGTTTGGGCTTGGTCCTCGGTGTTCACATCACGAGGCTCCTTACATGCCACGATATTGTGGAATTGCATGTGGTGTGAGTTGACACGCGGTGTCGTAATCCCGGGTTAAGGATAGTGTGGCAGGTCTACGGGCTCGCCAATCGTCACACCGATGGGGGTTGACCGTTAGACCTTGGGAGGTTGGGCTTGGTCCTCGGTGTTCATGTCCTGAGGCTCCTTCCGTGCCAAATGAACGGTTGGGCTTGGTCCTCGTGCTCACTTCCGAGGCTCCTTCCAAGTCATACTTTAGGCCAGTTCGGGGCTAGGATCTTGTGCACATTCACCCAAGAGAATCCGCTGAGTCGTAGTATGCGTGTGAGCTCCGCTGTTGTGTTCTTAGCGTTGAGGAGTACGAAGGCCTAGGCCAGGTAGTGTGGAGACCAGCCTAGTAGTGGAGATGCCCGCTCTACTATCACCGCTTGGCCACGACGGTTGACGCCTGAGAGGTTAGCTACCTGTTCGAATAGTGGGAACTATAAGTCTATGTCGACATAGCGATTGCATGTGCTTGATCATGGGTGTATGATTGCATTGCATACATAGCATTGCACTTCATTACATACACAAGACCCTCATCATAGAAGTTTGTATGGGCACTCCTATACAATGAGTTACTTACTTCTGAACGACCCTCAACTTATATGCTTGTATGGGCATCCATATAAGTTGAGTTACTTACTGTTATAACATTATACTCTCTTGATGCTGTAGATGGTAGAATTGTAGAATAAGAGGTTGCTCATTTATACACTACTTCTATTGCTACTTATGACATGTATACTTACTTAAGCTGCTTGTACTACTATTTTATATATATTGTACCTATTCCTTTCTCCGCCCAGTGTCGAGGAGTCGCCGGGTGAGCGGATGTGAAGCCACTTAGTCTTTATGACTAACGGTTGCTACGTCTTCCTTTTTAGGAGGAAACCCCGCAGGTGGAGCAGCAGGTCTTGCAGCTGGACATCCAGGCCAGGACGATAGGGTCGGAGGGGACGGTACCGTCGCTACCGTCGGTTACATATGTGAGTGAGAGAGATTTTATTGTAGTCCTTCGGGGCAATTCTATTTACATACTCTGATTATGTAGAAGCTTGTTTAGCTTCTCTTTTGCTGTACTTATGGACTTATGCTTAGTGTGGATTGACTTCTTTATATTATTATGGTTGGGTTGGCATTTATATGTTGATATTGGTTGTAGCCGGCAGAATAGGCGTCTTGTGGTACAGGCTAGCCCGAGTGTTAGTGTTACCGTAAGGCGGCTGTTCTGGGCATAAGACCTCTCTCGTGCCGTGTTTTGTGTTCCGAGAGGGGGGTTTTACAAATGGTATCAGCTTGCTACGATCCTCAAAGGAGAAAGTCACTTAGCAATGGTGCCACCCCCGTTTGATTAGTCAGTTTGGGGACAAACTGACTTAGCGGAAGCAGTGGTGTGCCCATATGTAATTCACACTAAGTTGTCCATCTTTGGCCTTAGATTAGCCAACCTAACCTTAGGTTTGTACCCTATGTGTAGATCCCAGCACATGCTGAGCCAGTGAGGGGCACCCCCGCCCCATCCGTACATACACAATTCCAACAATCAGAGTTGGGGAAGACGCTCACAGCTATTTTGGACGCCTTTAGGTCCCAATCTCAGCAGGCACCTTACAACAATAGGGTCCGGGATCTAGTTGGTTAAGCATTTTCCGAGCTCTCTCCCCTCCCGCTTATATTGGGACAGAGTCGGCGGTGCGTACGGAAGAGTGGCTCGACACTGTACAAGAATTATTGGCAGGAATAAGATGCCCAAACAACATGGCGGTGACCTTTGTGGTGACACTCTTAGAGCTGCATGCCAAAAGGTGGTGGAAGTCCCTCATGGGCTCCACTTTTCATGGAAGAGTGTACACGGACATTAGTTGGAGCGAATTCTCTGAAGCCTTCTTAGAGCATTTCATCCCCTCGGTCGCTCGGTATGGTCTTGAAGAGAGATTTTTGCAACTAAAGCAAGGGTCAAAGTCGGTGACAGAGTACCAACGGGAGTTTCAGCACTTGTCTAGATTCGCTGACTCTTATGAGTTGGATGATAGAGGGTACGCCAAAAGATTCTACAAAGGCTTGCGAGATCCCCTAAGGCAAGCCCTTTTGTTTATAGCGGACTCTAGTCTGGTAGAGATTATTGATATGGCGAAGAGATTGGAAGCGGACCACTTGGGAAGTGGTAAGAGGCCAGCGGAGGGCGTGATGGAAGCCGGCCCCAACAACAGAAGGAGATTTGACAATAGAAGAGGAAGAGGATATCGGAGAGGTGGCGGGCGTTTCCCCCAGAATTTTAGAGAGGAGCGCTTGGTTCCGCAACTGCCAGCATTACCTCCACCTCAATAATTTCAGCAACACGGCGGAAGGTAGGAACGGGTGTGCTTTGAATACAACCAACAGGGCCACATTCGACGCTACTGTCCGCAACTGTTTGGAGATGAGCCTCTTGCTTTCCCTCCAGCAGCCCCTCGGGAGCGAGGGTATGTGCGTGGTCAAGGACGTGGACCACGAGGAAGAAACCCCGGACCCGCTCGGGATCAGATGTATGCCTTAGATATGACTCAAGAGCGGAATCCTCAGGAGATGATTGCAGGTACGATTTGAATTAGCCATTTTGCTTCCAATAGTGGTTTAAGATATACTAGACGTCTAGCTTGAGTATTAATAATGAGACTTAGGCACCATGATGGTCGGCGGGAAACCGGCTTATACGTTATTTGACATCGGTGCCTCACATTCTTTCGTGTCTGAAGACTTCATCAAGGATATACACGGAGTGCAATATTTCACTGGTATTGCTCGAAGAGTATGCCTCCCAGACAGATTTGAGATGACGGCAACCGCGAAGTGTGAGTTGGAGATAACCATTGTGGGAAAGACCTTTGATACCCCCGCCACAATTTTGAGAATACCAGAATTCGACCTAATTCTGGGCATGGCATGGCTGGATTGGCACCATGCAAGAATCGACTGTGCGGAGAAGAAAATCTATTTGAGACATGGAGACACTGATGTAATCTTCCAAGGTATAAATTTCGCACCACGATTATTGTTATCCTCAATCCAGACCTTGAAAGCTCATATGAGAGGAGATGAAGTCTACATGATATGTTTCGAACTGAAGGAGGTAAGGGTAGATGTGAAGGATGTGCGGGTAGCACAGGATTTCCCTGAGGTATTTCCTGAGAAATTACTAGGGTTACCCCCACATAGAGAAGTGGATTTTCAGATTAAGCTTGTATCAGGAGCTAAGCCTATTTCCAGGACCCCTTATCGAATGGCCCCAAAAGAACTCGCGGAATTTAGAGTTCAACTGCAGGAGTTGGTAGAATCAGGGTTTGTTCGCCCCAGCTCATCACCTTGGGGAGCCCCTATTCTATTCATTAAGAAGAAAGATGGAACCTTGCGTTTATGTATAGACTATCGGGAGATCAACCGACTGATGGTACGGAACACCTATCTGTTACCTCGGATCGATTAGTTGTTCGATCAACTGGTGGGAGCGCATTGGTTCTCCAAGATGGATTTGCGCTCGGGCTATTATCAATTGAGAATACAAGAGGACGATATCCAGAAAACGGCTTTCAGCTCAAGGTACGGATTATATGAGTTTATGGTGATGCCGTTTGGGCTCACAAATGCCCCATCAGCTTTCATGAGCTTGATGAATAAAGTGTTTGAGGCCTATCTAGATGTCTTTGTCATTGCGTTTATTGACGACATCTTAGTCTACTTTAAGACAGAGGAAGAGCATGTCGGGCATCTGGCCTTAGTTCTGGAAAAGTTAAAAGAGCACGCCCTGTTCGCCAAGTTTAGTAAGTGTGAATTCTGGCTTAGGGAAGTGGCTTTCTTGGGTCATGTAATTAGTGGGGCTGGACTAGCTGTGGATTCGTCCAAGGTGTGTGCCGTTAAGGAGTGGTTACCCTTGAAGTCAGCGGCCGATGTGAGGAGTTTTCTTGGACTTGCCGGATACTACCATAAGTTCGTAAAAGGATTCTCCAAGATTTCCCTCCCGCTTACTTCTTTGACAAAGAAAGGTGTGCAATTTGAGTGGACACCCCAATGTGAAGCGGCATTCCAGGAATTGAAGGATAGACTCACCTCCGCCCCCATCTTTGTCCTGCCGTCTGGGAAGGAAGGATTTCAAGTTTACACGGACGCGTCTTATCAAGGGTTGGGAGCGGTGTTGATGCAGTACGAGCACGTGATTGCTTATGCTTCAAGACAATTGAAGAAGCATGAAATCAATTACCAGGTGCATGATTTAGAGCTAGGAGCAGTGGTGTTCGCCTTGAAGGTATGGAGGCATTATCTATACGGCGTCCACTGCGAAATCTTCTCAGACCATAAAAACTTGAAGTACGTTTATACCCAGAAGGAGTTGAACCTAAGACAACAGCGGTGGTTAGAGTTTCTATACGATTATGAGTTCACCTTAAACTACCACCCCGGAAAGGCAAACTCTGTAGCCAATGCATTGAGCAGGAAAGTACCCGGCTCGAGCCCAGAGTCTCGGTTGATGAGCATGGAATTGGCGCGGATGATTGAGGAGATGGATATTACATTGGTATTTAAGGCTCCTTCGGCAAGAAAAAACGGAGTACTTATACAGCATGAGCATAGTTTGTGATATCCGGGACCGGATCTGAGTGGAGCAAGGATTGGATGCGGCTCTGACCCCGGCACTCAAGTTGATCGAAGACGGGGCTACAGACGAGTACACACTAAAGGACGGCCTCGTTTACTTTCGCGGCCTGCTCTACATTGCCAAAGGCGGTAAAATCCGGGAGGATATCTTGAGAGAGGCACATTGCTCTCAATATTCAGTGCGGCTGGGAATTTCAAAGATGTACGCTGGCTTACGAAAGACGATGTGTTGGCCAGGAATGAAGAAGGATGTCTGATACTTTGTCATGCATTCTGATGCCTGCCAAAGAGTGAAGGCGGAGTGCAGGAGCCCCGGTGGCCTGTTGTAGTCGTTGCCAATCCCCGAGTGGAAGTTCGAGGATATTTCCATGGACTTCATACATGGGCTACCTCGCTCCCGCTCAGGAAATGATTCAGTGTGGGTGATCGTTGATCGCCTGACGAAAGTTGCCCGGTTCATTCCTATAAAGAAGGAGGCTCATGTGGATGTCTTAGTATGCCTTTTCCTGGAGCAGTTTGTACAGTATCACGACGTACCTAAGACGATAGTTTCGGACCGTGATGGTCGCTTTACCTCACAGGAGTGCAAGGCGGTACAGGCGTATTTGGGCTCGCGCCTGACCTTCAGCACCGTATTTCATCCTCAGACGGACGGGCAGTCTGAGCGGACCATCCGAACATTGGAGGATCTGTTAAGGTTGTGTGTGATAGATAGGGGAGAGCTGTGGGAAAGACTCTTGCCCTTAGTGGAATTCTCCTACAACAACAGCCATCAAGCTAGCATTGGCATGGTACCCCATGAAGCCCTATATGGAAGGAGGTGTAGAACCCCCTTGTCTTGGGGGCAAGATGAAGACCCGAAGACTTTGGGTGTTAAATATATAGATGACACGGATGCGGTGGTTAGGTTGATACGGGATTGTATGCTAGAGGCTCAAAGTCGGCAGGCGAAGTATTACAATGCAAGGCACCGTATGGTGGAATTTCAAGTGGGTGATAAAGTGTTCCTAAAAATCCGGTCGATGCATGGAGTGTCACGGGTGCGGGGAGTGAAGAAGCTCAGCCCACGGTATGTTGGGCCCTATGTCATATTGGAAAGGATTGGCCCTTTGGCCTATCGGCTGGAGCTACCATCCGAGCTAGAGAATCTCCACGATGTGTTCCATATATCGTCGCTTTGGACGGCGCTGTTGCGGACCGAATAATACATCCCACAACTGATGGTACTGTGGCGTCGGACAGATCTGTGCGACTGGAGCCGGTGCGGATCGTTGATAATGAGATAAGAGCCTTGCGCCGCAAAAGTGTTCCCTTGGTAAAAGTGCTATGGTTAAATCATGGGAAGGACGAATTCACATGGGAGCCGATGGATTTGATGCAAGTACGCTACCCGGAGTTGTTTGCTTCAGGTAGTTTTATTTAAAAGCATATGTTATTTTTGTATGCTTTACTCCCCATAGCCTCAGCCTGATTTCGGGGATGAAATCTTTTTATTTTGTTTATAGGATTTGTAATGTCCCAATTCGCGCTAGGCCCCTCGCACAAGTTTTGAGTAAAGAGACTTGACTCGGGCTCGGGGCGCACTAGCAAAAGGTGTCAAGTGTGTTGAACGAAGTGATGGGTTGAGTGATATCCGATGAATTCATCGAGAATGCCTGGATATACCCACTGATCGTCGAGAATGATGACCGATTGTCGAGTATAGCTGACTGATACTCAACTCACTCAACGCCAGGATTTCCGATAAAATGGTCAAGGGAAATTCGTCGGGAATCATTGTTGATACCCGACGAATTCGTCGAGAATACCCGGCTATACTCACCGATCGTCGAGAATGATGACCGATCGTCGAGTATCGCTGACTGATACTCAACGCACTCAACGCCAGAATTTCTGATAAACTGGTTAAGGGAAATTCGTCGGGAATCATTGTTGATACCCGACGAATTCGTCGAGAATGCCCGGATATACCCACCAATTGTCGAGAATGATGACCGATCGTCGAGTATCGCTGACTGATACTCAACACACTCAACGCCAGGACTTCCAATAAACTGGTTAAGGGAAATTTGTCGGGAATCATTGTTGATACCCGACAAATTTGTCGAGAATGCCCGGACATACCCACCGATCATCGAGAATGATGACCGATCGTCGAGTATCGCTGACTGATACTCAACACACTCAGCGCCAGGATTTCCAATAAACTGGTTAAGGGAAATTTGTTGGGAATCATTGTTGATACCTGATGAATTCGTCGAGAATGTCGGGCTATACTCGCCGATCGTCGAGAATGGAAGCTGATTCCCGCCGAATTTGACTTGTGCGTTTTTCCGCCCAGGCAGATTCGCTGGCTTGCACAGGCGGACTGGACCGGACTTCGGCATTCGTGCTGGATGATCCCTTGGACCGGTCATTTCAAATAAGACCTAATTTGGGCGCTCTAATCAGAAATTGACACATGGCGAAGTGACATAACCCTAATGCGCTAATATAAATAAGAAGCAAACGGAACCCTAGCCGTCACTCCAATCAGCCAAGCCCTTACCCGCGCAAAACCATCAGGAGAGAAGACAATCGCCAGAGTTGGAGCTCTAGAGGAGGAAAGGCTTGCTGGAGCCAGCCAGACTTTGGAAGAGGAGAAACGCCATCGCCGTCGAGGAGGAAAGGATGCCGCGGAGGAGGATGACTAGATCCATGGCCGGGAATGATGGTACCGCTGGAAATGAGGTGAGCTTCCTCCCCTCTACCTTAGTGCTAGATCTGTAGTTAATATTCTAGGAGAGATATCGACTCCATAGAGTCTTGATGGTGAAGAGGAGATTTCTTAGGGAAAATCCATGCCTAGGTCGTTTTCTAGGCTTAGTCTCCTCCAACCTCTTCATCCTTCAAAGTGGAGATGAGAGAGTGATTCGTGGAGAAGTACGACTTTGTGAGGGTGAATAAGGGTGGACGAATTTCTGGATGAGTTTTTGGGAGATTGGTGCAAGGAGTAAGATGAACGGATGTCGTTCATCTCACCTTAAGATGCGTGCAGAAATCTGATTTCTACACGCAGCGATCTTCGTTGCCAGTTTCGGAGGGGTTCTGGTCATATCTGTGTTTTAGACTCAACATGAAAGTCGTAGCCCTCAAAATTATATTTCCAATGAGTGGTTGCACGTTTCCAGGCGATACCTATAGCCTCGGGAAAGTCAGTTCGAATCTGCTGCGATTGGGGGAAATTCCACCCAGGAAATCTGTATCCTGTACAAAGCAGGCTTCGAATGAATTTCTGGTATGATACGATCAGATCTGAGCTTTCGACTAAACACTAAAGTTGTAGCCCTTGAAATTATCTTTCCAACGAGTGGTTACACGCACTCTCCGGATTCCTGTAGCCACAGGAATCCTTGGTCGAAGTTGATGCCCAGATTAAGGCTGCACCTAAATTCTTGGCTGTGTAATGTGGAATTCGATTTGGTGGAATTTAATGTTGCGATCCAACTCAAGGTTTGGGTGAAATCTTTTGACATAATCATCATAGCGATATGATAGGTTGATGTTATAAATCTGAATTCGTATAACGGGTTGTGGACAAGCTTAATTTAAGGAATGAGCCTGATATAAATTGATAGATGTATATTGGTGTCATTATCTATTCATGTTGAATTCATTTGGAAGGGCATATAAATGATTTAACTATGGCCATGATGTATGTTGAATGGATAGAAGGGAATTAGTAATCCAATGCTTAGAGTGTTGTCTCTCTACGGGTAGCGTTGTGAAAGTTAACAAGTGCGGTGTTGACCGTCACTAGTTGGAATGAGGTTGAGATGAGTAAAGTTGGACGGTTGGGCTTGGTCCTCGGTGTTCACTTCCCGAGGCTCCTTCCGTATTTGATGGATGGTTGGGATTGGTCCTCGGTGTTCACGTCCCGAGGCTCCTTCCATGCCACGATATTGTGGAATTGCATGTGGTGTGAGTCTACACGCGGTGTCATAATCCCGGGTTAAGGATAGTGTGGCAGGTCTACGGGCTCGCCAATCGTCACACCGATGGGGATTGACCGTTAGACCTTGGGTGGTTAAGCTTGGTCCTCGGTGTTCATGTCCCGAGGCTACTTTTGTGCCAAATGAATGGTTGAACTTGGTCCTCGTGCTCACTTCCGAGGCTCCTTCCGTGTCATACCTTAGGCTAGTTCGGGGCAAGGATCTTGGTGCACATTCACCCAAGAGAACCCGCTGAGCCGTAGTACGCGTGTGAGCTCCGCTGTTGTGTTCTTAGCATTGAGGCGTACGGAGGCCTAGGCCAGGTAGTGTGGAGACCAGCCTAATAGTGGAGATGCCCACTCTACTATCACCGTTTGGCCACGACAGTTGACGCTTGAGAGGTTAGCTACCTGTTCGAATAGTGGGAACTATAAGTCTGTGTCGACATAGCGATTGCATGTGCTTGATCATGGGTGTGTCATTGCATTGCATACATAGCATTGCACTTCATTACATACACAATGCCCTCATCATATAAGTTTATATGGGCACTCATATACGATGAGTTACTTACTGCTAAACGACCCACAACTTATATGCTTGTATGGGCATCCATATAAGTTGAGTTACTAACTGTTATAACATTATACTCTCTTGCTGCTGTAGATGGTAGAATTGTAGAATAAGAGGTTGCTCATTTATACACTACTTCTATTGCTACTTATGACATTTATACTTACTCCACCTGCTTGTACTACTGTTTTATATATATTATACCTGTTCCTTTCTCCGCCCGGTGTCGAGGAGTCGCCGGGGGAGCGGATGTGAAGCCACTTAGTCTTTATGACTAACGATTGCTATGTCTTCCTTTTTAGGAGGAAACCCCAGAGGTGGAGCAGCAGGTCTTGCAGCTGGACAGCCAGGCCAGGATGACAGGGCCTGAGGGGACGGTACCGTCGCTACCGTCGGTTACAGATGTGAGTGAGAGAGATTTTATTGTAGCCCTTCGGGGCAATTCTATTTACGTACTCTGATTATGTAGAAGCTTGTTTAGCTTCTCTTTTGCTGTACTTATGGACTTATGCTTAGTGTGGATTGACTTCTTTATATTATTATGGTTGGGTTGGCATTTATATGTTGATATTGGTTATAGCCGGCAGAATATGCGTCTTATGGTACAGGCTAGCTTGAGTGTTCGTGTTACCGCAAGGCGGCTGTTCTAGGCATAAGACCCCTCTCGTGCCGTGTTTTGTGTTCCGGGAGGGGGGTTTTACATGCATATCTGCCTGTTTTCTTTTGGAGGTTTGCTCTAGAAGCTACTACTTTAACACTAAATTGTGTTCCAACGAAAGCGGTTCTAAAAACACCATATGAGATATGGACTGGGAAGCATCCCAGTATGTCATTCATTAAAATTTGGGGTTGTGAGGCATACGTGAGACGTCAAATGCCTGATAAGCTAGAACCCAAATCAGATAAGTATTATCTTGTGGGGTATCCTAGGGAAACTAAAGGGTACTACTTCTACCTACCGTCTGAGGGAAAAGTGTTTGTCACGAGGACTTGTGTCTTTCTTGAGAAAGAGTTCTTAAGTAGAAATACTGCTAAGGTAGAACTTGAAGAAGTTCAAGAACGACAAACAGTGAATGAACCACAATGGAAACCTGAGTCAGGACTACAAGTTGTTATAGTTGGAGAGCCTGCTCAAGAAATACAAGTTCCATGAAGGTTTGGTAGACCAAGGTTTGAGCCTGAGAGATATGGATTTCTCGTGTCTCAAATAGGTAATGTGTTGCTCATGGATCATAATGATGAGCCTGCAACCTACCAAGAAGCTATGTGTGGACCGGACTCCGAGAAGTGACTTGAGGCCATGAAATCTGAAATGGACTCCATGTATGAAAATCAAGTATGGACTTTGGTGGAACCTCCTAAAGGGGTGAGACCTATAGGGTGCAAGTGGGTCTTCAAGAAGAAGACCGTCATGGATGAAAATGTACATACATTCAAAGGGCGACTGGTGGCTAAGGGTTTCAAGCAAATTAATGGTATTGACTATGATGAGACTTTTTCCCCTGTTGTCATGGTTAAGTCCATCAGAATTCTGCTTGCTATTGCTGCGTATTATAACTACGAGATATGGCAAATGGATGTCAAAACGTCATTTCTTAATGGGAACCTCCTTGAGGAAGTGTACATAAAATAACCCGAGCTTTTTGTATCTCCAGGTGAAGCTACTAAAATATGGAAGCTGCAGAGATCCATTTATGGGTTAAAACAAGCTTCTCAAAGTTGGAATCTTCGTTTTGATGAAAAGATCAAAGAGTTTGGTTTTATCAAGAATGAGGATGAACACACGTGTTTATAAACGAATTTGTGGGAGCATAGTTGTCTTCCTGATTTTGTATGTAGATGACATACTATTGATCAGGAATGACAAACCGACCCTGCAAGTTTTTAAGAACAACCTAGGGGACTGCTTTTTGATGAAAGACTTAGGGGAAGCGATTTATATACTCGGTATTAAGATCTATAAAGATAGATCGAGGAAGTTATTGGGTTTGACCCAAAGTACGTACATTGATAAGGTGTTGAAACGGTTCAGCATGCTTGAGTCCAAGAAAGGTTTCTTACCCATGTCTCATGGTATGAGTCTCTCTAAGGACCAGGGTCCTAAGTCTTGTGAAGATAAGGACCGCATGAAGTTTATTCCATATGCTTCGGTAATTGGGTCAATAATGTATGCAATAATATGTACTAGACCCGATGTCTCTTATGCTTTGAGCATGACTAGCAAGTATCAGTCTGATCCTGGTAAAAGTCACTAAATAGCCGTCAGGAACATCCTAAAGTACATGAGAAGGACAAAGGATACATTCTTGGTATTCAGCGGAGAGGAAAAGCTCGTTGTAAAGATTTATACGGATGCTAGCTTCCAAACTGATAGGGAAGATTTAAAGTCTCAGTCAGGTTTTGTGTTTTGCCTGAATGGAGGTATTGTTAGCTGGAAGAGTTCCAAGTAGGATACAGTTGCCGATTCTACAATTGAGGCCGAGTATATCACTTCTGCAAATGCAGCGAAGGAGGTTGTATGGATTAGGAAATTCATCAGTGAGTTAGATGTAGTTCCTAGCATTGTTCGTCCCATAGTTCTCTACTGTGACAACAACGGTGCAATTGCACTTGCTTCGGAACCTAGATCTCATCAGCGCTCTAAGCACATACTACAGCGGTTTCATCTAATTCGAGAGATTATCGATTGAGGAGATGTGAGCATATGCAGAGTGTCGACTAAAGAAAACATTGTGGATCCACTGACAAAGCCTCTCGCACACAGAAAGCATGATGGTCATGTTAGATCAATAGGTATATGATACCTGAATGATCAACTCTAGTTTGAGTCTTGTTGATTGTATGTTTGTTGGCTGTAATTTTTCATTTGATTAATAAAAGTACTATATGCATTTCATTTATACATTTTGGCAAGTTCTTTTATTGTGTTATTATTTCTATTATGATAGAGTAGTTAACTAAAATAAATTCTCTTAGAATGTTTGCTTCCATAGGTCAAGTAGTGATTTGATGTGAGAACCTATAGTCCTAGAAGCTTCATTCTTAAAAGTCCCTGGTCGTTGTATCATCTTAGAAGCTAAGGGAGATAATGATGCCTTTAAGACTAGCATGTGTGTTGGCTAATGACCCATCCTCACATGTCATGATATTGTGATATCAAGTCATCACATGGGTACTTGTTATGAACAAGTTGTACTGGACAGACCCACCGTAAGAATACTTTGTGGAAATTTATATGAACGTGTCACAAATATGGATCAAGTGGCAATGGTGTTTGTGGTCCTTTGACCTGAAGTCACAGCTTTCATAGAGTGAGGAAGAGCGTGCTTTGATGCCATCAAAAGTCTAGTCTTGAGAAAGTTGGATGATAAAGGTTGTTGTTGGGTATGTTACAAATCATTGGGTGTTTGTGTGTGAGCAGAGATGGGATTTGTCCTCCTATATGACAGGAGTTGCATCCATAGGCCCCTTGATGGAATGTGACTAAGAAAATGCATAGCCATGCTTGGTTGAGTCAATTATGATATTGGGCTCACCAATTTCTGTCCATTCTAGATCAGGAAACTGGGATTGAATAATTATGATGGTGACACGGTCTATACCTCTAGTTCTATCCGGGTGTAAGGGATGAAGGGACATGGCAACACTGTAACAATGGTTGCAATGGCTTATGAGTTTATAAACTCTTACTGTTTGGGGAGCAACGATGTATTGCTAGGTGCCGCTCATTATTTATGAAGCTTTTGTTTGATACTTTCAAGTTCAAGTGGAAGACTGTTGGTGCGACCATAGTGATCTGGAAGTGATCAAGCATATAGCCTCACTACCAACTCAGTATGAGCCTATCAGGGTCGCACATAAGATTGTGGAGAAATTGGGAGTTTGGATCTGTATGGTATTGCTCATATGATGAGCAAAAGGGACTGAAATATTCTAAGGCAAAAGCTTTGAGTACGTTAAGACCAATCAATGCTTTCATCGAGTTAAGTGTTAACTCGTCGAATGATGGCGTTGAGTGTGTTGAGTTGACTCACCGATTTAACGAGTATCAAGTGTTGATTCATCGACTGTCGCACTTAAGCGTTGAGTGTGTTGAGTCCACTCAGCGATTCATCGAGTAAATGAGTTTACTTGACGAGTCTGGGTCTTAGGCGTTGAGTGCATTGAGTACACTCAATGCCTTCGTCGAGTAAAGAGTTTACTTGGTGAATCAGGCAGTTAGGCGTTGAGTGTATTCTGTTCACTCAACGCCATTTGACAAATCTGGCCTTAGGCATTGAGTGTGTTGAGTGCACTCAACGACATTCGACGATCAAGTGTTAATTCGTCGAGTATGGTGTAGAAAGCGTTGAGAGCTTTGAGTCCACTCAAAGCCTTCGTAGAGTCAAGCGCTGACTCATCTGAGGATGGCGTTGAGTTCGTCGTATGTGCTATAAGATACTCAACGATTCGTCGAGTATAAATTGATACTCAACGATTCATCGTATATCCTGTATATATTTGATGATTCGTCCAGACAAACTATTGTCTGACCAAAGGTCTATTTTGTCTAAGTCCTGGGTTTGCGATTAGGTACAGGCTGTTTTATTTATTCCCTTTGGGTATAAATAGGAAACATTAGGGCTTGTACTATACATGCGATTATTCTTTCTGTCTAAGCACACGAGCCATCACTGTGAGAAAGGACGGAAGCCCTAAAAGCCGACGATAGCATTCCGCCAATCCCGGCATCGACCCCGATCCCGGCGAGTGTCATCACCGCCTCTCCTTCAACAAACCTAGCAGTCTGTAAAGACGTCGAGTGTCCTTACCCGACCTAGAACTTGTGTGACAAGTTTCTACGGGTTCTACTGATCGTGTGGATTACTATAGAGGCACGGATATACTTTCGGTGCTCAAGACTCAAGCCTCTTAATGATCGGCTGGATATTTCTGGAGCATCAAGGTTGAGTTTAGAATCAATCCCTCAAAGGTAATTTTATTACAACATGCTTTACTTCTTTATTCATGAATATTGCTAGATCTGAACTCGTTTGAGTTTTCTTATTCTTATTTCGCTGCATGCACAAGTGTTGTGCCATCCCCAAAAACCCAATAGACGCGAATTTGGCGCTCAATTGGGAAAAGTGCCACTTTATGGACCGAGAAGGCTTAGTCCTCGGACATAAAGTTTCTAGTAAAGGGATCAAGGTCGATAGGGCCAAGATCGAAGTCATAGAAAAACTTTCTCTGTCCAACAATATCAAATCGATTAGGAGTTTTCTAGGACACGCAGGATTCTATAGGCGATTCATTCGAGATTTTGCTAAAATTACAAAGCCTTTAACTCATCTCTTAGAAAAAGAATCCGCGTTTATTTTTGACGATGAATGTTTGAAAGCTTTTGAAAAAAATAAAGAAAGAACTAATAAACTCGCCGATTTTAATTGCGCCAAATTGGTCTCTACCGTTCGAAATAATGTGCGATGCGAGTGATTTTGTTGTAGGGGCTATTTTAAGCCAACGGGTGAACAAATATTTTCACCCGATTTATTACGCAAGCAAAACCCTCACGTTCGCTCAAGCTAATTATACAACGACGGAGAAAGAACTTTTGGCGATTGTTTTGGCATTTGATAAATTCTATTCTTATTTGATGCTTTCAAAAGTTATTGTCTTTTCAGATCATTCTGTGCTCCGGTACTTATTGAATAAAGAGGATGCTAAGCCCCGGCTGTTGAGATGGGTTCTCCTCCTTCAGGAATTCGACTTGGAAATTCGAGACAAAAAGGGAGCGGAGAACTTGACAGCCGACCATCTCTCAAGATTGTAGAATCTGGCTTTAGGAGCGCTAGTGGAGGCCGATATTGACGACAAATTCCCTGAAGAGCACCTCCTCGCCACCGATTAGGTAACGACTTCCCACACCCCTTGGTACGTGGATCTAGCCAATTAATTAGTGGCACGGGTCCTCCCAAAGAATTATTCAAGTCATCAAAAGAATAAATTCTTTTTGGACTTGAAAAATTACTTTTGGGAAGACTTCTTTTTATTTCGTGTTTGTGCGGACCAAGTGGTAAGAAGGTGCGTATCGGGCGAGGAAGGCGTCGAAATGTTGTTGCACTGCCACGAAGGACCAACCGGTGGAAATTATCAAGCAAACCTGACCGCTAGGAAGGTGCTAGAGGCGGGCTTCTATTGGCCCACTTTATTCAAAGACGCTCACATGTTTGTGAGCAAATGTTATAGCTGTCGAAGGTCAGGTAACATTTCTAACCGGGACGAAATTCCCCAAAATATATTTTTAGAATGTGAAATTTTTTATTTTGGGGGGTTAGATTTCGTAGGTCCACTACCACCTTCTCATAATAATAAGTACATCCTTATTGTGGTCGACTATGTGCCAAGGTGGGCTGAGGTGCAAGCTTTCCCCACTAACGACGCGAGAGTCATCGTAAATTTTTTAAAAAATTATTTTTTAGATTTGGCACACCACGCGCACTGATTAGTGATAGGGCTCTCATTTTTGTAACGACCAACTTGCTAAAATTTTAGCAAAGTATGGCGTCTCGCACAAATTGTCCACCTCCTATCACCCACAAACAAATGGCTAAGTGGAGGTGGTAAACCGCGACTTAATTTTTTTTTAGAAAAAACGGTGTCCGTTAATAGGAAGGATTGATCACTCAAGCTAGATGACGCTTTGTGGGCTTATCGGACGGCGTACAAGACCGTCATCGGTTGTACACCGTATCAATTAGTTTACGGGAAAGCATGTCATCTACCGGTTGAATTAGAGCACCGCACATATTGGGCACTCAAATTTTTAAATTTAGATCTAAACTTAGCCTCTGAAAATCGAAAATTTCAAATAAATGAATTAAACGAATGGCGTGCAAACGCCTATGAAAATAATAAATTTTACAAGAAAAGGACTAAGTATTATCACGATAAAAAAATAACAAATCCAAAATCTTTTTCACCGGGCGATTTAGTCCATCTCTACAACTCACATTTAAGGCTTTTTCAGGGTAAACTTAAGTCTCGGTGGTCCGGACCCTTTGTTGTCAAAGAGGTTTGGCCCTATGAGACCGTCCTTATTAAGCATCCAGAAAACAGCTCATTCAAAGTGAACGGACACCGTTTGAAATTATATCACTTCGGCAACCCCTCAACTAGAAAAATTGAATCCATAAACCTCCCAAACTTTTAAAAACGTCACTTAGTCAAGCTATGTGACGGTAAACAAAGTGCTTATGGAAGGCACCCCATAGTTATCTTTCTTCTTATTATTATTTTGTTTGTTCTAATAAGTTTTGCAGACTCTTTCTCTGTATTATAAGTAGCCACCCCGACGACCACTCAGGAAAGTCTTCTTATAATCTACTTTTTTAAGCATTTTTTTCTACTTTTCATACTTAGTTTTAAACATTGGGGACAATGTTTATCTTTAAGTATGCAGGGGTAGCATTAGTTAATTTTTAACCTAGTTTGATTAAAAATAAAAAAATCTAGTCTTATATCTTGCATTTTTTAGCACTTAAAAAATAAAACTACAAAAAAAATCTAGAAAATCGAAATATAATTTCCTAGAAAGGGAGATTTGGGTTTGTCATCCCATCATATCTCCTAGTACCGCTGCGAGCCCTTCACAGGAAAGATCTCGGGAAGTCTAGGAATTAACCAAAAGATATATATATATATATATATATATATATATATATATATATATATATATATATATATATTAGGAATAAATTTTTATTTTTTCACTTAGTTTATCAAAATCTCCATGTTTATTTAATTGTAAGTTCTAAGTAAATTTTATTTCTCATGTGGACGATGAATTTTTCGTGCTAAAATAGTTTTTGAAATATTTGAGTAAAATTATTGACTTATGTAGTGCTTCTAGCTAAATGCATGTGTTTGAGTAGTATTGGTGTAAAATTAAATTTTTGGCATAGATCTAAAAATTATGATCTTTTATTTTGTGTAGAAAAAATTTATTGTACTTCTAATTTGAATCCGGTTTTATCCAAAAGTAATTTAGAAGAGTGTGAAGAAGATTGTTAGAAAGTAATTACTCGACTCGAATGGAAGGGTGTCTTTTCTCGACGTCTAGGATTTGCCCTTAGCAAACTTCAGAACATTTGCAATTTAGAATAATTATCTTTCGGAAATGATTTAGGACTTTATTTGGATAGTTTGAGCCATTGCATTCCAATCCTAAAAATACTATCTTTGTTGACACAACTTGAGCCTTTTACCCTTTTTTTGATCCACCCTCACCACTTCACCACCAAGGCTAAAAATCCAAACCCATGAACACTTTAAATTTTGAGCTAAACTTAGAGGTTTCATTTTTGGTGATGCGGTGAAGAGCCAAAACATTGGAAAAATACGGGTGTCGAGAAAAAAAAAATTCCAAAAAGAAAAACATTTCATAGTGATATGCGGTCTAGGTATGCACATGCATACTTGGAATTATCCCAACTGTGAAAGGAAAATAATATGGGTGAAAAAATAAAATTTCATAATGATATGCGGCCTAGGTATGCACGTACATACTTGGAATGATCCCAATTATGATGAAAAAGAAAAATAAAAGTTTAGCTCAAAACTCTTTGTTTAACTGGAATACGTCTTCATGGTTATCATTGTTTATCTCACCCTTAAACTCAAGCCTTAAGTTACATCCTATTTAAGTCCTAAAGATCCATAAAGTTGATTGAGTATGAAGTGTAGTGGAGAAGGTGCAATGGGCAAGCCTATGACCATCGTCATTGATGAATTTCTTGGGAGGACACCCCAAGCGCCAATATCTAGTAATTTAAATCTCAACGATCATGCTATTTTCTCTCTTTACATAACTTTGAGACTAACCGATTGACTCTCTTTAAAAGTAAAAATAAATAATTGAAACGCATTTTAATTATTTCATAAATTAGTATTTATTCCAAGAACGTCTTTCTACTAAAATGTCTATGCATGCCGGTATAAGACTTCGCATTTTACTCTAGCTTCCAAGATTCTATCTAGCATTAGAATTTCTTACCCTTATGAGAATGGTTTGCTCGGGACGAGCAAAACTCAAGTATGGAGGTGTTTGATGACTAGTAATTTAGTCATCATCTAGGGCTATTATCTTAATTAGATATTCTAAATATTTGCATGTGTTTGTGATTTTTATAAAACAATTCGTAGAAAAATAATATTTTGAGGTCTAACACATATATTTTCTATTTTGTAGGAAAATTACAGGCATGGGGGGATTTTATCCCGCTGTCACATCCAAAGTCAAATTAGTGGACATAGAGCTCAGCCAGATATATTCAATGCCACTACCTTGCATGAAGGAACTCTTGATGGCCCCCATGCATGCAACCCGAGCTCCTCCGACACCAATGCAAACTATGTTCACTATATATATATATATATATATATATATATATATATATATATATATATATATATATATATATATATATATATCCCTCCATCACCATTTCCCGAATGAAAAGGTGGTCGATCTCAATATGCTTGGTCTTTGCGTGATACACTGGATTGTTCACCAGCTTGAGAGCACTCTCATTGTCACCCCGGAGTAAAGTTGGACCTTGCACTTCCTTATGGACGTCCTATACTAACCTCCTTAGCCAAATGGCTTCCCGAGCTGCTAAGGTCGAAGCCTTGTATTCCGCAAAAAAACGAGTCCACAACACTTAATCAAGTCCAACTTACTGTTCACTCAGTTACTGTAGACGTGACGGGGGGGTCCTATTTATAGGCGCGGTTAGGAGTGTAGTCACTTCCCTATGAGATAGACTCACCGCCACCGAGTCCATGGCTAACAGCTGCATCTCGAGTCCACGCAGTCTCAAACTTAATGCAGGACTCGCGACCAAGGCCAGGCACGAGCTTGGCGAATACCATGCCAGCCCGCCAGCAGTCAGGAAGATCGTCGATGCCAAAACTGGTCCGCTGAAGAGTGCGAACACCACAACAGGCCGCCAAGTCTGCGGCAAGCGCCAACCTTGCACTTCAAGCATCCCATTGTCGGACACGCCAGTCCGCACAATTCACTTAAGCGACAAGCCTTCACAAGTTAGCGATTAAGCCAACCACAGACGCGAGCTTGGCGGACACGACCTCAGTCCGCCAGCTTCTTACCTAGCCGCATGGCTACCATGTCTTTCACTAGACCGCACGACCTATCTGCCCAGGACACCAACACCAGGCCGCAAGGCCTATTCTCCCTAGCCGCCCGGACACCTTGATCACCCCTCCACTTACACTTCACAAAATTCAACACTTCCTTTGTTTGAAAGAAATCTGAGGTCTGATCCCAATTCCAGGATTTATCCTGATAAAAAATGCCGTCCTTGGAAATATGTAGCTGCTTTGTCTCTGGGTTGTATATACGGTAAGCCTTGGAGTGTTGGTTGTACCCGACAAACACACCCTTTTCTGCTTCAATCTCTAACTTTTTTATATTTTCTAAACAAAAATCTTAGGAATGTACGGTTGAAAGTAATAAGAATTTTGGGCACTCTCCAACCTATATGAAGAAAAATACGGTATATTCTTGCAATCTTTTGTTAGAAATCATGGTGGGTCCCTGACTCTGGGAACATGAATCAAGATCCATGTCCGACTGCAGTCGAATGGAGAGAACATGCGCAGTTGGGTGCGTGAAATTTAAACAACCTTAAATGAACATGTGCAAGTGAAATCATGTGAGATTTAAAAAATAAGAATAGTTAGCTCTTGTAAAACTTAAAAAAATTCAAAACATTCCTTAAAAATCATTAAAGTGATTTAAATTTAAGATTTATTTTCCTTAAAAATAATTCAAAACATTCCATATAAATAAATATTAAATATACGATCGGTTAATGTTTTTATTATCCGGTCGTTCGTTCTTTCTTCGAGGTTTGAGCTCATTCTCCTCCTAAGTCGTCCGGAGCTTCATCACTTCTTCACTGCAAGGGACTGAGTCTCCTCCTTTTCTTCTTCTCACGGTGAGTGCCAAAACCTGATTTCCGAACAATGTATTTCTCGCATTGCCTCCTGCTTTCGTATTACCCTCTTCCGGTTTGGGTTGATCTTTGGATGGAAACTTTAGAATCTCTTTCCATAAAAGAGCTAAGAGGAAGAGAGGACATGGCTAATGCTCTTAGAATGTAATTAAACCACATTCACTTTCATATATGCTTAATAAGGCCTCTATCCATCACTTGGCCTCTAAGAGGAAGAGAGGACTACTGGAAATGGTTCCAGGTTGCCACCAAGCATCCAAAATGATTAATAGAGCCTATATGAAAATAAAAGTGCCTATAGACCAAGTGTTAGAAAGTTCTATGGTTGATAGCTTCATTTCCTCCCATTATGTTCAAAATTAAGCTCTATTCTATCCATCACTTGGCCACCAAGCATCCAAAATGAATAATAGAGCCTATATGAAAATAAAAGTGCCTATGGACCAAGTTTGAGAAAGTTCTATGGTTGATAGCTTCATTTCCTCCCATTATATTCAAAATTAAGCTCTATTTCTTGCAACAATGGCATGTCTGGTTACTTACTGCTTGCTATATATATATGTGTGTGTGTGTGTGTGTGTGTGTCTATATATGTATGAATTCATATATATATATATATATATACACATTGTCGTTTACTGTTTGAAGGCCCGCTGATGCCTGTCAGATGATCAAAAGAGAAATAAATAATATATTATCATAGTTTATTATAATAATAAGGCCTGGATAATAAAGTGTGTGCTTCATCGTTGAATAGGTAAAAGATGCTTTCCTTGGCATAAATAACAAGTGGGTCCCATGTTATTTTTTAAAATTACAATTAGATACATCTGTATCATAGAAATCTATTTATTTATTAAATTGTATCCTTATATATATACACATTTCTAGAAAGGCAACCCCGAACATCAAGTTTGGGCAAAACCCGCCTAGATGCGGGTGAAACCCGCCTAGATGTGGCCGAAGGCCGCCCGAGAGCATCGAGCAAGGGCGAAGCCCGCCGGGTGAGGGCAAACCAAAGAGGTGATGACAAATGATTTTTAATTAAAATAAATGAGGAACGAAGCAACCGAGGGCGGGCGAAGCCTGCCGTCGCTGGTCGGGTATTATCGCGCGGGGCACGAGGGCCAGAGGCCCGTGCCTGTCACTCGTATATAATATATATATACGAGTGACAGTCACGGGCCTCCGGCCCGATGGCTACGCGCCACATTACCCGCCCGGCGATGGCGGGCTTCGCCCGCCCCCCACGGTGAGTGCTTGACACTGGGCTCCGCCCCTACAGCCAAACGCGACAGTACCCGCCCGTCGACGGCGGGCTTCGCCCGCCCCCGGCGGCCGTGCCCGTAACATATATATATATGAGTACTCAAAATGACCGTAAAAAAAATATCAATCACGATTGCAATTTTTATTTTGTAAAAAAATGTACGTTTTGACTAACAATAATTAATCTTTCTCCCTCTCTCCTCTATTTTTCTTTCTCTCCCCTTCTCTTTCTCTCTCCGGTCTAATAATCTTCCCCCACCGCCAGGTATTAATTTCCTTCTCATTCATCCCCCTCCTCCCTCTCTCTCTCTCTATATTATATAATTATGATTTATATTATTATATCCCATCCACGCCCCCCCCCCCCCCCCGGCCTCCTCAACCACTCTCTCTCCCTCTCTCTTTCTCTCTCTCCCCTTTCCTCTCTCTAGCTTTAGAAGGCCTATAATTTTTAGTTTTTTAATGATAAAACGATCCGACGGCTGATAAATTATCAAACCAAGATCAGACGGTTTTTAAAATTTCGAACTCATAAGTTTATATTTCCTTTATAGTGGTAAAGATATACTATATTAAAAAGAAATATTATTGCCTATAACCACGAAATAAAAATTCATTAAAAAACTAACTGCTGTCCACAAAATCTGACTATAAATAGTGATTTTCCCAAAAATAGAAGACCCCGCAGCTTGCCATATCCCGATACCCCCACTTTCAGCCCCGCCCAGCGCGACCTAACACTCCCCCGCTATCTCATCCAGCCGCATCACTTTTATAGCCTCTCTGACATCTTCTCTCACACTGAGCATCGCCCGTCCTTGATTATCTTCCTCCAACATCCTGCTCAGGTACACTTCGCCTTTTACAACCATCACCGCTCCAACTTTTCCGACGCAGCTCCTAAATTTTTGACGCCTATCATCCTGACCCCCGACCACGCTCTATATCCGCGTTACCCCCATCCTGCTCGATTCCATCTTCGCCTCACCTTTTTAAACTTAACCTTGATCCCCATCGCCTGCATTCGCCGCAAGTCCCACCTACCGTACTCCTCTGCAGTACCTAACGCCTCTCTCATTTCACCGCAGTAGGGAATACATCCGCCTCATTTGCGCAAGACCCTTGATGCACCCTGCGGTGCATCGTAATATTTTATCGTATTTATTTATACACTGTATTTATGTACTTGTTTCATGTTATGTACTTGTTTTATTGTCCGGCTCATCGGCTTGACCACCCGATGGGATCTTAAATAAATGAGTCTAGTATTAATAGTAGTAGGAAAGGAACGGCAAGCCCAACATTAATTAAAAAGGTGCATGATTGGAAACATTTAAAATTTAAAAAGTGTCTTGCATGATTTTAGGACATAGTTTGGAAACATTTCAAATTTTAAAAAGTGACTTGAATGGAAGATTCTATCTTTTGGAAAGAGAATTAAGAGAGGGATATTTCTTGCCCAAAATAGAGAGATATTTTTAGCACATGAATGGAAGATTTTATCTTTTAGAAAAAGAATTAAGAGAGGGATATATCTTGCCCAAAATGGAGAGATATTCTAGCCAGCTTATAAAATCCACAGTCATGTACAGTGAAGGAGGTCGGACAGAGTTTAGAACGGGAATCTCGGTTCTTTGCTCATTGCCGACAACCACTTCCTCCACCGCACGTTTCGCCAAAATCGCTCAGTTCGGAGAAGCGCCACCGCCTGGAAGCCCGTGCGTGAACATACGCCGAAAGTCCTAGCCCCGTCATCGCTAGCCCGCGTCGGCGCCTCCCTGCCTTCCCGAAGAGTTGCAAACGGATAGTCGTCGACTTCAGAATCTGCTACCGACGGTCCAGCCTGTTCACGCAGTCGACTTCAACCCGTATCCGGCCGATAGATCTTGGGGCCACTATTCCTGTGCGGGACCGATTGGAATTGGGCTCGCTTCTGCTGCCGTTTGGTATACCGGTCACTCCTTTTTTTCTTAGTATTGTTTCATGCACTTCATTTAATTACACTTGGACTTGCTGTTGCGTTCTCTTTATTATTAATATCGTAATTCATAAATTGTTGAATGTTATTCATGTTTATGGCCGTATAAATCTCGTAACGGATCCGAACCGTAAGACGTGAAGAAGTTTCACTCGAACGCAAATTAATAACTTTTAACGTCCGAAGCGACGAGCTTGGTTTTCGCGCTCGAAAATTCAGTTTTTTTGGCTAACTCGACTCTCATTTTCAAATTAATATTTAATTTCGAAAGTAAACACCGTCATTTAATTTATAACAAAATAGATATTTGCTCAAAATTTTCAATACAAATCCGGGTTACATCAACCCTCGATCTGTAATGGAGGAAGAACTGCTCGGTTCTTTCTACCTTCTACTGAATCGACCCTCTGGTGAACGAAAAATGAGACCATCACTTTGAAAGAGGGAGGCCAACAACTAGCCCAAGATCTTGAGAGCCATCTAATTTAGATTCCCTTTCTTGCTCCCCTGTTCTTAGAGAATCAAATTGTAGAGCTCCATTCAAAAGACAACACCTGACGATAATGATTTAGAGGTAATTCACAGTTTTAATTATCTTGAAATTCAGATCTATGCATGCGGTTATTGTGGATAGTTTTTAGTTTGGGTTTTTTTTCTCATTCTCTATAATTTCTGTTATATTTGTACATCCTTTATTAAAATGTTTTACAAGTCTACTCTTCGGATGCTATACGATGTGAATCATAGGCTCCACTTTGTTCGAGCATTGGATTGTCTCTCTGGTAAAACATAATCTCCTTTTGAATTAGGATTTGGATTGTAAGCCTTATCTGTCTTCAAAATGTTTGATGAAATGCCTAAATCAATACTAACTTTCTTTGCATTCTTTATTTTATGACTTATACATAGATGAGTGCAACTTATAATTATGTGTGTACCGTGTGTGCACATATGTGAAATTTAGAACATATTAGGTAGGAGAGACTTATATATAGATATGCATCCAAGGCGAACAAGTACATTTTCTTTGTGTGAACATTTTTTTGGGTGGAAGATGAATAGATCATAAATTTCAATTTGAACTGGAGGCAATTGATATGCTGTAGAAAATTGCAACCATTTCACTATGAAGTTAACTAGAGAACATCATTGAATTGCAGTGTTAATGTGTAACAAATGTACCACCTTGAACGATGTTTAATTGTTGAAAAAAGGTTACGACAATTAAAGGTCCCGCCCACGACAACTGTCGCCTCCATGACAAAAATTTCGTCCCACGACAAATGTCATGCCAACGACAAATGTTTTCCTATGACAAATGTCACACCCACGACAATTGAAGCACCCACGACAAATGTCGCACAAATTACAAATGTTGCCTCCACTACAAATGTCACCGCCACGAAAAATGACACTGCCACGAAAAATGTCGCCCACCACGACAAATGTCTCCCCCACGACAGATGTCGCCCCTACGACAAATGACGCCGCCACAAAAAATATTGCCCCTACGATAAATGTCGCCCCCACAACAGATATCGCCCCCACGACAGATGTTACTCCCACAACAGATGTCGCCGCCTCGACAAATGTCACCGCCATGAAAAATGACGCCGCCACGAATAATGTTGCTGATAGTTTTAATTTCAAGACAACCAAAACACCTAGAGGGGGGTGAATAGGTTCTAATTGCTTGTTTATACTTTTAGGCAGAATTCAATTACAGAATTAAAACATCCAGCACAGCAATCACAGAAATTTAATCATCACAGATTGCACAATGTTTTATAGTGGTTCCCCAAGGTTTAGGTACATCCACTTTCCCCCTTCACCTATCTAGCAGTATGCTAGATTCGGCCAAACTTCCACTATTCTCAGATCCGCAGATCCTACAGCTCAGAACCTGGATAGGTTCCTACAACTCAGGCACAACAGCCCTACCTCAGCCTTGCCACAAGGCCTACAACTCAGAGAAGAACCTTCTCCTACACTCAGGCAAACAGCCCTACCACTCAGAGATCAACTCTCCTACACTCAGCCTTTATATCACAGGCTTACAACTCAGATCTGTGTAAAACAGATCCTACAGAAATTTACAAAAGAAGTTTTAATGTCTTGCCTTTGTTGAGAGAGAAGAGGACAAGACAATTCTTGATCAGCTGATGAAATCAACTGAATCTGAGCTTTCTTCAAAGCTTCTTGAATCTGAACTTAGCTGAGTTGATTTCCAAACAGCTTCTTGAGAAACCACTAACGGCTTCCTTCTTCTTATTCAAATGGGTGGATCCCTCTCTATCTAACACCTTTGATGATACTTCTGAATTCTTGTTAGAACTCTTCTTAGATCGATCCTGAGATCGTCTTCTTAGATCTTCTGATGAAGATCTTCTTTAGTGCCTAGCACTTTCTTGAATTGATACTTCAATTGGATTGTAATCCTTCTTCACTTTATGCACCCTCTTTTACTTCCTTCTGAATCTGTCTATTTATAGACCTTCTTCATGGTAACCGGCTGATCCGATTTCTAACTGTTTTCTGATAAGTCTGACAGCATCAGTTAACTGGTGGCAACCCACAGCTGTCAAGTCTTCAAACAAATCTTGTGCCTTAGTCTTGGACAGCAAAGTGTCGAGACAGTCTGTCAGAAAGTGTCGAGACCAACTGTCTATATGTGTCGACACAAGTGACTTTGGTGTCGACACAGTCTTTGAAGATGTCGACATGTTTGCCTTTAAGTCGACATAGCTTCTTCAGAAAATAACTTGGTCTTGACTCTGCAGTGTGTCGACACAAGTCCTGTGTGTCGACACAGTTGTTGTAGATTCAGAACTCAGTATGTGTCGACACTGCCTTCAGGTGTCGACACAGCAATTGTCGACTCTGCCAAAATGTGTCGACTTAGTCTTCTGGTGTCGACACAAGTATTGTCGACTTCTGCCAATGTGTGTCGACTCTGTCTCATTATGTCGACACAGCCTCCCAGTGTCGACACAAATGTGGTCGACTATCTTTCTGTGAGTCGACGCTGCTTCTCAGTGTCGACATTAATGTGGTCGACTATCTCCTTCTGTGTCGAGGTCGACTATCTTCTTCTGTGTCGAGGTCGACTATCTTTTTCTGTGTCGAGGTCGACTATCTTTCTCTGTGTCGACTATCTTTCTCTGTGTCGACACAGCTTCCGTCAAGTGTCGACACAAATATTCTGAAGTGTCGACACTGTTTCTTCAGGTGTCGACACATGGACTTAGAATATTTTTCTGCATTCTTTAATACTTCTTCACCTGCACATGTCAACTTAAAACAACATCAAATACACCTTGATGTATATCATTGAGCTAAGTTGGACTTCTTCAAATCAGGTACATATTTTCCAATGTACCCAACAATCTCCCCCTATTTGGAGAAGTCATAACCCTTAAAGCCAATGATATACACCATTTATAAAAAGTATAATATGATGATATATGACATAACAGGAATACTTAATAAAAAACAAAATATGAACAATCCATCAGAGAGTGAACATTATATGATTCCAAACAATATTTTGTTTATAACTTAGTAATGTTTGATTACAGATTTTTACATTGAATGATTTAATCAAAACATTACAAAATACTTTTGAAAGAACTTAAAATTAAGACTGATCAGGCTCTCTTATGACAATCCCTTTGCCAGATTGGATTTGAGCCTTCACAGGAGCTTCAGCAACTTCAGCTGGCTTCTTGCCTTTTTGATCAGCCTTCTTCTGTGCTTCTTCCTTAAGCCTTTGCCTTTCAAAGTAATGATATGGCTTTGGAAAGTACTTGCTCGGCTCCTGAGCATCTGGTGGCAGCCTACCCAGCTTGGCTTTTCTTCTGAACTGTACTATTGCCTCTTGCCTAGCTTCATGCTTTTGCCATTCCATTTCTTTATACCACTTTCCTCTTTCATGAACTTGGTCTTTTACAGCCTTCCATGCAGTGAGTATAATATTTCTTGAAGTAGGGCTCCACTGCTCAAAATCTGGCTTAAGTTCAGCCTGCTCTCTAAATCTTTTCTTGGATAGTAGAGCATCTTGCTGTTCTTTCAAGTTGGCATCAGGCTTATCAACTTTTTCAATAATAACCTTGGTAACCTCCTTTGGAGGACTATACATATCCTGAAATTGCTGATCAATCATATCAAAATCTGGAGGAGGGTAAATGACTTGGGCAATCTCAGGTTGATTGCCTTCAAGTAGACCTGTTTGAATGCCTGACTCATCCACCATAGCATCATCACACAAAGGTGGATATCCCAATGTGGCTCGAATACTATTTGTCACCCATTTGGTGTGCTCTGAGCCAGCATGAACTAACATCCTCTCCCCCTTTATGACTTCTCTGGTAATATGATCTCTTAGATTTTCCTTTTGAAATCTGATTTGGCCATCCAGATAATTCACACCCTCTTTAAAAAATGGTTTTAACTTTTGAAGCTTGTCAGATATGTCCTTTTGAGAGGTAGTGATAGCAGTTTTAACTGATTCAATAGCATCTTGAAGTTTCTTATCAAATTCTTCCATCTCCTTTCCCCTTGCTTCAGTCAACCCTTCAGTAGTCTTTTTCAACTCATTAAGAATCACATTGTGAGAGTCTTCAAGATTGGCATTCATGTTTATCTGATTTGTAAGAACATAGCCTTACTTCAGTGCTATATCATCTGCTTTGGTAATAATTGATTGCTGTTGTTTTGCCAAGAATACTACAGCATTACCTCCCTTATGGAAGCAATCTGTCATCTCTTTCTTATGCATATTGACTTCAAATCGAATTGACTTTATATCTTGAGCCAAGTCAAATTGAAGGGACTTATTGCTCTCATCAACATATTTTTCAACAGCCAATCTATGTTCATCCAACTTAACTTGCAAATCAACCATAAACTTGTTATAATTAAATTCAGAATGGGATTGTTGAGTTGTAGTCTGTAGAGCCTGCTTATAACTTTTGCTCCTTCTCTTGAAGACAACAAGTTTTCTCTTCTTAGCCATTCTGGCTTCTTCAGTCTCAGATTCAGATGAACTATCAATTTGAACTCTTTCTTGAGGAGGAGGAGGAATATCTGTCTCAGTGCCATGTTATTCAGCCTCAACATGCACAGACTCCCCCTCAACCACTTGCTCCTCCTCAATTTCTTTCTCCTTCTCAACCTCTTGCTCGATCTCAGCTTCTTGCTATATCTCCGTGTCTAGGGCCTTCTCAATATCTTGCCCCTCTTCTACTTTATCAGTAGCAATATCAACATTAGAAAATAACTCATCTAGAGTGTATTCCTTCTGAGCTTGAACAGAAGATGTATCATTCAGATCTTCAATATTCAAATCTTTGGAGATATCAATTTGTTCTGCCTCTTGCACTGGGTCAGACATCTTCTCCCCCTGCACTTGTTCAGTATTGGTAATGTCCTGGGCAGGTGAGTACACTTGCTCCCCCTGCACCTGTGCATAAATAGAAATTTTAGAAATGTCTTTTGTAGGAAAATACACCAGCTCCCCCTGCATCTATGCAGGTATAGTTTCTTGCTGGGCTGGAGTAGACTCGGGCTGATCTTCAACCTGCTTTCTCACTAGTTCTTCTTGAAGCTGCTCAGTATCTTGAGCATGAGAAGGGGATTTCACCGGGGTGTCCTGCCTGCTTTCATCAGGCACATCCTTAGACAACACCCTATCCCACCTAGAAAATAATCTCATGTCCATCTTTCTCATGTGATTGATCTTTGTTCCTGGCAGTTGTTGCATTACCTCAGGGATCACTACAGTCAGATATAAACTCATAATTCTAGCCATATTTGGCTTCTTGATTCCTTCCTTGATCTTTTCAAAGATTACAGCTGACCAATCAGTTGGAATTGTAAACACAATTTTGGTCATTAGGCAGAACATATAGGCTGAAATCCTATCATGCCCCCCTGGTTTGCACAGAATCTCCTTGCCAACTACTTCAGACAAAAATTTCCCTTGCTGATTCATCCCTTTCCTGTTGAAAGCAGCTCCAATCTTCAGGGTGGGATCCAATCCGCACCATTGGAGAGCCTCCCTTGACTTAGAAGCAGGGACTTCTTCTTCATTCTCAATTATTGGTAATTGGAGAATCTTCCTTAAACTTCTTGGGGTAATCTTCACTATCGACCCATGAATAGTGGACTTTATCTTGAGAATATCTGAATCCACTGATGCAGAGTGAAAGAATTCATACACCTCCTTCTTCCATATCTTAGAAGGTTCTGAAACTAAAAACTCTAATCCGGATTCGGAAATAAGAGTGATAACCCGTTGAACATCTGTCGGGGCTTCTGCAAAGGCATTCCGTACCAACTCATAACCTTCGTTGACGTTGTCTTCAATCTTTAGCGTCATTGATCAGTTGAGAAAGCTTGAGAGAAGAGAGAGAGAATGTCGACACAGGGTTTCAGTCGTGAAAACCTTGTAAGCGTGTCGACCGATTAAGTTCTTGACTTATTTATACCTTCTATTGAAAGAAGATCAAAAGTCGGCAAAAACAGACTATAAGTGTCGACACAGATGGAATGTGTCGACACAAGCTTCTATAGTCTCGACATCAAGTCTGTCTACTATGTGTCGACACTAATTTGTGGATATGTCGACACCTGGGATATATAGTAGAGCATCAGAAATTCTGTGTCGACTCTTAGTATAAGTGTCGACACAAAATCTGTAAGTGTCGACACCACTATTCTGATGAAGTCGACACTACATTCCTGGATAAGTCGACAATTTGATTCTTAAGTGTCGACACATATTCTCTGTGTCGACACAATATCTCTGACTTGTCGACATTACTTCACTGAGTCGACACATTATCACTGAATGTGTCGACACCATTTTACTTGGCCAAATTCTGTTGTTCAAAACAACTTGAAAGTACTTCAAAGTACTTGATACTACTTCAATACCATTCTTGATGATTTTGTTAATACACTAATCAATGGTTAACATGCCTAATTCAATTTTAAATTTATTGAATTTGGTTTCATCTAGTGGCTTAGTAAATACATCTGTAATTTGATAATCTGTTTTTACAAATTCCAATGAGATGTCTTCTTTTTCTACATGTTCTCTAAGAAAATGGTATTTAATTTCTATATGCTTAGTTCTACTATGAGAAACTGGATTATTAGCAATAGAAATTGCACTCTTAGAATCACACAATAGAGGTGTTCTACTTACTTGAATACCATAATCTTTAAGCTGATGCTGCATCCATAATAGCTGTGTACAGCAGCTTCCAGCAGCAACATACTCTGACTCAGCTGTGGATATTGCCACACTGGTCTGCTTCTTACTACTCCATGAAATCAGTCTTCCTCCCAGGAATTGACAAGTACCTGTAGTACTCTTCCTATCCTCTCTACAGCCTGCAAAATCTGCATCTGAATAACCTGTTAGTAGAAAATCTCTATTCCTAGGGTACCAAAGGCCTAGATTAGGTGTGCCCTTAAGATATCTCAGAATCCTTTTGACTGCAGTATAATGAGACTCTTTAGGGCAGGCTTGGTACCTAGCACAGACACATGTAGCATACATAATATCTGGTCTACTAGCAGTGAGATATAGTAGAGAACCAACTATTCCTCTATACAAAGTCTCATCAACAGGTTTACCTGCATCATCATTGCATATAGGCATACTTAATCCCATAGGAGTTCTCATGATGGAGGATGACTCCATACCATACTTCTTAATTAATTCTTTGGTGAACTTTGACTGGGATATGGACAAGCCATCATCAGTCTGTCTTACTTGGAGTCCCAAGAAGAACTTAAGTTCCCCCATACTGCTCATCTCAAACTTCCCTTGCATAAGTTTGGCAAACTTTTTACAAAGGTTGTTTTCAGTTGATCCAAAGATTATGTCATCAACATAGATCTGAACTAAGATGATCTTGCCTTTGGATTCCCTAAGGAATAGAGTTTTGTCTATTTTCCTCTTGAGAATTTATTCTCAATAAGGAAAGTAGACAGGGTTTCATACCAAGCCCTTGGGGCTTGCTTTAACCCATACAAAGCTTTTCTAAGCTTATAAACATAATCAGGTTTAAGAGGATCTATAAAACCTGATGGCTGCTCTACATATACTTCTTCTTTAAGATCACCATTCAGAAATGCTGACTTCACATCCATCTGGTATACTTTGAAGTCTTGATAGGCTGCATAGGCAAGGAATATTCTGATTGCCTCCAGCCTTGCTACTGGGGCAAAGGTTTGATCAAAGTCAATCCCTTCTTCCTTCATGTATCCTTTAGCAACCAATCTTGCTTTATTTTTCACTATTACTCCACTCTCATCCAACTTGTTCCTATAGATCCATTTTGTCCCAATTATATTGTGACCTCTTGGTTTAGGAACAAGCTCCCAGACATTGCACCTTCTGAATTGATTCAGCTCCTCTTGCATAGCATCAATCCAGTGCTGGTCTTGGATAGCTTCTTCAAACTTCTTAGGCTCCATTTGTGACAGGAAACTTGAATGCAGAACTGTGTTATGACTTCTACTTCTAGTCTGCACTCCCTGTCTTGGATCACCTATTATCTGATCAGCTGGATGGTCTCTTAAATGTCTTGTAGCTGGAGGAAGATTCCCTTCTGGTTGAACATCTCCAGCTCCTTCATTATGCTGAACCTCTTGGTTTTCTTCATCTTCTATTGTGTCTTGTACTCCCCCTGGACAGTAGCCTTCATTTTCCAATGCTCCATCTTCCCTTGAAGCTTCAGCAATGGAGAGCTTGTCCATTCTTTTGCATATACCTGTTGAGTCATTTGATCTACAACAAAACTCACAGTTGATTTATCTTATTTCATCAAACACAACATGCACAGATTCTTCAACAACTTGAGTAGTCAAGTTGAAGATTCTATAGGCCTTACTATTTGTGTTGTACCCAACAAATATCCCATCCTGGGATTTGGCAGCAAAATTAGTCAAATATGACTTACCATTGTTAAGTATATAGCATTTGCAACCAATGATTCTGAAGTAGGATAGATTTGGTTTTCTACATTTCATAATCTCATAGGGAGTCTTTTTGTGGCTCTTGGTGATAGAAGCCCTATTGATCACATGACAAGCAGTGTTTACTGCCTCAGCCCAGAAATATTCTGGTAGAGAGGTGTCACTCAATAGAGTTCTACCAGCTTCAATTAATGTTCTATTCTTTCTTTCAGCAATTCCATTTTGCTGAGGTGTTCTATGTGAGGAGAACTCTTGGAAAATCCCAAAGTCTTCACATAACTTTGTCATGCTTTCAGATTGAAACTCAGTACCATGGTCACTTCTGATTTTGACCACTGTACTATTCAATTCATTCTGAATTTGCTTCACAAAATTAAGTAAGACACTTGGAGTTTCAGATTTCTGTCTCAGAAAGAACACCCATGTAAATCTAGAATAGTCATCTACAACCACAAAAGTGTAGACCTTCCTACCTAGACTATGAACTGGCATAGGACCAAAAAGATCCATATGCAAGAGGTATAAGCACCTCACAGAATCCTTGTTTTCAAAGCTTTGAAAGGAGGATTTTGTCTGCTTGCCCTTTTGACAAGCTGAGCATATCCCTTCCTTTATACACTTAACTTGAGGACCATTCCTCACTAACTCTTTGCTAAAGAGTTGGCCAATTGTCTTGTAGTTAAGATGAGCCAATCTCTTGTGCCACTTAACACAATGAGAAGCATTGTCATCAGCTACAAGACAGATGGGAGAAGCCTTATTCTCACATACAAAATTAAGACAATATACATTTCTCTTCTTATACCCAGTCAAAATGATCTCTTGATCACTTGACCTTTTGATATGACATCCATCCTTAACAAATGAAATGTCATATCCTAAATCACTCAGTTGGCTTATGCTTATTAGATTATGTTTCAAACCTTTTACATAAGCCACTTGGGTGATAGTAATTAGGTTAGAAGAAATGTTACCAAACCCTTTGATGACTCCTTTTTCAGATCCACCAAAGATCACTTTAGGTCCATCTTTGACAGATGAATATTCCTTCAGCAGCCCCTTTGTTCCAGTCATGTGCCTGGAACAACCACTATCCAAGTACCATATAGGGGCATGGCTACTTGGATTCATCTGCAACACAGATTTACTTACCCTTAGAACCCAAGCAAGTCTTGGGTCCTTGGTTCAGGTTAGCATAAACAAAGCTACCATTATCTCTTCTAACAGGTAAACTATTGTTCTTTCTAACACTTGTGTTGTACCAGCAGTCTAGTGCAAAATGGCCTCTCTTGCCACAGCACCAACATTCAAACCTATTGTATCTAGTTCTAGATACATCCTTGACAAAAGAATTTCTATTCATTGCTGGTGCTGCAGCAGCTTCACCCACTGATTTTTTATAACCATTGGGTTTATGAACATGGGTAGGCCTGTTGGCATTTATACCCTTGCTTTTCAGAATATTAGTCTTAATATGACCATGAATATTTTCATGATCATATTGGTTAGAAGGCACTTGCACCTTTCTAAACTTAATAGGGACTGAAAAGTTCAGTGGCTTGACAGGAGCTTTGCCTTTCCTCTTGAATCGGACAGCCCTGGAGTTACCTTTGAATCCTAATCCTGCCTTACCCTTTTGATTCACAAATTCATCTATCAAGGGTAAGACAGACTTTGGCTTAGAGTAACTAGCCACTAAATCTTTTTCATTTCTTAGTTTGGCCTCCAGACTCTTCACTTGATCATTGGTATAATTAATTGTGTCCATCTGAATAATAGTTATATTCTTCAGCTTGGCAATTTCATTTAACTTCTGATCAATTACTTTCTCTAACTCAGTTGCAGCTACCCTTAGTTTAGCAATTTCATGAGCCTGAGATTTAACCAGGTTCTTGCTTTTCTTAAGGGCCTGCAACAAGTCCCCATACTTATCTATCAATTGATAGACATCTCCTTCAGATTCAGATGCATCTACATCACTTGATGCAGATGTAGCTGATTCTGTACTTGTACTACAAACAGATTTCATAGAAGGACATTGTACTTTATTAGGACCAGACTGATTCTGGCATATGTCCTCTTCTGATCCTGCCATCAGTCCCATGCACTGATGATCCTCTTGATCATAGATGGAGTCTAGCAACTGCAGAAACTCCTCTTCTTCAGATGCAGCATATAGTCCAATATATGCTTCTGCTTCAGATTCTGACTCTGAAGTTGACTGATCTGTTAGGCTCTTATCCTTCTTTGCAACAAAAGATTTCTCCTTCTTGCCCTTTTTATGAGTCTTCTTCTTGTCTGAAGACTCCTTTCTCTTATCAGGACAGTCAGCCACTACATGTCCAGGTCTATTGCAACAATAGCAGACAATCTTTGATGTAGTAGCCTTGCTGGGCTTTAATCTGCTCTTTTCTTTCCTTGATGACTTTTTCTTCTGATAATAGTCATCAACTTGCTGTGAAGTGGAGGGCTTAGACTTCCACTGCTTCTTCTTTAAGAATCTTTGGAATTGCCTTGTAAATGCAGCAAAATCTGCATCTGACTCACAGCTTTCTGAACCCTGATTCTCTGAATTTTTCAGAACTAACTTCTTCAACTTCCTTAGGAGGAGATGATGATATCCTCCTATTCTTTCTAGTGGCTTCTGCCTTGAAGGCCACTGTCTTCTCTCTATGCTCTCCTTTTGAATTCTTTTCCTCCTCCTTCCTCACCATAAGTTGCATTTCATAGGATAGCAACTTTCCAAACAAGGTTGGAGGAGAAATCTCTGCCAGTTTAGCCACTTCTCTTATGGCACAGATCTTTGTGTCCCAATCCTTTGTCAAGGATCTTAAGAATTTGTCATTCAGTTCATAGGTACTGAAGACTCTTCCATAGGACATTAACTCATTCACAATTCTATAGAATTTCTTATAGCATTCAGTTATGCTATCAGTTTTTCCTTGTCTAAAACTTTCATATTCCTAGTTGAGCATAGACTTCCTATCCTGTCTTACTTCTTCAGATCCCTCCATGTAGACAATCAAGGTGTCCCACATTTCTTTGGAGGTCTTGCAGTGAATCAGATTCTGAAATGTAGAATCATCTATGGCACTCACAATAATATTCTGAGCTCTCTTGTCCATGGTTTCCAAAATGATTTCATCCTTGGTCATTTCAGAATAACTCTTTGGAGTTTGAATATTAGCATCAAGAACTGATACCTTCAATGGAATGAAGGGTCCTTCCTGAACTGTGATGTATATTCTTGGGTCAGATGCTTCCATGAACAATCTGACTCTTTCTTTCCAAATTCCAAAGATTTCCTTTCTGTAGATGGGTAACTTCATTGACCCTAACTCCTTGTGATTTTCTCCAGAACCCATCTTCTTGAATCTTGATTCTGCCTTTCAGATCTACCTCAGACTGTTAAGTACTTTTTGAGGAACCTCCCTCTGATACCACTTGATAGTTTTACTTTCAAGACAACCTAAACACCTAAAGGGGGGGTGAATAGGTTCTAATTGCTTGTTTATACTTTTAGGCAGAATTCAATTACAGAATTAAAACATCCAGCACAGCAATCACAGAAATTTAATCATCACAGATTGCACAATGTTTTATAGTGGTTCCCCAAGGTTTGGGTACATCCACTTTCCCCCTTCACCTATCTAGCAGTATGCTAGATTCGGCCAAACTTCCACTATTCTCAGATCCGCAGATCCTACAGCTCAGAATATAGATAGGTTCCTACAACTCAGGCACAACAGCCCTACCTCAGCCTTGCCACAAGGCCTACAACTCAGAGAAGAACCTTCTCCTACACTCAGGCAAACAGCCCTACCACTCAGAGATCAACTCTCCTACACTCAGCCTTTATATCACAGGCTTACAACTCAGATCTGTGTAAAACAGATCCTACAGAAATTTAGAAAAGAAGTTTTAATGTCTTGCCTTTGTTGAGAGAGAAGAGGACAAGACAATTCTTGATCAGCTGATGAAATCAACTGAATCTGAGCTTTCTTCAAAGCTTCTTGAATCTGAACTTAGCTGAGTTGATTTCCAAACAGCTTCTTGAGAAACCACTGACGGCTTCCTTCTTCTTATTCAAATGGGTGGATCCCTCTCTATCCAACACCTTTGATGATACTTCTGAATTCTTGTTAGAACTCTTCTTAGATCGATCCTGAGATCGTCTTCTTAGATCTTCTGATGAACATCTTCTTTAGTGCCTAGCACTTTCTTGAATTGATACTTCAATTGGATTGTAATCCTTCTTCACTTTATGCACCCTCTTTTACTTCCTTCTGAATCTGTCTATTTATAGACCTTCTTCATGGTAACCGGCTGATCCGATTTCTAACTATTTTCTGACAAGTCTGACAGCATCAGTTAACTGGTGGCAACCTACAGCTGTCAAGTCTTCAAACAAATCCTGTGCCTTAGTCTTGGACAGCAAAGTGTCAAGACAGTCTGTCAGAAAGTGTCGAGACCAACTGTCTATATGTGTCGACACAAGTGACTTTGGTGTCGACACAGTCTTTGAAGATGTCGACATGTTTGCCTTTAAGTCGACACAGCTTCTTCAGAAAATAACTTGGTCTTGACTCTGCAGTGTGTCGACACAAGTCCTGTGTGTCGACACAGTTGTTGTAGATTCAGAACTCAGTATGTGTCGACACTGCCTTCAGGTGTCGACACAGCAATTGTCGACTCTGCCAAAATGTGTCGACTTAGTCTTCTGGTGTCGACACAAGTATTGTCGACTTCTGCCAATGTGTGTCGACTCTGTCTCATTGTGTCGACACAGCCTCCCAGTGTCGACACAAATATGGTCGACTATCTTTCTGTGAGTCGACGCTGCTTCTCAGTGTCGACATTAATGTGGTCGACTATCTCCTTCTGTGTCGAGGTCGACTATCTTCTTCTGTGTCGAGGTCGACTATCTTTTTCTGTGTCGAGGTCGACTATCTTTCTCTGTGTCGACTATCTTTCTCTGTGTCGACACAGCTTCCGTTAAGTGTCGACACAAATATTCTGAAGTGTCGACACTGTTTCTTCAGGTGTCGACACATGGACTTAGAATATTTTTCTGCATTCTTTAATACTTCTTCACCTGCACATGCCAACTTAAAACAACATCAAATACACCTTGATGTATATCATTGAGCTAAGTTGGACTTCTTCAAATCAGGTACATATTTTCCAATGTACCCAACAATCTCCCCCTATTTGGAGAAGTCATAACCCTTAAAGCCAATGATATACACCATTTATAAAAAGTATAATATGATGATATATGACATAACAGGAATACTTAATAAAAAACAAAATATGAACAATCCATCACAGAGTGAACATTATATGATTCCAAACAATATTTTTTTTATAACTTAGTAATGTTTGATTACAGATTTTTACATTGAATGATTTAATCAAAACATTACAAAATACTTTTGAAAGAACTTAAAATTAAGACTGATCAGGCTCTCTTATGACAATCCCTTTGCCAGATTGGATTTGAGCCTTCACAGAAGCTTCAGCAACTTCAGCTGGCTTCTTGCCTTTTTGATCAGCCTTCTTCTGTGCTTCTTCCTTGAGCCTTTGCCTTTCAAAGTAATGATATGGCTTTGGAAAGTACTTGCTCGGCTCCTGAGCATCTGGTGGCAGCCTACCCAGCTTGGCTTTTCTTCTGAACTGTACTATTGCCTCTTGCCTAGCTTCATGTTTTTGCCATTCCATTTCTTTATACCACTTTCCTCTTTCATGAACTTGGTCTTTTACAGCCTTCCATGCAGTGAGTATAATATTTCTTGAAGTAGGGCTCCACTGCTCAAAATCTGGCTTAAGTTCAGCCTGCTCTCTAAATCTTTTCTTGGATAGTAGAGCATCTTGCTGTTCTTTCAAGTTGGCATCAGGCTTATCAACTTTTTCAATAATAACCTTGGTAACCTCCTTTGGAGGACTATACATATCCTGAACTTGCTGATCAATCATATCAAAATCTGGAGGAGGGTAAATGACTTGGGCAATCTCAGGTTGATTGCCTTCAAGTAGACCTGTTTGAATGCCTGACTCAGCCACCATAGCATCATCACACAAAGGTGGATATCCCAATGTGGCTCGAATACTATTTGTCACCCATTTGGTGTGCTCTGAGCCAGCATGAACTAACATCCTCTCCCCCTTTATGACTTCTCTGGTAATATGATCTCTTAGATTTTCCTTCTGAAATCTGATCTGGCCATCCAGATAATTCACACCCTCTTTAAAAAATGGTTTTAACTTTTGAAGCTTGTCAGATATGTCCTTTTGAGAGGTAGTGATAGCAGTTTTAACTGATTCAATAGCATCTTGAAGTTTCTTATCAAATTCTTCGATCTCCTTTCCCCTTGCTTCAGTCAACCCTTCAGTAGTCTTTTTCAACTCATTAAGAATCACATTGTGAGAGTCTTCAAGATTGGCATTCATGTTTATCTGATTTGTAAGAACATAGCCTTGCTTCAGTGCTATATCATCTGCTTTGGTAATAATTGATTGCTGTTGTTTTGCCAAGAATACTACAGCATTACCTCCCTTATGGAAGCAATCTGTCATCTCCTTCTTATGTATATTGACTTCAAATCGAATTGACTTTATATCTTGAGCCAAGTCAAATTGAAGGGACTTATTGCTCTCATCAATATATTTTTCAACAGCCAATCTATGTTCATCCAACTTAACTTGCAAATCAACCATAAACTTGTTATAATTAAATTCAGAATGGGATTGTTGAGTTGTAGTCTGTAGATCCTGCTTATAACTTTTGCTCCTTCTCTTGAAGACAACAAGTTTTCTCTTCTTAGCCATTCTGGCTTCTTCAGTCTCAGATTCAGATGAACTATCAATTTGAACTCTTTCTTGAGGAGGAGGAGGAATATCTGTCTCAGTGCCATATTGTTCAGCCTCAACATGCACAGACTCTCCCTCAACCACTTGCTCCTCCTCAATTTCTTTCTCCTTCTCAACCTCTTGCTCGATCTCAGCTTCTTGCTCTATCTCCATGTCTAGGGCCTTCTCAATATCTTGCGCCTCTTCTACTTTATCAGTAGCAATATCAACATTAGGAAATAACTCATCTAGAGTGTATTCCTTCTGAGCTTGAACAGAAGATGTATCATTCAGATCTTCAATATTCAAATCTTTGGAGATATCAATTTGTTCTGCCTCTTGCACTGGGTCAGACATCTTCTCCCCCTGTACTTGTTCCGTATTAGTAATGTCCTGGGCAGGTGAGTACACTTGCTCCCCCTGCACCTGTGCAGAAATAGAAATTTTAGAAATGTCTTTTGTAGGAAAATACTCCAGCTCCCCCTGCATCTGTGCAGGTATAGTTTCTTGCTGGGCTGGAGTAGACTCAGGCTGATCTTCAACCTGCTTTCTCACTAGTTCTTCTTGAAGCTGCTCAGTATCTTGAGCATGAGAAGGGGATTTCACCGGGTTGTCCTGCCTGCTCTCATCAGGCACATCCTTAGACAGCACCCTATCTCACCTAGAAAACAATCTCATGTCCATCTTTCTCATGTGATTGATCTTTGTTCCTGGCAGTTGTTGCATTACCTAAGGGATCACTCCAGTCAGATATAAACTCATAATTCTAGCCATATTTGGCTTCTTGATTCCTTCCTTGATCTTTTCAAAGATTACAGCTGACCAATCAGTTGGAATTGTAAACACAATTCTGGTCATTAGGCAGAACATATAGGCTGAAATCCTATCATGTCCCCCTGGTTTGCACAGAATCACCTTGCCAACTACTTCAGACAAAAAATTCCCTTGCTGATTCATCCCTTTCCTGTTGAAAGCAGCTCCAATCTTCAGGGTGGGATCCAATCCGCACTATTGGAGAGCCTCCCTTGACTTAGAAGCAGGGACTTCTTCTTCATTCTTAATTATTGGTAATTGGAGAATCTTCCTTAAACTTCTTGGGGTAATCTTCACTGTCGACCCATGAACAGTGGACTTTATCTTGAGAATATCTGAATCCACTGATGCAGAGTGAAAGAATTCATGCACCTCCTTCTTCCATATCTTAGAAGGTTCCGAAACTAAAAACTCTAATCCGGATTCGGAAATAAGAGTGATAACCCGTTGAACATCTGTCGGGGCTTCTGCAAAGGCATTCTGTACCAACTCATAACCTTCGTTGACGTTGTCTTCAATCTTCGGCGTCATTGATCAGTTGAGAAAGCTTGAGAGAAGAGAGAGAGAATGTCGACATAGGGTTTCAGTCGTGAAAACCTTGTAAGCGTGTCGACCGATTAAGTTCTTGACTTATTTATACCTTCTATTGAAAGAAGATCAAAAGTCGGCAAAAACAGATTATAAGTGTCGACACAGATGGAATGTGTCGACACAAGCTTCTATAGTCTCGACATCAAGTCTGTCTACTATGTGTCGACACTAATTTGTGGATATGTCGACACCTGGGATATATAGTAGAGCATCAGAAATTCTGTGTCGACTCTTAGTATAAGTGTCGACACAAAATCTGTAAGTGTCGACACCACTATTCTGATGAAGTCGACAATACATTCCTGGATAAGTCGACAATTTGATTCTTAAGTGTCGACACATATTCTCTGTGTCGACACAATATCTCTGACTTGTCGACATTACTTCACTGAGTCGACACATTATCACTGAATGTGTCGACACCATTTTACTTGGCCAAATTCTGTTGTTCAAAACAACTTGAAAGTACTTCAAAGTACTTGATACTACTTCAATACCATTCTTGATGATTTTGTTAATACACTAATCAATGGTTAACATGCCTAATTCAATTTTAAATTTATTGAATTTGGTTTCATCTAGTGGCTTAGTAAATACATCTGTAATTTGATAATCTGTTTTTACAAATTCTAATGAGTTGTCTTCTTTTTCTACATGTTCTCTAAGAAAATGGTATTTAATTTCTATATGCTTAGTTCTACTATGAGAAACTGGATTATTAGCAATAGAAATTGCACTCTTAGAATCACACAAAAGAGGTGTTCTACTTACTTGAATACCATAATCTTTAAGCTGATGCTGCATCCATAATAGCTGTGCACAGTAGCTTCCAGCAGCAACATACTCTGACTCAGCTGTGGATATTGCCACACTGGTCTGCTTCTTACTACTCCATGAAATCAGTCTTCCTCCCAGGAATTGACAAGTACCTGTAGTACTCTTCATATCCTCTCTACAGCCTGCAAAATCTGCATCTGAATAACCTGTTAGTAGAAAATCTCTATTCCTAGGGTACCAAAGGCCTAGATTAGGTGTGCCCTTAAGATATCTCAGAATCCTTTTGACTGCAGTATAATGAGACTCTTTAGGGCAGGCTTGGTACCTAGTACAGACACATGTAGCATACATAATATCTGGTCTACTAGCAGTGAGATATAGTAGAAAACCAACTATTCCTCTATACAAAGTCTCATCAACAGTTTACCTGCATCATCTTTGCATATAGGCATACTTGTTCCCATAGGAGTTCTCATGATGGAGGATGACTCCATACCATACTTCTTAATTAATTCTTTGGTGAACTTTGACTGGGATATGGACAAGCCATCATCAGTCTGTCTTACTTGGAGTCCCAAGAAGAACTTAAGTTCCCCCATACTGCTCATCTCAAACTTCCCTTGCATAAGTTTGGCAAACTTTTTACAAAGGTTGTTTTCAGTAGATCCAAAGATTATGTCATCAACATAGATCTGAACTAAGATGATCTTGCCTTTGGATTCCCTAAGGAATAGAGTTTTGTCTATTTTTCCTCTTGAGAATTTATTCTCAATAAGGAAAGTAGACAGGATTTCATACCAAGCCCTTGGGGCTTGCTTTAACCCATACAAAGCTTTTCTAAGCTTATAAACATAATCAGGTTTAAGAGGATCTACAAAACCTGATGGCTGCTCTACATATACTTCTTCTTTAAGATCACCATTCAGAAATGCTGACTTCACATCCATCTGGTATACTTTGAAGTCTTGATAGGCTGCATAGGCAAGGAACATTCTGACTGCCTCCAGCCTTGCTACTGGGGCAAAGGTTTGATCAAAGTCAATCCCTTCTTCCTGTCTGTATCCTTTAGCAACCAATCTTGCTTTATTTTTCACTATTACTCCACTCTCATCCAACTTGTTCCTATAGATCCATTTTGTCCCAATTATATTGTGGCCTCTTGGTTTAGGAACAAGCTCCCAGACATTGCACCTTCTGAATTGATTCAGCTCCTCTTGCATAGCATCAATCCAGTGCTGGTCTTGGATAGCTTCTTCAAACTTCTTAGGCTCCATTTGTGACAGGAAACTTGAATGCGGAACTGTGCTATGACTTCTGCTTCTAGTCTGCACTCCCTGTCTTGGATCACCTATTATCTGATCAGCTGGATGGTCTCTTAAATGTCTTGTAGCTGGAGGAAGATTCCCTTCTGGTTGAACATCTCCAGCTCCTTCATTATGCTGAACCTCTTGGTTTTCTTCATCTTCTATTGTGTCTTGTACTCCCCCTAGACAGTAGCCTTCATTTTCCAATACTCCATCTTCCCTTGAAGCTTCAGCAATGGAGAGCTTGTCCATTCTTTTGCTTATACCTGTTGAGTCATTTGATCTACAAGACAACTCACAGTTGATTAATCTTGTTTCATCAAACACAACATGCACAGATTCTTCAACAACTTGAGTAGTCAAGTTGAAGATTCTATAGGCCTTACTATTTGTGTTGTACCCAACAAATATCCCATCCTGGGATTTGGCAGCAAACTTAGTCAAATATGACTTACTATTGTTAAGTATATAGCATTTGCAACCAATGATCCTGAAGTAGGATAGATTTGGTTTTCTACCATTCATAATCTCATAGGGAGTCTTTTTGTGGCTCTTGGTGATAGAAGCCCTATTGATCACATGACAAGCAGTGTTTATGCCTCAGCCCAGAAATATTCTGGTAGAGAGGTGTCACTCAATAGAGTTCTACCAGCTTCAATTAATGTTCTATTCTTTCTTTCAGCAATTCCATTTTGCTGAGGTGTTCTAGGTGAGGAGAACTCTTGGAAAATCCCAAAGTCTTCACATAACTTTGTCATGCTTTCAGATTGAAACTCAGTACCATGGTCACTTCTGATTTTGACCACTGTACTATTCAGTTCATTCTGAATTTGCTTCACAAAATTAAGTAAGACACTTGGGGTTTCAAATTTCTGTCTCAGAAAGAACACCCATGTAAATCTAGAATAGTCATCTACAACCACAAAAATGTAGACCTTCCTACCTAGACTATGAACTGGCATAGGACCAAAAAGATCCATATGCAAGAGGTATAAGCACCTCACAGAATCCTTGTTTTCAAGGCTTTGAAAGGAGGATTTTGTCTGCTTGCCCTTTTGACAAGCTGAGCATATCCCTTCCTTTATACACTTAACTTGAGGACCATTCCTCACTAACTCTTTGCTAAAGAGTTGGCCAATTGTCTTGTAGTTAAGATGAGCCAATCTCTTGTGCCACTTAACACAATGAGAAGCATTGTCATCAGCTACAAGACAGATGGGAGAAGCCTTATTCTCACATACAAAATTAAGACAATATACATTTCTCTTCCTATACCCAGTCAAAATGTTCTCTTGATCACTTGACCTTTTGATATGACATCCATCCTTAACAAATGAAATGTCATATCCTAAATCACTTAGCTGGCTTATGCTTATTAGATTATGTTTCAAACCTTTTACATAAGCCACTTGGGTAATAGTAATTAGGTTAGAAGAAATGTTACTAAACCCTTTGATGACTCCTTTTTCAGATCCACCAAAGATCACTTTAGGTCCATCTTTGACAGATGAATACTCCTTCAGCAGCTCCTTTGTTCCAGTCATGTGCCTGGAACAACCACTATCCAAGTACCATATAGGGGCATGGCTACTTGGATTCACCTGCAACACAGATTTACTTACCCTTAGAACCCAAGCAAGTCTTGGGTCCTTGGTTCAGGTTAGCATAAACAAAGCTACCATTATCTCTTCTAACAGGTAAACTATTGTTCTTTCTAACACTTGTGTTGTACCAGCAGTCTAGTGCAAAATGGCCTCTCTTGCCACAGCACCAACATTCAAACCTATTGTATCTAGTTCTAGATACATCCTTGACAAAAGAATTTATGTTCATTGCTGGTGCTGCAGCAGCTTCACCCACTGATTTTTTATAACCATTGGGTTTATAAACATGGGTAGGCCTGTTGGCATTTATACCCTTGTTTTTCAGAACATTAGTCTTAATATGACCATGAATATTTTCATGATCATATTGGTTAGAAGGCACTTGCACCTTTCTAAACTTAATAGGGACTGAAAAGTTCAGTGGCTTGACATGAGCTTTGCCTTTCCTCTTGAATCGGCCAGCCCTGGAGTTACCTTTGAATCCTAATCCTGCCTTACCCTTTTGATTCACAAATTCATCTATCAAGGGTAAGACAGACTTTGGCTTAGAGTAACTAGCCATTAAATCTTTTTCAATTCTTAGTCTGGCCTCCAGACTCTTCACTTGATCATTGGTATAATTAATTGTGCCCATCTGAATAATAGTTATATTCTTCAGCTTGGCAATTTCATTTAACTTCTGATCAATTACTTTCTCTAACTCAGTTGCAGCTACCCTTAGTTTAGCAATTTCATGAGCCTGAGATTTAACCAGGTTCTTGCTTTTCTTAAGGGCCTGTAACAAGTCCCCATACTTATCTATCAATTGATAGACATCTCCTTCAGATTCAGATGCATCTACATCACTTGATGCAGATGTAGCTGATTCTGTACTTGTACTACAAACAGATTTCATAGAAGGACATTGTACTTTATTAGGACCAGACTGATTCTGGCATATGTCCTCTTCTGATCCTGCCATCAGTCCCATGCACAGATGATCCTCTTGATCATAGATAGAGTCTAGCAACTGCAGAAACTCCTCTTCTTCAGATGCAGCATATAGTCCAATATATGCTTCTGCTTCAGATTCTGACTCTGAAGTTGACTGATCTGTTAGGCTCTTATCCTTCTTTGCAACAAAAGATTTCTCCTTCTTGCCCTTTTTATGAGTCTTCTTCTTGTCTGAAGACTCCTTTCTCTTATCAGGACAGTCAGCCACTACATGTCCAGGTCTATTGCAACAATAGCAGACAATCTTTGAAGTAGTAGCCTTGCATGGCTTTGATCTGCTCTTTTCTTTCCTTGATGACTTTTTCTTCTGATAATAGTCATCAACTTGCTGTGAAGTGGAGGGCTTAGACTTCCACTGCTTCTTCTTTAAGAATATTTGGAATTGCCTTGTAAATGCAGTAAAATCTGCATCTGACTCACAGCTTTCTGAACCCTGATTCTCTGAATTTTTCAGAACTAACTTCTTCAACTTCCTTAGGAGGAGATGATGATATCCTCCTATTCTTTCTAGTGGCTTCTGCCTTGAAGGCCACTGTCTTCTCTCTATGCCCTCCTTTTGAATTCTTTTCCTCCTCCTTCCTCACCATAAGTTGCATTTCATAGGATAGCAACTTTCCAAACAAGGTTGGAAGAGAAATCTCTGCCAGTTTAGCCACTTCTCTTATGGCACAGATCTTTGTGTCCCAATCCTTTGTCAAGGATCTTAAGAATTTGTCATTCAGTTCATAGGTACTGAAGACTCTTCCATAGGACATTAACTCATTCACAATTCTATAGAATTTCTTATAGCATTCAGTTATGCTATCAGTTTTTCCTTGTCTAAAACTTTCATATTCCTGGTTGAGCATAGACTTCCTATCCTGTCTTACTTCTTCAGATCCCTCCATGTAGACAATCAAGGTGTCCCACATTTCTTTGGAGGTCTTGCAGTGAATCAGATTCTGAAATGTAGAATCATCTATGGCACTCACAATAATATTCTGAGCTCTCTTGTCCATGGTTGCCAAAATGATTTCATCCTTGGTCATTTCAGAATAACTCTTTGGAGTTTGAATATTAGCATCAAGAACTGATACCTTCATTGGAATGAAGGATCCTTCCTGAACTGTGATGTATATTCTTGGGTCAGATGCTTCCATGAATAATCTGACTCTTTCTTTCCAAATTCCAAAGATTTCCTTCCTGCAGATGGGTAACTTCATTGACCCTAACTCCTTGTGATTTTCTCCAGAACCCATCTTCTTGAATCTTGATTCTGCCTTTTAGATCTACCTCAGACTGTTAAGTCCTTTTTGAGGAACCTCCCTCTGATACCACTTGATAGTTTTACTTTCAAGACAACCTAAACACCTAGAGGGGGGGTGAATAGGTTCTAATTACTTGTTTATACTTTTAGGCAGAATTCAATTACAGAATTAAAACATCCAGCACAGCAATCCCATAAATTTAATCATCACAGATTGCACAATGTTTTATAGTGGTTCCCCAAGGTTTAGGTACATCCACTTTCCCCCTTCACCTATCTAGCAGTATGCTAGATTCGGCCAAACTTCCACTATTCTCAGATCCGCAGATCCTAAAGCTTAGAACCTGGATAGGTTCCTACAACTCAGGCACAACAGCCCTACCTCAGCCTTGCCACAAGGCCTACAACTCAGAGAAGAACCTTCTCCTATACTCAGGCAAACAGCCCTACCACTCAGAGATCAACTCTCCTACACTCAGCCTTTATATCACAGGCTTACAACTCAGATCTGTGTAAAACAGATCCTACAGAAATTTAGAAAAGAAGTTTTAATGTCTTGCCTTTGTTGAGAGAGAAGAGGACAAGACAATTCTTAATCAGCTGATGAAATCAACTGAATCTGAGCTTTCTTCAAAGCTTTTTGAATCTGAACTTAGCTGAGTTGATTTTCAAACAGCTTCTTGAGAAACCACTGACGGCTTCCTTCTTCTTCTTCAAATGGGTGGATCCCTCTCTATCCAACACCTTTGATGATACTTCTGAATTCTTGTCAGAACTCTTCTTAGATCGATCCTGAGATGGTCTTCTTAGATCTTCTGATGAAGATCTTCTTTAGTGCCTAGCACTTTCTTGAATTGATACTTCAATTGGATTATAATCCTTCTTCACTTTATGCACCCTCTTTTACTTCCTTTTGAATCTGTCTATTTATAGACCTTCTTCATGGTAACCGGCTGATCCGATTTCTAACTGTTTTCTGACAAGTCTGACAGCATCAGTTAACCGGTGGCAACCCACAGCTGTCAAGTCTTCAAACAAATCCTGTGCCTTAGTCTTCGACAGCAAAGTGTCGAGACAGTCTGTCAGAAAGTGTCGAGACCAACTGTCTATATGTGTCGACACAAATGACTTTGGTGTCGACACAGTCTTTGAAGATGTCGACAAGTTTGCCTTTAAGTCGACACAGCTTCTTCAGAAAATAACTTGGTCTTGACTCTGTAGTGTGTCGACACAAGTCCTGTGTGTCGACACAGTTGTTGTAGATTCAGAACTCAGTATGTGTCGACACTGCCTTCAGGTGTCGACACAGCAATTGTCGACTCTGCCAAAATGTGTCAACTTAGTCTTCTGGTGTCGACACAAGTATTGTCGACTTCTGCCAATGTGTGTCGACTCTGTCTCATTGTGTCGACACTGCCTCCCAGTGTCGACATAAATGTGGTCAACTATCTTTCTGTGAGTCGACGCTGCTTCTCAGTGTCGACATTAATGTGGTCGACTATCTCCTTCTGTGTCGAGGTCGACTATCTTCTTCTGTGTCGAGGTCGACTATCTTTTTCTGTGTCGAGGTCGACTATCTTTCTCTGTGTCGACTATCTTTCTCTGTGTCGACACAGCTTCCGTCAAGTGTCGACACAAATATTCTGAAGTGTCGACACTGTTTCTTCAGGCGTCGACACATGGACTTAGAATATTTTTTTGCATTCTTTAATACTTCTTCACCTGCACATGTCAACTTAAAACAACATCAAATACACCTTGATGTATATCATTGAGCTAAGTTGGACTTCTTCAAATCAGGTACACATTTTCCAATGTACCCAACAGTTGCCGCTACGATAAATGACGCCCCCACGATAAATGTCGTCCCCACGACAAATGTCGTGTGTCGCCCCCACGACAAATATCGCCGTCCCGACAAATGTCGCCGCCACGACAAATGTCTCCCCCCACGAAAAATGTCGTCCCAAAAAAATGTCGCCACCGCGACAAATGTCGCACCCACGATAAATGTCGCTCCCACGCCGAATGCCCCTCGTGCCGGAGGCCCGTGCCTGCCACTCGTGTGTGTGTATATATAGATATAGATATAGATATAGATATAGATATAGATATATATATATCACCGCCGTGCTCGGCTAACTCCCTTAACGCCACTGTCGTGCTTGGTTAACTTCCTCAATGCCACCACTGAGCTCGCCACTTCAACCTCTTAGCATGCAGCTACAACGCCACCACAGCAGCTCTGGCCAGCATCCACCTCAACCCGGCAACCATACTGCAGTAGCTCCTCCACACAACAAGCTCCACCACCAGCCGGCCTCCTCCATACAGCAGCGCCGTCGTCGTGCCAGGCCAGCAGCTCCTTCTACTCCTGACAACAGCTTCGGCCACACTCCAACAGCTCTATACAACAACCTCAACCTCCCTGGAGCAGCTCCTCCTCCACATGGCCACCTCCACCTCCATGCAGCTCACGACCAGCACGTCAACAGCTCTACCTCCTCCGCCTGAGCCATGTCTCCTCCAGTCTCAACTGTTGAAGGCTCCGCTCAAGATAGTCCACTAAGGCTCATTAAATGTGGAATGGCCTTATATAGTATCTCCAGCATAGAGTCGTTACACCCTAGTGACACAAAACCCATTGGGTTGTTTCGAGTCAGTCCAGACACGCGCAGACATATAAACCAAATATCCTAACAATCTCCTCCTATGTCCGCAGTGAAACCGACGTCGGTAAAGGGGGTGGTGTGTGTAATGTTCAACCAGAATTCGACTCAATACACAACCGTGTCCATCACACTTGTCAGAACATATTGAACGTTAAACAAAGCAGTTGTATGTATGCATAAGAATAAACAGAAAAACTCAGCAGCATCATAACAAAGTCAAAAGTACAATCACAGCACTGGTACCAGAACACCTAGTGTCTCATGACCAACTAAAGAGCAAGAGAGTCCAAACAAAACAAGTGAAAGAAAGGAGAGCTAAACAATGTTCTAAGCAGAAGAAAAAGAAACCAGACAAACACTCTAGACGTCATCGTCCAGCAGGTCATCCTCCTCTGGATCCCAACCTGCAGGTGCTCCTCCATTGGCAACAGCCCCTGTAATTTCCAACAGAGAAGTTCATTCAGAATGAATTCAACCTTAGAAAATGTACAAGTATCTAGTTCTACTTATATGAACGTAGTACAGTATGAGAAAGCATGTGTAGAGCATTTATGTTCTACCTCAGAATCCATTATCTGTTTTCAAAGAAATGATGTTATGGACTTCTGGACATCGCAGCTGTATCTGTGTTCCTATGTGGAATGTCACGGTTACTGTTCTTCTAAAGTTAATTGGAACTCATCAAATATGGAATGGAACCAATAAATAGAAGAAGAGCCAAACCTAGTCAGATTGTGTTATCAAATGTGGAATAACACTCTCCTCCTAGATAAGGAAGACGAAACCAGATGAAGTTGTTAACATCAAATGTGGAATGAAACAACTCACCAAATTCGTACTCAGCAACCTCGAACATCAGCGGAGCACAACACGCTTGCTTTGACAAAGGAAGGTGGAAAAATCAAAACATTTGGACAAAGCGGAACTGAATCGCCTAACCTTGAAACTAAGGCTGAACTTACAATGCCTTGAGTCCCATTTCCCCCACTATTTTGATTGATCGGTCTTTAGGCATTCCTTTCGTCAGTGGATCAGCCAGATTATCCTTCGATCGCACATCGATCAAAGTGATAATGCTTTGTTCTTTCAGATAATTCAGTAGAGCGTGTCTCAGTCGTACATGTCGCCTCTTAGTATTAAAAAGGACATTCTTCACGACTTGGACTGCTGCTTGATTATCACAGTACAGGCTCAAAGAATTGACTTGAAGTCTAGACAAGGGAATGTCTAGAATCAAATTCCTGATCCAATCTGCCTCTTCACCAGCTGAAGCTAAGGCAAACAACTCGGCTTCCATAGACGACAAAGCTATTCAAGTCTGTCTTTTGGATTTCCAAGTGACTGCAGCGCCACCCAAAGTGAAAATAAATCCACTGGTGGACTTGCTGTTCCCAACTTCTGAACACCAGGAGGCATCAGAGTATCCTTCCAAAGTAGGAGGGTAACCAGTGTAGCACAGAGCGTGATCTTTAGTACCTTTCAAGTACCTCACCAGCCGATCTAAGGCATCCCAATGCTCTTTGCCTGGACTACTGGTAAAGAGACTCAGCATGCCAACCGAGAAGGCAATGTCTGGTATTGTACAACTTGTGGCATACATGAGACTGCCAATGATCTTTGAGTACTTTACTTGATCAACGTCGGTCCCTTCATTCGGACTCAACTTGACAGTTGGATCAATTGGTGTTTCAACAGGCCTACAATCTTTATAATCCCAGGTAGTGAGGATCTGCTCAATGTAATGAGCTTGACTTAGAGTGACACGTCCTTTGTCTACTCTAACTTTCATACCTAATAGGGTATCCACAGGACCAAGGTCCTTCATGTCAAATGCTTTCGCAAGAGCGGATTTAGTATCCCTCACTGCGGCAAGGTCTGACCCCAGAATCAACATGTCATCCACATATAGACATATGATGACTGTTTGATTTGACATCGAGCGGTAGTAGAGGCACTTGTCTGAGAGACTGGACTGAAATCCAACACTCTTTACCACTTGATCAAATTTAATGTGCCACATCTTAGGTGCTTGTTTAAGACCATAGATCGATTTATTCGAGTTTGCACACTTTATCTCTTAGATCCTTATGTACATAACCTTCAGGTTGTGCCATGTAGATCTCCTCATCAAGCTCTCCATTTAAGAAGGTTGTCTTTACATCCATCTGATGAACTATAAAGTTCTCGATAGAAGCTAAAGCAAGAAGTATCCTAATAGTGGATAGGTGGCATACAGGTGAATAGACGTCAAAGTAGTCAATTCCCCCCTGTTGTTTATAACCCTTAGCTACTAGACGTGCTTTATATCTGGCTATAGACCCATCACTGTTCAACTTCTTCTTTAGAACCCACTTGCATCCTAGGACTTTAGCTCCTTTTGGCAGGTCAACTAGATGCCAAGTGTTGTTTTGTAGCAGTGAGTTCATCTCATCATCGATGGCTTCTGCCCACATTAACGCATCTCTAGATCGCATTGCTTCCTAATAGGAGAATGGATCATCCTCTAAGTGGTATGTGACAAAATTCTCACCAAAATCTTTAGGGATTCTATCTCTTGTAGATACTCTAAGAGGAACAGGTTCCACCTTTATAGGTTGGGGAGCAGTGCCAGAGGGGCCAGTTTCAGGTTCTACAGTAGATTCTGAAACCATGTCAGTAGACCCGGAGATGGTCAAGCCATGATCTTCGATAAATTTATGTTCAAAGAAAATAGCATCTCTAGACTCTATCACTGTATTAGTGGATATATCCAGAAACCTGTCAGCTGTACTATCTTCTGCACTACCTAGATAAACGCAGGTCGTTGTTCTAGGTCCCACCTTAGGTCTCTTAAGGTCTTGTATTCTCACATAAGCGATACAACCCCAAGTCTTTAGAGTGTCATATCTACAAGGATGCCCATGCCACAACTCATACGGAGTAGAGTTGAGCTTTGAATGAGGCACTCTATTTAGAATGTGATTTGCAGTTAGAACTGCTTCCCCCCAAAAAGAATTAGGCATGCCAGCTGTGAGGAGCATAGAATTCAACATTTCTGTTAAAGTTCTATTCTTATGCTCAGCAATACCATTCGACTGGGGTAAGTAAGGATTTGTGGTTTCTAGGATTATACCCTCAGAGGCACAAAAGTCCTTAAACCCAGTTGCAGTGTACTCTCCTCCTCGATCACTTCTAAGTCTCTTAATCTTTAAATTTAATTGATTGTCTACCCGAGATTTGAAGATCTTAAAGGTCTCGAATGTCTCATCTTTCGATTTCAATAGGTAAACATGACAATATCTAGAAAAATCGTCGATGAAGGTAATTAGATATTTCCTTCCCCCTCTTGTGGCGTGACTACGGAAATCACAGAGGTCGGAATGTATCAACTCCAGAAGTTGTGTGCTCCAAGAAACGGTCTTGAAAGGGTTTTTAGTGATCTTAGTCTGGGCACAAACCTCACACCTATCAAATCGAATAGACAGATCTAATGGAATGTTTTGACTTTTAGCTAAATCTCGCATTTTCTTATAGTGAATATGTACAAGTCTATTGTGTAATAGCTTTGGATCTATCAGAGTGGAACTCACTTGGTTTATGCAATCGTTATCTAGGCTAAGTCTATACATACCATTGATCAGATAAGCGCAACCAAAGTAGTGAGAATTGACAGATAAAGTCATTCTACCGTTCATGGTTCTGAAAGACATTCCAGCTTTATCAAGCAAACTCATAGAAATCAAATTCTTGGTTAAATTAGGAACTACTTTAACATGTTGTAAAATTAAAGTTTTACCTGAAGAGAGGACTAGCTCTGCAGTCCCAGCATGAGTAACATCTGTCGCTCCTCCATTGCAATTCTCGACTCTATCCTTGACCGCTGTGACTTTTGAGAGAAGACCCCTGTCATTTGTGACATGACATGTAGCACCACTGTCCAACCACCACTCAGACGACGCACTACGGTCACTACTCCCAATCATATCCACGAAGGAATTGGGATCAGAGTTGTCAACCACCATGTTCGCCACATTTTGTGGAGCTTCCTCCTTTTGTCTTTTCAGACCCTTGCATTTAGCGGCCCAGTGACCCCATTTGCCGCAGTTGTGGCACTTGCCCTTCTTCCTTTTGAGAGAAGGCTTTTTGACCGCCAACGGTGCGTGGGTATCACCCTTAGGTGCCGGGGGCTTTCGAGAAGGCTTACTAGGACGTGAAACGAAGTTGACAGCCTGTGAGGGCTGCGCAACCTGCTCCATGCTTTTCCCAGCAATGTTCTGGTCCTCAATATGAATGAACCTTTTGAGTTCATCCAAACTTATCTTCTCTTTCAGTCGATGCATCTCAGTCTTGAAAAAGAGCCACTCAGGAGGCAGCTTGCTCAGAATCATGTACACAAAGAGGCTGTCGTCCATCTTCGAATGATCATCGTCCAGCTTCTGACGCAGGTTGACCAGCTCCAAGAGTTGAGAAGTGATAGACACGTTCGCCTTGAATCTGAAGTTGAAGAACTTCTCTCCAATGAGCAACTTCGACAATCCTTCCTCCTTCTGAAAATGCGTGTTCAGTCGATCCCATATTTCTTTTGCAGTTTTGTAGGCGTGGTAGGTCAACGCTAGACGGGGATTCAGGGAATTCAACAGGTAATCCCTGCAGAAATCCTCATCCTTGTTCCACTGGTACTCATCCACGTCCTCGACGGTAGAAGCAAAATCACTCTGAACAGTATAGAAAATCTCGCGTTCCTTCATTCCTAGTTGGACTTGAATTTTCCAACTGAGAAAGTCGGAGGCGTCGAACGATTGCAACTTAACGGTGTCGAGCACGCTTTTCTTCGACATCGTTCTAGATTTAAACAGAAATAAAAAAAATGCTAAAACGAGATCACCTGAGACGTACAAAGACGAGTCCAAAGCTTCGGATCCAATCCAAGAGTTATTTGCTCCTTCTCCTTTGTTGTAAGAGAGCGCCAAAGAAGGATCTAAATGAAATTTCCTTCTAGTGAGACGCAACAAAATGGAGTTTCTCCTCTGGTGAGTTTCAAGCAATCCTCTGGCTCAAAGCAGTAGAGAAGGCAATTCTTCCTCCAAAAAAAAATAACTGTAAGAGAGCACCAACCGGAGAATAGCAGCGATAAAAATCTCTCCCAGATCTAGATCTGGAGACAGATCAACGACAAAGCTTCAACAGGCCATGATTTCCTTTGGCTTGCCACCCCTTTTTTTCGATCACTGATCTCAGCAAAGAACGACCATGTTCCTTCTCGCTAGGAGTGGCGATAGTTCTGCGATCCAGCGACGGAAAACAGGGAATCGCAACGGCGGCGATAAAAGCTCGGCACTGGACTTGGGCTACGGCAAGATCTGTCTCTGATCTGGTTTCAGACGGCGAGATCCGGCAGAGCTATGGCTGATCTCTCTTCCTTTCCCGATCAAAAGCTTCCCGATCAAAAGCTTCGCGAAAAAAAAGGAAAAGACCTGCGGCGGAAAGGAAAAACCAGCAGGATCCGGCGTTCTACCGCCGGGAATGGCCGATCTGCGGCGGATCTGGATTCGCGCAGGAGCGGCGCAACAACTTGCGACGGGAAGAAATTCCTTCCTTTTTATCTGCTTGAACGAGGACGGCGACGACGGGATCCACGATCTTCCTCTTTCGCCAGGCAGCAGAAAGATCTACTTCGCGAGCCGAGTGACGCAGGAAATCGTGACGGAGAAGAAAATTGAGAGCGGCGAAAACCGGAGAGAGCGGGGAAAACGAGAGCGGAGAAACCCTAGAAAAATATCTTGAGAATTTTGAAGGCTCCGCTCAAGATAGTCCACTAAGGCTCATCAAATGTGGAATGGCCTTATATAGTATCTCCAGCGTAGAGCCGTTACACCCTAGTGACACGAAACCCATTGGATCGTTCCGAGTCGGTCCAGAAACGCGCGGACATATAAACCAAATATCCTAACATCAACTCCTCCAAGTCAGCAATCCAGCCCGCATCCTCCACGTCAGCACTCCTCCATGCAGCGCTAACTCCTCCTCTGTCGTTACACCCGGAGATGTCACCACCTCCAGCTCTTCTAGAGATCTCCCCAAATTTATGGCCGCCACCAGCACCCCCGCCTACTACTGCCATTTTCAACAAGGAAGCCGCCTCCTCTTGATCCCACCATGCCTTGTCGCATCATCCTGTGCCTATAAAAGATTGTCATCGAGAAGGAGGGACAACATAGTTTTTTATGAAAAAAAGAGGAGATAATAGGAATAGGAAGAGAGAGAGTTAATTGAATATATATATATATATTTCAAGGGAGATTCAGCATTCAGATTTGACCATTCATTTTGAGATTTCACTTGGAGAAATTTCATTTCGGGATCGCTCGTCAAATTGCCTCGGGATCGCTCGTCAAGTTGCCTAATTTTACCGTCTTTATTTTGTTCCATAATCTTGTACGTCTTTTTGTAACTTCGCATTTGTTCCTCAGTTCCTTCTAGCAATCAAAGTTCAATTTTTATTTTTCCTTAAAATAATCCTATTTTTATCTCTTGTCACATTCATTCTCTTTTTTTTCATGATGTCCTATTTGTATGCGAATGATTCCTCCATCTTCATGAGTAACTAATCTCTATAGTGCTCGATCAGCATGATCCGAGGATGAGATAATATTCTTATGATTTTAAGTTTGCTTTTCTCTAAATGTTGAACGCATACAATTTACCGTTGATCAATTCATTGAGGCTATATTTTCTATATAGTTTTCATAATGGTTTTCACTCTTTAGTTAGTCGAGAGACTCGTAAGACGAATCGATCACTCACCGGTAAAAAGAGTAGAACACAACCCTCGAGACAGGACAACATAACTCTTCCGAATTGGAGTAAAATCCAATAGCGAGGTTCACAACCTAAAGCACGTCTTAGGCGATGCGATTTGAGAACGAAAGTTCGGTCGATACACCTAAGCTTAGTTGAATCCAATTTTCGAAAGAAGAGTGTTCATGCATCGGGAACCTCCACGATCAAAGCCTCTTCAACAAGAAAACTGCATTTTTATTTTCATTATGTTATTTTTTTGCTCTGAGGTGATTCAAAGATCGAGTACTAGCTTTTAAATTATCGAATTAATTCTGTTAACATTTCTAGTTTTTATTTTTCGCAACCCAACTCCAATTTCTTATTGATAAGATAATTTTGATTTTTTGAAGTAGAATTACTCAACCACCCCGAGTTTAATATGACCTTATTTTCTTTAAACCTATTCTACTCTCGATACGGTAAACTTATCATTGTCATTTGTGGATATAATTTTGCGCAATCAGTCCACTCAGGAGAATGTGGAATACCACTAGGGGAGCAAGATCCTAGAAGGTAGGATAGTTTGACAAGGATACTTTTGGCCAACCTTGAGCAAGGATGCGGAAGAGTTCATGAAGAATTGTCTTAAATGTCAGTTGTTGGCCCTACTCCACCTCCTGCTCGCCCAGAGACTCAGATGCATCGCAATACCATGGCCATTTGCAATTTGGGGAATGGACTTGGTGAAGCCTTTTCCTCAGGCTAGCGGACAAAGGAGATTCCTTCTAGTCTTGATCGATTATTTCTTGAAGTGGCTGGAAGTCAAGGCCTTGACCAAGGTGACCTCTCAGGTGATCCGTAACTTTATTTGGCATAGATCATCTGCCGGTATGGGCTGCCTCAAGCTATAGTCATCGACAATGGGACACAATTCGCTAGTGACGAGTTCATCAGCATCTGTGGCCAGCTCGGGAATTACCTTATGTTCGCATTGGTCCATCACCCTAGGAGTAAAGGGCAGGTGGAGGCGGTAAATAAGATCATCGTCAACCTACTGAAGAAGCAGGTTGAGAACATGAAGGGAATCTGGGTGGATCAGCTTTTGTCGACCCTTTAGGCCCTAAGGACCACGACCAACACTGCCACAGGGGAAACTTCGTTCAAGCTTTCGCATGACTGCGAAGTCATGCTTCCTATGGAGTTTGAGGTCCGGTCACCTTGGGTGGTGTTGGTACCCTAGGTTGATTTGAGTTTAGTCCTCTCCTTTGTGCCCCTTGACCCAAGAAATATCTATGGTCAATGGTTAGAAGTCTAGCTGTAGAGTCCTCGCTTTTCCAAATTGAGAATTTGGTTAAGTAAGTTTTTCGTTCGACGATAGTCGAACGCCGCTCGACTATCGTCTATCGGCTGATCGACGATCGTCTATCTGTTGGTCGACGCCTTGTCTGCGTTGATAGTTCGACTATCTGTTGATAGATCGACTATCTGTTTTGCGTTGATAGTTCGACTATCTGTTGATAGTTCGACTATCTGCTTGGCGAGGTAGTTCGACTATCTGTTCTGATAGATCGACTATCTGATAGTTCGACTATCTGTTGATAGGTCGACTATCTGTTTCGTCTTGATAGTTCGACTATCTTTTGATAGTTCGACTATCTGTTGCCTTTGATAGTTCGACTATCTGTCCTGATAGGTCGACTATCTGATAGTTCGACTATCTGCTGATAGATCGACTATCTGGTTTGTTCTGATAGTTCGACTATCTTTTGATAGATCGACTATCTGTTTTCTGAGGTAGGTCGACTATCTGCTTGATAGGTCGACTATCTCTGTGCGCTTGATAGCTCGACTATCTGTCCTAGATAGATCGACTATCTGATAGTTCGACTATCTGTTCTGATAGCTCGACTATCTGCCGGGGTAGTTCGACTATCTTCTTCGATAGTTCGACTATCTGGATCGTTCGACTATCTGCCCGATAGCTCGACGATCTCCGTGCGTCGTTCGACGATCTTCGAAGGTCGTTCGACGTTTTCTGTCTGCCTTTGTATTTTGTATTTATTTATTATATTTAATTATTTAATACATTTTCTGGCACAGTATTTTAAGCTGTATGATAAAATAACCAGGCAATATTTGCTCCATCTCTTTTGCCTGAGTCAAATCTTTTTAAGATAAAGTTGTTTGTCTTATTAGCTGTCATTTTAATTTACTTTATCTATTGTCAGCCCTTTATAGCCGTTAGACTGAAAAGTCTTCTTTTGCTATAAAGAGATTATTTCTGATGTGACTTTATTTAGTCCTTCTGTTATTTGTTTTAAGCCTGCAGCTTCTTAGAAAGTGGTTTATTCCCTTTATAGAATGTTTTGCTGCAGAGATATTTCTGTCTTCTTGATATTTACAGCCCAGGTCTCAAGGCTCAGAAGAAGACAAATAATTCAAATGGAAGAGAGCCGTTGCTTGCTGATGATTATATAAAGAACCCTTTGAAGAAGGATTCAAGCTAGTTAATAGAAGCTAATAGCTAACCAGTGTTACACACATTCTCAAGCTCTCAAGCCTTCATCTAGTTCAAGCTTCCTGCTCTCAGCAATCTCCATCTAACTGAGAAGTGTTAAGATCTTCATCTCTTCTTCACCTGAGTTCTCCTGCTTTCAGGAAGTTCAAACTCAGAGTTCCTTTGAAGAAGAAGAAGAAGAAGATAGCTGCTTAAAGAACTTTGATTTTATTATTTACTTTCTTCCTGTAGCTCTTTCCTTCAGAACTTTCTGAAGAGTTTCTCTGCACTGAAGCAAGACTTCACCTGGACATTCTTGAGACAGGGGGAGCCTTGATTCTTTAGAGCATTCTAGCTCAGTGCAAGTTTTTGTGCTTCTCTAATCTATTGTAAAATAGAGAAGACATCTTAACCTTCTTCCCCCTCCTGTACAGGGTTATTACTCCCTTCAAAAGTATCCCTTGGTGGCAGGGCACCTGATCAAAAACCTGTGCTTGGTTTTTAGACACCTGATCAAAAGTCTAAAGGGTTTCTGGATCTACCTGAAACAGATCCTGTTGGTGGCAGGGCACCTGATCAAAAACCTGAGTGGATTCCTACCGTGTGGGTAGAAGAGTGGACGTACCCAAGTTGTTTGGGGAACCACTATAAATTTCCTTGTGTCGTCTGGATTCCATTGTTTAATTCCTGCATTGTGGCTGTGATTAGATATAACTAGGTTGCTAGTTGCTGATTAGGTTTTCCAAGCTTAATTGTAATTACAGTTAGCTTGTGTTTGTACACAACACTTGTGTTAGGCTTTAAGTTTAAATCAATATCTATAATCTTTTCATTCCGCACTTCACTCCAAGGGAGTTGGGTAGAATATTAAGTTTTGTCTGTGCAAAATTTGATAACTCTATTCACCCCCCCCCCCTCTAGAGTAGTATCTATCCCTTCACTTTCAATTGGTATCAGAGGGAGGTTGGCTGACTGTATAGGCTAACACCTAAGTCACAAGATCCTGATAGATACCAAGAGCTTATAGATATTCACTATCATGGCCCAGTCTAAGGATTATTCTAGCACCAGACCTCCAGCATGCAACTTAGCAAAGTTTGGCATCTGGAAGGCAAGGATTAAATTATATATGAACTCTATTGATGAAATCATCTTTGCTTCTATTTTGTCAGGTCCCCCAAGAGCACCTGCTGCTGCCACTGTCTCATCATCTGATATGAGTGCAGTGCCTCCTCCAGATTATAATGATGAATACAAGAAGGCCAAAATTGCAGATGCCAAGGCAATGAACATACTGGCTCAGACAATGTCTGATGAGGTGTTCCAGAAGGTGGCTGACTGCTCCTCAGCTAAGGCCATGTGGGACACACTGAACCAGATTGTAGCTGGTTCAGCTGATGAAAGGAAGGACAGAAGGTCCAACCTCATCTCACAGTATGAGAACTTCAAGAAAACTGATGCTGAATCAGTTGAAGCTATGTACACCAGGCTCAGCTCAATCATCAATGAGCTGAGGACCCTGGACAAGGATATATCATTGACAGAGGTCAATGATAAGATTCTTATGTGCTTCCCTAGCACATGGGATCTAAGAATCTGGCCCATCAAAGAAGCCAGAAGTACCAATGAGATCTCAACTGAAGCTCTCCTCGGCAAGCTCAAGTCTTTTGAGCAAGTGCTGAAGACCAGAGAAGCAGAAGCTGAAGCCAAGACCCCCACTCCAACAAGAAAAGAGCAATCTCTAGCTCTTAAGGCTGCAGATGTGTCTGAAGGCAGCCAATCTAATGAGGAACTTATGGCATTGTTTGCCAAAAGATTTCTCAAGATGGGAAGAAAGGAGTTCAGAAAGAAGTCTTCACGCTATGAAGACAAACCAAGGTATGATCGATCTCCTGCTAAAGAAATCATTTGTTATGGTTGCAGGAAGCCTGGACATATTCTGCCAGAATGTCCAGAGGAGAAAAACAAAGAAAAGAGAAAAGAAAAAGAACAACACAGGAAGCACTCCAAGCCATCCTCCCACAAAAACAAGAAGAAGGAGAGAGGTTTCATTGCTGAAACCTGGAGTGATTCTGATGAAGAATCCTCCTCATCAAGCTCCAGTGAAGATGAGGAAGAGAAGAAGGCAAAAGAAGTTTGCCTAATGGCAATAGATGCCTGCAGCAACCACTCTGCTGCAGAGAGTTCTGATTCTGATGAAGAGATGCCTACTGAAGATGAGGTACTTTCTTCTTATGATTTTACTTCAGAAGAATTTAAGTTAGAATTTAAATCTTTATGTTTAGATTTAATTAGTTCAGAAAAGGAAATAAAAGAACTTAGAAATAGGTTAGCTGACTCAGAATCAATAGCCTTTGAAAACATTAGGTTAAAGGAAGATCTCACTACTTGTAGTGAAGAAATTAAATTTCTTAAAATAGAATTAGCTAAGTCTAAGAGATTAGAAGAATCCCTTAATGGTAGAAGCCTTAAGCTGATAGAAATTACCAGCATGACTAACATTAGGTCAGGTAATGATAAACTAGGCTTAGGAGCTTCTCCCAGTGAACCCCCAGTCCTTCTTAAAAATAATCTTTCAACTCCAGTGAACATCATTTCAGCTAGTGGAAAGAAGAACACTGAGCAAGTAAATCTGGTAAATAAAACCTTAAATAAAGCTAAGAGAGAAAAGAGAAAGAAGTTTTTCAAAGAAATGCAAAGAGCGTCGAACGCCGCTCGACGATCGGATGCTCCATGGTCGAACGAAGCTCGACGATCTGAGCGCCCATCATCGAATGTCGATCGACGATTTCAATATGATTTTCAAAATCATAATCAATTCCATAGAAACCTAAATGAGAATAGAAACCCTAGGTTTGTTGACCCATCATCAGCATGGAGAATCCCACCTAGGAGATCTCACCCACTAGGCTATCACCCTCAGCCTGCATTCTCTTATATTTCCAGTTTTTCTTATGTGAAAAACAAGGGACCCAAGGTTACCTGGGTCCACTCTGTCTAAATAATTGTCTTGCAGGTGAAGGCATATCCAATCACTCAAAATAAGTGGTATTTGGATAGTGGATGCTCTAAGCATATGACAGGAAATAAAGATCTACTGTCAAAGTTCAAAGCTAAGCTTGGCCCAAAGGTTATCTTTGGAGACTCCAGCTGTGGTCAGACAGAAGGCTATGGCAAGATCACAATTGGAGCAGTTACATTCAAGAGAGTTGCATATGTCAATGGACTGAAGCATAACTTGATTTCAGTCAGCCAGCTATGTGATGCTGGCTACCAGGTTTCATTTTCCAACTCATCTTGCAATATTACTTTGAATAATAATGTTGTTTTAGTAGGTATTAGAATAGGTAATATATATTTAGTAGATTTTAATTCATCTCACTCTGAAATCTGCTTGTTTAATGAAGTAACCCTTAATAATAATTCCCTATGGCATAAAAGGCTTAGTCATGTAAACCTTAAAAATATATCTAGGTTATCTAAGCACAACCTTGTTAGAGGTTTACCTTCTTGCCCCTACAAGAAGGAGAGCCTATGCAAGGCTTGTCAGCTAGGCAAGCAAACCAAGAATTCATTTAAATCTGTAAATAAAAGTGATTCTCCTAGAATCCTGTATTTATTACATTTGGACCTTTTTGGCCCAATAAATGTACAGAGTTTAGGAGGGAAGTATTACACATTAGTAATTGTAGATGACTTCTCTAGGTTCAGTTGGGTTTTCTTTTTGAGAACTAAGTCTGATAACTTCAAAGCCCTTACAGACTTTCTACTTTGTGTGCAGACTGAGTACTCTACTCATGTGGCCTTGATCAGAAGTGATCATGGTACTGAGTTTGACTCTCTTCTCATGCAAGAATTCTGTGAGAGAGAAGGTATCAAACATAGCTTCTCAGCTCCTAGAACTCCCCAACAAAATGGGGTAGTTGAAAGGAAGAATAGAACACTAATTGAAGCTGCTAGTACATTGTTGGCAGATGCTAACATGCCTCTATCCTATTGGGCAGAAGCTGTTAGTACAGCCAACTATGTCTTGAATAGAAGTTTGATACACAAACTTAACTGTAAAACTCCTTATGAGTTGCTTAAAAGAAAGAAACCAAAAATTAATTACTTTAGAGTTTTTGGCTGTATTGTTTATATTCATAATAATAATAAAGAATATATTAGAAAATTTGAAGCAAAAGCTTCAATGGGAATTATGCTTGGATATTCCCAAGTAAGCAAAGCTTATAGGGTTTATAACAAATCAACCTGTAAGATAGAAGAATCTGTGCATGTATCATTTGATGAGCATCAGATGTTTTACAAGGAGAAGGAAAATTCTCCTTCCTCCAGTTCTTTGCAGGTACCTGATGCCCCTCAAGAAATTCTTCAACTATCAACTCTTCAGATCACTGAATCAGACAGTGATGAAGACATTGCTGAAGCTGTTGAAGCTGTTGTTGTACCACCAACAGTAGATCAAATTCCTCCTGAGGAATTAATCCCAACTGTTGCTGAAGATCACATCCCACCTGCTGATATTGTCACACTTAGAGATCACCCCACATCTCAAGTGATTGGAGACATATCAGCTGGTGTACAAACAAGACACCAATTAAGACAGGATGTGATGCATGCTTGTTTCCTTTCACAGGTTGAGCCTCTCACCTTTAAAGATGCAGAGCTAGATCCCCACTGGATCATTGCAATGCAAGAGGAGCTCAATCAGTTTGAGAGATGTAAAGTTTGGACTTTGGTTCCAAGACCTAAAGGCCAACTGATCATAGGCACCAAGTGGGTGTATAGAAACAAGTTAGATGCAAATGGAATCATAGTAAGGAATAAAGCTAGGCTTGTAGCTCAGGGCTACAGACAGGAGGAAGGTATAGACTATGACCAAACCTTTGCTCCTGTTGCAAGGCTAGAAGCAATAAGGATCTTCTTGGCCTATGCAGCCTTCATGAAGTTTAAGGTGTTCCAAATGGATGTCAAAAGTGCATTCCTAAATGGTGAGCTTAAGGAAGAAGTGTTTGTTGAACAACCACCAGGGTTTGTTTCTTCAACTCAGCCTTCTTATGTTTTTAAGTTGCAGAAAGCTCTTTATGGACTAAAGCAAGCTCCTAGGGCCTGGTATGAGACCTTAGCTAGTTTCCTGTTAGAGCACAACTTTACTAGGGGAGTAGTTGATAGAACCCTTTTCGTCAAGCATCACAAGGACACAATCATGTTAGTTCAGGTGTATGTAGATGATATTATCTTTGGCTCCACTGATCCCAAACTGTGCAAAAAGTTTTCCAACTTGATGCATTCTAAGTTTGAGATGAGTAGCATGGGTGTGTTGTCTTACTTTCTTGGTCTCCAAGTTAAGCAAGATGCTGATGGTATCTTCATCTCCCAATCCAAATATGCCAAGGAATTGGTAAAGAAATTTGGGATGGCTGATGCTTCAGCAATGCCTACACCCATGGCTACTAATGTAGTTATTGATTCTGATGATCACGGCAAGCCAGTTGATCAAAAGAATTATAGGGCCATTGTTGGTTCCCTATTATATCTAACTGCAAGTAGGCCAGATATAATGTTTGCTACATGCCTTTGTGCTAGATTCCAGGTCAACCCCAAGGAATCTCATCTGATTCTTCTAAAGAGAATCCTGAGATACCTGAAAGGATGTCCAGATCTAGGACTTTGGTACCCAGCTGAGTCAGAGTTTGAATTAATTGGATATTCTGATTCTGATTATGCTGGCTGCAGAGTTGACAGGAAGAGCACCTCAGGAACTTGCCAGTTCCTGGGAGAGAGATTGGTCTCTTGGTTCTGTAAGAAGCAGGCTTCTGTCTCAACTTCAACTGCAGAGGCTGAATATATAGCAGCTGCCAGTTGTTGTTCACAGATCCTGTGGATTCAAAACCAGCTTGTGGATTATGGTTACTCACACAAGAACACCAAGATCATGTGTGATAGTACCAGTGCTATTTCAATTGCACAAAATCCAGTGCACCACTCTAGAACCAAGCACATTGAGATTAGGCACCATTTCCTGAGAGATTGTGTGGAAAAGAACAAGATCTGTCTTGAGTTCATATCCACTGAGTTTTAGAGAGGTGATATATTCACCAAGCCTCTAGATGAACAGAAGCATCTGTTCTTTTTAGTTCAACTAGGCATGATTAATGGACGAGACTAAGTGTGACTATATCTGCCTTTGTTGAAATCTGCTTGAAGATCGTCGAACGATGATCGAAGATCGTCGAACGGATTGAGCCTATCGTCGACCTCTGGTTAATGATAGCTTATCTGTTTGAAGATCGTCGATCGACGTTCGACCATCGTCGAACAGGTTGAGCTCATCGTCGATCTCTGAACGACGACAGCTTGTTGCGTGTGAAGCCAGAAATAGTCGAACGATGGTTCGACTACTCTGCTTCTGAGCCGATCGTCGAACGGCCGTTCGACTATCGGGTCAAGTATCTTTTTAATAGATCGACTATTTCCGGTCTAATATAAAACCGGTAGTCCACCTAGGTTAAAAGATCTTTTGTTTTATCGTCGACGGAGCGTGCCCTTTCGCATTCTGCTTTCCCGCTTGCGATTTCCGGGCGTTTCGTCTTCTTCGTTCTCTGCAGTTTTCTCGAGCTTTCTCCAGCGAATCCATGGCGGTTTCCCCAGCTGTTCTAGCCGTCGTGAAGTTTGATGCAGGATTCAGCGTGGATTTCGACGCTTTCAGTAGCTGCGATGCCGGAATCGTGGAAGTTCTCCAGCTCTGCAGGGATCAGGGTTTAGAGAAGTTAATGTCTGAAAGGATTAAGATCAACATTCCAGAAATCAAAGAATGGGCTTTCACGTCGTCTTCCACAGACGAATCGATGACTGGTACCATAGGCGGAGAAGAAGTTATCCTGACTCCGGCTGTCTTATCTGATGTTTTTGGATTAGTTATTGGTGACGAGGATTATGAGCAAGACGCTCAGGAATTTGGAAGAATGCTGGTTGAGCTGGGACATGCTGAGGGCATTCCCACCAAGCTGCTCAAAGTAAACTTCCCCTTCAAGATCAAGTTCCTCGCTGAGGTAGTAGGAAAAGTGCTCCTGGGTAAGCACTCTGCTCACGACAATATAACAAGGCAGCAATTCGCACTCATGTGTGCGATTGTTAATCGAAAAAGGATAGATTGGGCAGCTATTTTGTTTGATTTAATCAGGAAAAAGACTGGTAAGAAGGAAGTCACCCTAGGAAGGGTCATTGGAATCTTCCTTAAAGAGAAATACCCCCAGCTGCTAAGTTCAACTGCAACAACAATCAACGCCAGCAAGAAGATGGATCCCCACTTGTTCTCTAAGTGGAAGAGGACGTTTGTGAAATCTGCTCCAGCAACATCTGAGGACACAAGGACTGTATCAGTCGCTCCTCAACCTGTTGAAGCTGGCTCAGCTCTTCCTTCCTCCTCCTCTGCATTGCCGTCTGCCTCAGTTGAAGTACCATCAACTTCAGTTGAAGTAAGACTTTCTTCCTCTGCTGCTCCAGAAACAACTACGGTTGTTCCTCTGTCTCCTCCAGCTTCTCCTCTACCTGCTCATCTGGCTAGGATATCTGCTCCTAGCTTTGATTTGTTAGGATCAGAGAGAATTCCTACTCCTCCTATATCTCCCGCTCATTCCCCAATTCATTCCCCAATAAACTCCCCTGCTCCATCACCTGCTCCATCTCCTGCTCGATCCCTTGTCCACACCATTTCTCATCCCAGCACCACTACCATATCTGCTGCAGCTCCATCCTCCTCACTTCCTTCATCTATTGAGATCTCTCCTGAGCTTATCTCCCGCATTGTGGAGCTGATTACCCCATCAATCAAAACCATGATTGAAGAGGCAATCGCTCCCCTTGCTGCCTCCATTGATCTCTAATCTGCCTCCATCAAATCCCTTTCAAAATCAGCTGAGCCATCTTCCTCAAGGGGCCTGGTTTCAGTATCTACTGAAATCAGGCAGGGGGAGATGTTCAATGAAGATGCCTCAGACCATCCTGCCTCCCCTCCAGCAATAAAGGATACAGTCATGTCTGCCCAGGAAGAATCTGCTCAAGCTGAGATAGAAACAGTTCCAGATGTTGTCATGTCTGCCCAGGAAGAATCTGCTCCTACTGAGAAAGAGATAGATCCAGCTGAAGAAGAAATAGCTCCAGCCCAGGAAGAGATAGCTCCTGCTGAGAAAGAAAAGTTCCAGTTTTGTCTGAGAAGGAAATAGCAGATGGAATCCTGCTATCTGAGATTGCAGTTAAAGTCTGCTTAGAAGATCTTACCTCTCCTGTGATTGTTAGATTCCTGGAAGGAATTATAACTTCTTATCTGAATGAATCATGGGAGATGGTTAAGTATGAAGGTAACTCTTTCATTCGTTTTGTTGATGAATCGATTAATTTGATAGTTTGTGAATACCTTGAGGGAATGATTCAAGCTTATTTAGCAGATATGTATTCATAATTTTACAGATATTATTAAAGAAGATCTAGCTACTCAGATTGTAGCAGTTGTTTGTGAAGCTGACCCAAGTGTTTCTGATACTCAAGTAGACCTTGAATTGGAATCCTTCTTAGATAATAAAGAAGATGAGTCTGAGAAAGAGGAAGTCAAAGTTGACTCTGTTCTGAGTTTGGAAGAAGCTCATGCAAGAGCAGCTTGGGATTTAAGAGTTCAATCTTTAAAAGAGAAAGAGAAAGATTTGCAAATTGAAAAGTCAACCATCTGGGATGACTCTCCAGGGTTGGATTTAGACTCCCTTCTGGCTCTGGATGCCATGGAAGAGGAAAGAGAAAGATCTGATCTTAAGCTTAAAGAAAAGGCTGTTTCAGAAGCCTATGATCCTTATGAAAATCCTCCCTCATCTCATTCTGATGATGATGATGATTCTGATATTTCTGAGAAGTCAAAGAAAAAGAAATCTGCTGCAAAGAAAAGAAAAGCTGCTCCTCCTCCACCTCCCAGTAAGGATAATGATATTCCCTATTACATTTTGAAGGGCATTGACCCTAAATCCAAGGAATTTCAGCATTGGATGTGGTTTTCGAAGAATCAGCAAAAAGAAAGAAAAAGAACCAAGAGGTATGATACTCCTGTCTCAAGATGGACTCCCAGAGGTCCTCCTCCACCTCCTGGTGCAGGAGCCTCTGGGAACCTTTCAGCTCATCCTACTGCCTCCTCTGGAAAATCTGCGTATGTTCAGCCCCAGCCAAGACAAGGTTATCAAAGCTCTCAAGGCAAATCATTTTATGGTTCTCAAAGACAAATGAAGGAGACTGTGGTTCAAAGACCAACCTTTTCCCCACCTCCTTCTCCAAAGAAGAGAATTTCATCTCCAACTCCAGTTCAATCTGAGAAAATTGTTTCAAAAGGTAAATAGTTTACTTTGCTTTAAAATATCTAGCAAGAACCTCTCTGCTAAGTATACTCTAATGTCTTATCTAGATAAAATAGCTGATGCTGCTTCTCCTGAGCCCGTGTATGAAAATCCTGAGCTCGATCCTAACTTTAGGATGGCTCGCTTTCAAGAACTTGTAGGAGCAGCTCAGATAAGAAAAGCTAGAGCAGAAGGAAAAGATATAACTGGTTTTACTACCATGTCAGCTTACAGAAAGAAAGAATTTGAAAAGTTCCAGGTCAATCCTGAGATTTTTGATCCATCAAAGTACATGGAAAAGCATCCTGAAGTTGTAGTCCCAAGAGCTACAGAGCTGAAGATCATTGGTGCGCAGGACCTGAAAATGTCAAAGAAAGAATCAGATGACCCTCTAAGAAAAATTTCTTTTGTTTCTAGTTCTTCTGATCCTTTACCAGACTCTAAAGATTCTTAATAGTTTAATTAACTGCTGTGCTATATTTGTCTATCTGATTGATAATCTGCCAGTTTATTGTTAACTATTTGCTGAATTTATTTCTAGTGTTCTATTGCTAGCTGTTTTAGATTTTGAGAGACTTAACTCAAATAGGGGGAGATTGTTGGTACCCTAGGTTGATTTGAGTTTAGTCCTCTCCTTTGTGCCCCTTGACCCAAGAAATATCTATGGTCAATGGTTAGAAGTCTAGCTGTAGAGTCCTCGCTTTTCCAAATTGAGAATTTGGTTAAGTAAGTTTTTCGTTCGACGATAGTCGAACGCCGCTCGACTATCGTCTATCGGCTGATCGACGATCGTCTATCAGTTGGTAGACGCCTTGTCTGCGTTGATAGTTCGACTATCTGTTGATAGATCGACTATCTGTTTTGCGTTGATAGTTCGACTATCTGTTGATAGTTCGACTATCTGCTTGGCGAGGTAGTTCGACTATCTGTTCTGATAGATCGACTATCTGATAGTTCGACTATCTGTTGATAGGTCGACTATCTGTTTCGTCTTGATAGTTCGACTATCTTTTGATAGTTCGACTATCTGTTGCCTTTGATAGTTCGACTATCTGTCCTGATAGGTCGACTATCTGATAGTTCGACTATCTGTTGATAGATCGACTATCTGGTTTGTTCTGATAGTTCGACTATCTTTTGATAGATCGACTATCTGTTTTCTGAGGTAGGTCGACTATCTGCTTGATAGGTCGACTATCTCTGTGCGCTTAATAGCTCGACTATCTGTCCTAGATAGATCGACTATCTGATAGTTCGACTATCTGTTCTGATAGCTCGACTATCTGCCGGGGTAGTTCGACTATCTTCTTCGATAGTTCGACTATCTGGATCGTTCGACTATCTGCCCGATAGCTCGACGATCTCCGTGCGTCGTTCGACGATCTTCGAAGGTCGTTCGACGTTTTCTGTCTGCCTTTGTATTTTGTATTTATTTATTATATTTAATTATTTAATACATTTTCTGGCACAGTATTTTAAGCTGTATGATAAAATAACCAGGCAATATTTGCTCCATCTCTTTTGCCTGAGTCAAATCTTTTTAAGATAAAGTTGTTTGTCTTATTAGCTGTCATTTTAATTTACTTTATCTATTGTCAGCCCTTTATAGCCGTTAGACTGAAAAGTCTTCTTTTGCTATAAAGAGATTATTTCTGATGTGACTTTATTTAGTCCTTCTGTTATTTGTTTTAAGCCTGCAGCTTCTTAGAAAGTGGTTTATTCCCTTTATAGAATGTTTTGCTGCAGAGATATTTCTGTCTTCTTGATATTTACAGCCCAGGTCTCAAGGCTCAGAAGAAGACAAATAATTCAAATGGAAGAGAGCCGTTGCTTGCTGATGATTATATAAAGAACCCTTTGAAGAAGGATTCAAGCTAGTTAATAGAAGCTAATAGCTAACCAGTGTTACACACATTCTCAAGCTCTCAAGCCTTCATCTAGTTCAAGCTTCCTGCTCTCAGCAATCTCCATCTAACTGAGAAGTGTTAAGATCTTCATCTCTTCTTCACCTGAGTTCTCCTGCTTTCAGGAAGTTCAAACTCAGAGTTCCTTTGAAGAAGAAGAAGAAGAAGATAGCTGCTTAAAGAACTTTGATTTTATTATTTACTTTCTTCCTGTAGCTCTTTCCTTCAGAACTTTCTGAAGAGTTTCTCTGCACTGAAGCAAGACTTCACCTGGACATTCTTGAGCCAGGGGGAGCCTTGATTCTTTAGAGCATTCTAGCTCAGTGCAAGTTTTTGTGCTTCTCTAATCTATTGTAAAATAGAGAAGACATCTTAACCTTCTTCCCCCTCCTGTACAGGGTTATTACTCCCTTCAAAAGTATCCCTTGGTGGCAGGGCACCTGATCAAAAACCTGTGCTTGGTTTTTAGACACCTGATCAAAAGTCTAAAGGGTTTCTGGATCTACCTGAAACAGATCCTGTTGGTGGCAGGGCACCTGATCAAAAACCTGAGTGGATTCCTACCGTGTGGGTAGAAGAGTGGACGTACCCAAGTTGTTTGGGGAACCACTATAAATTTCCTTGTGTCGTCTGGATTCCATTGTTTAATTCCTGCATTGTGGCTGTGATTAGATATAACTAGGTTGCTAGTTGCTGATTAGGTTTTCTAAGCTTAATTGTAATTACAGTTAGCTTGTGTTTGTACACAACACTTGTGTTAGGCTATAAGGTTAAATCAATATCTATAATCTTTTCATTCCGCACTTCACTCCAAGGGAGTTGGGTAGAATATTAAGTTTTGTCTGTGCAAAATTTGATAACTCTATTCACCCCCCTCTAGAGTAGTATCTATCCCTTCACTTTCAGGTGGTCATTGCAAGAGAAGGGGATGAAGATTAGAGAGTCGAGAACGAAGGCGATATATGGCTCTCATAAGACCGGGTAGAAGAGCTTTGCGATCTAGACGCCAACAGGCAAGAGGAAATTAAACATTGAATGGCTAGGTATTTTGACAAGAAAGTATGCATCAAGCAATTTATAAAGGGAGATCTAGTATTGAAAAAGGTAGATACGGTCGGGAGTTCGGCGTTAGTAGGAAAGCTCAACCCCAACTGGGAGGGTCCTTATGTTGTCGAGGAAGCCCTCAAGTTAGGGGGTTACCTCCTCCAAAATGTAGAAGGGGTAATCATCAGTCACACCTAGAGTGATGATGACTTGAAATGCTTCTATCCCTGAGAGTGAATAAGAAATTTGTTTGATTTTCTAACTCTTTTCCTTCTTAGCATGTCCCCCTTATGGCCTGAAATAAGTATAAATTATAACCCGAGCTGATCCCGCTGTCAGACTCCCATTTACTGGCAGTTCTGTAAGGCTCTCGATGGATAATGAGAAACAAGCAGAACTTATATCCTGAGCTGATCCCGTTGTCAGGATCCCATTAGCTGACAGGTTTTGAAGTCCCTCGGTGAATGATGAGAAACAAGTAGAACTTATATCCCGAGCTGATCTTGCTGTCAGGCTCACATTAGCTAGAAGGTCTGGAAGGCCCTTAGTGGATGTTGAGAAATAAGTAGAACTTATATCGCGAGCTGATCCCGCTATCAGGCTCCCATTAGTTAGCAGGTCTGGAAAGCCCTCAGTGGATGATGAGAAACAAGTGGAACTTATACCCCGAGCTGATCCCACTGTCAGGCTCTCATTAGCTGGCAGGTGTGGAAGTCCCTCGGTGGATGATGAGAAACAAGTAGAACTTATATCCTGAGCTGATCTCGTTATCATGCTCCTATTAGCTGGCAGGTTTGGAAGGCCCTCAGTGGATGATGAAAAACAAGTAGAACTTATATCCCGATCCGATCCCGCTGTCAGGCTAACATTAGCTAGCAGGTCTGGAAGACCCTCAGTAGATGTTGAGAAACAAGTAGAACTTATACCCCAAGCTGATCCCGCTGGTAGGCTCCCTTTAGCTATCAGGTATGAAAGATCCTCGGTGGATGATGAGAAACAAGTAGAACTTATATCCCAAGCTAATCCCACTATCAGGCTCCCATTAGCTGGCAGGTCTGGAAGGCCTTCAGTGGATGATGAGAAACAAGTAGAACTTATATCCCGAGCTGATCCCTTTGTCAGGCTCCCATTAGCTGGCAGGTCTGGAAGGTCCTCGATAGATGATGAGAAACAAGTAGAACTTATACCCTTAGCTGATCCTAATGTCCGACTCCAATTAGTTGGCAGGTCTGGAAGGCCCCCGGTGGATAATGAGAAACAAGTAGAACTTATATCCCGAGCTGATCCCACTGTTAGACTCCCATTAGCTGGCAGGTCTAGAAGGCCCTCGGTGGATGATGAGGAACAAGTTGAATTTATTTCCTAAGATGATCCCATTGTCATGCTCTCATTAGCTGACAGGTCAGGAGGGCCCTCGATTAATGATTCGATACAAGGATGTGCGAGAAAAGGTAGTGTGAGAAAAGAAGTAATAGTGGTCTATGAGAAGTCCCTATACAAAAGGGGAGTATACTGGGTCAAGATCTATGAGTAGTGACCTGGTGAAAGGGGCATTTGCTCAGTAGCTTCACGAGGAAGGGTGTGGATTATCTGAAAAGGGTCAGAGTCATTCTCCTCAGGTGAATTCTCGGCGAGATTGCGCATCCAGCGAGACCGTCAGGACCACCATCAAAAAGCTTAAATTGGTGCGAGTGCGCAAGGCTGAGATCTTGATTTCGCCCGGTGCCCTTTGGTCGAGAATGCTTAGGTCACGATCTAGGAACTAAGGTTCAGTGACTGGCGAATATGTACGCCTTCTAGCGAGTGACAAGAGGCAAAAAATAAAATAATAATAATAAGTCATGAAGAGCGAGGAATCACAAGTAAAGGAAGAATTCTCATTAATGAAATGCAGTAACATCTTGTTTACAAAAAAGGGTGGATGGTGCCCATGCTAAGAGTTACAGTTATAAGAAAAGGAAGAACGAGCGGGATGTAACACCCTAAGTTTCAGTAGGCAAGAAAAGAAGTTACCTCGTGGCGTTAACGCTACCGCGTGGCGGTAGCGCCAGGCATCGAGAGCGTCGAGTGAGGCGGGTTGACTCAACACATAGTTTACCGCGCGGCGGTAGATTATTATCGCGTGACGTTAGCCAAATAAATCGACCGAGCTCTTGGGAAGTTATCGCTTGGTGGTAGGGATACCGCATGCGGTAGCATGGCGATTTATTTGTCAAAGCTCTCAGGTTGCTATCGCGCGACGGTAGTAACTATTGCGTGGCGGTAGCAGGAGCGATCGTGTCGCAACCGTCACTAGCTATCACGAGGCATTAACATCCTATCGCATGGCGATAGCGAAACTGTAATGTTGTGGCCACGTGTCATCCTGTGGTTGGAGGGCCTGGGTGGTGGCACGCGAAACGAGGCATTGAGTAATGGTACCACGCGGCGGTAGCTAGTTACCGCGTGGCGGTAGCTCGGTTTATAGTGTTGGTTTGGTCGGTTTCACTTCATTATTTTGGGGTTTGAGAAACTTGGGCTGGACGTTTGGAGGAGGAGAAGAAACGCCAGAGAGAGGAGATTTCTCCACCATTCGAGATTCGGAGCTCAGATTTGCGAGGAGAGTTCGGATCTATGGAGCCAAAGTTGAAACGGTCATTTTCATCCAACTGGAATCTCTTCCATGGCGCAGAAGCGGACTTCTAGGGTGATGATCCTCTTCCTTGGACATGTGAAGTCCAAATTTTGGCATTTGAGGGTTGACACTCCACGAACACGTGGAAGTGGTTCTCCCGACGGGTAGATCTGTATATCCTTATTAGTTTTGTATTTAGATCTGAAATTGAAGTACGAAATAAGCATGCTATGTGAAGCCCATCCGGACAGGTTGGTCTGGATTGGTGGTGTTTGTATGCTTTGTATGCCAGAGAAGACTTTGTGGTAATCGCGTAGATTTCAGAGTCGTGGGATATGCATATGGCTGCATTGAGATTACTAGGGGTAGACTCCAGGAAAACACCCAAATTGGGGGAAGAATCGATATTTTGTCCCCTACCACACGGAGCTAACGCTAGTACCGGCGATAGCTCCCAGTGAGTGTTGTATTGATTATGAGGCATGTTTCTTGGAAATCTTGTGGCCATTTATTGAGGCCTTTTTTTGGAAACCTTGTGACCTTTTGTTGTGGCCTGTCTTGGGTAGACCTGGGGGCCATCTTTTGGTGACGCTTATCTTCTCAAAACCTGGGGGCTAGTTTGTGGAGCTAAGAGCATGTTTGGCCCAGCTTAGGCGGTCGTGAGTGCTAGCTTAGGGTCCTATCGGAGTTATGGATCATACGAAAATGGGAAAGGGGATGTTGACCCGCATCGTGGATAGCACTCTTGACGATTTGAGCATGGGAAAGAGTTGAAGTGTACTCAACCCTATGTCGTTCGACCTGGAGTGACTCAAAGTGTAAATCACATGACTTGGTTGTAGCCATAGAGGCATTGTCTTTGGCTTTGGCCCTGTAAGACTAAAAGCTCAAACGTTGCTGACCGTCGTAAAGAACGAAGGTGTGACCCTTTAGGTCCTGTGCACCGAGAATATGCCCTAAGAGCACGGGGCGTTGGACGGAGTGCCAACGTCTTTGGTGAATGGTGCTCAATTTGCACGTTTTGGTTGCCAATATTTGTATATGCTAATGCCTGTAGGGAAGGAGCACTGCCATCCCGGGTAAGGGGTGAAGTCGTTATAATTTGGTCAGCTAATGCTGACCGTTACTATGTTTGCCACCATTATGGTGGTATGTCTCTTGCAGGTTTAGCAGAGCAAGACGGGAAATTGCGGGCTGAAGCCCTTAGCTGCTAAGTTGTCCCTTGAAAGCTAAAGCAAATTCCTCGTTTACTTTATCATTCATGTGTGGTCTGCCTGCATGCCGATATATGCAAGACATTTTAATTGGATTTGAACACTGTAAGGCCTTAAGGCCTAGACTATTTGTATATTTTGTTTATCATTCCTACTTTTATGTTTGTGGACATTCAATTGGTTGGATTCCTGTTAACCTTTAATTTACTTCCGCTAGAATGCACTCTGTGATAGGATCCATGTATTTGAATTATGGTTTCAATTAGTAACTCCTTTGGCTATTCGTAGTATATGGCGTTGGGGCCCAACCGAACCTTCTGTTATATGCTATGTGACGGACGGGGATATTACAAAGTTGGTATCAGACTCTAGTGTCGGTCTTTCTTATTCGAATTCATAGGCGAATTCTTTTAAGGGGTGGTGAGTACATGTATGTGCATTACTGTTATAACATAAAATAACCCATGAATGTCCACTTAGGAATGAAAGTGCACATGTTTGAGGAACCTGCGTGTCCCTATGATTGATTTTTGGCAATTATTTGTCACCTAATTGAGTGTTTCACGATTATAGTTGACTAGTACTGGTGCAGAGCAGTCATAATGTCACCACTCTACGGAGAGTAGTGCGCCCAATGACGTGCTTGCGGCCCCTCCTTCTGAAACCATTCGTATGGTAGTCGAAGAGGTGTTCACTATGATCAATGCCCAACCAGGGAGGCAAGTGCAGTTGCCTGCTCCTGGATTAGGTCATGTACTTCTTGGCATAGCAAAACCTATGGTGATAGATCAAGTAGCGGCAGAGCCCATAGTGTAGAGGAGAGCAACTGAAAAATAGCTAAAGCACGTGATGTGCTTTAATCCACTAGTGTTTTTGGGGGCTGAGACCCCAACGTAAGCTTAGGACTGGCTTTCTAGAGTTAAGAGTGGCATGTCCGCAACAGAGACTGATGAGTGGCAGAAGGTTACGATAGCCACTTTCCTTCTGGATAATGAAGCAAGGTTGTGGTAGGATTAGTTAGAGCTACATCACTTCGCTGGGAGGCAACTCTTCGATATCTCGATGAAGGAGTTCTCGAGATTATTTCTGTCACGATTCCTCCCATCAGCGTAGAAAATAGCTATGGAGAATCAGTTTCAGAGACTGACTTGGGGTGAGAGTAGCGTGGATGACTACCTATATGAGTTCATAAGATTGGGGCGTTATGCTGGCTCCACATTTACTGATGAGGACCGCAAGACCAACCGATTCTACGAAGGATTGCATGACGATCTGAGGTTGTTACTCTCAGGTCCTATGATGCAGGGCTTTCTAGTATTGGTCAATACAACCCGATCTTTAGAGAAGGATCTAAAGAGAGTTCAAGGTAAGAAGGACTCGGCGGTGAAGATGTCAGACTTTAAAGTTCCAAGTTCAACGAAGTCTGGGCATCAAAAGTGGTATAAGAAGCCCAAAACTTCTGGACCGACTACATCATCGATTACTACTAGAGCATCATCTAGGCAAGGCTGCCAAAATCTTTGTTATAACTGTGGCAAACCGGGCCATATAGACCGCAACTGTTGGAATGGAAAATCAGAGAAGAAGGCAGGAGCATCGTATGCTGAAAAAGGGAAGGCGGTGGAGTCAACCGCATCCCATCAAGCTCCAACCCAACCAAGAGTCTACACACTTGGCCAGCAGTTGGCCATCAAGAAAGGCGATGTGGTGATAGACTGAATGTGCTGCAACCTAATGGGTGTTCGATGCCCGCGGATAGAGTCTGTTGCGTTAAAGTTCTGATCGGAAGTCGAAATTTCGACTTGGAAGCATCACTACTGCCGATAGTAGAGTTTGACGTGATCTTTGGCATGGATTGGATCTCCGAGCAATGTTCGTACATCGATTTTGTTGGAACACCCTATTACTATTTGGGTCTGGATGACTATATTTCTATAGGGATTTTGTGTTGTGACCTCCTTGTTGTTATAAAGGTCACATAGGTTAGTTAGAGTCTTCTTCAGCTCGACGTAGAGTCGAACTCAGCTCGACACAGAGTCGACTTCAGCTCGACGCAGAGTCGAACTCAGCTCGACGCTGAGTCGACCTCAGCTCGATGTGGAGTCGACCTAAGCTCGACGTTCCGTCAACCCCAGTTTTGCTTTTTGAAACCTCTCTCTGGCCGACGTGTGTCGTGCTCAGATCGACGTTTTATTGTGAGCTCGACGTTTTCCAGACTCCCGTCAGTTTTGAATAGGAATTCAAATTCCTTCTGTCAGAACAATTAATCCTGAAGATTTATTGACCGTTACAGCAAATCTAGTGCATGGCTCAAGGAATTTTCTAAGGAATATTTGCCTGACACTTCCTTTGGAGACATGGACATTTAAGGAAAGCATTTAATGCTGGCTGCCAACGGTTATCAAAGACTCAGAAGAAGAATTCAGAGATATATTCTATCAATCAACAGAGAACAATAGAAGACCTCTCTCTCTTGCTCTCTGTGATATTCATTCAAGCTTACACACAGGAATTCTGATTGCTTCAGACACAACCATCCAACTTGTTTGGATCATCTTTTGCTGGAGCAGATCAGATCATTGAAGACCTGTCACCCTTATGCAAAGTTCTCCTTCCTGAACTACTTCTTGATCTCAGGGGGAGCTCTGACAACATCAACAGATCCACTTTGCTTCTCTCTACTTATTGATAGAGAAGACACCATCAGCTTTTTCTTTTTCTTTCTGTACAGGGTTTTAACTCTCTTCAAAAGTTACCTTTGGTTTTGCTGAAACCTGGTCAAAAATCAGCCCCTTTGGTTTGTGAGAACCTGGTCAAAAACTCTCTGGTGCTCAAGACACCTGATCAACTCATCTTGAAGTGGATTCCTATCAAGGGTGATAGAAGAGTGGACTACCCAAGATTTTGGGGAACCACTATAGCTCCTTGTGCATTCTGGTTGCTTGTTTCTTTGTGTTTTGCTTTGTGCTGTGATTCTCTTCTTTCTTTGATTAATTGCTATAGCACCATACACTAAGTAAATCTAAGCCTTTTCTCCACATAAGTTTTAATTTTCAAAATTATTTTAAATCACTCTATTCACCCCCCCCCCCCCCTCTAGAGTTAGGATTGATCTTATCCCTCACTTTCAATTGGTATCAGAGCCAGGTTGATCACTCATACAGGCTAACACCTGGATCAAAGGATCTCTGATAAGATCATCTCTCTCAAAAGGGTTATTTCTTTTAGTTTTACTTATCTTTAAAACTCATGGCACAAAACAAGGACTTTGCTAGCACTAGACCTCCTATGTGCAATCTCTCTAAGTTTGCACTATGGAAAGCAAGGATTAAACTTTACATGAATTCATTTGATGAGGACATCTTTAATTCTGTGTTGACAGATTGTCCAAGGCCTCCCACAGAAACAAGTACATCAGCTGTTCCTCCTCCTTCAGGAACTGATGCTGACATAAAGAAGTGGAAGGCAGCAGATGCTAAAGCCATGAACATCTTGGCTCAAACCATGTCAGATGACATTTTCCAGAAAGTAGCTGAATGCAATACTGCCAAAGAGATCTGGGAAAAACTTTCAGAAATTGTATCAGGTTCTGCAGATGAAAGAAAGGATAGGAGATCCTACCTCATCACCCAGTATGAGAACTTCAAAAAGGCAGAGTCTGAGTCAGTTGCTGACATGTACAACAGACTGAGCCTAATCATCAGTGAGCTTAGATCACTAGAAAAGGACATATCTCTCACTGAGATAAATGACAAGATACTGACTTGTTTCCCTAGCTCTTGGGACTCAAGAATCTGGTCAATTAAAGATGGAAGGAATGTCTGTGAGTTATCCACAGAAGCTCTTCTAGGAAAGCTCAAGAGTTATGAGCAATTCATTAAGAAGAGAGAAGAAGAGCAGAAGATATCCACACCAACTGAAAAGGTTGAGAAAACCATTGCCTTCAAGACACAGGAAGAACAACCTAAAGAAAAGGTGTTGGGAAATGAAGAGCTTATGAGCCTACTTGTCAAAAGGTTCAATAAGCTGAATAAAAAGAACTTCAGAAGATGGTCATCCCAAAGACAAAGACAAGCCAAGGTATGACAGATCTACTAATAAAGATATTATCTGTTTTGGCTGCAGGAAACCAGGACACATTGTCACCAACTGTCCAGAAAATCAAGATAAGGACAGAAGGGACAAGAAGGAAAGAAAAGATAAAAGGAAGGATAAGGAGTCAAGGAAGTACCATGACAAGCCTTCCTCCAGCAACAGCAAGCACACCAGAAAAGGATTTGTGGCTGAATCCTGGAGTGACTCAGATGAGTCTGATTCATCATCCAGCTCTAGTGATGATGAGGATGATGCAGAAGAAAAAGGATTCTGCATGATGGCCATCAATGCATCTCAAAAGAATACTGATTCAGAGCTTGATGATGACCACCTATCTGATCAGGAACTTACTGAGGATCAGGTAATAGATTCATTTGATTTTAATTCTGATGAATTTAAATCTGAGTTCAAATCTATGTGCGTTGACTTGATTGAATCTCAAAAGTTAATTATAACTCTTAGAGAACAATTGATTGAATGCAAATCCGTTAACTCAGATAATCTTAGACTATTAGAAGAGTTGAAGCAGTGTGGGGAGGAGATAGCTTCACTGAAAGGTGAGCTATCTAAGGCCAAACAATTTGAAGAAACCCTTAATGGGAGAAGTATCAAATTAATGGACATCACAAGTACAGTGAACTCAAGATTGAATGGTTCACTGGGCTTGGGTGCCTCATCCAGCCAACCCATAGTGCTGACAACTCCAATCAAATTTACCAGTGACAAAGGTAAAGGATTCATGATAGTGGCTAGGAAGAATGCTGACTTAACCCAGGAAACTGGACAAAAAGCGTCGAACGAAGCTCGACGGACGTCGACCAGAGCTCGACGTAATCGCAAGAAAACGTCGAACTCAGGTCGACGCCTTCTACCTTCTGAACAAAGCAAGACTTCGCCGTCGAATGGAGCTCGACGCACTCACTAGAGTCCATCAACCGAAGCTCGACGTGCGTCGAGCCAAGTTTAGAGCAAAAGTCAGTTCTCAGGGGTTAATTCAAGATTTAATTCCAGCTCCACATCTCATCACTTTAACCCTTATGCTGAATGGATAATACCTCCTAGGAGATATCATCCTGTAGGCTATAAGAGCCAACCTGAGATGTCTTTTATTTCAGAATTTAAAGAATATCAAGAAAGGCCCAAGGTAAATTGGGTCAAAAACAATTGATTTGTTGTATGTGCAGATAAAGACCTATCCAATTGAGAACCAGCAGTGGTACTTGGACAGTGGGTGCTCAAAGCACATGACTGGCAACAAGGAGAACCTTGTGTCCTTCAAAGCCAAACATGGACCCAAAGTAATCTTTGGAGATTCAAATTTTGGACAAACAAAAGGCTATGGCCAAGTCAAAATAGGGTCAATTACATTCAAGAAAGTGGCCTATGTGGAAGGACTAAAGCACAACTTAATCAGCATCAGCCAGCTATGTGATGCTGGTTATCAGGTTTGGTTTACCAACTCAGCATGTAATATTGCATTAAATAACAACACTGTTTTAATTGGTAATAGACAAGATAACATATACCTAGTTGATTTCAATTCATCTAAAGTAGATATTTGTTTATTTAACTCCCTTAGCAAACCTAATGAACTATGGCATAAAAGATTAGGATATGTGAACCTTAGAACCATTGCTAAGTTATCCAAAGACTACCTTATTAGAGGACTACCTTCTGGTCCCTACAAGAAGGAAGGACTTTGCAAGGCTTGTCAATTAGGCAAGCAAACTAAAAATAGTTTCAAGTCACTTAATAAGAGTGATTCACCTAGAATTTTGTACTTATTGCACATGGACCTTTTTGGACCAATTAATGTACAAAGCCTAGGAGGGAAATCTTATGCTTTAGTAGTTGTAGATGACTTCTCAAGATTCACTTGGGTGTTCTTTCTGAGAAAGAAGTCTGATAACTTCAAGATTTTGACAGATTTTCTCAAAGGCATACAGATTGAGTTCAATACTCACATTGCCCTGATCAGAAGTGATCATGGGACAGAGTTTGATTCTCTTCTTATGCTAGAGTTCTGTCAGAAGGAAGGTATCAGGCACACTTTCTCAGCTCCGAGAACTCCTCAACAAAATGGGGTAGTTGAAAGGAAAAATAGAACCCTTATTGAATCTGCCACAACATTGTTGACAGATGCTCACCTTCCTCTAACCTTTTGGGCAGAGGCTGTGAACACCTCCAACTATGTGTTGAATAGAAGCCTGATACATAAACTGAAGGGTAAGACTCCCTATGAGTTACTCAAAGGGAAGAAACCTAAAGTAAACTATTTCAAAATCTTTGGTTGCATTTGCTTCATTCACAATAATGACAAGAAATACCTAGCTAAATTTGAAGCCAAAGCCGATGAAGGAGTGTTTCTGGGATACTCCATGATTAGCAAGGCTTATAGGGTTTTTAACAAGCGCTCTAATAAAATTGAAGAATCCATGCATGTTACATTTGATGAAACTAATATGTCTTATAAGGAGAAGGAGACTTCTACCATAAGCAATTTGCAGGAACATTCAATTTCAGAAAATCTGAAGCAGCTTACCATCACAGACAAAGATTCATTACCTTCAACAATTCAGCAAGACACTGAACTTAGTGACAATGAAGAGGAATCTCAGGGTTTGGAAAGCTCAAATGGTCAACAAATTGAAGAACCAGTTGTTGTTCCACAAGAGGAAATAACAACACAGGTTGATGCACCATCAACACCCCTTGTTGATTTTGTAACAGCAAGAGATCACCCAATTTCACAAGTAATTGGAGATATCTCAGTAGGTGTGCAAACAAGGAATCAAGTTAATCACAATATTATGCACACTTGCTTTCTTTCTCAAATTGAGCCTCAAACAATACAAGATGCAGAGCAAGATCCAAACTGGATCATTGCAATGCAAGAGGAGTTAAATCAATTTGAAAGGAATAAAGTTTGGGAATTAGTACCAAGACCAAGAAACCAGCAAATTGTTGGAACCAAATGGGTATTCAGGAACAAGTTGGATGATCAAGGAATAATTGTGAGAAACAAGGCAAGACTTGTTGCACAAGGATATTGCCAAGAAGAAGGGATTGATTATGACCAAACCTTTGCACCAGTTGCAAGGTTGGAGGCCATAAGAATCTTTCTTGCATATGCAGCTCACAAGAGATTCAAGGTATATCAGATGGATGTCAAGAGTGCTTTTCTCAATGGAGACATCAAGGAAGAGGTTTATGTAAAGCAACCTCCAGGTTTTATCTCTCCAACCTCTCCTGATCATGTTTTTAAACTGCATAAAGCTTTATATGGTCTCAAGCAAGCTCCTAGAGCATGGTATGAGACCTTAGCTCGTTTTTTATTGGAAAATGATTTTAAAAGGGGTAGAGTAGACCAAACTCTCTTTATTAGAACCCATAGGTCCCATATCCTACTAGTACAAATTTATGTAGATGATATCATATTTGGGTCTACTGATTCAAACTTATGCAAAAAGTTCTCACAACTTATGCATTCAAAGTTTGAAATGAGTAGCATGGGTGAGCTTGCTTTCTTTCTAGGACTGCAAGTTAAACAACATGTGGATGGCATTTTTATTTCTCAAACCAAGTATGCAAGAGAACTGGTTAAGAAATTTGGAATGTCTGAAGCAACCTCTATGAAAACACCTATGCCTACAAATGTTGTTTTAGATGCTGATGAATCTGGAAAACCAGTTGATCAGACAAACTATAGAGCAATCATTGGCTCATTACTTTATCTAACAGCTAGTAGACCAGACATAATGTTTGCTACATGCATTTGTGCTAGATTCCAAGTAAGCCCTAGAGAGTCCCACCTCACATTAGTTAAGAGGATTCTTAGGTATGTAAAAAGTTGTCCTAATCTAGGTCTCTGGTATCCACATGACTCAGGATTTGATCTAACTGGATTTTCAGATTCTGATTATGCTGGATGTAGAGTAGACAGGAAAAGCACCAGTGGAACTTGTCAATTCCTTGGTGATAGACTTGTCTCCTGGTTTTGTAAGAAGCAAACTTCTGTGTCCACATCAACTGCTGAAGCTGAATACATGGCTGCAGGCAGTTGTTGCTCACAGATTTTGTGGATTCAAAACCAGCTCCTAGACTATGGCTACAACTTAGAGATGTCTAAAATCTTTTGTGATAATACTAGTGCAATTTGCATTGCACAAAATCCAGTTCTCCATAGTAGGACTAAGCACATAGAGATCAGACATCACTTCTTAAGGGATAATGTAGAAAAGAAGAAAATTGCACTAGAGTACATTTCCACCGAACTACAAAGAGGAGATATTTTCACCAAGCCCTTGGATGAAAAGAAGCACTTCTTCTTCCTCAATCAGTTGGGAATGCTAGATGGAGACAGTATAAATTAAAACTCCAAGATTTTGAAATCCTTAATTAACAGGAATAGGAAAAATTTCATTTTAAAATTCCTCTGTCTGAGTGGTTTCTTTGAGCTCTGAACTAAGCTCGACGCTGCGTCGAACTAAGATCGACGGTCCGTCGCCCTCAAAAGCGTCGAACGTCGACCTCAACTTCTAGCGTTGAACTAAGTTCACAGCTCCCTGGCTTCTTGAGTTTTTCTCCCTTCGGTCGATGCCTTCGTTCAACGTCGACCTGAGCTCGACGTATAGCATCAGCCCAAGCGTCGAACGTCGACCTAAGCTGCAAGCTGTTGAGCCGTTTCAGTTCCCCTAGAGCCTTAGAGCGTCGACCTGAGCTTGACGTTCTTTCCAATTCTGCGTCGAACCCTAGTATAAATCATTCTTCTCCGTCGTTCGCAGTTGCGCTCTCATATTTTTCTGCTCAAGCTTTTTCCCTCCAAATCCTTTACTCTTGATCTTGGAAGGTATCTATTTGCAGGATAATGGCGATTGCTGCAGGTGTATTGGCGGCAATGAAGTTTGATTCAGGTTTTGACATCGACATCAACTCCTTTGATGGATCTTCGCAGAATTTTCTGGATATTCTGGAGCTATTCAAAGAGCAGCACCTGGTTAACTTCATGACAACCAGGATCCCTCTTCCAGAAGCTGAAATCAAAGAATGGATTTTTACTGCAGTGAATTCAGATAACAGTACGATGACTGGAATAATTTCAGGGAATGAGGTAGCCATTTCTCCTCAAATCATTTCAGAGGTTTTCGGTTTTGCTGTTAGAGATGATGAGATAGAACTCTCTGTAGAAGAGTTTGCTGTGATGCTAGACAGAATGGGGCATAATTCTGGTAACCCCTCTAAACTTTTAAAAGTTAACCTAGTTATTGAGTTTAGGCTGTTAGCAGATATCACAGGCAAGGTAATCTGTGCAAAGAGGACTGCACACGATGCCATTACTAGGCATCAGTTTTGCATTATGGCTGCAATTTTGGATAAGAAGCATCCCAATTGGGGTTTGATTGTTTTTGATATGATTAAGAAGAAAATGGATAAGAACTTTGTCCACTTTGGAAGGGTTCTTGGTTTGATTCTGAACCACTGTTGCCCTCAGTTGCTTGTGTCCTCAAAGAAGCACATCAATGCTTCTAAGAGGCTCACTTGTGCACTGATTGGCAAGTGGGACAGGAAGATTGTGAACTCCAGGGCAGCTGCAGCAATGAGGACTTCTGCAGACACCAGGACTGTAGAGGTCACTCTTCCTCAGTCTACTGGCCCAGAAGCAGGGATTTTGGCATCTTCCTCCATCATCCTCCCATCCTCTTTCATTCCAACAACATCAATCATCTCATCCACTCAACCCATCCCTTCATCCATTTCTACTATTGCATCCTCCATTCCTCCACTCATCACCTCTTCTTCTATGAGCTTGGACTTCTCATCTCATGAGGACATCCTTTCCCTTGACATTCATGATGAATCCTTCATGGATGCCTATCCCTCCTCTCCTCATGACTTCCATCCTTCATCAACTTTTTCAGAACTTCTTCTATCCTCCATCCATGAATTAGCTATCCCTCCCATGTCTGCAACACCAACAACATCTTCTACCTTCACCTTCTCTGCTGCTCCCTCTACCTCTACTCAAGTCCCACTTGAGCAAGTAAATCTTTTGCCCTTGGCCAATAAGCTTTTTGATATTTTGGCCCCTAGGCTCTCCTCTCTATTGGATGCCAAGCTGGCTCCTCTAGTCCTTTCCCTGAGCTCTCTCTCTGCCTCAGTCTCATCCCTCTCATCCTATCTAGCATGCCCTTCTTCTGGGGGCCTAGAGTCAGCTACCACTGATTCTAGGCAGGGGGAGATGTCAGCAGAAGAAGAGCTGCAGCCTTCAGAAGTACAGGTAGTACAGGCTTGTTCAGAGACAGTCTCAACAGTAGAAGTTCAGATGACCTCTGAGGCTCCTCCTCAAGGTTCAGTTCAGATGACCAGCAGTGCCATAGACTTTCAGTCCTTGGCATCTTCTGTCCAGAGCTTCCACCTTCCAGCACATCTTCACTTCAGTAACTACAGCCTCCTGCCTCCTCAAGAAGACCTGTCTAGGGCCATTGTCCCTTTTCAGAAGATCATTCCATCCTCCTTGGTTGTTGATGCCATGATCCTTGATGCAGCAGTGGTAGTTGTGGCTCCTACTTGTGATGATATTGTTGTTGAAGCAATAGTAGCTGCTAAGACTGTTCCCTCAGAAACTTCAGGTGAATTGATTGAGACACCAGATGAAGTTGAGACCATTGTCTCACAAGTTCTTCAGGAACTAGCCACCTCAGCCTCTATGGCTCCTGAGGCTATTCCCTCTCCTACAGTGTTAGACTCCTCTTCTACACTGTCAGCAGACCTTCCTCCAGTTACTTCTTCAGATGCTCCAGCCCCCATCAATTTTCCTATCTCAAAGAGAACCTACATAGATCCTTATGATGAATCTCAAAGCTCAGAGGATGAATTTGCAACTGATTCTGATGACTCCTCTGCAACCATTGCAAGGAAGAGGAAAGCAAGATCCAAAGCAATGAAAAGAGTTCCATTGGCTAGAACCACAGATCATGACATCCCTTACTACATCAAGTACAACTGTGAAATCACTGAGCCCTGGATGCAATACTCTCTAAACCAAAGAAAGGCAATGAAGAAGAAAAGAAAGTTCAATGAAGGCCCCTCCAAGTCTGTCCTTCAGCCTCCACCTCCACCTCCTCCAGATGCAGGTGCAAGTGCAAGCCTCTCTTCCAATCCTGCCCATCATCTCTACATGGCAAGACCTATCAGTCAAGAAGATCTCAAGGGTATAACCAGCAAAGGGGAAATCAGCAAAGTGGAAACCAGCAAAGAGGATACAATAGAGGCAGGCAGTCCAGAGGAAGATCAGGATCTCAACCTTACCAAAGGGGAGGACCCATTGATCCAACCTCTGGTCCCTATCCTTACAGACCCAGAGTTGACTTCACTCCAAGAACTCATCAAGAACACTCTGCCAACAGATATGAACCAGCTATTCCTTTTGAAGATCCTACTAAAACTCCAGCTTACTGGAAGGCCAGGATGACTGAGATGGCTGCTCTGAATGAGATTGACAGAGCTAGAGCAAAAGGTCTGGACACCTCTCAAATCAGCACCATGTCAGATCAAAGGAGAGAAGAATTGGAGAAATACAAATCAAAGAAATTCTTTGATTCTGATAAGTATATGCAGCTTCATCCTGCAGCTGTACCAGCTAGTGGAAAAAGCCAGAAATCCTTAGGTGCAGCTGAAGATTACAGATCCAAGAAGGATGTTACAAATCCTAACAGGGAAATTATCTTCAAGGGAAGTGATCAAGACAAAGCTCCAAAGGAAAAGTAATGTAAGGCATCTCATTTCTTTTTTTCTGCTGGATACAGGACATTAAACATTATTGCTGCTATATAGTGTTATATATATGCTGCTTTATTCTATCATATGTCTGGTTGTATTTTATTCAGCTCTGTTTTGCTTTACTTCTTTTTTTTCCCTAAATGCATGTAAATAGTAATCCTAATCCAAATAGGGGGAGATTGTTGGAACACCCTATTACTATTTGGGTCAGGATGACTATATTTCTATAGGGATTTTGTGTTGTGACCTCCTTGTTGTTATAAAGGTCACATAGGTTAGTTAGAGTCTTCTTCAGCTCGACGCAGAGTCGAACTCAGCTCGACGCAGAGTCGACTTCAGCTCGACGCAGAGTTGAACTCAGCTCGACGCTGAGTCGACCTCAGCTCGACGTGGAGTCGACCTAAGCTCGACGTTCCGTCAACCCCAGTTTTGCTTTCTGAAACCTCTCTCTGGCCGACGTGTGTCGTGCTCAGATCGACGTTTTATTGTGAGCTCTACGTTTTCCAGACTCCCGTCAGTTTTGAATAGGAATTCAAATTCCTTCTGTCAGAACAATTAATGCTGAAGATTTATTGACCGTTACAGCAAATCTAGTGCATGGCTCAAGGAATTTTCTAAGGAATATTTGCCTGACACTTCCTTTGGAGACATGGACATTTAAGGAAAGCATTTAATGCTGGCTGCCAATGGTTATCAAAGACTCAGAAGAAGAATTCAGAGATATATTCTATCAGTCAACAGAGAACAATAGAAGACCTCTCTCTCTTGCTCTCTGTGATATTCATTCAAGCTTACACACAGGAATTCTGATTACTTCAGACACAACCATCCAACTTGTTTGGATCATCTTTTGCTGGAGCAGATCAGATCATTGAAGACCTGTCACCCTTATGCAAACTTCTCCTTCCTGAACTACTTCTTGATCTCAGGGGGAGCTCTGACAACATCAACAGATCCACTTTGCTTCTCTCTACTTATTGATAGAGAAGACACCATCAGCTTTTTCTTTTTTTTTCTGTACAGGGTTTTAACTCCCTTCAAAAGTTACCTTTGGTTTTGCTGAAACCTGGTCAAAAATCAGCCCCTTTGGTTTGTGAGAACCTGGTCAAAAACTCTCTGGTGCTCAAGACACCTGATCAACTCATCTTGAAGTGGATTCCTATCAAGGGTGATAGAAGAGTGGACTACCCAAGATTTTGGGGAACCACTATAGCTCCTTGTGCATTCTGGTTGCTTGTTTCTTTGTGTTTTGCTTTGTGCTGTGATTCTCTCCTTTCTTTGATTAATTGCTATAGCACCATACACTAAGTAAATCTAAGCCTTTTCTCCACATAAGTTTTAATTTTCAAAATTATTTTAAATCACTCTATTCACCCCCCTCTAGAGTTAGGATTGATCTTATCCCTCACTTTCAGATTTTAGTTTGAAGACTGTCAAACTGGGGTTGAATACAAGCCAAGAAACTACTTTCTCTGGTTTGAAGGGATCGAGCAAGACGCTGATGTCTGCTCTCCAAGTAGTTAAAGCAGTTCATGAGGGAGCAGAGTTATTCTTCACCCTATTAGAGGCTAAGAAGCCCAAGCCTGGTTTGGTCAGTATCCTAGTGGTATCAGAGTTTGTCGATGTGTTTCCCAAAGATCTCCCTGGAGCCCCACCTCAGAGAGATATCGAGTTCACCATTGAGTTGGTGCCAGGTGCCAAGCCAGTGTCGCGGTCTCCTTATCGCTTAGCACCAAGAGAGATGGCGGAATTGAAGGCGCGACTTCAAGAATTGATAAAGCAGGGGTTTGTGCATCCAAGTTCGTCATCTTGGAGCGCCCGGTCCTCTTCGTGAAGATGAAGGACGGAAGTCTATGACTGTGTATCGATTATCGGGAATTGAATAAACTAATAGAAAAGAACAAGTACCCAATTCCGAGGATCGATGATCTATTCGACCAGCTTGGTGGGTCGACTGTGTATTCAAAGCTAGATTTGAAGTCTGGATATTATCAACTGAGAATCAGGGAAAGTGATATTCCCAAGATGGCGTTCAATACACGTTACGAGTATTATGAGTTCACTGTCATGCCTTTTGGGCTGACGAATGCGCCATCCGTGTTTATGAACTTAATGAACAGGACGCTCAAGGAGTATTTGGATTGGTTCATGATAGTGTTCATCGATGATATCCTGGTGTACTCCCAGTCTGAGGATGATTAAGTAGAGCACATACATATTTTTCTGGAGACCTTGAGGAGTAATCAATTGTACGTCAAGTTCTCTAAATGTGAGTTTTGGCTATCTTCGGTGGCGTTCCTTGGTTATATTATCAGTGGTGAGGGTATCACGGTGGATCTAGCAAAGGTTGCTGCGATACAGGAGTGGCCAGTGTTGTCTTCTGTGGCGGAAGTACGGAGTTTTCTAGGACTTGCTGGCTATTACAGGCGTTTTGTGGAGAACTTCTCGCGGATAGCTTTACCCCTTACGATCCTGACAAGGAAGGATCAGAAGTTTGTTTGGTCGCCAGTGTACGCGCAAGCTTTTGAAGAATTGAAAAGTCGTCTCACCACAACGCATATTCTATGCTCGCCATGTGGGACAAAAGGCTTTGAGATCTACAATGATGTTTCAAGCAGCGGCTTAGGCCGTGTTCTGCTATAACATGGGAATGTAATAGCATATGGTTCACGCTAGATGAAGGTGCATGAGAGGAATTATCCAGTCTATGACTTGCAGTTGGCGGCTATGATATTCACACTGAAGCTCTGGAGGCACTATCTATATGGAGTGAAGGTCAAAATTTGCACTGACCATAAGAGCTTGAAGTATCTGTTGGATCAGAAGGACTTAAATATGCATCAACAAAGGTGGATGGATTTCCTTGGGGACTACACCTTAAAGATACATTATGTCCCTTGTAAGGGTAATGCGGTTGCGGATGCGTTAAGTCGCAGAGCTCCCGCTTAGGACAATTGGTTATTGATGCATGAAGAACGTCTCGTTCGAGATTTGGAGGCCTTAGAGATCTCTTTTGTTGATAGGAGGTCGAGTGCTGAAGCACGGTTGAATTGGATAGAGCTACAGTATGACCTCGCTGATTCGATTCGGCGTGCTTTGGATTTGGACGACAATATGAAACACTACGTGGCTGAGTCTTTAGAAGGGTCAAATGCCCATTTTATGGTTGACAATGGGATGTTGTGAAAGAACAGTCGTTTGTGCTTCCCAATGGTGGGTAAAATACGGAAAGAATTAATGTACGAGGCTCATTATACCAAGTACTCGATTCACCCAGAGAGTACGAAGATGTATAAAGACATGAAAAAGATGTTTTGGTGGCCAGGACTGAAGAAGGACATAACTCTATATGTAGCAAAGTGTCAGACTTGTGCCTTAGTGAAGGCTGAATGTCAGAAGCCCAGTGGATTTTTGAAGTCTTTGCCTATATCGGAATGGAAGTTCGATGATATATCCATGGATTTTGTGCATGTGTTGCCGAGATTGCAAAAGGAAAACGACGTCATCCGGGTGATCATTGATCGTTTGACGAAAGTGTCGCACTTCATCCCGAATAGGAAGGATGATTTGATGAAAAAACTTGCAAAATTATATGTGGATAATATTGTTCGACTACACGGTGTGCCCCATAGCATCGTGAGTGACTGAGATGGGCGCTTCACGTCTAATAACTGGAGGCTGTTACATCAACTGTTGGGTACCAAATTGAAGTTCAGTATGACCATTCATCCACAGACGGATGGTCAGACTGAGAGGGTAAATGGGATGATGGAGGACATGCTTTGGATGTGCGTCCTAGATTTCGGGAAAAAGTGGGAAGATCACTTTTATATGATCAAATTCGCTTACAACAACAGCTACCAGGCAAGCATTCAAATGACGCTCTTCGAGGCCCTATATGGTAGAAAGTTTCGTACTCCATTTTCATGGTTGGAGATGGACAAGTCAAAGTTGTATAAGTGGAAGGAAATTGAGGACGCAACTTCTATTGTTCGGACAATCAGGGAGCGGCTGTTGATTGCGCAGGATAGACAGGCTAAATATTATAACGGCAAGCACAGAAATGTTGAGTTCGCCGTATGCGATTGGGTTTACCTGAAGATCAAACCGTTCAAGGGCGTGTCAAGGATTCGACGGCTGAAAAAGCTAAGTCCAAGATACCTTGGGCTATTTTAGGTTTTGGAGCGTGTCGGTGAAGCCGCTTATCGTTTGAAGCTTTCGACAGAACTTAGTGGTCTGCATGACGTATTCCACATATCTGTGTTGCGAAAGGCAGTATAAGAGCGTACGCAGGTGGTTGCGGCGGATCAAGTGCAGATTGATGATGGGTTGATAATGAAGGTCAAGCCCATTCGTATTGAAGACTCGAAAGTCAAGCAATTGCGGAATAAATCAATCAGGATGGTCAAGGTCCGTTGGGAAAACTGTGGCCAAGATGAGCTATCGTGGGAGCGGGAACAAACCATGAAGGCGGAGTTCCCTGAGCTTTTCATTTGAGGTATACTTTCGTAGTACTGATACTCTTTCGTTTTCCTGCAAAATGTAATTTCGGGACGAAATTATTTAAGTGGGGGAGATTTATAATGCCCCAAGTTTCAGTAGGTAGGAAAAGAAGTTACCAAGTGGTGTTAACGCTACCGTGTGGCAGTAGCGCTAGGCGTCGAGAGCGTCGAGTGAGGCGGGTTGACTCGATGCATAGTTTACCGCGCGGCGGTAGGTTGTTATCGCACGACATTAGCCAAATAAATCGTCCAAGCTCTCGGGAAGTTATTGTTCGGGGGTAGGGATACCGCAGGCGGTAGCTTGGCAATTTATTTGTCAAAGCTCTCGGCTTGCTACCGCGTGGCAGTAACAGGAGCGGTCGTGTCGTAACCGTCGCTAGCTACCACGAGGCATTAGCATCCTATCGCGCGGCGATAGAGAAACTGTAACGTCATGGCCATGTGTCGGCCTGTGGTTGGAGGGTCTGGGCGGTGTCATGCGAAACGAGGCTTTGAGTAACGGTACCACGCGGTAGTTGCTTGTTACCGCGTGACGGTAGCTCGGTTTATAGTATTGGTTTGGTCAGTTTCACTTCATTATTTTGGGGTTTGAGGGCTAGACGTTTGGAGGAGGAGAAGCAGCGTCGGAGAGAGGAGATCTCTCCTCTATTCGAGATTCGGAGCTCGGCTTCGCGAGGCAAGTTTGAATCTACGGAGGCAAAGTCGAAATAGTCGTTTTCATCCGGCTGGAATATCTTCCATGGCGCTGAAGCGGACTTCTAGGGTAACAATCCTCTTCCTTGGACATGTGAAGCCCTTCATTTTGGAATTTAAGGGTAGACACTCTACGAACACATGGAAGTGGTTCTCCCGACAGGTAGATCCGTGTATCCCCATTAGTTTTGCATTTAGATCCGGAATCGAAGTACGGAATAGGCATGTTGTGTGAAGCCCATCCAGACAGGTTGGTCTAGATTGGTGATGTTTGTATGCTGGAGAAGACTCCATGGTAATCGCGTAGATTTCGGATTCGCGGGGTGTGCAGATGGCTGTATTGAGAGTACTGGGGTAGACTCCAGGAAAACACCCGAATTGGGGGAAGAACCGATAGTCTGTCCCCTACTGCATGGTGGTAGCGCTAACTCCGACGATAGCTTAGAGTGAGCGTTGTGTTGATTGTGAGGCATGTTTCTTTGAAACCTTGTGGCCATTTGTTGAGGCATGTTTCTTGGAAACCTTGTGGCTGTTGGTGAGGCTTGTCTTTGGGAGACCTGTGGGCCATCTTTTGGTGAGGCCTGTCTTCTGAAGACCTGGGGGCCAGTTTGTGGAGCTGAGAGCCTGTATGGCCCAGCTTAGGCGGTCGTGAGTGCTATCCTAGGATTCTATTGGGGTTATAGATCATACGGATATGGGAAAGGGGATGCTGACCCGCGTCATGGTTAGCGCGCCTGGCGATTTGAGCATGGGAAAGAGATGAACTATACCCAACCCTATGTCGTTCGACCTGGAGTGAGTCAAAGTGTAAATCACATGACTTGGTCGTAGCCATAAGGGTATTGTCTTTGGCTTTGGCTCGATAAGACTAAAAGCTCAAACGTTGCTGGTCGTCGCAAAGAATGGAGGTGTGTCCCTTGAGGTCCCGTGCACCAAGAATGTGCCCTGAGAGCACGAGGCGTTGGACGACCATGCACACGTCTGTGGCGAATGGTGCCTAATTTGCACGTTTTGGTTGCCAAGATTTGTATATGCTAATGTGTAATACCTCCATCCGTCACATGAAATATAACAGAGGGTCCGGTCGGGGCTCCATTCCATATTCCACAGACAGGTAGTGGGATTACAGGTTATATCAAAGACTAAATGAATCCTTACTCAGAGCATTCTAGCAAAGCTTCAAGGGTTAACTTTTTGAACTCAAGTATCTTAGCAATGTCCTATATATAAACTGTAATACCTCCCCCCCGGAACACAAGACACAGTCGAGGGGAGTCTTAGGCCCAGAACTGACGCCTTCCGGTAGCACCAACACATGGGTCGACCTGTACCACAAGACGTCTATCCTGCCGGCTAAAACCAATATCATCATTGCCAGCCCAACCACAAAAAATAAGTAGAAGTCAAAATCCACATAAATATATAATGTTCAGCTAGTACAGTAAATAAAAGAAGCAACCAAGGCTTCTATAATATAAGAGTACATATGAAATGCCAAAAGGATACAAAATGAGTCTCCCAAAAACTCACATCAGTCAATGATGGTAGCGATGGTATCGTCACGTTAGGCCCTATCATCCTGGCCTAGCTGCCCTCCTGCAAAACCTGCTGCTCTATCTGTGGGGTTTCCTCCTAAAAAGGAAGATAGAACAACCATTAGTCATAAATACTAAGTGGCTATCACATCCACTCCTCCGGTAACTCTTAGGCATCAGGCAGAGAAAAGAAGAGGGTACAATATATATATAAATAGTAGTACACTCATGTTGTTAAAGACTAATCAATATCAGAGTATATCATAGTAACTACAACAATTGTGTATATTAATCTACACTAGAAGTTCTATCATCAACAACAGTATACAAGTAAAGTCCTACAACATGAAAGTAACTCAACTTATATGAATGTCCATACAGACATATAAGTTAAGGATCGGCTTAACAGTAAAGTAACTCATCATATAAGAGTTCCCATACAAACTTATATGATAAGGATCTTATGCGCGACAATGATATGTTATGAATGACTTATGATGACTCACCTATGCTCACACACATGCAACTGCTATGTCGACACAGACTTGTATTTCCCACTTTTCGAGCAGCTAGCTAACCTCTCATACATCATCCGTCGTGGCGAGACGGTGATAGTGGAACGGGCTTTCCACTACTAGGCGGGTCTCCACACTACCAAGCCTAGGTCTCTGTACGCCTCAAATCTAAGAACACAACAGCAGAGCTCATATGCGTACTACGGTTCAGAGGGGTCTTGGGTAGATGTACACCAAGAACACAACCCAAACTGGCCTATCATCGTGGCACGGAAGGTGCCTCGGTGAACACATCACCAAAGTACAAAGACCAACCGTCCACTAGTACGAAGGGTGCCTCGGGAAGTAAACACTGAGGGCCAAGGCCCAACTGTACAAGTCAATCTGTCAACTCCCGTCAGTGTGATGACTGGTGAGTCCGTAGACCTTCCACACTATCCTTAACCCAGGATTATGACACTGCGTGTCAACTCACAATGCATGCAATTTCATATATAAGGGCTCCACTCTGAGTCCCTTTTATTTATTCACATGCCGTGCTCAACAGCATGCAAGAGCTCCACACCGAGTCCCTTATCAACACATCATTCTAGTGCGCCAAACACACACACACACTTCCAACCATTCCATATTTCCATACCACACAAGGGTTCTTTATTATCATGTTTCACCAAACCATTTGTTTATCACGATCACGTAAGGCTAAGTTTACCAAACCTCAACATTATTTTGCTACAATTTCTCTACCCAAAATCAACACGGTTCTGCACAAACCGCGAGCAACATGTACTTAAGACTGACTGTACAACAACTTTGACTGGACATTCCTTAGTCTACAAGACTCATATGAAAACGTGTAACCATTTGTTGGAAAGGTCTTTCCGAGGGCTACGACTTTCCTGTTTAGTCAAAAGCCCAGATCTGGCCGCAACATATCCGAAAATGGTATTAAAGTTTGCTATGCACAAAAAATAGATTTCTGCACGCATCTTAAAGCAAGATGAACGACATCGGTTAATCTTCTTCCTTTAGACATTTAATCAAAACAATAAGTAGAACTTCCTCCTCCCTTATTCACCCTCATTAGACCATTTCTCTTCACGAAACCAAGTCCATCATCTTCCCAAAGAAGAGAGGAGAGGTTGAAGACATTAAATATCTAGGGCACAAGCCCTAGCATGCTCTACCTAGGAGATCTTCATCTCTCAAGTCAAACTCTTTCGAGTTGACATCTCTCCTTGATAATAACTACAGATCTAGAACCAAGGGAGAGGGTAGGAAACACACCTCGTTTCCGGCAGTTCCGGTCATGGATCTCGTCACTCTCCTTGGCAGCATCTTCTTTTATGTTGGTGTTGTTCTTCACGGAAGAAGGGAAGGGAAGGTTTTCCTCTAGAAATCGTCTCTGGAAACTCTTCTTCTCTGTCAGGCTCAGCAACGATAACTGCTTGGACAATAAGGGCGAAGTGACGGCTAGGATTTCCCGTAAGTCACGTTTTATAATTAGAAATTAGGGTTAACTGCTTTGCCACGTGTCGGCCTGACATTGGACCGCCATTATTATTAAAATTAAGTCTTATCAAACGGACCGGTCCAAATAAGTCAATAGGCGCCAATCCCGAAACCGGTTCAGTCCATAAACGCAAGACAGTGAATCCCATCTGGGTTGAAAATATGCCAAGTAAAATTCGTCGTGTACAACATACTGTTGGGTACATTGGAAAATGTGTAACTGATTTGGATAAGTCAAACTTAGCTCAATAATATACATCAAGGTGTATTTGATGTTATTTTAAGTTTATATGTGCAGGTTAAGAATGTGCTAAAATGCAAAGAAAAATTTCCAAGTCCATGTGTCGACACCTGAGGAAGCTGTGTCGACACTTCAGTAAGATTGTGTCGACACTTAGAAATGGCTGTGTCGACACCTCAGTGAAATTGTGTCGATACCGGGAGGTAGTGTCGACACACAGAGGAAGAGTTGACATCAACTGTGTTGACACCGGGAGGCAGTGTCGACACACAGAGGCAGAGTCGACAACAACTGTGTCGACACCTAGAGGCAGTATCGACACATGCTATGTTCTGAATCTACATCAACTGTGTCGACACACAGGACTTGTAACAACACAAAGCTGAGTCTATACAAAGTTGATTGCTGATGAATGGTGAAGTGTTTGTGTCGACACAAATAATCAGTGTCGACACATTCTCAAGAAGCAGTGTCAAGATGTTGTGTCGACATCAAGGCAGCTATGTTGACACCACCAAAGTCTGTGTCGACACTTAAGTCACTTGTGTCGACACATATTGACAGATGGTCTCGACACATATTGACAGATGGTCTCGACACTTTATGACAGACAGACTCGACGCTTTGCTGACAAAGACAAAGGCTCAAGATCTGTTTGATGACTTGACAGTTGTGAGTTACAACAGGTTTACTGAAACTGTCAGATTGTCAGAAGTTAATTATAAACCGGATCAGCCGGTTACCATGGATGAAGTATATAAATAGATGGATTCAGAAGAAGGATGGACACATAGATATATAATTAATTGTCACCACTAACACAATTAGAGATTGATCTCTGATCAAGAAAGTACAAGTCACAAAGAAGAAGATCTTCGTGAGAAGATCTAAGAAGACATTCTGAAGTGATCATCCACTCAGATTCAGTCTAAGTTGAATTCAATCTAGAATTCAGAAGTATCTTCAAGAGGTTTGGAAAGAGAGAGTTCCAGCTATTTGAAGTCAAGAAGGAGACAATCACAGGTCTCTCAAGAAGTAGATACTGAACTATTCTATCAAAGAAGATTCAGATCTATTTCTGGAATATAAGGAGGAAGCTGCCAGTCAGTTATATACAAAGGAAATAACCCCAACTAAGTTCAGATTCAAGAAGCTTTGAAGAAAGCTAAGATCAAGTTTATTTCAGCCATCAGCCTCTTCAAGAAGCTGATCAAGAAAGTTCTTATCTCTTCTCTCTCAACAGGGGTAAGAGATTATAAAAATTCCTTATCAATTTCTGTAGGATCTATACATAGATCTGAGTTGTAAGCCTGTTTTATAAAGGCTGAGTGTAGGAGATTTGTTCTCTGAGTGGTAGGGCTATTTATGCCTGAGTTGTAGGAGAAGGTATTCTCTGAGTTGTAGGCCTTGTGGCAAGGCTGAGGTAGGGCTTATTAGCCTGAGTTGTAGGAACCTTATAGGGTTCTGAGTTGTAGGAATCCTTCTAGATTCTGAGCTGTAGGATCTGAGGATCTGAGTTAAAGGAAAAAGTTAGGCCGAATCTAGCACACTGCTAGATAGATGAAGGGGGAAAGTAGATGTACCCATACCTTGGGGAACCACTATAAATTCTGTGTGCAATCCGTGAATTGTGTAGCTGTAGAATCTATGATTGTGTGTGCTGAGTTTGCTGCAGAATTTTCTGTTCTAACTTACGGCATTGTAGTTATATTCTGCTTTAAGTTTAAACAAGAATTAGAACCTATTCACCCCCCCCCCTCTCTAGGTGTTTAGGTAGTCTTGAAAGTAAAACTATCAAGTGGTATCAGAGCGAGGTTGCTCAAAGAAGGACTTAACAGTCTGAGTTAGATCCCTAAGGCAGAATCAAGAATCAAGAAAATGGGTTCTGGAGAGAATCACAAGGAACTAGGGTCAATGAAATTACCTATCTGCAGGAAAGAGATTTTTGGAATCTGGAAAGAAAGGGTTAGGTTGTTTATGGAGGCCTCTGACCCAAGGATATATATCACAGTAAAAGAAGGTCCATATATCCCAATGAATGTGTCTGCTCTAGATAAAAATCAGAGAACTCTCAAGGATTTTTCTGAAATGACTAAGGATGAGATTATACTGGCAACTATGGATAAAAGAGCTCAGAATATCATAGCGAGTGTCATAGATGATTCTACTTTCCAAAATTTGATTCACTGCAAAACCTCCAAGGAAATGTGGGACACTTTAATTGTCTACATGGAGGGTTCTGAAAAAGTTAGACAAGACAGAAAGTCTATGCTCAATCAAGAATATGAGAGTTTCAGACAAGGGAAGTCTGATAGTATATCTGAATGCTACAAGAAATTCTACAGGATAGTGAATGAACTAATTTCCTATGGAAGGGTCTTCAGTACATATGAGCTGAATGACAAATTCCTAAGATCCCTTACAAAGGATTGGGATACCAAGATTTGTGTCATTAGAGAAGTGGCCAAACTAGCAAACATTTCTCCTCCAACCTTATTTGGAAAGTTGCTATCATATGAAATGCAACTAATGGCTAGGAAGGAGGAAGAAAGAAATACAAAAGGAGAGCATAAAGAAAGGTCTGTGGCCTTCAAGGTTAAAGCCACTAGAAAGAATAGAAGTTTATCTCCATCACCTCCTAAGGAAGTTGCTGAAGTTATCTCAGAGAATTCAGACAATCAGAACTCAGATAGCAGTGATTCAGATGCAGATTTTGCTACCTTTACAAGGCAGTTTCAGAGGTTCTTGAAAAAGAAGCAGTGGAAGTCAAGACCCTCCACATCACAGCCAGTTGATGACTACTATCAAAATAAAAAATCATCAAGAAAGGAAAAGAGCAGGTCTAAGCCCAGCAAAGCTACAACATCAAAAATTGTTTTCTATTGCTGCAATAGGCCAGGACATGTGGTGGTTGAGTGTCCAGAAAAGAGGAAGGAGTCGGCAGACAGGAAGAAGACTCAACAAAAGGGCAAGAAGGAGAAATCCTTTGTTGCTAAGAAGGAGAAGAGTCTTACAGATCAATCCTCCTCAGAATCAGAATCTGAAGCAGAAGCATATATTGGACTGTATGCAGCTAGTGAAGAAGATGAGTTTATGTAATTGCTAAACTCCATCTATGAACAAGAAGACCATCAGTGCATGGGACTGATGGCTGAATTAGAAGACAACAAGTGCCAGGATCAGCCTGGTCCCAGTAAGGTACAATATTTGTCTAGTAATTCAGTTTGTAGTACTGGCACAGAGTCAGATACATCTGCATCAAGTGATGTGGATGGATCTGAATCTGAAGGAGATATTCATCAGTTGATAGATGAATATGGGGACTTGTTGCAGGCTCTAAAGAAAAGCAAGAACCTGGCCAAAACTCAGGCTAAGGAAATTGCAGATCTTAAGATGACTGCATCTGGCTTAGACAAAGAATTGGATCAAAAAATGAATGAGGTTGCCAAGCTTAAAATAATTACTGTTATTCAGATTGGTACAATCACACATAAAAAATGATCTAATTAGAAGTCTGGAAGTCAGACTTCAAAAGGAGAAAGATTTGGTTGCTAGTTACTCCAAGCCAAAATCAGTCTTACCCTTAATAGATGAGTTTGTGGCTCAAAAGGGTAAGGCAGGAATAGGCTTTAAAGGTAACACCAGGGTTGCCCATTTCAAGAGAAAAGGCAAAAGCACCAGTCCAGCCAGTAAATTTTAAAGTTCTTGTAATGTTTAGAAAGGTACAAGTGCCTTCTAACAAATATGATCTTGAAAACATTCATGGTCATAATAAGACTGATATTCTGAATAACAAGGGTGTTAATGCCAATAAGTCAGCCCATGTTCATAAACCCCATGGTTATAAGTGTTGGGATTTGTCTCCACAATACCTCAGATTTGTAGGAGGTCAGACCTTGAACTAAGATGAATTAAGGTGTATTTGATATTATGTTCAAGTTGTAGGTGTGCAGGTTCTCATTGCCAAGTGTAGACCAATGTCAGTCTGTAATGGGTCACCAAACACAGGACCATACAATGTAATCCCTCATTGTGTGATCCAAAGTGTCGGCCTATGTATAGCCTCTCTATTGGGATACACTTCCTTCATGCACTTGGATTGGTGGACTGAAGTGTTGAAGTTTATCTTTTCAGAAGAAATTTTTCTAAGTCCACATACTCGAGTAGCCTTCTTCATATACTCGAGTAAGTGACTTAGTACTCGAGTAGATCCTCAGACATACTCATGTAGACTCTGTATACTCGTGTAGATAAGTTTACTTGAGTAGATAGTTAGTCACTCGAGTAAGTCATATATTATACTCGAGTAGATCCTTCTGTTCTTAGATTCGAAATTTTCTCTAAGTCCACATACTCGAGTACCTCCTTTTATACTCGAGTAAGTGAGTCTGCACTGAGTAAGTTGGGTTACATACTCGAGTAGACTGTATTATACTCGAGTAGATGATAACTTGCACTCGAGTAGTTGGTTAGTTACTCGAGTAAAGGTTTTGTTCATACTCGAGTAGATCTGTGTTTCTCATCTCAAAAAAATTCTAGAGTCTACATACTCGAGTAGTTCCCTATATACTCGAGTAAGTGACTCTGTACTCGAGTAGTCGTTATTCATACTCGAGTAGTTCCTTTTTTATCTTATCGGAGAAATTTTCTCTAAGTGTCTTTACTCGAGTATATACTCTCATACTCGAGTAGTTCGAAAATCACTCGAGTGTTGATCTCTGAATCACTCGAGTGTTGATCTCTGAATCACTCGAGTAGCTTCTCTTCTTATACTCGAGTATTCTCCTTCTATCCACTCGAGTATATACCATCTGATACTCGAGTATGTCTCTTCTATGACTCGAGTATATCTGTTTAAATTTTCCTGAAATTCTCTAAGTCAATTTCGCTGTGTATTTTAAATTAATCATTTCTGATTGGTCCACGTGTCATCCCTAATTAATTTTTTGACCGTTGGAGTCCACCTATAAATAGGTCCTCTCAGATTTGACTAATAACAAGTTTACAGAGATTTTATTTTAAGAAAGAGAAAAAGTTCCGTGAACCCTAATTTCTCACGCCGCCGCCATTGACGTTCACGGAAGAAGCTCTGGATCGACGATCTTCGATCGCTGTTTTCAACTCTGATTCTTCAGCGATCCAGACGAAAATTAATCACTCGATCTCGCCAAGCCTCAAAGATTTCAGATCTATTTTTTCGATCGAGGTGATTCCGTTTTTCAGATTTGTGGATCTCTCTCAAGTCGTCTTCAACATACTCTGATTAAGCCAAAGTTCTTAAGGAAGAAGACTATCAAGATCCAGATCTGAGAATATTACTGGTTGTATTTTATTTTCAAACCAAATCTCTTTGTAGGAGTTTCTCTCCGAGTTTTGTAGGAAGGCTTTATCTTCCGAGTTTTGTAGATCCGATTTGGATCGAGTTTGTAGGAACGTGGTTCCGAGGTGTAGGATTGTTTTCAATCCGAGATAGTGGAGTAGCCGAGTCTAGTGATTTGCTAGATCGGTGAGCAAAGTGGACGTACCCAAGATTGGGGAACCACTGTAAATCTCTTGTCGTCTGTGATTGCTTGATGTGTGATGTGTTATTTTTTTTATTACGCTTTTGACACGCACTTCACCTATTCACCCCCCCTCTAGGTGATTTAGGCTAACAACTTAGTACTCTCAATTGGTATCAGAGGGAGGTTGATCGTTAAAAGGTTAACACCTTGATCTTATCCTTCTAAGTTGTTTCTTGAATAGTATCAAGCATGAGTAAGACCAAGGATTTTGCTAAACTCCCTATCTGCACTAAGAACAATTTTCCTATGTGGAAGGAAAGAGTAAAGATCTTCATGGAAGCAGTAGATCCCCGGATCTTCATGATTGTTGAAGAAGGTCCCCACATTCCTATGACCACCTCCACCATAGACTCATCTAAGCAAGTTCCAAAGAAATTGATGGATCTCGATAAGGACGAGATTGCACTTGTCTCATTGGACAAGAAAGCCAAAAATATTATCGCAAGTGCAGTCGATGACTCAATGCTGCAGAATCTGATTCATTGCCAATCTGCCAAGGAGATGTGGCAATCCCTAGTGACTCTAATGGAAGGTATAGAAGAAGTAAGGGATGATCGAAGGTCCCTACTGAACCAAAAATATGAAGCCTTCAGGCAGGGTCATAAGGAAGCCATAGCTGACACTTTTGAGAACTTCTTCAAGATAGTAAATGGCCTCAGAGTTTATGGACGTGTCTTCACCAATGGGGAACTCAATAACAAATTCTTAAGATCCCTAACCAAGGAATGGGACAATAAGGTATGTGCCATTCGGGAGTTTGGAAGGTTAGCTGAGACAGACCCGCAGAATCTGTTCGGAAAGCTTATGTCTTACAAGCTGCAAATCAACTCAAGAAAAGCTGAAGAAGAGATAAGCATGTCTGCATCCAAGGAGAAGTCTGTCGCTCTAAAGGCAGATAGCTCAAGGAAGACAAAGGCTAGCTCTCCTGCCCCAGTTCCTGAAGCTGATGAAGAAGAATCATCTGATCCAAGCTCATCTGGCTCAGAACTATCTGAAGGAGAGTTCTCATTGCTCTCCCGGCAATTCAAGAAATTCCTAAATAAGAAGAAGCAATGGAGAGGCAAAGATGCCTCATTCAGAAGATCACGACGTGATGGTGATCAGAGAAAGAAAGGGTCAAGTAGCCATGACAGGTATAACTCTAAACAGAACAAACAGATTTCGACTGACATCGTTTGTTATTGTTGCAATAAGCCAGGTCACGTCATCGCCGACTGCCCTCACAAAAAGAAAGAAGGTGGAAGAAGAGAGGAAAAGAAATCCTCACACCATAAGAAGAGGATAGAGAAGAGTCTAGTAGCCAAGAAGAGCAAAACTCTCAGCGACTCCGACTCATCTGAGTCGAGTGAAGAAGAGGAAGCTTACTTTGGGCTCATGGCTCACTCAGATAATGAACAAGTCCCCCAGTTCACTGGGGAGGTAAAATCTCACACTCCTCTCTCTGATTCTGATGATGATAATGAGCAAGAGGGCTATTCCTCTGAAGATGAATCTGAACTCATGGGTCAGTATAAGGAGTTACTCACAGCCTACGAAAAATGTCGTAGAGTAGTGAAAACTCAAGCCAAAGAGATAAAATCTCTACAGGCTAGTGAGAGCAGCTTGAGAGAAGAAGTCAATAAGACTAACTCTCTTCAAGAGATCTTAAATAGTGTTATGGATGAATACAATCAAGCTCTCAAGCACCTCGACCTTAAAGAGGAAATCATCAAAGAATTGGAACAACAACTCGAGGCTGAAAAGAAACTTGTTGAGAGTTTCTCTAAGCCTAAGACAGTTCTTCCAATCGTTGCTGAGTTCTCTGCTAAGGCCAAGGGTGCTGGTTTAGGCCATATTGGCTCTTCTAGTAAATCCTCTAGGAGAAACAAGGCCAAGAGAAAGAATAAGGCTGCCCGGAAGGCTCTAGCTGAAGAAAAAGGGAAAGCTCCCTTGGAACCTGTTCTGTTCAAGAAAGTTATCTTTCCTACGAACGAGCTCGACTATGAGTCTACCTATGGACACTTTTCTAGGCCGATCCCTGAGAAGCCTAAGTCAAGATACCAAGGTTGGACTCGTCCTCGTAACTTCGGCGAGAGTGCCTTAAGCACCTTATGAAGAGATTCAACTTCAAAGCTATGGACCTTATGCTCATGGTCACAATATCAAAAAGACACCAAAAGTAAAACCCATTGTAGAAAAGCCTATGAAGGAGAAGACTTCATGTAATTGCCATCATCATGAAGCCTCTTCCTCCAAGAGTAAAGCTCCTGCTAGGCATTCATTCCAGAAAGTCAAGCAGGACTACACAAGGCAAAGATACAATAGGTTTGACTGTTGGTGTTGTGGCAGAATTGGTCACTTTGCCATCGATTGTTGGTTCAATCCTAGTAATGCTGTAACCCCTCAAGTTAGCAATGTGAGAATGACCACTCATGAGGCTAATACTCGTAGGGGGAGTTTTCTAACTCGAGACCAAGGACCCAAACATGTTTGGGTTCCTAAGGCTAAGTGATTGTAATTGCAGGTATGTCCAAAGGCCACCAAAATGCCAATCTGGTATTTGGACAGCGGATGTTCTCGGCATATGACCGGGACAAGGAGCCTACTCCAGAATTACACCTCAGTCTGCAACGGACCAAAGGTCATCTTTGGAGGTTCAGATCGAGGAATAACTAAAGGCTATGGTATGATCTCTAACGGTAGCGTATCCTTTTCGGATGTAGCCTATGTTGAAGGATTGGAACACAATCTCATCAGCATAAGCCAGTTATGCGACAAAGGATACGTAGTTGAATTTCATGCTGACAAGTGTTTGATAAAATTGGTTAACGACATGGAAACTATTTTATCAGGCACTCGAAGCAGAAATATTTTCTGTTTAAATTTCATTTGTATAGACTCTTCGATACCAGTGTGTCTTTTGGCAAAAAGTAGTGCATCTCTTGCTGATCAGTGCCACAAGAGACTAGCACATATTAATTTCAAAACTATTAATAAATTGTTCTCTCAAAACTTAGTACGTGATGCACCTAATGTCAAGTGCGTTACGGACAGTCCTTGTCACGCTTGTATCAAAGGCAAGCAAACAAGAAGTTCGTTTAAAAGCATAATAGGCAAGGATTCCAATAGAAGCTTACAGCTTCTCCACATGGACTTGTTTGGTCCACTGCAGGTTAGAAGTTTGGGAGGTAAGGAATATACATTGGTTATTGTGGATGATTACTCGCGCTTTGCGTGGGTGTTCTTTCTGAAACACAAGTCAGATACTTTCGGTATTTTCACTAATTTTATTAGGCAGATCCAGAATGAATACAGCTGTTCCATAGTCAAAATCAGAAGTGACAATGGAACGGAATTCAAGTCTAGAGCCATGACAGAATTCTGTGAAAGTCAAGGTATCTTTCATGAGTTTTCCTCTCCTCGTACCCCACAGCAAAATGGAGTAGCTGAGAGAAGGAACAGAACACTCATAAAGGCTTGCCGGACCATGTTGAGTGATGCCTCACTTCCAGAGTATTTCTGGGCTGAAGCCGTCAACACCGCTTGTCACATGCAAAATCGAGCACTCATCAACAAGAATCATGATAAGACCCCTACGAACTTCTAAAAGGCAGGCAACCAACCATTTCATACTTTAGAATCTTTGGTTGTAAGTACTTCGTACTTAACAATGGCAAGTATCACACCACCAAGTTTAGCGAGAAAAGCTTTAAAGGTATTTTTGTAGGTTATAGTAGCCACAGTAAGGCCTATAGAGTATTCAATAGAAAAACTCTGGTGGTAGAAGAGTCGATACATCTTGTATTTGATGAGACGAGTCTACTGCAAAGCAACTTGTCCAGTGTGCCTATTGTAGATGCAGGTACAAAGTTGAAAGAACTTAGCTTGGATGAAACTACTAAAGATAAGGATGAGACGTTCATCAAGATCACCTCTACAACCCCCATTGAAGAGGTAGATGATCAAAATAAAGAACACATCCCAGCTGAAGATGCAACTCCAGTGGCTGAAGACATCTCAAATGCAAGGACTTTAGAGTTCAGACACTTGAAAGATCATCCTGTTGACCAAATTATAGGAGATCCTCGGGATGGCGTCAGAACTCGTCGAGGTACAACTAATGAGAATTTATACTTAAGTTTTCTGTCACAGGTTGAACCAAAGAAGTTTGAGGAAGCCAACTCCGACGCATCCTAGATTCTAGCCATGGAAGAAGAGCTGAATCAGTTCAAACGATGCAAGGTTTGGACACTTGTTCCTAGACCCAAGAGTAAGAACGTCATTGGGACAAAATGGGTCTACCGGAACAAGATGGACGAAGATGGAACAATTATAAAGAATAAAGCCAGACTTGTCGCCAAGGGCTATCGTCAAGAAGAAGGAATCGACTTCGACCAGACTTATGCTCCAGTAGCAAGACTGGAGGCGATCAGGTTATTTCTTGCCTACGCTACACTTAAGGGCTTTACCGTCTATCAGATGGACGTCAAGTCCGCCTTCCTAAATGGTGACATAAAGGAAGAAGTGTATGCAGAGCAACCGCCAGGTTTTGTTGATTCAACCTTTCCTAATTATGTTTATTTACTGCAAAAAGCACTATATGGTCTTAAACAAGCTCCTCGAGCTTGGTATGAGATGCTGTCCACCTTTCTTCTTGAGAACAAGTTCACAAGAGGAAAGATAGACAAGACATTATTTCTTAGGGAAATAAAAGGCAAGATTCTGCTAGTGCAAATCTATGTCGACGACATCATTTTTGGCTCTACAGATAACAACCTCTGCAAGAAGTTTTCTAAACTTATGCAAGGGAAGTTTGAAATGAGCAGTATGGGAGAGCTGAAGTATTTCTTAGGGCTTCAAGTGAAACAATCTGAGGATGGAATTTTCATCTCACAGACCAAGTTCACCAAAGAGCTACTTAAGAAATTCGGAATGGAGAATGCAACCTCTATGAGGACTCCAATGGCCTCAGCTATGTCTCGGGATAAGGATGAGAAAGGAAAACCTTTTGATGAAACCAAGTACAGAAGCATAATTGGGTCCTTGCTCTACCTTACTGCAAGTAGACCAGATATAATGTTCTCAATATGTGTATGTGCTAGATTTCAGGTGAACTCTAAGGAATCTCACTACATCGCTGCAAAGCGAATCTTGAGATACCTCAAAGGTACACCAAATCTTGGCTTATGGTGCCCAAGAAGTAATGATAGTGAACTAATTGGATTTTCAGATGCAGATTTTGCAGGTAGCAAAGACGACAGGAAAAGCACTTCCGGGACTTGCCAATTCCTCGGAAGGAGACTTATTTCCTGGAGCAGTAAGAAGCAGAACTGTGTAGCCATCTCAACAGCTGAATCAGAGTACATCTCTGCAGGCAGCTGTTGTGCACAGCTCTTATGGATCAAGAACCAGTTTGAAGACTACGACATGAAGTTCCAGAACATTCCTTTGTTTTGCGACTCATCCAGCGCTATAGCAATAGCCAATAACCCAGTCTCCCACAGCCAGACCAAGCACATAGAGCTTCGTTATCATTTCATCCGGGAGCATGTGGAAAATGGAGACATAGATCTACAATATGTCTCCACGGACAGGCAAGTTGTAGATATATTCACTAAGCCGCTGGACGAGTCCAAGTTCTCATTCTTCAAAACAGAACTCGGACTGCTCAACAAAGAAGACTAGTGATGGACTCACAAAACAAGAAGAAATCAGTGGTGTTGGCTGATCAGAGATAAAGTTTTCAGTGGCAATAGACATCTACCAAGGAAAATTGTCTTTCAAGTATTAGATACTCGAGTATATGAAGACTTACACGAGTAAACGTAAAATACTCGAGTAAGAAGTCTGACCTACTCGAGTATTTGACAAAATACTCGTGTATGAACACTACCTACTCGAGTATATTTTGTATACTACTCGTGTATGGTGTTACCTACTCGAGTATGTTCCGTCTAATACCCGTGTATGATGCTATCCACTCGAGTATACGGACTTCTATTTTGGATTTCTAATTTTTCTATTCGCACCGAGCTATTTGTCGCTTCATTCAGGTATGAAATTATATTTACTTTTCCTAAAACCTAATTAGGATTATATGTATATATAGAAAAATCGAGAAACCCTTTCCACTTCTCATTCACTCGAGTAGCCGCCGACTCCTCATCTTCCTGAAAATCACAGAGCATCGCCTTCTTCGCCTCTCTCATCCTCCAGAATCGCAAATGGCCCCCTCCTCTAAAATCGGCATCGGCTCTGAACTCGCCCCCGCGGGTATAGCTGATCTTTCAGATGATTTCCGCAATCTTCTGATTCTGTTCGAAACCGCCGGACTGTCGTTCGTTCTCATGTCGCCGTGCCGAGTCATTTTCCCAGCAGTTGAGGAATTCTATCAGAATCTGAAGATAAAGTGTAATGGAAAGCTCCTGAAAACCAAGGTAAGAGGGATAAAAATTCGACTGGATAAAGTTTCTCTTGCAACTCTGTTAAAGCTTCCAGTGGTCGATGAAGATGCCGAAATGACTGCAGACGATTTAGTAAGGGCTAGCTTATTCTGTGGAGCTAACCCTCAAGCCCATTCCTTTAGCAGGGCCGACTTCAACTCAGAAGGAAAATTACTAGTGGATGTTATAGCAAAGGTACTGTTGTGCAAGACGTATTCCATTCGAGACATTTCTATGTAAATGTTTGACATAATGCAAGCTATCATCTGCCGCAAACAGTTCCAGTTTGGACTGTTGATCCTAGACAAAATCAGAGACAGCATTAAGCATCCCAGCTTTGGCAGAATTATCTCCCTCCTGCTTCATGAGATTAACCCATCAGTCTTTGACCTATCCAAAGGGACTCCCCTCCATCACATGAAGAAAGTTTCCATATCCTCCATCCAGAGATATGATATTAAAATTCTGAATTCTGCCCAGGTATCCAAAGCTGTTGTTCCTTCAGGAATGTCCCAAGAACCCAGTATATCTGAAGACAGGATTCCATCTCCTCCTCTACATCAAACTGCTGCTACCTCTGGTGCAATAGTTGAGGAGGAGCCTGCCTCTTCTCATCCTAAGTACCCAGCTTCCTCAGAACCTTCAGAACTAGCAGAAGTCAGAGTTTCTCCTCCTCCAGCAAATCCTGAATCAGAAATTCCAGATCCAGCAACCTTACTGTCTACAGCAGAAGATATAAATAAATTCATTGATGAGCTCGGCTCAGATGCTCCCCTGTTTGAGAATGAATCAGCTGTAAAGTTTCCTGCTCAGGATCCAGTTCAGACTCCTGTACAATCTCCTGCTCAGTCCTCAGCTAAAGAGTCCAGCCAGCCTGAACAGATTCTGTTGTCTGATGATGAGGAAGTATCTTTAGAACCAGTGGATACTCCTCTGAGGACACTGGACTTCACCCTTCCTTCCTTCATCAACACTGAAGACTCAAATTTGGTAGAACCCTTCAAAAGAGCTGTCAGTTCAGTGGAAATTACTGAAATCCCTCCATGGGTTGCTCCTGCTCCTTCAGTCCCTGCACCAACCTCAGCTCCTTCTTCTTCTTCAGATCTGGTGAGTAAGATTGAACAGATGCTCATTGAACAGAGAAAGTACTTTGATGAATCTCTAGCCTCAGTAAATAACAAGGTCACTACTCTTGAAAAGGAGATGAGTAGAGGCTTTGCTGAAATTCAAGCCAGTACTGATGAGCTAAAGAGATTGTTTCAGCTAGGTGGAAAAGCACTAGATCGCACTATCACAAGCATAGGTGAACTAAGAAATCAACAAGAAACTGTTGCACATAATCAGATAGTAATGGACAAGAATGCTGAAACAAATGTGATGAAAGTATGTGAAGAAGTTGGCACCTTCAGAGATGAAGCAATTGCCAAGCTAGCTGTAGATATCACCAAGGGGGAGAAAGTTGTAAAAGAACAAGTTGAAAAACTATCTGAACAAGCTCAAGCAGCTGTAAAAGAACAAGTTGAAAAACTATCTAAACAAGCTCAAGTAGGTGTGGATGGTCTTGTAAAAGATATGAAAGCAGACATCCTAGCCCAGCTCCAATCTGTCAAATTCTACATTTATGATACAGCTGTATGGGTAAAAAATCAGAATTTCCCTAATGCCCAGCTCAACCCTACCATCATTCCCAGCTTCTTAAATCCTCTTGAAGAACAACCTCCAGCAGATGCTCCAGCTCAGGCAACCATACCAGAAGGTGTGCCAGTCTTCTCACCCAGACCTGATGGTGATGTGACTGAGCCCCCTCTCTCCTATTCTGATATGTGGCAAGATGAAATTCCTCCTAGTTCTCAAGGTGCCCCAAGAAAGAAAAGAAAATATGGTGATGGTGCTTCTGCCAGCCGTTCTGCACCTAGAAAAGAGCCTGCCCAAGCTTTTGAAGGTAGATCAGAAATTATTCACAATGAAGTTTGGAGTCCAACCTCCAAATCTCTGATCCTTGATACCCTGAAGTTAGTAACAGATCATGGTGAGAACAGAGATCACTATTACAGTTATTCAGAATGGAAGGCTTATGAAGCATCTCAGATCAAGATTAGACTTCATGACTGGAATTGGGGATACAACAACCCAGCTGCTCCTCCTAGGCCCAGAACTTATTTTCCTAAACCCTTCAGTTACCTAGAGAGGCAAGAGCTGAAGAGAGAAAGAATGCACAAAGGAGCCCCTTATTGAGTCTATGAGAATGTGGAAATGGATATTTTAATCTGTTAAAAACATTTCTATATATATATATTTTTGATTCTGATTATGGCCATTTGATTCTTTATCTTGCTTCAGTTTATTTTCTTTTGGTATTTGTGTGTTGTTCTTTTTACTTTAAGTAATTCACTTTAGTGTAGAGGGTGCTGACATCTACAAATAGGGGGAGATAATTGGTATCAGAGAGAGGTTGATCGTTAAAAGGTTAACACCTTGATCTATCTCCCCCTATTTGTAGATGTCAGCACCCTCTACACTAAGGTGAATTACTTAAAGTAAAAAGAACAACACACATATACCAAAAGAAAATAAACTGAAGCAGGATAAAGAATCAAATAGCCATAATCAGAATCAAATATATATATATAGAAATGTTTTTAACAGATTAAAATATCCATTTCCACATTCTCATAGACTCAAGAAGGGGCTCCTTTGTGCATTCTTTCTCTCTTCAGCTCTTGCCTCTCTAGGTAACTGAAGGGTTTAGGAAAATAAGTTCTGGGCCTAGGAGGAGCAGCTGGGTTGTTGTATCCCCAATTCCTGTCATGAAGTCTAATCTTGATCTGAGATGCTTCATAAGCCTTCCATTCTGAATAACTGTAATAGTGATCTCTATTCTCACCATGATCTGTTACTAACTTCAGGGTATCAAGGATCAGAGATTTGGAGGTTGGACTCCAAACTTCATTGTGAATAATTTCTGATCTACCTTCAGAAGCTTGGGCAGGCTCTTTTCTAGGTGCAGAACGGCTGGCAGAAGCACCATCACCATATTTTCTTTTCTTTCTTGGGGCACCTTGAGAACTAGGAGGAATTTCATCTTGCCACATATCAGAATAGGAGAGAGGGGGCTCAGTCATATCACCATCAGGTCTGGGTGAGAAGACTGGCACACCTTCTGGTATGGTTGCCTGAGCTGGAGCATCTGCTGGAGGTTGTTCTTCAAGAGGATTTAAGAAGCTGGGAATGATGGTAGGGTTGAGCTGGGCATTAGGGAAATTCTGATTATTTACCCATACAGCTGTATCATAAATGTAGAATTTGACAGATTGGAGCTGGGCTAGGATGTCTGCTTTCATATCTTTTACAAGACCATCCACACCTACTTGAGCTTGTTTAGATAGTTTTTCAACTTGTTCTTTTACAGCTGCTTGAGCTTGTTCAGATAGTTTTTCAACTTGTTCTTTTACAACTATAAGAAACAAGTGGGTGTAGCTGCAGCAGCACCAACACAGAACAGAAATTCTTCTGTCAAAAATGTATCTAGACCTAGATACAACAAGTATGAATGCTGGTGTTGTGGCAAGACAGGCCATTTTGCCTTAGATTGCTGACATAACATAAGTATCAGGAAGAACAACAGTCTACCAGTTAGAAGAGCTGCTGGTAGATTTTATATAAAGGAAGCTAACTTGAACCAAGGACCCAAGACTTACTTGGGTTCTAAGGGAAAGTAATTCTGTATTGCAGGAAAGTCCAAGTTGTCATGCCCCTATATGGTACTTGGACAGTGGATGTTCCAGGAACATGACTGGAATAAAGGGATTACTGAAGAAGTATACACCTATCAAGGGTGGGCCTAAAGTAATCTTTGGTGGATCTGAAAGAGGAATCATCAAAGGATTTGGTAACATTTCTTCCAACAAAATTACCATCACTCAAGTGGCTTATGTAAAAGGTTTGAAACACAACCTGATAAGCATAAGTCTGCTGAGTGATCTAGGATATGACATTTCTTTTGTTAAGAATGGATGTCATATCAAAAGGTCAAGTGATCAAAAGATCATTTTGACAGGATATAGAAAGAGAAATGTTTATTGTCTTGATTTTGAGTGTGAGAACAAAGGTTCTCCTACTTGTCTTGTAGCTGATGAGAAAACATCTCATTGTGTCAAATGGCATAAGAGGCTGGTTCATCTTAACTACAAAATAATTGGCCAACTCTTTAGCAAAGAGTTAGTGAGGAATGGTCCTCAAGTTAAGTGTATAAAGGAAGGGATATGTTCAGCTTGTCAAAAGGGCAAGCAGACAAAATCCTCCTTTTATAGCCTTGAAAACAAGGATTCAGTGAGGTGTCTATACCTCTTACATATGGATCTTTTTGGTCCTATGCCAGTTCATAGTCTAGGTAGGAAGGTCTACACTTTTGTGGTTGTAGATGACTATTCTAGATATTCCTGGGTGTTCTTTCTTATATAAAAATCTGAAACCCCAAGTGTTTTACACAGTTTTATCAGACAAATTCAGAATGAACTTGGCAGTATAGTGGTCAAAATCAGAAGTGACCATGGCACTGAATTTCAATCTGAAAGCATGACAAGATTGTGTGAAGAGTTTGGGATTTTTCAAGAATTCTCCTCATCTAGAACACCTCAGCAAAATGGTATTGTTGAAAGAAAGAATAGGACATTGATTGAAGATGGTAGAACTCTATTGAGAGACACTTCTCTCCCAGAATACTTCTGGGCTGAGGTAGTAAACATTGCATGTCATGTGCTCAACAGGGCTTCTATCACCAAGTACCACAAAAAGACTCCCTATGAGATCATGAAAGGTAGAAAACCAAATCTATCCTATTTTAGAATCTTTGGTTGCAAGTATTATATCCTTAACAATGGCAAGTCTTATCTAACTAAGTTTGCTGCCAAATCCCAAGATGGGATATTTGTTGGGTACAACAACAATAGTAAGGCTTATAGGGTCTACAACTTGATTACACAAGTTATAGAAGAATCTGTACATGTTGTATTTGATGAAACTAGATTAATCAACAGTGAGTTGCCTTGTAGTTCATGCAGTCCAACAGGTATAAGCAATAGAATGGATAAGCTTTCCATTGCAGAAGGCTCAACTGCAGATGAAGGATTGGAAAATGATGGCTACTGTCCAGGTGGAGTACAAGACTCTCTAGAAGCTGATGACAACCAAGAAGTGCAGCATAATGATGAAACTAGAGGTGTTCAGCCAGAAGGAATTTTACCTCCAGCTGTAAGACATCTAAAGGATCATCCAGCAAATCAGATAATTGGTGATCCAAAACATGGAGTGCAAACCAGAAGTAGAAATCTGAATACAGTCCTGCACTCAAGTTTTCTATCTCAACTGGAGCCAAAGAAATTTGAAGAAGCTATCCAAGACCAACACTGGATTAATGCTATGCAAGAGGAGCTTAATCAGTTTAGAAGATGCAAGGTCTGGGAGTTGGTTCCTAAACCAAAATACCACAACATCATTGGTACAAAGTGGATTTTTAGGAACAAGTTGGATGAGAATGGAGTTATTGTGAAGAATAAAGCAAGATTGGTTGCAAAAGGATACAGGCAGGAAGAGGGAATAGACTTTGATCAAACATTTTCCCTAGTAGCAAGATTGGAATCAATCAGAATGTTCCTTGCCTATGCAGCATATCAAGGCTTCAAGGTATACCAAATGGATGTGAAATCAGCATTCCTGAATGGTGATCTAAAAGAAGAAGTCTATGTAGAGCAGCCATCAGGTTTTGTAGATTCTCTTAAACCTTGTTATGTCTATAGACTTAGGAAAGCATTGTATGGGTTAAAGCAAGCCCCGAGGGCTTGGTATGAAACCTTGTCTACTTTCCTTATTGAGAACAAATTCTCAAGAGGTAAAATAGACAAAACTCTATTCCTAAGGGAATCTAAAGGGAAGATAATCTTAGTTTAGATCTATGTAGATGACATAATTTTTGGGTCTACAGAGAACAACCTTTGCAAAAAGTTTGCCAAACTTATGCAAGGGAAGTTTGAAATGAGCAGTATGGTGGAACTTAAGTTCTTCTTGAGACTCCAAGTAAGACAGACTGAAGATGGCTTGTCCATATCCCAGTCTAATTTCACCAAGGAGTTAATTAAGAAGTATGGTATGGAATCATCCTCCACCATGAGAACCCCTATGGGAACAAGTATGCATATATGCAAAGATGATACAGGCAAACCTGTAGATGAGTCTTTGTATATATGAATAATTGGCTCTCTATTATATCTCACTGCTAGTAGACCAGACATTATGTATGCTACATGTGTATGTGCTAGGTACCAAGCATGCCCTAAAGAATCACATTATACTGCAGTCAAGAGGATTTTGAGATATCTAAAGGGCACACCTAATCTAGGCCTTTGGTACCCTAGGAATGGAGATTTTCTACTAACAGGTTATTCAGATGCAGATTTTGCAGGCTGTAGAGAAGATAGAAAAAGTACTATAGGTACATGCCAATTCTTGGGAGAAAGGTTGATATCCTGGAGCAGTAAGAAGCAGACTAGTGTGGTAATGTCCACAGCTGAGTCTGAATATGTGGCAGCAGCAAGTTATTGTGCACAGCTGTTGTGGATTCAACATCAGCTAAGGGACTATGGTATTCAAGTAAGTAGAACACCTTTATTGTGTGATTCTAAAAGTGTCATTTCTATTGCAAACAATCCTGTTTCACATAGTAGGACTAAGCATATAGAGATAAAATATCATTTTCTTAGAGAACATGTAGAAAAAGAAGACATCTCATTAGAATTTGTTAAAACTGATTATCAAATTGCAGATGTATTTACTAAGCCTCTGGATGAAACTAAATTCAATAGATTTAAAATTGAATTAGGAATGCTGACCATAGGTTAGTTTACCAAAAATTGGCTAAGTAAAATAGTGTCAACACATTAGGTAATAAAGTGTCGACACAGAAAACTTATGTCGAGAATTCAGGAAAATTGTGTCGTCACAGAGTAAAAATGTCGACACCTAAGGGACAAAGAGTCGACACATCCAGAAATGTAGTGTCGACACAACCAGAGTAATGGTGTCGACACTTACAGATTTTTTGTCGACACTTGTAATAAGAGTCGACACAGAATTTCTGATAAACTACTAAGTATCTCCTGTGTCGACATATCATCAATTGGTGTCGACACATAGTAGTCTGCGCCATGGTCGAGACAATAGAAGTTTGTGTCGACACTTTTTAATAGTGTCGACACCTTTAGACAGTTTTTGCCCGCTTTTTGATCTTCTTTGATTAGAAGGGTATAAATTGGTCAAGAACTTATTCTGTCGACACGCTCACCAGGGTTTCGAGACAAAAACCTTGTGTCGACAATCTCTCTTCTCTCCAACCAAGCTTTCTCTTCATTCCAATGGCGCCCAAGGTTGAAGACAATGTCAATGAAGGATATGAGTTTGTTAGGCATGCATTCGACGATGCCGACTCAGAGATCAAACAGGTCATTTCACTTCTTGCAGAAAACGGATTGGAATATCTTGTCTCTGAACCTACTAAGATATGGAAGAAAGAAGTCTTCGAGTTCTATACTGCTGCATCACTGGACTCAACTGGGTTGAAGATCAAATCCATAGTACATGGAGAAAAAGTCAAGCTATCTCAGAAAAGGTTGAGCAAGATTCTCCATCTTCCTAGAATACATGAGGAGGAAGAGGTGCCAGCCTCAAGGACCAGGGAGGCGCTTCAATGGTGTGGATTGGATCCAACAATAAAAATAGGATCTGCCATCAACAGGAAGGGCATGAATCATCAGGGGAAATTCCTGTCTGAAATAATAGGTAAAGTGATCTTATGTAAACCAGGTGGCCATAATAGGATATCAGCCTATATGATCAGCCTGATGATAAGGGTGATCTTTAAGATTCAAACCAATTGGTCTGCAGTGCTGTTTGATAGGATTAAAGAAGGAATCAAGAAGCCAAACTTGGCTAGGATCATGAGTCTGTACCTGGCTGGAATAATTCCAGAGGTAATGCAACAGATTCCTGGATCAAAGATAAACAACATGAGGAGAATGGACATAAGGTTATTATCCAGATGGGATAGAGTTCTTTCAAAGGAGATGCCTGAGCATGGTCATGAAGATGCACAAGACCAGGAAGAGCAAGTTAGAGCACAAGTTCAGGATCTGACTGTGACTACCCAAGTCCAGGAAGAGACTATATCTGCACAGGTGCAGGGGGAGCCAATTACTGCACATTTACAGGCGGAGACACATTCTGAACAAGTGCAAGAGGAAGAAAGAATCAATTTATTAGAGGACATTGTTCCTCAAACTGATCTTGATATTTCTGGAGTTGCTTCTGTTGTTGAGAAAGTACAATCTCCTGCTCTCACACAACAAGAATTCACTCTTGAAGAGGTTTTTCCTGATCTTGGAGGAGAAGCAGATAAAATAGAGACCCTAAGATTTGAGATGGAGTAAGCAAGGGTTGAGGGGGAGCAGGTTGACATAGAGGAAGAGCAACAAGTAGCTGAAAAAGAAATTCCTTCCACTCCCCAAGAGAGAGTTAATATTGAAAGTTCTTCAGAGTCTGAGCATGAAGAAGTCAGGGAGGCTAAGAAAAGAAAATTGATGGTTTTCAAGAGGAGAAGCCAAAGCTATAAGCAGGCTTTACAAGCTACTTCTTCCCAACCAGCACCTGCAATTGATTACAACAAACTTTTTGTGGATTTACAAGTTAAAATGGATGAGCAAAGATTGGCTCTTGAAAAGTATGTGGATGAAAGCCATAAGGCTCTTCAATTTGATCTGGCACAAGATATGAATTCTATCAGATTTGAAGTTAATCAGAATGAAATATAGATGATAGATTGCTTCCACAAAGGAGGCAATGTTGTGGTATTTCTTACAAAGCAGCAAGCAGAAATAAAGAAACAAGTGGATGAGATGGCTGTCAAACAAGGCTATGTCCTTGAAAATCAAATAAGAATGAATGACAATCTGACAGAATCTCACAATGTCATAGTAACTGAGTTTACAAATACTGTTATTGCCATGACTGAAACAAGGGCTAAGGAGAAGGAGGACTTTGATCAGAAGCTAAAAGAGGCATTGGATTCTGTTAAGTCAGCTATTTCAACATCTCAGAAAACTATTTCTGATCAGCTCCTAAAGTTAAAAACATTTTATAAAGATGGTGCAAATTATCTTGATGATCAGGTAAGCTTTCAAAAATATGGTGAAACTTTTCTTACCTTAAATTTTTTTAAAAACTAGTGTCAATTCTCTTGTTACTTAGGTGAGGTTTCAAAAAGGTGATTTAAGAGAGCACATTGCCAGAGAAGTCATAAAGGGGGAGAGGGTATTAGTCTATGCTGGCTCTGAACATGCAAAATGGATAACCAACAATATCAGAGCCACTCTTGGATATCCACCCTTGTGTGATGATGATAATATGGCTGAGTCAGGGATGCAACCAATTCTACTTGAAGGTAATCAACCTGAGGTTGCCCAAGTTATTTACCCCCCCCCCCCTGCAGATCTTGACATGATTCATCAGCAAGTGCAGACTATGTACAGCCCTCCACAGGAAGTTACAAATGTTATTCTTGAAAAGGTGGATATGCCAAATGCTGTTATCAAAGCTCAACAAGATGCTCATTTATCAAAGAAAAGATTCAGAGAGCAAGCTGAGCTAAAGCCAGACTTTGAGCAGTGGAGCCCCACATCAAGGAATATCATATTAACTACATGGAAAGCTGTCAAATACCAAGTACAAGAAAGGGGTAAATGGTACAATGAGCAAGAATATCAAAAGTATGAAGCCAGACAAGAAGCCATACTTCAACACAAGAGAAAGGCTAAGAGTGGGAAGCTACCTCCTGATGCTTAGGAGCCTAGCAAGTATTTTCCCAAGCCTTTTCATTATTTTGAAAGGCAAAGGATCAAGGCTGAGGCACAGAAAAAGATTGATTTTAAAGGCAAGAAGCCCATGGAAGATACGGAACCTCCTGTTCAGGCTCAGATAATATCTGGAAAAGGGATAGTCAACAAGGAGCCAGCCCAGCCTTAGTCTTAGCTTTACTAGTTTTTTTGTTCAAAAACTATGTAATTGTTTGTTTGTTAAAGCAATCAATGTAAACAACTTGTAACAAATATTTTTGAGTTAATATACAAAACATTGTTCTGTGATCATTTACTTTTACATCTTTATTCTGTGATGTATCTATGATATGTGTTTTGTTTATATAGTTCCCTGTAATATAATGCTTATATACATCATCATGTTTATTTTCTAAGTGGTGTAATGATGGAGACATTGCTGACACGACCGCCAGTGATCCCCGTCTGAGAGAGTTCGTCGATTGGGATGATCGCTGCCGCAAGCTCGAGGATGGAATCGACGTCCGCCGCCATTATATAAAAGTATATAATTAAAAATTAAATAATTATAATTATATATTTTTAGTAATTTTATTATTTTAGCAATTTTATTTTAAGTATTTATTTCATGTTTTAATTTTCATTTCATGTGTAATGATGGGTGCTTATAATCATCATGTGTTATTTTAATTATTTCATTTCATGTGTAATGATGGGTGCCTATAACCATCTTATTTTCAGTTTGAATTTTGAATTTTGAATTTTGATTGGAGGGAGATTGAGTGGTGTAGGCTATATATAGCCATGTTGATGAAGGATTGTTTAGAGAGAGAATGAAAAATTAAAACCGTAATTCAAAGATTGAATTTCCCCCTCTTTCCCTCTTCCCCCTTAGGCAAATTTCGGCCTTCCTTCTCTTCTTCCTCCTCTCCCTCTTCAAAATTCATCCAAGGCTAGTTCCTCCTCTCCCCAAAACCGACCTCCAACAAAGCAACCATTCAGCCCACCTCCTTGAAGAAATCGGCCAAGGCAAAGATCTCCTTTGTGGATTCCTACTCCGGCGTGACGCGACAAAGGCGGACAAGTTTCTTCTCCATCCGGTGTGACTCCGGCGGAGCTGTTGAAGAGTGATCCAAGTAGAGAAATCGGAATCATCTATTTCGATTGGGTAACGAAACCTTCTACCTTTGTGTGTTTCTTTTCCTAGATTTATTCCTGTGGTGGTAGATTCTTAGCGTTGAATTTTGATAGCCTTAACTCATCGTGGTTTTCTTCGCTCGGTTTGTGTTTTTATTGATTGATTTAATTTCAAAAGGGTTTGGCGAACCTTCGTTTTCTTTTGTTGGGGGAGATCTACCTTTTCCGAATCACATTTTATTTGGTAGATCTCTTTTGGTACAACATCGCTCGTTCGGACCGGGTAGGTCCTTTTAGCCGGAAAGAATATTGGCCTATCGCCTCTATTCGATCCTAATCGGTTTGGCTACCCGTACGCTAGCATATAATTGATAAAATTAATTAACCTGTTGTCGCGTAGAGCGATTGTGCGAATATATGATTTGGATTGTGGAGAAGTATACGTGCTAGTCCGTAGATCTATTCGGTGTCAAACGTGTGAGCCTGTATCAATTTGGTATCAGAGGGAGGTTCGCGTCAATTTCCTAATTTGCACCCTCCCCCTCTTATTTGGCACGTTAACACGCACTCACTCGTTGCATGGTATTTCATAAAAAATCAATTTTTAAATTTTTGGTCTGCAAATAGCGGCCTAAAATTTTTAATTTTTTTATCAAAAGAAAAAAAATTCTGGAAATTCTCTATCTTATTTTAATAAGAATTCCAAAAAAAAAATTTATTTTCATTAAGTCATTATTTTTATTGTTATTTTAAAATTTAATAGTTGGTCTGCAAATAGCGGCCTATATTTTTATTTTTTCAGCAAAATTCAAAAATAAACTTTTTTTAATAATCCTCATATTTTCTCCAGCCAGAAAATCTATTTTATATAATTATAACCTTAGCTATTAGGCAGGAACAATTCCATCTTCGTTAGAGTTTAGTGGATCTGGTACCCCTTTTCTGTGCACGTGCACTAAATTGAGATCGAGTGTCCTCTCCGGTTCTCTCTAGGATGACATATGACGTATATGATACCCAGTTAGACTATTCCTATGCTAAGGATATGGCTAAACACACCCCTAGGGCACACCACATTTATCCTACTTATGATGGTTTAGAGTATCCCCAAACTTTTAAAGACTTACTTAATGGATTAGAACAATATTTTAATTGTCACTTATGGGATGACTACGAAAAGGTTAGCTTTGCCCGAGAGCGATTAGTAGGTTGAACCCGATTATTTTGGTTAAACGAAGAGCGTCGTGTTGGTAGCTATCGTTATGCTTGGCCGCACATGCGTAGCCTCCTCTCGGATCAATTTGATCCCGCCTACTTGCGCACTAATAACACCACACCCATTAGTAGGAATAGTTACGGCACTAGACCTATATATGCTTATAAGAGTGACCATATGCCTCCGGATAGATCCTATCCCCAGAGAGATAGTAATACCCAAAGTGTGCATAGTCCCACCTATAGGGAACATAAGTCATTTAGACCCCAAAATTTGAACTCGAAAGAGGTTACTATTAGGGTGTTTGCTTCTTTAGCCTCGACATCTAAGCCCTCTGGTATAGTGAATAATACCTCTGAGGATGCTTATGTGGATATAGAATCTCTGGATGATGAAGTTAATCAGCTAGGTGAGAGTCTTCCTTCACTTACAATAGCGCCTGACTCTCCTGTTGAACCTGAGGATGTGCTTAGGACTGAGCCTGTTACTGAGGACGAGGCAAGTTTCAGTGATGCTTTTAATGACGTTAAGGAAATTTGTTATCCCAGTGATTTGGATGAGGATTTCTCCCTTGAGGAATCATCTCCACCCCCCTTCGACGATATTTTAGTCAGGGAGTCATCTGATGACCCTGAGTTAGAAGACATTCCGGCAGAGTCAGTAGAGTCATCCGAAACTGAGAGCGTACCTGTTATTAATTTAGGTGATGACTCGCTAGGACCCGATATTATTATGGTTGACCCAGGCTTATTAGATATTTCTATGGTATTGGAAGAGTCACCTTGTGATGGTTGGTCAATTTGGGATAATCTTGAGAGATACATCCGGGAGTTAGTTCATTTACGTTATCAACGCTGCTTAAAGGTCAAGTTGACTTTGATACTCACCGGGATTCGATTTGTCCATCCCCATATTCTGACTTAGACGATGTCCCTACCTCATAGGAAGAATTGGTCGATATAGGATGTGATGTTGTAGTAGATTTACCCTGCGAGGAAAATCTATCTTTGGATGATGGTAGCACTGAGGGCCCGATAAACTTTTCTTTGATGATAGCTCCTTCGCCTGAGGCCCAAGTTAGTTTAGAAGTTTTATCGGATATAAATTTGACTACCTTAGAGACGATCATTGGATCTGAATTAAATAAAATATCTAATGCGTTGGAAGACATGTCGGCTGATTTAGTGGATCCATTCTATGGCAAATATTTAACTGAGGATGAGTTTTCAGTGAGGACGAATCCACTATTCGAGTTTTCCTTTGATTTTGATGGCTTATCGGAAGATTTTTCCTAGACGTTAAATCCATGTTTTTATGGTGAGTATGACTTAGCTCCTCCTCCAGAATCATCCATGTCGACTCTCCCTCTGGTTCACTTGACTCGATTAAATGACTTGCTAGGACTCGAGATGGTTCATTTTAGTCTAAGACATATTGATGTACCCATTTTGGATACTGTTACTGCTTTTGAATTGGATGACGTTAAATATAAAACTAGAACTGCGACTTTGATGCCTATGAAAATCATCTATGATTTTAAGGCTCTCGTACCCCCGGATTTAACCCCGTTACCCTCCGTTTTCGGGTTGAGTCAAATAACGCATGGGTTCACACCACACGGTAGCGAGATATTTAGGCGCACTTGTAACAAATTACTCTATATAGTTGTGTCTTATGATGATTTATATTCTTGTTGCTCGCCGAATGAGATGGTGCACGGATTTAAAGCACAAGTGCCTTTTGACTTGATTTCGTTTCCACTGCCTGATAATCTAAGTCAACTCGCACTAGTTTATACCTCTAATGTTCAAAAATTATATAAGCATAGTAGTGAAGCGCTAGCCATGCAAATTATATTTTATCAATTTCATGCCAGTTTACATAGAAGAGTGTCTCACTATATGATTTGTGATTTAGTTTTGGTGCGTCTCGTCCCTGAACTGCCTTCGGGCATTATAGAAAGTTGGCGAGTTGGACCTTTTTCGGATATTAATGAAATTAGAAGAATACACATATCATTGGAAGTTATCCACTGATTAGGGTATTACCCCAATTTTTAATGTTTCTAATTTAACGCTATATGTTTCTCCACCGCTTGAATTATCTGCCTGTTCGTTTGGGTCCACTTTGTTTTCTTATGGTTTGGGTAGTGAGTTTGTGCTTGGATCGCTCTCTTCATCGGTCTTCACTGGAGGTACATTGGTTGTTGATGTAGAAATTTGTTATCCTTTATTGCCTAATGCTTTTACGAGGTTCTCTAGGAACACATTTTTGCATGACAGGATACTCCAGGTTGAAGTGCTCTTTTCTCCAAGTAGTGTTGTTTGCCGCTACGTGTTTCTCTAGGATGATGCTCTCATGTACTGGTACTTTCATACCAACTCATCGGTGATGAGTACTTTTGAGCGGTGGAGGATTGATGGAGACGTTGCTGACACGACCGCCAGTGATCCCCGTCTGAGAGAGTTCGTCGATTGGGACGATTGCTGCCGCAAGCTCGAGGATGGAATCGACGTCCGTCGCCATTATATAAAAGTATATAATTATAAATTAAATAACTATAATTATATATTTTTAGTAATTTTATTATTTTAGCAATTTTATTTTAAGTATTTATTTCATGTTTTAATTTTCATTTCATGTGTAATGATGGGTGCTTATAACCATCATGTGTTGTTTTAATTATTTCATTTCATGTGTAATGATGGGTGCCTATAACCATCTTATTTTCAGTTTGAATTTTGAATTTTGAATTTTGAATTTTTAATTTTAATTGGAGGGAGATTGAGTGGTGTAGGCTATATATAGCCATGTTGATGAAGGATTGTTTAGAGAGAATGAAAAATTAAAACCTTAATTCAAAGATTGAATTTTCCCCCTCTTTCCCTCTTCCCCCTTAGGCAAATTTCGGCCTTCCTTCTCTTCTTCCTCCTCTCCCTCTTCAAAATTCATCCAAGGTTAGTTCCTCCTCTCCCAAAAACCGACCTCCAACAAAGCAACCATTCAACCCACCTCCTTGAAGAAGTCGACCAAGGCAAAGATCTCCTTTGTGGATTCCTACTCCGGCGTGACGCGACGAAGGGGACAAGTTTCCTCTCCATCTGGCGTGACTCCGGCGGAGCCGTTGAAGAGTTATCCAAGTAGAGAAATCGGAATCATCTATTTCGATTGGGTAACGAAACCTTCTACCTTTGTGTGTTTCTTTTCCTAGATTTATTCCTGTGGTGGTAGATTCTTAGCGTTGAATTTTGATAGCATTAATTCATCGTGGTTTTTTTGCTCGGTTTGTGTTTTTATTGATTGATTTAATTTCAAAAGGGTTTGGCGAACCTTCATTTTCTTTTGTTGGGAGAGATCTACCTTTTCCGAATCATATTTTATTTGGTAGATCTCTTTTGGTACAACATCGCTCGTTCGGACCCGGTAGGTCCTTTTAGCCGGAAAGAATATTGGTCTATCGCCTCTATTCGATCCTAATCGGTTTGGCTACCCGTACGCTAGCATATAATTGATAAAATTAATTAACTCGGTGCCGCATAGAGCGATTGTGCGAATATAGGATTTGGATTGTGGAGAAGTATACGTGCTAGTCCGTAGATCTATTCGGTGTCAAACGTGTGAGCCTGCATCATGTATATCATTGGCTAAAGGGTTATGACTTCTCCAAATAGGGGGAGATTGTTGGGTACATTGGAAAATGTGTACCTGATTTGGACAAGTCAAACTTAGCTCAATGATATACATCAAGGTGTATTTGATGTTATTTTAAGTTTATATGTGCAGGTTAAGAATGTGCTAAAATACAAAGAAAAATTTCTAAGTCCATGTGTCGACACCTGAGGAAGCTGTGTCAACACTTCAGTAATATTGTGTCGACACTTGGAAATGGCTGTGTCGACACCTCAGTGAAATTACGTCAACACCGGGAGGCAGTATCGACACACAGAGGCAGAGTCGACATCAACTGTGTTGACACCGGGAAGCAGTGTCGACACACAGAGGCAGAGTCGACAACAACTGTGTCGACACTTGGAGACAGTGTCGACACACGCTATGTTCTGAATCTACATCAACTGTGTCAACACACAGGACTTGTGTCGACACACAGCTGAGTCTAGACCAAGTTGATTGCTGATGAATGGTGAAGTTTTTGTGTCGACACAAATAATCAGTGTCGACACATTCTCAAGAAGCAGTGTCAAGATGTTGTGTCGACATCAAGGCAGCTATGTCGACACCACCAAAGTCTGTGTCGACACTTAAGTCACTTGTATTGACACATATTGACAGATGGTCTCGACACATATTGACAGATGGTCTCGACACATATTGACAGATGGTCCCGACACTTTATGACAGACAAACTCGACGCTTTGCTGACAAAGACAAAGGCTCAAGATCTGTTTGATGACTTGACAGCTGTGAGTTACAACAGGTTTACTGAAGCTGTCAGACCTATCAAGAGTTAGTTATAAACCGGATTAGCCGGTTACCATGGATGAAGTCTATAAATAGTTTGATTCAGAAGAAGGATGGACACATAGATATATAATTAATTGTCACCACTAACAAAATTAGAGATTGATCTCTGATCAAGAAAGTACAAGTCACAAAGAAGAAGATCTTTGTGAGAAGATCTAAAAAGACATTCTGAAGTGATCATCCACTCAGATTCAGTCTAAGTTGAATTCAATCTAGAATTTAGAAGTATCTTCAAGAGGTTTGGAAAGAGAGAGTTCCATCTATTTGAAGTCAAGAAGGAGACAATCACAGGTCTCTCAAGAAGCAGATACTGAACTATTCTGTCAAAGAAGATTCAGATCTATTTCTGGAATCTAAGGAGGAAGCTGCCAGTCAGTTATATACAAAGGAAATCAACCCAACTAAGTTAAGATTCAAGAAGCTTTGAAGAAAGCTAAGATCAAGTTGATTTCAGCCATCAGCCTCTTCAAGAAGCTGATCAAGAAAGTTTTTATCCCTTCTCTCTCAACAGGGGTAAGAGATTATAAAAATTCCTTATCAATTTCTGTAGGATCTATACATAGATCTGAGTTGTAAGCCTGTTTTATAAAGGCTGAGTGTAGGAGATTTGTTCTCTGAGTGGTAGGGTTGTTTATGCCTGAGTTATAGGAGAAGGTATTCTCTGAGTTGTAGGCCTTGTGGCAAGGCTGAGATAGGGCTTGTTAGCCTGAGTTGTAGGAACCTTATAGGGTTCTGAGTTGTAGGAATCCTTCTGGATTCTGAGCTGTAGGATCTGAGGATCTGAGTTAAAGGAAGAAGTTAGGCTGAATCTAGCACACTGCTAGATAGGTGAAGGGGGAAAGTGGATGTACCCATACCTTGGGGAACCACTATAAATTCTGTGTGCAATCTGTGAATTGTGTAGCTATAGAATCTGTGATTGTGTGTGCTGAGTTTGCTGTAGAATTTTCTGTTCTAACTTACAGCATTGTAGTTATATTCTGCTTTAAGTTTAAACAAGAATTAGAACCTATTCACCCCCCCCCCCTCTAGGTGTTTAGGTAGTCTTGAAAGTAAAACTATCACATACCCACTAGACGAATCGTCGAGATTCGTCGTGATCACTCGACGCCTTATATAAGTACAACACTTCTAAGTTAAAATCGTCGAGTGTACCTCCTTTACTCGACGAATCGTCGAGTAGAGTCGAGTACACTCAACGCACTCGACGCCTTCAGGCCTCCAGAATAGCCAAGTCAAAAATCGTTGAGTATGCAGACCTTCACTCGACAAATCGTCGAGTGGCGTCGAGTGAACTCAACGCACTTGATGCCTACAGGCCTCAGAACAATTCTAAGTAAAAAGCGTTGAGTGGCGTTGAGTCCACTCAACATAGCTTTGACTTCACTAAACGTCGCAACTTAATTCGTTGAATGGCATTGAGTGGTGTTGAGTCCACTCAACATTGCTTTGAATTCACTCAATGCCGCAACTTCAAGAAACTATTCTAAGTAAAATAGGTTGAGTGGTGTTGAGTCCACTCAACACCTCAGCTTAATCTGTCGAATGGCGTTGAGTGGTGTTGAGTACACTCAATGCCTCAGCTTTTTCGTCGAATAGTTTTGAGTGGTTTTGAGTCCACTCAATGCCTCAGTTTATTCATCGAATGGCATTGAGTGGTATTGAGTCCACTCAATGCCTCAGCTTATTCGTTGAATGGCGTTGAATGCACTCAACGCACTCGATGCCATGAGTCCAGAAAATTTTCTAAGTAACATCTGCTCTATTGTTCTAGTCCATTCGACTCACTCGGCGCTTCCCGAACCTGAGTCAATTCTCTTGACTCAAAACGTGTGTGAGGGGCCTAGCGTGAAACGGGATGTTACAAATCCTATAAACAAAATAAAATATTTCATCTCCGAAATAAGGCTAAGGCTGTAAGGGAGTGAAGCATGAAAAATATAATAAACTTTTAAACTTACCTTGGGAAAACAACTCCGGGTAGCGCTTTTGCATCAAGTCCACCGGCTCCCAAGTGTATTCTTCTTTCCCGTGATTAGACCATTGGACCTTTAACAATGGTACACTTTTCTGCCCAAGCTCCTCGTCTCAGTGTCCACTATCCGCATCAGCTCTAGTCGAACTGATCTATCAGTTGCTACCGCTCCATCTGGGGTGGAGACATGTTGGTCAGGCTGTATTAGTGCCTTCTAGAGCGACGAACATGGAAGAATTCGTGCAAATTTTCCACCTCTGGTGGTAGCTCTAGCCGATAGGCTAAAAGGCCTATTCTCTCCAATATAACATAAGGCCCCAACATATCTCGGGCTGAGCTTCTTCATACCATGCACTCGCGACACTCCATGCATTGGCTTCATCTTCAAGAATACCTTGTCACCCACTTGAAATTCTACCATCTGAATCTTCATATTATAGTACTTTGCCTGCCGACTTTGAGTCTCAAGCAAGCAGTCTCGTATCAATCTAACAAGCACATCGGTGTCATCAATGTACTCTACCCCAAAACTTTTGGATCTTCATCCTGCACCCATGAAAATGGATTTCTGCACTTTATCCCATAAGTGCTTCGTGGGGAGCCATCCCGATACTAGCTTGATAGCTATTGTTGTATGAAAATTATACCAGTGGTAAGAGCCTTTCCCACGGTTCTCCTCTATCCAATACACACAGTCTCAAAAGATGTTTCATTATCCTGATGGTCCTCTCAGACTGACCATCAGTCTGAGGATGAAAAGTTGTGCTGAAGGTAAGGCGAGAGCCCAGATATGCTTGTACTGCCTTCCACTCCTTGGAGGTAAAGCAGCCATCACGATCAGAGATTATTGTCTTAGGCATGCCATGGTACCGTACAAATTGCTCCACAAAGAGCTTCACTAAACATCCACATGTGCCTCCTTCTTCATAGGAATAAACCTGGCTACCTTTGTCAGACGATCTACAATCACCCAGACTGAATCATTCCCAGAGCGCGAGCAAGGAAACCCGTGAACAAAGTCCATAGAGATATCCTCAAACTTCCACTCAGGGATAGGTAATGACTGTAATAATCCTCCGGTGCTCTTGCACTCCACCTTCACCATCTAACAAGCCTCATAGTGTGTAACAAAATACTTGATCGCACTCTTCATCTATTGCCAGAACATGGTCTTTCGCAAGTCGCTATATATCTTGGAAATCCTAGGATACACTGAATACTTCGAACAATGTTCCTCTCTCAATATGTCTTCCTGAATTTCCCCGTTCTTGTAAATGTAGAGTCGTCCACGGAAATGCACGAGGTCGTCCTTTAGTGTGTACTCTTTAGTAGTTCCATCTTCAATTGACTTAATTACAAGGGCCAGAGCAGCATCCTTCCCTTGCTCTGCCCGAATACAATCTCGAATGTCACATACTATACTCATAGTAAATAGATACTCGGTATACTCCTCAGAATGATCTTTATACACCAATGTGATCTCCATCTCCTCGAGCATACGAGCTAATTTCATACTCATCATTCGAGATTCTGGGCTCGACTCTGGTACTTTTCTGCTCAACATATCAGCCACGGAGTTTGCTTTTTTGGGGTAGTATTTCAAGGTAAACTCGTAATCACATAAAAATTCTAACCACCACCGTTGTCTCAGATTCAACTTTTTTTGAGTATGAACATACTTTAAATTCTTATGATCCGAAAATATCTCGTAGTGGATGCCATATAGATAGTTCCTCCAAACCTTCAAGGCAAACACCACTGCCCCCAACTCCAAATCATGAACCAGATAATTGACTTCATGCTTCTTCAGTATCCTCGAAGTATAAGCAATCATGTGCTCATACTGCATCAATACTGCTCCCATCCCTTAATATGACACATCTATGTAAACAAATCCTTCCTTCCCAGATGGAAGGGCTATGATGGGTGTGGTGGTAAGTCTATCTTTTAGCTCTTGGAATGCAGCTTCACACTGGGTGTCCACTTGTATGGCACACCTTTCTTTGTTAGAGAAGTGAGAGGAAGGGCTCTCTTTGAGAATCCTTTCACGAACTTGCGATAATACCCAGCAAGTCCAAGGAAACTCCATATATTGGCTGCTGAATTCAAGGGTGACCATTCTTTCACAGCACGCACTTTGGCCAGGTCCATGGTTAGTCCAGCACCACTGATCACATGGCCCAAGAAGGAAACCTCTCAGAGCCAAAATTCACACTTGCGCGACTTGGCAAACAAGGTATCCTCCTTTAACTTCTTTAGTACTAAGGTCAATTGTTCAACATGCTCTTTCTCTGTCTTTGAATAGACCAAGATGTCATCGATGAAGACAATGACGAAGACGTCTAGATATGGCTCAAACACCTTATTCATAAAACTCATGAACACTGAAGGGGCATTTGTGAGCCCAAACGACATCACGGTGAACTCATAAAAACCGTACCTTGAGCTAAAAGTTGTTTTCTGAATGTCCTCCTCTCGTTTTCTCAACTGGTAATACCTCGAGCGCGGATCTAGTTTGGAGAACCAATGCGCTCTCACCAATTGGTCGAATAACTCATCGATCTGGGGTAAGGGATAGGTGTTTCACACCGTTAAACGATTGAGTTCCTGGTAATCTATACATAACCGTAGTGTTCCATCCTTTTTCTTGACAAACAGGATAGGGGCTCCCCAAGGTGATAAACTGGGACGAACAAACCCTGATTCCACTAACTCTTGCAGCTGAACTCTAAAATCCGCGAGTTCCTTCGGGTCCATTCTGTAAGGGATCCGAGAGATGGGCTTGGGACTCAGTACTAACTTAATTTGAAAGTCCACCTCTCTATGCGGGGGTAATCCTGACAATTTCTCAGGGAATACTTTAGGGAAATCCCGCACTATTCGTTCATCTTTCAATTCAACTACTATCTCTTTTAGTTCAAAACATATCATATATACTTCATCCCCCCTCATATGGGCTTTTAAGGTCTGAATTAAAGATAGCAACATACGAGGTGCAAGTCTAATACCTTGAAATATGACCTCAGAGTCCTTATGGCTCAACAAAATTTTCTTCCCCGCGCAATCAATCCTAGTGTGGTGCCAATCTAACCATGCCATGCCCAGAATGAGGTCGAATTCTTGCATTCTCAATCTGTTGCAGTGGTTTCAAAGAACTTTCCTCCAAGAAGTACCTCCAATTCACACTTTGCAGATGCAGTCATCTCAGAGCCATCCGGGATGTGTACTCTCCAAGCAATACCGGTGAATTATTGCACTCCTTCTAGGTCTTAAACGAAATCTGCCGACACAAACGAGTGTGTGGCACCGGTATCAAATAGAGTGTAAGCTGGTTTCCCACCAACAATTACGGTTTCTATGTACCAATTATACAGACTCAAGCTAAACTCTTAGCATATCTTAGACTATTTAAAGAGAAATGCTTATAACATAGTAATTAAATCACAACATAACAGCAATCACATCTTGAGGATTTCGCTCCTGCGTTATGTCTAGCGCGAACACCTGATCCTGGGCAGGTCCGTGATTCCTTACTCATGGTCCTCATCCTCGACCACGCATATGTCCCCATCCTCGTGGAGCTGCCGGAGGAATAGCAAGGGGAGCATTCCCACCTAGTTGTAAGCATTGACGTCGAATGTGGCCCGGTTTGTTGAATTCTTAAAAATAAACATCTTTTTAGAAATTGAGAATATATAAAAGATAAAGAGTTTTTAAATTGAAAATTAGATGTTTGAGTTAAAGTTCTAAGAAATGCTATTCCATTGAGATATAATTGCAAGCATGATTTGAAAATACCAAGAAAAGATACAAAGCTACAATGTAATAAAATTTGCATTTCAAGTAAACAAAAACATTGAAGTGGTCATGCTTTGATATCTAGTGCATTTGCTTAAGATTGTAGAGAATTGTGTAGATATGCATTAGGATCCAATTCTCATGAGTAGAAGTTTTATATAAGATAATAATGTGTACAAAAGTGATTTGATAAAGTATACAAATGTATTAATCAAAACGAATGATATATATAATGAAATAATACAATATTAAAATACACAAATAAAATTACTCCAACGATATTTCAATGCACATACATAAAAAGTACAACTACCAAGGTGCTTCGCACACACAATGCTCATGAAGACTTATTAGGGAGCGAAGTAGTGTTTGGGGGATCACATTTATTCTTTTTTACTTTATTTTTATTTTTGTGATCCAGTGTACTTAGAGAAGAGGTGAATACTATTGTTTGTTACAAGACACTTTACAATCCTTTCCAAGATGCTCAACCTCACAATGCTCATTAAGACTTATCAGGAGGGTGAGTAGTGCTTTGTGGAGTTTTCCTTGTCATTTATTCTATGCTTTTTATGCTTGTGACCATGGACTCCGAATTCACTTGTTTTGCAAACAATATCATTTAAATTTTTTAAACCACCTTTCTCTAATGAATAAGTGCATGAAAAATAAAGAATTCAAGTAAACAATTCAATGTAGTGTAGGTAATCTATTTATGAATTTTAATTATCATGTTATTACACTACATAACCATGTAAGTATATGATTAAAAACACTTGTAGGTTATCAAAATAAGTGATTAAATGAATCATTATCAAACATAAAACATTACTCATACTTAGAGGCTTACTAAACAATCATACACATGCTTTTCTACAATCGATTTCATTGCACATAACAAGATAATAATCAAGACATGACATAAACAACAATGTTGTATGAAACTTGAAAATTAAATTAAACATTGTATTTAATCTTTAATTGATATGATTAGTCATCCTTGACAATGACAATGAATAACAATCATTTTATATATATATAATTTCTGATTTTTTTATAACAATACAAGACAATAAACACACATAAATAAATAATAAGTAAACAAAACATATTTTGTTTTTTAATGGTTTTGTAATTTTTAATTTTTTTAAAATATCTTTAAAAATAACTAGTATAAAATAATATACACATGTTCAAACCAATATGCATGATATAAATAATCATAAACTGTAAAATAATGTTCATGCAATGAAAGTGATATTAGTATTTCTTAGATTAAACTACCCAAGCTATATTTCTACACCCTAGCCCCGTACTAAGTGACGGATGGGCATGAGGAGCTACACACTTGCCGTAGGTTCATGTGTTAATCCCATATGAACAAAAAAGAGGCCGCTACATCTTACACTCTTTCCCCACAGTGTCTCGCAAGGCGCCACTGGAACCCTTCCCCGGTTAAGAGCAAGACATGATTTACAGATTAGCGCCTCTAATGCATACAACCTACGCCCTCGCTAAATTGAGACATATAATGTGGGTGAATGATCATGGACATACAAAATGTTTAAGTCTAAGAATGAAATCATAAACTATGACTTTTATGTAAGATTTATTTTTAATTAAAGTTTATTTTAAAGTCACATAGTTATTATGAATTTAATTTCTAATCTTTCAACTTTTAATTTATTTTATCATGACAATATGAAATAACTAGCATGGATAATAATATTCAATAAGTGTGAATAATAATATTCATTATGTGATAATGCGAGAATTTTGAGTTCAATGTTAGGTCATAATATTAAAAAGTGACCAAAATATGTTTTGGCTTAAAGAAAGAAAAAAAATCAAAAATAAACAAAAGAAAAAATAACAAAAACAAAATAGATATTACCAAGTATATGGTGAAGTAGAAATTTGTGTATTTCATTTTGATTTGATTCTACTTCACACGTTTGATTGGATATTAATGAATAATATATTTAGGTATCCAAAGGAGACCAAGTGCGACGGTTCCTTTGGGTACACAAATATAGCGTGTTTGATTATGCGGAGAAAGTGATGAATGGACCATTTCAAGTGGAATTAATGTTTCATTTTTAATTTTGGATCTCCATTCATACTTTGGTTGAATATGTTTCAAATTTCCATAGTCATGGAAATGATGTTTATAACTATAGTGATTTTTAAAACTATTATTAATAGGAACTTTGTGAACATTTAATTTAGAATTGAGAGAAAATTGATTTTGTAAAAGATAGCGATAGTTTTTTGAAAAATAATGAATTGAAGATTTTTGAGTTTTGAAATTATTTTTCAAATTATCATTGAGTTGTTTTTTATTATCACTTTTCTTTTTATACATACTTTTATTTAAAATTCTAGTAGAAGCGTTAAATAATTTTGAAGATAAACAAGAAATAAAAGATTTTTTATTACTTGAAATTTTTTCCACAAATAATTTTAATGATTCTAGTTTATTCATTATAGTATTGTTTTCTTTTATCAATTTTTCATTATGCTCTTTTGAAATTAAAAGCACTTTTTCAAATTCCTTGAATCTTTTTTTAGGATCATTGCAATCATAACAAAGTGTAGAAATTTCAACTACATAGCATGAAAGAGAATTTGATACATCAATATGAGATTCTACTTTAGCGTTTGCTTTTAAACTTATATTTTCTAAATGCAATTTTGAATTAGCATTTTTAAATTTCTTAATTCTACGTTTAGCAATTTCAAGCATACGAAATGAAGAAATAGAATTTGTTACAAAAAGGGAAGATTTTGATTTACATACAATTCTATAGGATGAGGCAAGATTTGAATATAAAGTTCCTTTAACATCTTCTTGGCATTCCTCTTCCATAAATGAATTTTCATTTTCTATTTCACACGATGTGTTCACTTCCTCCAATCCATTTGACGTGCACTCCATGGATTCATCAAAGGAGGAGCTTTCTTGAATACTTATGCAAACATTCATATATTCCATGTCTTGTACTTGTTTTGTTCCTGTGTGTTAACACCAGAAATCTGCGATCCCTCCCAAGGTAGCATGCTCGCAAGTCGCGACCTGCTCCAGGTTCCCCCTAGAGGTCGCAGCCTGTCAAGCCTCCCTTTTCTAAGGATGGGCAGACAGACTTCTCTGTTCTCTAAGGTCGTGCAGATAGGGCGGTCTCCCCGGTCTGACCACCCAGGTCGCGTAGCAGCCGCTCGTACTACAGGGGCTGCGGACTGCTTCCTCAGTCCGCCCCTGCAGGCCGTGCGGTTAGATCAGCTAACCGCACATTGGTTCTCTCTTCCAACAGATGCTATCCAACAAAATGGCGGATTGATATTGCTATCCGGCCAGACCGCTACATCAACAGGCGACCTGTCTCCAGATCGCCCGACAATACGCGACAAGCCTGTCCATCAGACATTCTTCAGGGCGACTTGCACGACCTATGTCTCTAGTCCGCCAGCTCTCCACACAACTAGCAACAGCAATAAGTCCCCAGGCCGCTAGTCAAAAGTGGCGAACTACCTCTCCTGTCCTCTAGTAATGAGCAGACTCGGCCTCAGCCCTCCTATAGAGAGACCAACATGGACAACTACTCTACGCCAGACCGCGCAATACAACGTGGACTCAGCCTCTGTCCGCCAAAGGGAGGACGCTCGACTCACTCCAACAAGGACGATCAGCTCCTACCCGCTAAGGTGTAGCAAACTCGCTCCATCCAGCAGCATGTGCAACCTGGACTCTTCATCCGGCCAGGTCGTCAAGCCTTTATCTTCCAGCAGGAAGGCGACCTGCTATATTCAGTCCGATAGGTCGCCTACCACTAACCCAACAACAAGCCTCAAGCAGTAGAGGCGGACTCCTCCAGTACACCACGAGCTAGGAGGACTCATCGTGCAGTCCGCCAGAAGAACCCCAGCTCAGCAGCCGAAGATCTGCCTCATCCTCTCCACAGCGGGCTAGGCAGACTCATTTTGCAGTCCGTCAGCTAGCCCTCCAGCTTCCCAGCTCCGTCCGCTTCCCATCAGTAGGCAAACTACCCCTCAACTTGTACAGCTCGACACGTGCTCGCTTAGTACAGTAGAGGCTGACTCATCCCAGTCCGCAGTAGCAGCAGATCAGCTCAAGTAGACAAGTCCCTATCTGCACAGCATGGTGCAGACTCGGCGGAATCCTTCTTTACTCGTTCAACTTATCGCTCTACCGGGGGTAACGTTACCAAGACCCTTACCTCCTCGGGCCTATAAATAGACCCCCATACCTCTCATACAGGAGGCACAGTGGAGACGATAAGGTCAACGCATCATTTCCTTTGAACTTCAAATCTCAGTCCGCGCGACCTCTTCTGTTCTCTTCTCGGCCTGATCGCACAGTCCGCTCGGCTTGTTCAAGCGAGCTGCAGGATCAGCTAACCGCGCGGTCTGCTGACCACTCTGGTCTAACCGTGCGGCCTCTGACACCTTCTTTCCTTAGCCGCCAACTTCCCCCTTTGTACCCTTTATTTTCTTTTTGTGTAAAGGTGCAATCTCAAGCTGTAATATTGATACTTAATCAAAGGAAAGCCTGTTGCAAGAGTGACATTCAAGCCTCGGCGGGCGAAGTCTGCTGTTGCCGCTGCTAGCGGCCCCCTCTTCTTCTCAACTCCTCGCTTCTCCAGGCATCATCCTGCAAAGCTAAACGTCAAAGTAACTGTCTGCTCGATAGTTCCTGATCAACCTTCCCTGCTATTCCCAGCATCCTCAACAACCTCTCCTCTATCCTCGCAACCTTCTTCTTCACCTCGCTTGTGAGACCGAACACCCGTTAGCTGCTGGTGCATGCGACCCTCCTCTCAATTTTCCTGCATCAATAGTTAACACGCGGCCTTCAGATCTCGAACAGACAGTGAAATCAGCGGTTACTCATGTCAGACCATCAACCAGCCGAGAACCTTGCTCCTTCAAGTTTTAGTGAAGATCCTCTCTGGGAATCCTTGGATCAATCGCGTACAGAAACTGCCCAACAGTTTCAAGCAATCAACCGTACTCTAGCTGCTATCGCTCAACATTTGGAAATGCAATCTGCAGCAGCACTAGTTCCTCCAGTTAATCCAACACCAGCATTGAGTCTCCGCAAGTTTATCCATAGGCTTATCCGCCGGTCTATCCTCCTGTTTACCCACCAACCTTTCCGTAAGGGCCTGCAGCCCCTTTGCGATCTCAAAATGATGAGTTCATAGCTCGTCAAAACTTCTTTTGGGAAGCTGCCCGAGGAATTCCAGCTAGATTTCTAAACTTTCAGGGAAGTCATCCCTACTTATCAGCTCCTGCCTTTGCTCCTCCCGCAACAGCTTTTCCATTCTATCCTCCTGCTCCATTTGCAGCTATAGCTTATGCTCCCTTTTTTCCTTATGTTGTAGGAGAGCAAGAAGAGTCGTCACCCTTTTCAGAGAATGTTCGAAATGAACCAACTCCAGTTAACTTCAGGGAGCCGTGGTTTCCAATTTACACTAGAGAGACTGATCCAATGAAGCACCTTCAAGCTTTTGAATCAGCTATAGCTCTCATGACCCTTTCAGATGCTACCAAATGCAAACTCTTTGTAACAACCTTTGATGTTCAAGTGAGGGATTGGTTCTATGGACTACATCCTCAGTCCATCTCTTCCTTTCCTGATTTCGAATAGAGTTCCTGCTCAGGTTTTCTACCTCTACAAAGAGAAAGGGCGGTCCAAAAGCCCTCTTTGAGATCAGGCAGCAAGAGAATAAGACTTGGTCTCATTTGTAGATCGTTTTCAGAAAGAAATCCTAGACATTGAGATCATCGATCAAGAAATGTATCGAGTGGAACTTATTCACGGTCTCTGTGAGGGACCACTTAAGTTTGAGGCTAATGTCCGAGCACCAAGGACATATAAAGAGTTGATTGGCTTAGCCAACTCATACATTCGTGACAAGAAGAGCAATCCCAGCTTTGTCTCCAGGCTTATAGTAGAGAAAGATTCTTCTTCTTCTTCTTTCAAGCAGCCTCCGAGGTCTCCTCGGAAATATTTTCCATCCAACTCAAGGAAGGGAAAAAGATTTCAATGTCATCGACATCCCTTCTCGGGCTAGGATCATGCCCAAGATCAATTGTTATTATTGCCAGCACCAGCTCCGCAAATAGCTTCGGTCCATCAGCAACAAGATGATGACTTACCAGAGTCCGAACTAGAAGAGTCCATGCAAGAAGTGAGCCAAATCATGAAGGGTAGGGCAAATTTCAAAAGGCCTTACCAGCCGACAGATCAAAGATCAAAAGATTCAGATCCGTTTTGTGAGTTCCACAAAGAAAGTGGACATTTGGCTGAAAACTATCTAGCGCTTCGTCAACTTGTACAAAAAATGTTGAGGCAGGGTAAGATGCGGGATCTACTCTCGAAGGATGATCACTCTGATCCGTCAACTTCAAAAGGCAAAGAAGTAGCAGACGTTCCTTACTGCTCAAAGGGAGTTTGTCAAATCAACAATTGTCCTCACCTCATCATCAACGAGACCATTGATGCGGATGACGAGGGCTCCCTAGGAAGACTATTCTAAGCTGAAAGAGGACACCGCAGTTCCAAAAGCTCCTTGTAATCATGACCATTTGTTTCTACTTAACTCTTCAAACATTCTCTTTTAAAACACTTCTAAGTGTTCTTTCGTTTCATTTTAATAAAATTTTATGTCAGAGATTCCATACTAACACTTTTCCCTTTATGGAGTGCTTCCTCCTCTATTTTTTCTCTTTGCCAAAGAGATCACTGAACCACCGAGATATCACTGAGTCTTGCTTAGGGCCCCCTCGAGGTTGGACTCTGGCGTAAGACCACAATGACCACATATAGTTGGGAGTGTTTGCATATGTGTAGTGGGGGTCGTTCAACTCTCGTGCGGAGGATTACGGGACTTCTGATCCTTACCGGTATCTAACACAAAGCGTGTATCAAGGGAGGTACCATGTGTTAGCTCTGCTGCGCTCTATTAGGGATATATTACAGTTACGATGATCTTTGATGGGCAAGCAATGTCGATCAAGTATAGCCTTGACTCCTCGATCATCTTATAATTGTAATGGATGAATACTCTATGGTACTCTCAATCCATGCCTTCGTGGGGCCCACAACTCTGTTGATCACTTCACAGACAAACAATAGGCCACTTGGCGCATCTAGTCTAATTGATTAGCGATGCTTGTAACCCGAGGCATGAGAGCAGAGCATCTATTGATCCTTCTCAGGATTTTTTGTGCTTGTTTCTCTTTTGTGCCGTTCTAAAGGGTGCGCGGCCAACCCGCTCTAGGTAGGACTATACCCTAGATGATTTTTCTTAGGCAAGCGATGCATAAGGCCCACGAGTGCACTCCTGTGGCAGCATCCAGTCTTTTTGGGTCATCTTCAGGGTATAACCCTCCTTTTTTTCATTTTGCATTCTTACAGGTTAACAGGTTAAATCCAACCTATCAAAAGGATTTGCAGCATCTATTTTGCTCATGCTCATTTTTATATATTCGGCTTTCATGAAGCTCCATCCGCTGACGATTGATTATGCTTACTCTTGACATCTATTATTCAATCAAGGATTCTATTTCTATTTATTGACAAGCCATATTATTTAATTCTAATCAAGATGGTTTCATCTGACTAATTTGGATTTCATATTTAAGGCATCATACTTGATCACGCGAGACGATCATTATCGCGATTTGATCTCTATCTAGTTAATAATAGAGTTTGTCGGGTATCTCTTCTGCTATCCAATTATATCTTATCATATCAACAGTCAACATTCGCAAGTTCCATCCAGGTACTTGCGACTTAGTTTGCTTTCTTCTATATCTGCTACTCACTCTTCCTTTTGCAGAGATTAGTAGATACTTGCAAGTTTCATCCAAGTACTTGCAAAATAATTCTATTTCATATTTGCGTCTTACTCCTCTTTTGTAGAGATTAGCAGATACTTACAAGTTCCATCCAGGTACTTGCAACTTAGTTTCATTTCATATCTGCTACTCACTCTTTATTTTGCAGAGACTAGCAGATACTTGCAAGTTCCATCCAGGTACTTGCAACTTAGTTTCATTTCATGCCTGCTACTTACTATTCTTTTGCAGAGATTATCATATACTTGCAAGTTCCATCCAGGTACTTGCAACTTAGTTTTTTTCATATATGCTACTTACTCTTTTTTTGTAGAGATTAGCAGATACTTGCAAGTTCCATCCAGGTACTTGCAACTTAGTTTCATTTCATATCTGCTACTCACTCTTTCTTTTGCAGAGATTAGCAAATACTTGCAAATTCCATCAAGGTACTTGCAACATAGTTTCATTTCATACCTGCTACTTATTATTCTTTTGTAGAGATTAGCAGATACTTGCAAGTTCCATCCAGGTACTTGAACCTTAGTTTCATTTTATATGAGCTACTCACTCTTTCTTTTGCAGAGATTAGCAGATACTTGCAAGTTCCATTCAGGTACTTGCAACTTAGTTTCATTTCATACATGTTACTTACTATTCTTTTGTAGAGATTAGCAGATATAATCAAGTTCCATCCAGGTACTTGCAACTTGGTTTTATTTTGTATCTGCCACATACTCTTCCTTTTGTAGGAGATAACAGGTGCTTGCAAGCCACCTCAGGTACTTGCAAGTTATCATTCTTCTATGCTTTCCTCTCATCTTTGTTTTGCAGAGCTAATTGAAATACATTTGCATCTTCTTCATTTTGCAAATCAACTCAGAGATATCAGGTTCTATCTCTCCCTGCCTCTTGTTTTTCCGAGGGATAGATCATGATTCTCGTGGGTCTCCTACTTTTTTGAAGTTCCCTCCGGGACTTAAAAAAGTGCGGGGATTATGTTAACACCAGAAATCGGCTATCCCTCCCAAGATAGCCTGCTCGCAAGTCGCGGCCTTCTCCATGTTCCCCCTGGAGGTCGCGGCCTGTCAGCCCTCCCTTTTCTAAGGATGGGCGGACAGACTTCTCTGTCCGCTCAGGCCACGCAGATAGGGCGGTCTCCCCAGTCTGACCACCCAGGTCGCGCAGCAGTCGCTCGTACCACAGGGGCTGCGGACTACTTCCCCAATCTGCCCCTGCAGGCCGCGAGGTTAGATCAGCTAACCGCGCATTGGTTATCTCTTCCAACAGATGCTATCCAACAGAATGACGGGCTGACATTGCTATCCGTCCAGACTGCCACATTGACAGGCGACCTGCCTCCAGGTTGCCCGACAGTACGCAACAAGCCTATCCATCAAACGTTCTATAGGGGCGACCTGCGCGACCTATGTCTCCAGTCCACCAGCTCGCCACATAACTAGCAATAGCAACAAGCCCCCAGGACGCCAGTCAGTAGTGGCAACCTGCCTCTCCTGTCCGCCAGCAATGAGCGGACTCGGCCTCAGCCCGCGTGCAAATAAACCAACATGGCCAACTACTCTACACCAGACCGCACAATACAACACGGACTCAGCCTCTATCCGCCAAAGGGAGGATGCTCCACTCACTCCAACAAGGACGATCATCTCCTACCCGCCAGGGGGTAGCGAACTCGCTCCATCCAACAGCATGTGCGACCTGGACTCTTCATCCCGCCAGGTCGCCAAGCCTTTGTCGTCCATCAGGAAGGCAACCTGCTATATTCTGTCCGAGAGGTCGCCTACCTCTAACCTAGCATAAGCCTCCAATAGTAGAGGTGGAATCCTCCAGTACACTGCAAGCTAGGAGGACTCATCGTGCAGTCCGCCAGAAGAACCCCAGCTCAGCAGTCGGCGATCTGCCTTATCCTCTCCGCAGCGGGCTAGGCGAACTCATTCTACAGTCCGCCAGCTATCCCTCTAGCTTCCCAGCTCTGGCCGCTTCCCAACAGCAGTCAAACTACCCCTCAGCTCACACAGCTCGACGCGGGCTCGCTCAGTACAGTAGAGGCGGACTCATCCCAGTCCGCCAGCAGCAGCAGATCAGCTCAAGTAGACAAGTCCCTATCTGCACAGCATGGTGCGGACTCAACGGACTCCTTATTTACTCGTTCAACTTATCTCTCTATCGAGGGTAATGTTACCAAGACCGTTACCACCTCGGGCCTATAAATAGGCCCCCATACCTCTCATTCAGGAAGCACAATGGAGACGACAAGATCAAGGCATCATTTCCTGGGGACTCCAAATCTCAGTCCGCGCGACCTATTCTATTCTCCTCTAGGCCTGATCGCGCAGTTCGCTCGGCTTGCTAAAGCGAGCTGCGGGATCAGCTAACCGTGCGGTCTGCCGACTTCTCTGGTTTAACCGCGTGGCCTCTGACACCTTCTTTCCTTAGCTACCAGCTTCCCCCTTTGTACCCTTTATTTGCTTTCTGTGTAAATGTGCAATCTCAAACTGTAATACTGATTCTTAATCAATGGAAAGCCCATCGCAAGAGTGGCATTCAAGCCGCGGCGAGCGAAGTCTACTGTTGTCGCTGCTAGCAGCCCCCTCTTCTTCTCAACTCCTCTCTTTTCTCAGCATCAACCTGCAAAGCTAACCGTCAAAGTAACTGTATGCTCGACAATTCCTTATCAACCTTCCCTGCTATTCCTAGCATCCTCAACAACTTCTCCTCTATCCCCGCAACCTTCTTCTTCACCTTGCTTTTGAGACTGAACACCTGTTAGCTGCTGGTGCCTGCGACCCTCCTCTCCGTTTTCACGCATCAACACTATGGATAAAGAATCATAAGTTTCTTCAAGAAATTTCCAAACTTCATAACTAGTAAAAAAACATATATATTTTCTTAAAAATATTTTGTTCTAGGGCACAAAATAAACTATATAAGGATTTAGCATTTAAAATCATTTCATTTCTATTTAAAATAATTGGGGGATCTTTAATTGTAATATTCCAAACTTTTTCATCTAAAGATTTAAGAAAATTTTCCATTAGAATTTTCCACATTTTATAGTTTTCACCCATAAACAATGGTGGTGCTAAAGATTTTTCATTTATTAAAACTTCATCCCCTCTAGTGGTTGCGAGATCAAGAAGTGCTATTATTCCCGATTGTGAAGCCATTTTGGAATAACCTCCTCTGATACCAAGTGTTGTATCTTATGGCGCCCTTAGAGGGGGTGAATAAGAGTTGACAATATTTATTTCTTAATCATAATTTACTAGGTGCAACACGTAAAGAAAACAATACTAATTTTTCATAATAAAATTAAACACATAGAAATAAATAAGAACAGAAATGATAATCTTTTATTTCATAAGTGATAAACCAATATACATGATATCTCTCTGAAGCTAGAGATTGCTTATGAAAAATATAGTTAACTTTTGATTTTGCCAGTCCTTATACCAAGAACCGGCAGGCTAAAGCATATCTCTCCCTAGAGCTTGCTACTAGCCTCCCCTAGATCTAACCACGATCTAAACGCTACACACAAGACAACGATTACTCCCTAAGCCGCAAAAGGACTTAGACGCCACGCACAAGGCGGTGATTTTCCCCTAAGCCACGCAAGGACCTAGACGCCACGCACAAGGCGGCGATTTCCTCCTAAGTCACGTAAGGACTTAGACGCCACGCACAAGGCGGAGATTTCTCTACCGATTACAAAGATGATAAGATAAGTTAAAAAATAAAAAATCAGAATAAAAACTCCCTCAAAATGAAGCTCTGAAGATGACGTCGAATCCTTGCAAAGATTGCCTGAGATGCTGCATACGAACCGTCTCTTCTTCGCTCTTGAATGTTCTTGAGAAAATGAGAGTTTTTTGAAGGCTGGAGCTCTCTGGATGGAATGCACGAGAAAAATACTCCACGTAATGTAATTCATAATCTCCTCAGAAAAATGAGTCGCTTTTATATTTTAGCGATATTGCCGGGCGACACTAGCTGTTGCCGATCGGCGATATCCTATTTATCTTCCACGTGTCCCATGATTCTGAGGTTTCTGCGACCTGATTTGATCGTGTAGTTATCGCCGAGAGACAGTGGTTATCGCCTAGCGATATCTCCTTTTCACTTTTGTCGTCTGAACCATTTTCAGATGTAGTTGACTTTGTTCTCATTCCGGAATGGGATGGCACGTTCCGTAACTCCTCCTGGATTGAAAGTTATGGCTGTTTGAAGTTTAGCACGCAAAACTCGTCTTTTTTTTATTTCTAAAGTGTACACACCATTGAATCATGCCCATGACTGAGGACTTGTCTTCTCATTCAACCTATATAACCTGCACACTATAAACACACAAAATAGTAGATCAAACCAAGAGATGCGGAATGCATGCTCAAACACATCACACCCTTAAGGAGTCTCTTATTACTCCCGAAATGATCTGCCTCCGTGAAAGTGAGGGTAAGATCTATCTTCACTCTAGAGGGGGGGTGAATAGAGTATTTTAAAATAATTTACAATTAAAAACTTTAAAGAAGTAGAAGACTTAATTTATGTATATGTGTAAGGTGCTTGCAGTGAAATAAAAACTAAAGCAAGAAATAAGAAATCACACAACACACAGCAATGTCAAACACACAGCAACCAGATGACACAAGGAGCTATAGTGGTTCCCCAACAACCTGGGTACATCCACTCTTCTACCACCCTAGGTAGGAATCCACTGCAGGAATAGTTGATCAGGTGTCCTGGGCACCAATGAGCTTTTGATAAGGTGCTCAAAAACCAAAACTAGATTTTTTTGATAAGGTGTCTTGCCACCACTGAGTTTTGACAAGGTCTCAGAAACCAGTTTCAGAACTTTTGAAGGGAGTTTTGATAAACCCTTTTATAGGAGGGAAAGGAAAAAGAAAGTAGTTTTAAGATATTCTTCTCTGTCAACAATCTGAGAGAAGACAAGTGGAAGATGTTGCTAAAGCTCCCCCTGAGATCTGTAAGGGTTCAGGAAGGTGAGCTTTTCTAGGGTGATAGGTCTTCAGTTGCTTCAGATCTCCTACAAAAGATGATTTCAGCAGATGCTGAAATGTGTGATATCTGGAGTCCTTGATGTTGAAGCTTTTGAACACTTGAGGAATTTGAGGAGTAGAGTAGCAGATGATCTCCTCCACAGAAAAGTTCCTTGTGTTCTTGAAGATTTTGACTCAGTAAATCTGTATATTCCAGATGATGAGTTCTTGATCAGAGTATATTTTGATCTCTCTTCTATAACTCTTTTTCTCAATCTGATAATCCTGTATATCACTTGTCTATCTTATTGTATTGATCTGTTATCTCTCCTTTTTTTTCAAAAACATATTCTGTAGGAGTATATCAGATTTTGACTTAGATGACCGTTACTCAGTCATAAATGACTTCTATTATTGACAACTGTCTCTAGGGAAAGTCCTAAGTAACATTCCTTTTAGCCTTCCTTGAAACTTCCTCCAGATGGCTTGAAACGGCTACATAATCCTTTGCAATAAATGTAGGAAATAAATCTGAATGAATTCCATAACTGTTCTTGAATTTGAATTCTGAAAGCGTCGATCTCTCACAGAAATCGTCGAATTGAGCTCAGCTATCGTCGACCTGAGCTCAGAGATTGGATTTATACTAGAGACAGAAAACGTCGACCTGAGCTCTACGATCGTCGACCTGAGCTCAGCGACTTGGAAAACCACTAGAGACAAAGCGTCGATCTGAGCCCGAAGATCGTCGATCAGAGTTCAATGCCTTATGGAACTGAGCTCAGAGATCCTCGTCCTGAGTTCGACGTTTCGTCGACCTGAGCTCGACGAGAATTGTCTTTGTCTCAGTACTGAATCCTGATCTTTGAATGGTCTTGGGGGCAGCTTCAAACCTAAGTTCTAACCCTTAGACTCATTCTTATTTGACCTTTTTAACTATACAACTTGGTCAAACAAAATTCCTAAAAACATAGTGATCCTTGCCCAAATTAGTAATAGGGTGTTCCAACAATCTCCCCCTATTTGGGTTAGGATTACTATTTATAAGACAAAATAGAAAATAATTAAGCATACAGACAAAGAAAAAGCTAAACCAACAATGACATAGTAGCATTGCAAATCACAGATAGAATATCAGCAAGAGATAGATGTTTGTTCAGCTTATAGAAATCACTTCTTCTCATTTCCCTTTTTAAACAGAATTTCCCTGTTAGGATTGAGGGATTCTCTCTTTGATCTTCTGTCATCATCTACACCTAAGGAGGTTTGGGATCTAGGCCTTGGAACTACAGCCTCAGGATGCAGCTTCATATAATCTTCTGGATTAAAGAACTTTCTTGAAGAATCTCTCTCTAATTCTTTCTTTCTTTGATCTGATAGGGTTGAAGTGTTGGAAATGTCTTTGCCTTGCTCTTTGGCCTTTTTCATTTGATCTAGTGCAGCAAGCTCTTTCATTCTGGTAGTCCATGATAATGGGTTGTTTTCAGGATCTTCAAATGGGACTGGAGGTTCATATCTATGGATTGATTCTGAATCAGTAGGAGTCCTGGTGACAATTGAATCTCTAAGCTTGTAAGGGAAAGGACCTTGAGTAGAATCAATAGGACCTTGTCCTTCCCTTTGTTGTCTGGAGTAAGTTCTGTGCTCTCTCTGATTTCCTCTATACTGACCTCTTCTAGAATGATAGCCTCTTTAATATTGTCCTCTAGGTTGATATCTCTGTGAAGGTTAAGAGGAACTGTGCTTTGAAGCAGATGATTGAAAAGTTGAGCCTCCACCAGATCCTGAGTCTGGAGGAGGAGGAGGAGGAGTAAACTGAGAAGAACCTTTCTCACATTTGTCAAGCTTTCTTCTTTTCTTCATAGCCTTTAGCTGATTCTTAGAGTATTGCATCCAAGGCTCTGTTATCTGACAGTCATGCAAAATGTAATATGGTATATCATTGACATCTTTTGCTTTAGCAGGAGGGACTCTCATCATTACTTTGCTTCTTGCTTTCCTTTTCTTGGCAATGATGCCAGCAGAATCATCAGAGTCAGTGTTGAATTGATCACTATCTGAACTCTAAGGTCTGTCATATAGATCATCAATGCTTTTGATGTACTCTTCTCTTTTTTTTGACTTCTCAGTAGACAAAACAGGAGCAGAAACAATTGTAGTAGCAGCAGGAGCAGAGATAAGAACTTCTGGAGAAGCAGGAGCAGCAGGAACCTTAGAAACAATAGGTTCTTCTAGGTAAACATCAAGTTCATCAACAGCAGCAGCATCAATAGCAGATAACATATCAATGTCAGTAGATTTAGCAACTTCAACAGCAGCAGCAGCAACACAAGCAGAAACTTCCTCAGCCTTAAGAGAATTGATATAAGAGATAATCAGGCTGGGATCACAGACAGCAGTAGGCACAATGGCCTTAGTAAGGTCTTAAACTCCCTGAGTAGATAAGCTTCTTCTGTGAAGAAAATCAAATTCAGACAACAGTGACCTGAGGTCCACTGTGAGTACTGGTACTGGAGCTGGAGTAAAAATCTCTGGCAGCAACAATTCCTCAGGAGCAGCAGGCACTACCTCAGCTTCATAGGGCATCTCCCCCTACCTTGATTCAGTGATAACTGGATCAAGGCACCCCATAGAAGGGATTGCCTGAGGAGAAGAGAGAGAGAATAGCCTATCAGATAACTCCTTTATTGATTTCAGGAGTGGAGCCATGGAGGTCTCCAGCAGGTTTACTAGCTTGGGGGGCCAGTATCCTATATAGCTTATCTGCCAAAGCTGATAGATCCACTTGCTCAAGTGTGACTTGAGTAGAGGTGGAGGATGGAATGATTTGGGCTGGTGATGGATGGACTGCGGGAGATGGTATTGTGGATGGTAGGATGGTTGGTTGAGAGATTGGGATGGTGGAGATAGATGGTATGGGTGTGGAGATGGATGGTGTGAAGGATGGTTGGGTAAGAATATCATGCAAGTGTTATTGATATGAAGAGGTAGAGGTAAGCTCAGCAGGTGAGGAAGGGGAAGCATCCATGAAGGAATCTTCCAAGATGTTGAAGGATGGAATGTCAAGAGGTGGATAGTAGTGGAGTGGATGGAATTGTTCTGAGGTGACTGGAGGTGAAATTGGTGATGAGATGGTAATGGGGGAGGAGATGGATGTGGAGATGGTTGATGTGGAGGTAGAGGTAGAAATAGCAGGAGGTGGAGAAGGAGGAGAAGAGGTGGAGGCAGGCAATTCCTCAATGAGGGCAGGGGCCTCAGGGGAAGAGACTGCAATAGTCCTTATACCTGAAGCAGTGGTAGTCCTGGTTGGCTTGATTATCTGCCTGTCCCATTTCCCAAACAGGGCACAGGTTAGCCTTTTGGAAGCATTGATGTGCATCCCATTTGAGACTAGAAGTTCAGGGCACCTGGAGTACAGGAATACCCCTAATATCCTCACAAAGTTCACAAAACTTTTGTTTATTTTCTTCTTTATCAAATAAAAGAAAATGGCTCCCCAGTTCAAGTGTTTCTTGTCCACTAGGGCTCCCATCAAACAGAATTGATACCTGGATATGGTATCACGTGCTGAGTGCTTTGCCAGTAGCACTTTCCCCACAACATCAGCAAGAAATCTAAATTCAATAGATAAGTTCTTTTTCAATAATTTGTTAGGGTTTTCTGCAGAGTGACTTATTCTATCTAACATTGAAGCAGATTCCTCTCCCGAAAGTTCAAAAGAATCATCTCCAGTACTCAAATGAAATACTTCAGTCAGGAGAGTAGGTGATAATGATACCTGAGTCCCGCTGATAGTGCCAACAAGGGTATTCTGATCCAGATTATGTGCTGTAAATACCCATTCTTTAATCTCATCTGCGGCAATCTTCATCCTGGTAGACATTATATGCACTAACTGTTGTTCTCGGAAAAGTTCCAGAATGTCTTTGAAAACCTGATCGATGCCGTCAAACGAATCCATATCTATATCAAATCCTGTATCAAATTTCATCTTGGCGAGAGCGGCAACATTCACGGACATTGTATACCTGCAAAAAGTAACAAACACAACCAAGTGCAGTAGAGTTTGGAGGGAAAGAAAAAAGTTTTGAGAGAGTATGAAAGCGCAAAAGAAGAACGATGGCGAAAGAATGAATTTATATTAGGGTTCGACGCCGGAAAGGAAAGACCGTTGAACTCCGTTCGACGATATGGGCTTCTAATGGAATCTTTAGAGTCTTCAATAACGTCGATCTCCGTTCGACGATACTGGAGAACGTCGATCTCCGATCGACGGTCGCTGACCAGAAGAAGATAGCCTAGCGCTGTCTGGAAAACGATGAACTCTGGTCAACGCTATTGGAAAGCGTCGATCTTCGTTCGACGCTTTTTGGGAAAAACGTCGAGCGCAGTTCAGAGACAAAACAAAACCTACATACACTAGAAAATACAAGTTTTTAGCCTAGTCTTGGTCTGTTTTTAGATTTTCAAAATCTTGGGATTTATTTTAAACTTCCTCCATCTAACATTCCTAACTGATTTAGGAAGAAGGTATGTTTCTTTTCATCCAAAGGTTTGGTGAAAATATCTCCCCTTTACAAATCAGTTGGAATATATTGAATTTCAATTTTATTTTTATCAACATTATCACTTAGAAAGTGATGCATAATCTCTATATGTTTTGTCCTACTATGGAGGACTTGATTTTGTGCTATAGAAATAGCACTAGTGTTATCACAAAATCTTTTTGACCCTTCTAAGTTGTAGCCAAAGTCTAGGAGTTGGTTTTGAATCCACAGAATCTGTGAGCAATAACTGCCTGCTGCCATGTATTTAACTTCAGCAGTTGAAGTGGACAAAAATGTCTGTTTCTTACAGAATAAAGAAACAAGTCTGTCACCAAGGAACTAACAAGTTCCACTGGTGCTTTTCCTGTCTACTCTACATCCAGTATAATCAGCATCTGAAAATCCAGTTAATTCAAATCCTGAGTCTTTTGGATACCAGAGGCCTAGATTTGGACAACTTTTCACATACCTAAGAATCCTCTTAACTAATGTTAGGTGTGACTCTCTAGGGCTTACTTGGAATCTAGCACATATACATGTAGCAAACATTATATCAGGTCTACTAGCTGTAAGGTACAATAGAGAGCCAATCATTGCTCTATATGTTGTCTAATCAACATGTTTTCCATGTTCATCAGCATCTAATACAGCATTAGTAGGCATTGGTGTTTTCATACAAGATGATTCAGACATACATAATTTCTTAACCAGTTCTTTTGCATACTTGGTTTGAGAAATAAATATGCCATCAGTATGTTGTTTGACTTGCAATCCTAGAAAGAAGGAAAGTTCACCCATGCTACTCATTTCAAATTTAGAATGCATCAGATTTGAAAATCTTTTGCACAAATTTGAATCAGTAGACCCAAATATGATATCATCTACATATATTTGTACTAGTAGGGTATGGGACTTATGCGTTCTAATAAAAAGAGTTTGGTCTACTCTACCCCTTATAAAATCATTTTTCAGAAGAAAGCATGCTAAGGTCTCATACCATGCTCTAGGAGCTTGCTTGAGACCATATAATGCTTTATGCAATTTGAAAACATGGTCAGGATATGTTGAAGAGATAAAACCTTGAGGTTGTCTAACATAGACTTCCTCTTTGATGTCTCCATTGAGAAATGCACTCTTCACATCCATTTGGTAGACCTTGAAACCTTTGTGAGCTGCATAAGCTAGGAATATTCTTATGGCCTCTAACCTTGCAACTGGTGCAAAGGTTTGGTCATTGTCTATTCCTTCTTCTTGAGAATAATCTTGAGCAACTAGCCTTGCCTTGTTCCTTACAATAACTCCTTGATCATCCAACTTGTTTCTGAACACCCACTTTGTTCCAACAATTGAGTGATCCTTAGGACTTGGCACTAGTTCCCAAACTTGATTCCTCTCAAATTGATGTAGTTCCTCTTGCATAGTAATGATCCAGTGTGGATCTTGTTCTGCATCTTGAATGGATTGAGGTTTAACTTGAGATAGAAAGCAAGTATGCATCAGGTTCTGGTTGACCTGATTTCTGGTTTGCACACTAGCTGAGATGTCTCCAATCACTTGGGAGATTGGGTGATCTCTTGTTGTTACTAAATCAACAGGGGGTGTTGATTGTTCACCAACCTGTGTTGTTGTTTCCTCTTATGGAACAACAACTGGCTCTTCAAGATGTTGAGCACCAAGATGTTGAGTATCCTCTTCATCTTCACTGATTTCTTATCTTTGTTGGGTAGGTGAATGTATTGAATCCTTTTCTACAATATGCAACCTATCCAAATTTTCTAAAAGAGAGTGTACCTGCAATGGTTCTATGGTAAAAGTAGACTTCTCCTTGTAACACATGTTAGTCTCATCAAAAGATACATGAACAGATTCTTCAATTTTCAGAGAAGATTTGTTATACACCCTATAAGCTTTACTGATCATGGAGTATCCCAGAAACACTCCTTCATCAGCTTTAGCTTGGAATTTTGCTAAATATTTTTTGTCATTATTGTGAATATAACAAATGCAACCAAAAATTTTGAAATAGACTACTTTAGGTTTCTTCCCTTTGAGCAATTCATAGGGAGTCTTACCCTTCAGTTTATGTATCAAACTTCTGTTCAACACATGGTTGGAGGTGTTCACTGCCTCTGCCCAAAAATATAGAGGAAGGTGAGCATCTGTCAATAATGTAGTAGCAGATTCCATTAGGGCTCTATTTTTCCTTACAGCTACCCCATTTTGTTGAGGAGTTCTAGGAGCTGAGAAAGTATGCCTGATCCCTTCACTCTGACAGAACTCTTGCATAAGAAGAGAATCAAACTCTGTCTCATGATCACTTCTGATCAGGGCAATGTGAGTATTGAACTCAATCTGTATGCATTTGAGAAAATTTGTCAAACACTTAAAGTTATCAGACTTCTTCCTCAGGAAAAATACTCATGTGAATCTAGAGAAGTCATCTACAATCACTAAAGTGTAAGATTTCCCTCCTAAGCTTTGTACTGTAATAGGTCCAAAAAGATCCATGTGTAACAGATACAAAATCCTAGGTGAATCAATCTTATTAAGTGACTGGAAACTGTTTTTAGTTTGCTTTCCTAATTGACAAGCCATGCAGAGTCCTTCCTTCTTGTAGGGGCCAGAAGGTAGTCCTCTGACAAGGTTGTCCTTGGACAGCCTAGCAATGGTTCTAAGGTTTAAGTGTCCTAGTCTCTTATGCCATAAATCATTTGGTTTGCAGACTGAATTAAATAAGAAGATATCTATGTTGGTTGAAAGGAAATCTACAAGATAAATGTTACCTTTCCTTTTACCTGTTAACACTGTTGTGTTATCCACTGACTTGATCTTGCATAAGGGTTTGTTGAATGTCACTTGATATCCTTCATCACAGAGTTGACTGATGCTGATTAGGTTGTGCTTCAGTCCTTCCACATAAGCCACCTTCTTGAATATGACTGAGCCAATCTTAACATCATCATATCCTTTTGTTTGACCACAATTTGAATCACCAAAAATCACTTTAGGTCGAAGTTTAGTTCTGAAGGATGTTAGGTTCTCCTTGTTCCCTGTCATGTGCTTTTAGCACCCACTATCCAGATACCATTGTTGGTTCATTACAGGATAGGTCTTTACCTGCACATAAATAGCTTATATGTTTTTGACCCAGTTTACCTTGGGTCTAGGTTGATAACCTTTAAACTCAGAAATAAAAGACATCCCTGGCTGAATCTTATATCCTTCAGGATGGTATCTCCTAGGAGGCACTATCCATTCAGTATAAGGGTTGAAGCTTTGGGATGAGGGACTTCTATGATTGATTTTTGATTTACCTCTGAAAGAATGTTCAAAGCTCTGAGCTCCGTTCGACGATCGTTGAGCTGAGTTCGATAATCTTGGGTCAAATCGTCGAGCTCCGTTCGAAGATCGACTATACCAGAGTTCAGAGTTCAGAAGTCGTCGATCTGAGTTCGACGATCCAGCCTGAGATCGCCGAGCTTTGTTCGACGATCGTCGACCTCTGTTCGACATTTTCTGTTGAACTTTGTTTTCCTTAGGTAAATCAGGATTCTTCCTAGCTACCTCTACAACACCCTTTCCTTTATCAGAAATAAATTTAATTGGGGTTGTTAATACTATAGGTTGGCTGGATGAAGCACCCAAGCCCAGTGTACTGTTGAATCTTGAGTTCACTGTGCTTGTGATGTCCATCAGTCTGATGCTTCTCCCATTAAGGGATTCTTCAAACTTCTTTGCCTGGGATAGCTCACTTTTCAATGAAGTTATCTCCTCCCTACAGCATTCTAACTCCTCAGAGAGTTTGAGGTTGTCTGATTTTAAGGTGCTATGTTCAGATAATTGATTTCTGAGAGAGATAATCTCCTTCTCAGACTTTATAAAGTCTAAACAGAGTGCCTTAAATTCAGATCTAAAGTCCTCTGAATCAAAGTCAAAGGAGTCTATTACCTGGTATTCTTCAGTTTGAGTTTCAGATTCAGACTTTGACTCTTGTTTTGCATCAGAATTTTGTTGGGAGGCAATGATAGCCATCATGCAAAATTACTTTTCTTCAGCATCATCTTCATCATCACTTGAGCTTGATGAAGCCTCTGATTCTTCTTCAGTTTCACTCAAGGTTTTTGCTACAAATCCCTTCTTTGTATGTTTATTTTTGCTGGAGGAGGATTTGTTGTAGTTGTTTCCCCTGGAGTCGTTGTCTTTTCTCCTATCTTTCCTGTCCTTCTTGTCCTTATTCTGATTTTCTGGACAGTCAGGCACAATATGGCCTGGTTTCTTGCATCCAAAACAGATTATTTCTTTATTATTTGACTTGTCATATCTTAGCTTCCAATGCCCTCTGGATTACCTCTTTCTGAAATCTTTCCTGGCCATCTTATAGAATCTTTTGGCCAGTAAGCTCATTAGTTCTTCATTGCTTGTGGCCTTGTCTTCAGGCAGATCTTCTGTAGCTTTGAATGTTATTGTCTTCTCCTTCCTGATAGCTAGAAAAGCAACCTTTTGTTATTCCTCTCTGTTCTTGATGAGCAGCTCATAAGATTTGAGCTTGCCCAAAAGAGCCTCTGTGGTGATCTCACTTAGGCTTCTGGCATCCTTGATTGGCCAGATCCTTGAGTCCCAAGTGCTAGGGAAGCACATTAGGATTTTGTCATTTAGTTCAGTGAGTGTGATCTTCTTATCCAATGTCTTCAACTCACTGACTATCAGACTGAGCCTATTGTACATATCTGCAACTGACTCAGCTTCTCCTTTCTTGAAATTCTCATATTGGGATATGAGATGGGATCTCCTGTCCATCCTTTCATCAGTAGATCCAGATACAATTTCAGAGAGCTTATCCCATATGTCTTTAGCTGAGTAGCATTCCGCTACCTTTTGGAATATCTCATCAGACTTAGTCTGAGCAAGAATATTCATAGCCTTTGCATCTGCAACTTTCCACTTCTTTATTTCTGCATCTGTTCCTGAGGGAGGTGGAACAGCACTTATGTTTGTGGTCTCTGGAGGTCTTGGACAAACTGTCAAAATAGAATTAAAAATGTCCTCATCAATAGAATTCATGTAAAGTCTAATCCTTGCCTTCCAAAGTGCAAACTTGGAAAGGTTGCACACTAGAGGTCTGGTGCTAGCATAGTCTTTGTTCTGTGCCATGGTTTTGTATGAAAATAAATATAATATAAAAAGTAATAACCCTCTATAGAAGATTTATCTTATCAAGTATCTTTTGGTTCAGGTGTTAGCCTGTTCAACCAATCTGTTGAAGATTCAGTTGTTGAGTAACCAACCTGCCTCTGATACCAATTGAAAGTGAGGGTAAGATCTATCTTCACTCTAGAGGGGGGTGAATAGAGTATTTTAAAATAATTTACAATTAAAAATTGTAAAGCAGTAGAAGACTTAATTTGTGTATATGTTTAAGGTGCTTGCAGTGAAATAAAAACTAAAGCAAGAAATAAGAAATCACACAGCACACAGCAAAGTCAAACACACAGCAACCAGATGACACAAGGAGCTATAGTGGTTCCCCAACAACCTGGGTACATCCACTCTTCTACCACCCTAGGTAGGAATCCACTGCAGGAATAGTTGATCAGGTGTCCTGGGCACCAATGAGCTTTTGATAAGGTGCTCAAAAACCAAAACTAGATTTTTTGATAAGGTGTCTTGCCACCACTGAGTTTTGACAAGGTCTCAGAAACCAGTTTCAGAACTTTTGAAGGGAGTTTTGATAAACCCTTTTACAGGAGGAAAGGAAAAAGAAAGTAGTTTGAAGACGTTCTTCTCTGTCAAAAATCTGAGAGAAGACAAGTGGAAGATGTTGCTAAAGCTCCCCCTGAGATCTGTAAGGGTTCAGGAAGGTGAGCTTTGCTAGGGTGATAGGTCTTCAGTTGCTTCAGATCTCCTGCAAAAGATGATTTCAGCAGATGCTGAAATGTGTTATGTCTGGAGTCCTTGATGTTGAAGCTTTTGAACACTTGAGGATTTGGAGGAGTAGAGTAGTAGATGATCTCCTCCACAGAAAAGTTCCTTGTGTTCTTGAAGATTTTGACTCAGTAAATCTGTATATTCCAAAAGATGAGTTCTTGATCAGAGTATATTTTGATCTCTCTTCTGTAACTCTTTTTCTCAATCTGATAATCATGTATATCTCTTGTCTATCTTATTGTATTGATCTGTTATCTCTCTATCTTTTTTTCAAAAACATATTCTGTAGGAGTATATCAGATTCTGACTTAGATGGTCGTTACTCAGTCATAAATGACTTCCATAATTGACAACTGTCTCTGGGGAAATTCCTAAGTAACATTCCTTTTAGCCTTCCTTGAAACTTTCTCCAGATGTCTTGAAACGGCTACATAATCCTTTGCAATAAATGCAGGAAATAAATCTGAATGAATTCCATAACTGTTCTTGAATTTGAATTCTGAAAGCGTCGATCTCTCACAGAAATCATCGACCTGAGCTCAGCTTTCGTCGACCTGAGCTCAGAGATTGGATTTATACTAGAGACAGAAAACGTTGACCTGAGCTCTACGATCGTCAACCTGAGCTCAGCGACTTGGAAAACCACTAGAGACAAAGCGTCGATCTGAGCCCGAAGATCGTCGACAAGAGTTTGACGCCTTATGGAATTGAGCTCAGAGATCGTCGTCCTGAGTTCGACGTTTCGTCGACCTGAGCTCGACTAGAATTGTCTTTGTCTCAGTACTGAATCCTGATCTTTGAATGGTCTTGGGGGCAGCTTCAAACCTAAGTTCTTACCCTTAGACTCATTCTAATTTGACCTTTTCAACTATACAACTAGGTCAAACCAAATTCCTAAAAACATAGTGATCCTTGCCCAAATTAGTAATAGGGTGTTCCAACACTTTGGCCTTTTCGCCATGTCGATGATCTCAGCCAAACTCGAGTCTGCTATAAACCAAAGGGCTTCCCTTAAGGGATCCCGCAAGCCTTTGTAGAATCGCTTAGCATACCCCCTGTCATTCAGCTCGTATGCGTCAGCAAACCTAGCGAGATACTGAAACTCTCTCTTATATTCTATAACTATCTTGTATCCCTGTTTCAGCTGTAGGAATCATTCTTCGAGTTTGTCCCGAGTGGTAGAAGGGATGAAATGTTCCAAGAAGGCTTCCAAAAACTCACCCCAACTAATCTTCGTGTACACCCGACCTTGAAAGGTGGAGCCCATAAGAGACTTCCACCACCTCTTGGCGTGGGATTCCAATACTGACACTGCTAATGTCACAGCCATGTTGGCTGGACATCAGATTCCCGTCATTAGTTCTTGCACTGAGTCGATCCATTCCTCCGTATGCACGACTGACTCTTTCCCCTAGTAGGCAGGTGGAGAGAGAGCCCGAAACGTGATTAACCAATTAGAGCTCGGGTCTTGCTGTTGCACCGGAGCCTGTTGAGCCCTAAACGTGTCCAAAATAGTCGTGAGCGTCTGTCCTAGCTCTGACTGTTGAAACTGAGTGGGTATGGAAGGGGCGGGGGTGACCCCTACTGGCTCTACATTAGTCGAGATCTACACAAAAGGTACAAACCTAAGGTCAGGTTGGCTAATCATAGGGTCATAACTGGACATACTTAACGTGAATTACATATGGGCACCCCACTGCTTCCGCTAAGTCAGATTGTCTGCAAACTGACCAATCGAGTGGGGATGGCACCATTATTCCTTGAAATCTTTAGTTGATGATCGTTACAAGCTAATACCATTTGTAAGACCCCCCCCCCCCGGAACACAAGACAAGGTCAAGGAGAATCTTATGCCTAAAACAGTCGCTTTGCGGTAGCGCCAACACACAGGTCAACCTGTACCAAAAGACGCCTATCCTGCCAGCTAAAACCAATATCATCATTGCCAACCCAACAACAGAAAAATAAGCAGAAGTCAAAATCCACATAAGTATATAATGTCCAACTAGTACAATAAATAAAAGAAGCAACCAAGGATTCTATAATATCAGAGTACATATGAAATGCCCAAAAGCTACAAAATGAGTCTCTCAAAAACTCACATCGGTCACTGACAGCAGTGATGGTATCATCACTTCAAGCCCTGTCGTCCTGGCCTGGCTTCCCTCCTGTAAAACCTGTTGCTCTATCTGCAGGGTTTCCTCCTAAAAAGGAAGACGTAGCAACCATTAGTCATAAAGATTAATTGACTATCACATCCACTCTCCCGGCGACTCTTAGGCACCGGACGGAGAAAAGAAGAGGGTACAATATATATATATAAATAGTAGTACAAGCAGGTGTTATAAAACTAATCAATATCAGAGTATATCAAAGTAACTACAATAATTGTGTATATCAATCTACACTAGCAGTTCTACCATCAACAACAGTATACAAGTAAAGTCCTACAACAGGAAAGTAACTCAACCTATATGAATGTCCATACAGATATATAAGTTAAGGATCGGCTTAACAGTAAAGTAACTCATCATATAAGAGTGCCTATACAAACTTATATGATAAAGATCTTATGCGGTGCAATGTTATGTTATGAATGACTTATGATGACTCACCTATGCTCACACACATGCAACTGCTATGTCGACACAGACTTGTAGTTCCCACTTTTCGAGCATGTAGCTAACCTCTCAGGCATCATCCATCGTGGACAGACGGTGACAATGGAATGAGCTTTCCACTACTAGGCGGGTCTCCACACTACCAAGCCTAAGACTGTGTATGCCTCAACGCTAAGAACACAACATTGGAGCTCACATGTGTACTATGGCTCAGAGGGGTCTTGGGTAGATGTGCACCAAGAACACAGCCCAAACTGGCCTATCATCGTGGCACGGAAGGTGCCTTGGTGAACACATCACCAAAGGACCAAGGCCAACCGTCCACTAGCACGGAGGGTGCCTCGGGAAGTAAACACTGAGGACCAAGGCCCAACCGTGCAAGTCTATCTGTCAACTCCCATTGGTGTGACGACTGGCAAGCGCATATACCAGCCACACTATCCTTAACCCAGGATTATGACACCGCGTATCAACTCACAGCGCATGAAATTTCACATATAAGGGCTCTACTCTGAGTCTCTTTTATTTATTCACATCCCATGCTCAACAGCACGCAAGGGATCCACACCGAGTCCCTTATCAACACATCATTCTAGTGCGATAAACACACATGCACTTCCAACCCTTCCACATTTCCATACCACACAAGGGTTCTTTATTTACGCAGGTGACAAGCCACCTTACACAACATACCAATCCCACTCTGCTACCCGTAGGGAGACACAACTCTAAGCAGTGGACAACTTTACACCTTCCATTATTTATCACATATCATGGCCATGCATTAACCTCTTCCAATTCTTTTTCAAGGATCAAGCATTCACCAACAAGTATGCTTCCTTATGATAATCACAACAACACAATGGTATTTCACAAATTCATCAACATGACAATATAATTATGAGTTACTCTTTCAATTATCGAGCATCACATCCTCTTCCAAAACCTATTCATTCTCCTGATTATAATCACACACAATCATGTTTCATCAAACCATTTGTTTATCATGATCACAAAAGGCTAAGTTTACCAAACCTCAACATTATTTTGCTACGATTTCTCTACCCAAAACCAACCCAGTTTTGCACAAATCGAGAGCAACATGTACTTAGGACTGACTATACATCAACTTTGATAGGACATTCCTGAGTCTACAGTACTTGTATGAAAACATGTAACCATCCGTTGGAAAGGTATTTTTGAGGGCTACGACTTTTTTGTTTAGTCGAAATCCCAGATCTTGCCGCAACATATCCTAAAATGGCCTTGAAGTTCGTTGCGCCCAAAAAACAGATTTCTGCATGCATCTTAAAGCAAGATGAACTACATCGGTTCATCTTCTTCCTTTAGACATTTAATCAAAATAATAAGCAGAACTTACTCCTCCCTTATTCACCCTCATTGACCATTTCTCTCCACGAAACCAAGTCCATCATCTTCACAAAGAAGAGAGGAGAGGTTGAAGACATCAAATATCTAGGGCACAAGCCCTAGCATGGTCTCTACCTAGGAGATCTTCATCTCTCAAGTCAAACTCTTTCAAGTCGACATCTCTTCTAGAGAATAACTACAAATCTAGTACCAAGGGAGAGGGTAGGAAGCACACCTCGTTTCTGGAGGTTCTGGCTATAAATCTCGTCACTCTCCTTGGTGGCATCTTCTTTTACATTGGTGTTGTTCTTTACGGAAGAAAAGAAGGGAAGGTTTTGTTGGGTTTCTCTATGAGGATGGCACAACACTTGTGCACGCAATGGAAGTAATAAAAATCAAGAACAACCCAAAGAGATTGGGATCGGGCCATGAATGTTGAATCAAGAAGTTAACAAACAACTAGGTAAAAGTTACCTTTCCGGTGTTGAGTCAAAACTCAACAGAGATGCTCTAAGCTTTGAGTCCTTATCGGTGGCGAGTTCTACGTAGAATAATGTCTATGTATCTACAGAAATCCACACGAGCAGGAGAACACCGAGCTTCGTCGCACGAAAGGTCGGGAAGGAGATCAACCACACCTTATACTTCCACGGACTGCTAGGTGCGCGCCAGGAATAGTAACACCGGCGACTGTCGCCGGAGAGAAGGTGATCGGCGGAGCGAACGAGGCGGCGGAAGCGGAACTCTTCCGTCGGCGGGGTTCGGGAATCGGCAGAGCGAGCGGCGGAACGCTTTCGTCGGGTTCGATCCAGCCACAGGAGAAAAAGCCCGATCTTTTTCTTCCCAAAACCCTAAGTCTCTATTTATACCAAAGGCATAAACAGACCTAAGAGTATCGCTATCCGCAGACCACCAAAAATAGGGTTTCAGAATCATTCGCCGAGAATCAGCACAGGTTCGGCGAGAATCAGTCGGCGGGATCCAGAAGACAGATTCGGCGAGAATCAACAGACAGATTTGACGAGAATCAGCAGCCAGATTCGGCGAGAATCAGCAGACAGTCTCGACGACTCTGTCCTCTATTCTCGACGAATCAGCAGATTGATTCTCGACGACTTTGCCTTAGTCGGCGAGTCATACTCGACGACTCCCGTCGACTCTCGACGACTTTGCCTTAGTCGGCGAGTCATACTCGACGACTCTCGACGACTTTGCCTTAGTCGGCGAGTCATACTCGACGAATCTCGACGAAATTCCTTTGGCAACGTTTGCCCTACCCCCATTCTGTGTGGTGATTGGTAACCCTTACCAACACAGTCAATCTTCCAACTTCTCCACATGCTCTTATGTGCGACCCTGCAAGCTCATATCGCGTTGGCAGTGAGATTACATGTTTGATCACTTCTAGATCACCATGGTAACTCCAACAGTCTCCCACTTGATCTTGAAAGTATCAAACCAAAAACCTCACAAACAATGAGCGGCATCTAGCAATGCATCATTGCTCCCCAAGCAATAAGAGTTCATAACTCATAAGCCTTTATGAACAATGTCCCAGCGTTATCTTTGTCCCTTTGTCCCTTACATCTGGAAAGAACTAGAGGCATGGACCGTGTCACCCTCATAATAGCTCAATCCCAGTTTCTTGATCTAGAACGGACTTCCAGAGAATGGTGAGTCCAATATCACATATTGACTCAACCAAGCATGGCCAAGAATTTCTCAGTCAAGTTCCATCAAGGGGCCCATGGATGCAACTCCTGTCATATAGGAGGACAAATCCCATATCTGCTCACACACAAACACCCAAATGATTTGTAACGTGCCCAACAACCACCCTTATCATCAACCTTTCTCAAGAAAGACTTTAGATGGCATCAAAGCACGCTCTTCCTCACCTGATGAATGTTGTGACTTCAGGTCAAAGGACCACAACACCATTGTCAATTGAGACCTACTCGTGACACGTTTAGATAACAATCCACAGAGTAGTCTCAGGTTGGGTCTGTCCAGTACAACTTGTTCATTAACAAGTACCCACGTGATGACTTGATATCACAATATCATGACCTACGAGAACTGGTCATCAGTCAACACACGTGCTAGTCATAATGTATCATCATCACCCTTAGTTTCTATGATGATACAATGATCAGGGACCTTTTAAGAATGAAGCTTCAAATAAATCATAGGCTCTCACATTCAAGTCACGTACTTGATGTCCTATGGAAGCAAACATTCTAAGGGTATTTATTATGTTAACATTTAACTATCACATAGAGAAACCATAATAATAGAACATACCATTAATTGTAAAAAGAAAAATCTAGGTACATGATTCATCATATGAATAAACAATAAACAACCAACAGAATATATGTTTACATGCAATCCACAAGACTCTCACTAGAGTTGATCATTTAGGTATCGCATACCCATTGATCTAGTATGACCATCATGCTTTCTCTGTGCGAGAGGCTTTGTCAGTGGATCCGCAATATTCTCCTCAGTCGGCACTCTACAAATGTTCACATCTCCTCGTTCGACAATCTCACGAATAAGATGGAACCGCCGAAGTATGTGCTTGGAGCGCTGATGGAATCTGGGTTCCTTAGATTGTGCAATTGCACCATTGTTATCACAGTAGAGAACTACGGGATCAACAATGCTAGGAACTACATCAAGCTCGCTGATGAATTTCCTAATCCTTACAGCCTCCTTCGCTGTGTTAGCTGCAGCGATATACTCGGCCTCTGTTGTAGAATCAGCAACTGTCTCTTGCTTGGAACTCTTCCAGCTCACAGCTCCTCCATTAAGGCAAAACACAAACCCTGACTGAGACTTTGAATCGTCCCTATCAGTTTGGAAGCTAGCATCCGTGTAACCATTTACAACGAGCTCTTCCTCTCCACCATACACCAAGAACACATCCTTTGTCCTTCTCAAGTACTTCAGGATATTCTTGACTACAATCCAGTGACACTCACCGGGGTCTGACTGATACCTGCTAGTCATGCTCAAAGCAAAGGAGACATCGGGTCGAGTACATAACATTGCATACATGATTGATCCAGTTGCCGAAGCATATGGAATCAATTTCATGCGGTACTTATCTTCACATGATTTTGGACACTGGTCCTTAGAGAGATTCACACCATGAGACATGGGTAAAAATCCTTTCTTGAACTCAAGCATGTTGAACCGCTTCAACACCTTCTCGATGTATGTACTCTGGGTCAAACCCAGCAACTTCTTCGATCTATCTCTATAGATCTTAATACCAAGTATATAAGTCGCTTCACCCAAGTCCTTCATAGAAAAGCAGTTCCCTAGGTTGTTCTTAACAACTTTCAGGGCAGGAATGTCATTCCCAATCAACAGTATGTCATCTACATACAATATCAGGAAGACAACAATGCTCCCACTAATTCGCTTGTAAACACAAGGCTCATCTTCATTCTTGATGAAACCAAACTCTTTGATTTTCTCATCAAAACGAAGATTCCAAATTTGAGAGGCCTGCTTCAGTCCATAAATGGACCTATTCAGCTTGCATACTTTAGTGGCTTCATTTGGGGATACAAAACCCTCGGGTTGTGTCATGTACACTTCCTCAAGGAGGTTTCCATTAAGGAAAGCCGTTTTGACATCCATTTGCCAGATCTCGTAGTCATAATATACAGCAATAGCAAGCAATATCCTTATGGACTTTACCATGGCAATAGGGGAAAAGGTCTCATCATAGTCAATACCATGAATTTGCTCGAAACCCTTAGCCACCAGTCGCCCTTTGAATGTATGTACATTCCCATCCATGTCGGTATTCTTCTTGAAGACCCATTTGCACCCTATGGGTCGTACCCCTTCAGGTGGTTCCACCAAGTTCCAAACTTGGTTTGCATACATGGAGTCCATTTTAGATTTCATAGCCTCAAGCCATTTGTCGGAGTCCTGTCCATTCATAGCCTCTTGGTAGGTTGCTGGTTCATCATCATGATCCATAAGCAACACATTACCTATTTGAGACATGAGAAATCCATATCTCTCAGGCTCAAATCTCGGTCTACCAGATCTACGTAGGACTTGTGTTTCTTGAGCAGGTTCTCTAGCTACAACATCTTGTAATCCTGTCTCAGAATCCAATTTCGATTCATTCACTACCTGTGGTTCTTGAACTTCTTCAAGTTCTACCTTTTCAGTCTTTCTTGATAAGAATTCTCTTTCCAAGAAGACGCCAGTCCTTGCGACAAACACTTTGCCCTCGAACGGTAGGTAAAAGTAATACCCTTTCGTTTTCTTAGGATATCCCACCAGATAACATTTATCCGATTTGGATTCCAGCTTGTCAGGCATTTGACGTCGCATGTATGCCTCACAGCCCCAAATTTTAATGAACGACATATTAGGACGCTTCCCAGTCCATATATCATATGGTGTCTTCAGAACCGTTTTCGTTGGAGCGGGATTCAGTGTCATAGCAGCAGTCTCTAAAGCAAAACCTCAAAAAGATACAAGCAAGTCTGCATGACTCATCATCGAACGTACCATGTCTAACAGAGTATGATTTCTCCTCTCAGACACACCATTATGTTGTGGTGTTCTAGGTGGAGTGAGTTGTGATACAATACAACACTCTTTCAGATGTTCACGGAACTCATGACTCAGGTATTAGCCACCTCGATTAGATCGGCGTGCTTTAACCCTTTTACCCAACTGGTTTTCTACTTCATTTTTGAACTCTTTGAACTTTTCAAAGGTCTCGGATTTGCACTTCATAAGATACACATATCCGTATCTACTTAAATCATTAGTAAATGTAACGAAGTAGAAATACCCATCTCTAGCCATGGAGCTCATGGGTCCGCATACATCACTATGTACAACACCCAAGAGATTCTCAGCCCTCTCAGTAAAACCAGTGAAAGGGGCTTTAGTCATCTTGCCTAACAAACAAGATTCGCATCGCTCAAATGATTCATAATCAAATGAGTCCAAAAGTCCATCTTTATGGAGCTTTGATATGTGCTTCTCGTTTATATGTCCCAAACGATAGTGTCATAGATATGTAGGGTTTGAGTCATTTGTTCTTAGTCTTTTATTATTTTCTACATTATAGATCAGATGGTCCAGGTTCAAAACATAAAGACCATTAAACAATTGGGCTACAGCATAACAAACATCATTCTTAAATATAGAACAACAGTTGTTCTTAATTATAAAAGAAAATCCAATGATGTCCAAGTATGAAATGGATATAATGTTTCTAGTTATGGCCGGAACAAAATAACATTTATCTAGTTCTATTACAAGCCCACTGGGCAAAGAAAGAAGGTAAAACCCTACGGCTACAGCAGCAACTCTTGCTCCATTACCGACGTGTAGGTCCACCTCCCCTTTACTCAGCAATCTTCTCCTTTCCAGTTCCTGTACATTTGTACAAATGTGTGAACCACATCCGGTATCCAATACCCAAGATGAAGGAGCAGAGAGGTTTATTTCTATAACATAAATATTTGAAGTGGAAGTCATACCTCCCTTCATTTTCTGCAGACCCTCAATGTAAGAAGGATAGTTCCTCCTCAAATGAGCAGCCTTGCCACAGTGGTGGCATTTCCCTTCCTTCACCATGCTCTTCTTTTTTTCAGTGCAGAAGACTTGGGCTCAAGATGTGACTTAGGTCCCACCTTCGTCTTCATAGAGCCCTTGGCCTTGCCCTTGCCCTTATGCACCATCAGTATGGGGTTGGCAGGCTTGGCCTTCATCATATTGATCTCGGCAGTTCTTAACATGCCTAGGAGCTCGGGCAGTGTCTTGTCTATTTCATTCATGTTGTAGTTCAAGACAAACTGCTCATAACTGTCCGGCAACGATTGCAGGATCAGATCTGTGGCCAACTCTTGACCCAGAGGAAAACCCAGCCTTTTAAGGTTCTCTATATACCCAATCATCTTGAGTATGTGAGTCCTTACTGAGTCTCGAACTCCCATCTTGCACTGAAACAACGCTTTTGTGACGTCAAACCTCTCTTGACGAGCTTTCCCTTGAAACATTTTCTTGAGATGCTCGTCAATCTCCTTGCACCCCATGTTCTCATGTTTCCTTTGAAGCTCAGAGTTCATGGTGGCAAGCATAAGGCATTCGATGTCTAAGGCGTCATCAGTATACTTCTTATAAGTATCCTTATCAGTACGGGAAGAATTCCCGGTCGGCACCTCGGGGGCTTCTTCTTCCAAGACATAGAGCTTTCGCTCTTGCCTGAGAATAATTCTAAGGTTCCTGTACCAGTCCATGTAGTTAGTCCCATTGAGCTTATACTTCTCAAGGATGGCTCTCAGAGACAGAGTGGAGTGTGAACCACTTGTCATGGAATTCTACAAGAATTCATGCAGAATAATATCAGTACCAAAATTTCAAAATACAATTTATTTTTTAATTTGGACTTCAATTAAAACTCCCACTATTTTATTCGAAATGATAGCCCTCACTATCAATTCGGAGAGTTCATGCGAGCTACTCTCTTAGTGGACAAGATCCGTATATCACCAACACAATGAGTCAGCTTTGGCTTTTCTCTCACGATGTGGTTATTTAGGTAGGCAACGCTTGCCAATTGCATCCTCATGCAATTCTTGTATGGTTGGTGAATAACTCCTTATTCGCATCCATCATATGGTGCATGCCAACCCTATGCCTCTAGGCACTCAACCTTTGAGGTCACCTAGTTAAGTTAGACCCGATGTCGACAGTGGGATATCACAATTATCCGCTCGCACCCTTACCAAGATAGATTAATGTACCTTGCTTTGGCAAGCTCACACTTCATCGATCGAGGCAGGAAGAGTGTCATCCATCGGAAGGCATCCGAACACTTAATATTAGAGGAAGGGATTTTTGATTATTGGTTAACAATTAACCATGATCAACATTTGATCAATGTGCACATCCACAGAAAAACAATCTCTAAAAACAATATTCATCCCTTATGTGCACAACATAGTACTATCAACATTTGATAGAAGAAAGGGCTAAGTCTGAACATCCGGACTCTTCCAAATCTTCAGATTTACATGCATTAGACAAAGACAAAGGCAATTCAACTTAAAACAGTAGACAAGCTCGTCTCTCATTGTTGGATTCAAAATCCAAAACAATGCACTAGTTCATTAACCACTCGAGGGACGGTTACTGCTAAGGAGACAACAATTTCTAACAATTAGAAATTAACACGAAATCCCAGACGTTCTTGGCCGGGTTCCAAGGGGCAGAGCCCCTAACCTGTGGGTTATGGGCCCACCGATTTCCCTTGGAAAAACCATCACCAATTGATGTTCCAGAATTAAATCTAGACATTTAGAACGCTTCTAAATCCCTAGGTTTACACGTACTGGAATAACCTAACTTCCAAAACAACAATCATGGCTGAAACCTCCCTCTGATACCACTATTGGGTTTCTCTATGAGGATGGCACAACACTTGTGCACGCAGCGGAAGTAATAAAAATCAAGAACAACCCAAAGAGATTGGGATCGGGCGATGAATGTTGAATCAAGAAGTTAACAAACAACTAGGTAAAAGTTACCTTTCCGGTGTTGAGTCAAAACTCAACAGAGATGCTCCAATCTTTGAGTCCTTGTCGGTGGAGAGTTCTACGTAGAATAATGTCTACATATCTGCAGAAATCCACACGAGCAGGAGAACACCGAGCTTCGTCGCACGAAAGGTCGGGAAGGAGATCAACCGCACCTTGCACTTCCACGGACTGCTAGGTCCGCGCCAGGAATAGCAACACCGGCGACTGTCGCCGGAGAGAAGGTGATCGGCGGAGCGAACGAGGCGGCGGAAGCGAAACTCTTCCGTCGGCGGGGTTCGGGAATCGGCGGAGCGAGCGGCGGAACGCTTCCGTCGGGTTCGATCCAGCCACAGGAGAAAAAGCCCGATCTTTTTCTTCCCAAAACCCTAAGTCTCTATTTATACCAAAGGCATAAACAGACCTAAGAGTATCGCTATCCGCAGACCACCCAAAATAGGGTTTCAGAACCATTCGCCGAGAATCAGCACAGGTTCAGCAAGAATCAGTTGGCGGGATCCAGAAGACAGATTCGGCGAGAATTAACAGACAGATTCGGCGAGAATCAGCAGCCAGATTCGGCGAGAATCAGCAGACAGACTCGACGACTCTGTCCTCGATTCTCGACGAATCAGTAGATTGATTCTCGACGACTTTGCCTTAGTAGGCGAGTCATACTCGACGACTCCCGTCGACTCTCGACGACTTTGCCTTAGTCGGCGAGTCATACTCGACGACTCCCGTCAACTCTCGACGACTTTGCCTTAGTCGGCGAGTCATACTCGACGAATCTCGACGAAATTCCTTTGGCAACGTTTGCCCTACCCCCATTCTGTGTGGTGATTGGTAACCCTTACCAACACAGTCAATCTTCCAACTTCTCCACATGCTCTTATGTGCGACCCTGCAGGCTCATATCGCGTTGGCAATGAGATTACATGTTTGACCACTTCTAGATCACCATGGTAACTCCAACAGGTTTTCCTCCAGAAATCACCTCTGGCAACTCTTCTTCTCCGTCGAGCTCGGTAAGGATAACTGCTTGGACCAGAATGACGAAGTGAAGGCTGGGGTTTCCCGTAATTCACCTTTTATAATGACAAATTAGGGTTAACTACTTTGCCATGTGTCAGCCTGACATTGGACCGCCATTATTATTAAAATTAAGTCTTATCGAATGGACCGGTCCAAATAAGTTAATAGGCGTCAATCCCGAAACCGGTTCAGTCCATAAATGCACGACAGTGAATCTCGCCTGTGTTGAAAATATGCAAATCAAATTCGTCGTGTATAGCATACCCACTCGACGAATCATCGAGATTCGTCGTGACCACTCGACGCCTTATATAAGTACATCACTTTTTAAGTTAAAATCGTCGAATGTACCTCATTTACCCGACGAATCGTCGACTAGCATTGAGTGCACTCAACGCACTCGATGCCTTCAGGCCTTAAGAATAGCCAAGTCAAAAATTGTTGAGTATGCAGACCTTCACTCGACAAATCGTCGAGTGGCGTCGAGTGCACTCAACGCACTCGACGCCTACAGACCTCAGAACAATTCTAAGTAAAAAAAGTGTTGAGTGGCGTTGAGTCCACTCAACGCAGGTTTGACTTCACTTAATGCCGCAACTTAATTCGCCAAATGGTGTTGAGTGGTGTTGAGTCCACTCAATGCTGCTTTGACTTCACTTAAAGACGCAAATTCCAGAAACTATTCTGAGTAAAATACATTGAGTGGTGTTGATTCCACTCAATGCCTCAGCTTAATCCGTCGAATAGCGTTGAGTGGTGTTTAATCCACTCAACACCTCAGCTTTTTCGTCGAATGACGATGAGTGGTGTTGAGTCCACTCAACGCCTCAACTTATTCGTCGAATGGCATTGAGTGATGTTGAGTCCACTCAACGCCTCAGCTTATTTGATGAATGGCGTCGAGTGCACTCAACGCACTCGAAGCCATGAGTCCAGAAAATATTCTAAGTAACATTTGCTCTATTCTTCGAGTCTAGTCGACTCACTCGACGCTTCCCGAACCTGAGTTAATTCTCTTGAAAACGTGTGTAAGGGGCCTAGAATGAAACGAGATGTTACATAAACACTGGAAAGTACTTACAGTGTTTTGGCGATATCCAAAGCTAGACCTTGAAGGCCAAATCAAATTGCTTGTTTACTTTATCTTTCATGTGTGGCCGACCTGCGTGCCGATGTATGCAAGACATTTTAATTTGATTTGAACACTGTAATTCCTTAAGGCCAAGACTATTTGTTTATTTGGTTTATCATTCCTACTTTTATGTTAGTGGACATTCAATTGGTTGGGTTCATTTTAACCTTTAATTTACTTACGCTAGAATGCACTCTGTGATAGGATGCGTGTATTTGGATTATGGTTTCAATTAGTAACTCCTTCGGCTATTCGTAGTATATGATGTCGGGCCCCGGACGGACCTTCTGTTATATGCTATGTGACAGACGGGGATGTTACACGGGATATCCTTCTGAAGAATTTTCAGACTCCTCGCTGGAAGGCTCTTGGTCCTCGCAGGAAGCATCGTCCTCGCACAGGAGGGCAACCTCGTTTTCCGGTGCCTCAATGAGGGTGAATAGCCAGGGAAGGACGTTGCGCGCCGTGAGTTTATCGTCGCTTTCTTTCAGGAGCCCAGCCTCTCGCATCACCTCGATCGTGTATTTCCCTGCCACCTGGGAATTCTCCTGCATCATCACTTTAATTTCATAATTAGTATATTGATGCAGCTTGCCAGTCTTACCGAAAGGCGGCAGGATGATGGAGTCCACCAGGCGTTTGTTCTCAGCCCTCAACCCCGTGACCTCACCCTCAAAACTGGACACTCTCACGCGCAGTTGGCTGGCATTCGTAGAATCCTATGAAAATAGCATAGGCAAGTGTTAACGCGGAAAATTTAAACGCGCAAGAGCCCAAGGGAAATCGTACTCACCCCTAGTGCAGGACAACTAGTGAGGAGCGCCTCGGAGGCCTCCGGCTGGCGATTCAAGGATATGATCTCATCAATGCGAGCTCCTGCGACTTCTTAACTTTGTTAAGGTTACGCTCGAGGTGGAGGCTGCGGCGTGACGTTATATGCGCAAGCTCGAGAGGGCGTAGCTGGGCTCGAGCGGTCTCATGTGCAAGCGTCCAGGTGGACTCTTCGTCAAAGATGCTGGCTTCTTCTCGCCCGTAGAGCCCGAAAGCGAAGCCGAAGGCCTTGCCGCTGGTGGTTTCTTGCTCCACCCAGGAGGGGAGGAGCGTGGAGATAGAGGCTCAGTTAGCTGTCTTGTCCCATTGGAGCAGGGGTTGGCTAAGTTCATCCAGGTGTCTCTCGCGAAGGCAAAGGTTCTGGTGCCCTCTCGGCACTGGTCCCACGGGAGTCTTCTCCACCGCATCAGATATTTTTGTTGTCGTACTAGCGGTGGTTCCCACCACATCTGCCGCAGCCAGGGTTTGTTCAGGAGGAGCATCAGGCTTTTGCTTCAGGGAGGTTGGCTGAGATGAGGCATCTGGCTCTTTCCTACATGCTGCGACCACAGACTCTGTAAAAGTCAGTCTGGGGGAGATAGTTCTGACGTATTCATAGGGCTGGTGCTCATGGACATCTCGCTCACCTTTCTGAGTGCAGAGTTAGCACAGCATCAGCGTTTTTAAGAAAGGGTTCAGTAAATAAGGGTTAGGAGATACCTTATCTAGCGAGAACGGGGAGGGGGGAGTCGAGGTCTTATCGAAGGAACTTGACATCGAAATTCTTTGAGTTGAAGAAGGCGTGCTGGTTGGACTCATGAATTCCGAGGGAGGGAGGCTTGTAAGTCGCTTCATCATATTGTTGGGGTGAGAAAGGGATGTTGCTGAAATCCCCCGCCACGAAGATGAACTTTTGAAGCCAGTTATGGTTCTTGTTGGCGAGACCGCTAGTCTTGACTGACTGGCCCAAAAAGAAGACGATCTCGCTTTTGTCTCGGAAGTTGAAGACCTTGCGAAAGACTGAGAGGTTGAACACAGTCCTCTCTTTGTGCATGTAGCAGGCAAAAGCCACTAACATGGCGATGGAGTTTGGATTGAGTTGTGCGGGAATGATCCCAAAGTATTGGAGTGTCAAGCGCACTTCAGGTCATATGGGGAGGCGGAGTCCCACCTCAAAATGCTCTAGAGGAATGGTGAGGTCCCTTTCGGCAAGTAGTTGATCCTATCGGAGCTACTGGGGAAGCGCCCGACGAATCTAGGCAGCATAAAGTTGGCTATCGCTGACAGGTACTCGTCCTCGGCTAGCTTACAGGGCGGGAAGTCATGAATAGTGAAGGCCCTGGCGCACTTAGTCCTACCGTCAGTATCTCCCGGCATCATGTGAGCGAAGGAGCTAAGGGGAAGTCACGTGAGCAGAGAAGGCGATACAAGCGCGAGTGAGGGTAGAGAAGACGATGATCGCAGTGTAAATAGATAGTAAATGGGGTAGGTGGGGAAGGCCTATTTATAAAAAAATTGGAAAATTAAGGTTTCTCAGGTGTGGGGGTGCGGATAGAAATCACACTACCCCGACGCCTCGGAATTTGGGCTGGCCCCACCTTTGCCTCACTCGCCCGTGGTAGGCGGATGCCGCCCATGGAAGCCCTAGGTAAGTGGTCAGGGATAGCGAGATAACATTGTGCGAGATGCCAGTTTTTGGCGGGGTGAAAAACATTACGTAGGGCGGAAGCATTGGTTAAAATAGTTTAGCCACTCGCAAAATGAGAACATGATCAACATTTATTATTATAGGATAAAATAATAATGTTAATAATAACATAGTAATGCCACAAGAGAAGAGAAAAAAAGAGCTAAGGGGCGTGAATGCCGGTAGGCTCAGTACTGGATCCACTGCCAACAACCCCGACCTCGCCTCCCCGACCTCGTTGGCACTTGCAAATAGTAATAAGCGCTCATAGCGGTCAACTCTTAATTGATCAGGCGCATTTGTTCCCTTCCCCGCGCGATGTGCCTCCTGGGAGAAGTCTCCTCGCATCTGCCCCCTGACGTTCCATCTCTCCAATAAGATGCGAGTAGTTCCTTTCGAGAACGCCCATTTGGTGCTTCGTAGCTGCCTGATGCTCATTTGCCCGGCGAGCGTCTTCCCGTTGCGTCCAGATAAGCTTTGTTAAGATCTCCACCATCCACTCCTTCATTGTCTCGGCGTCCCCAGGGTCGCCGAGGAAATCTTCAAGCTCGCTAAGAGAGGGGGGCGATAACTCCTCATTGGCGTCGAGGTCGGCTATCGGTGCTTCCCAATAGCCTGTCAGGGAAGTGTTTTACCTTTTTGGATCAATTCTAGGTAAGAAGGAGGGCACTCTTTCTCACCTGGCGCAGAGACAGAGCCTTTGCCCGGGAGTGGGAGAGAAGGTCGGGGACTCCCCTCAAAGGGTCTTTCGAAGACGGACTGGCACGATTTCCCAAGTCCGGGACGGGGTGACACCTTTCCCAAGAGTGGGATCTCGGCAGCTAGAGGAGGATCTATAACGCCCCGAAACTCAAAAGAGGAACGGATAACGTTTTAAGGCCTATTTAGAGCCTGATTAGGTTCACACGGCCTGTGACACAGGTGTGTCCAGGGTTGTGTCGTGCTCGAGTTCGACGAGTTTTGCGTATGGTCGACGAAATGTACTCGACGATCCTCGGAGACAGGGAACACGGCATGTGACACAGGCGTGTCAAGGGCCATGTCCTGCTCTGTGTTATGACGGGCTGTGTCGATTGAGTTACACAGTCAGGGACATGGCCCTGTCCAAAGGCACGTCTAGCACATGGCCTGTGACACGGGCGTATCACATGGTTGTGTCTTGTTTGGGATGCGATGGTTTCAGTGTCGATTGGGGCACACGGCCTATGACACGGGCGTGTCCATGGTTGACACGGGCGTGTCCCAAGCCGTGTCAGAGACCGTGTCCTGTTCTGTGTTTACTGGTTTATGGCAAGTGTGGAACACGACCTAAGACACGGGCGTGTCACAAGCCGTGTTTTGCCCAGGAAAGTGATTTTCAGGGCAAATCGTGGTCGTTCATTTCCTTCAAATAGGATCTGACGGCTCAGCCTTTCCCCTGCTGGTATATGGCCGTGAGATGAGGGTTTAACCCTCATTTCTTTTCACCCATTCTCTTTCTAAAGGGTTCGAGAGAGGGGGGAGCAAGGAAGAAGGTGTAGGAGGAATCCGGCCGCCGGTGGAGTTTTAGAGCCCCGATTCTCGAGCCGAGTTCAGATCTGTGGAGGCGAGGTCATTGCAGTGCTTTTCATCCGTCTAGTTTTCCTTGGCGCCAAAGCGAACCACTATGGTAACGATTCTCTTCATGGACATGTGAATTCCTCTTCCTTTTTGCATAGGAAACTCCCTCCCATAAGTGAGCGGTGAGTGTGAGGTATTCCTTTGGGTGGACATGAATAGTCCCTGTTGTTTTGCATATAGAGTCCGGAATCGAAGTACGGACATAGGCATGGGTTGTGAAGCCTACCCGGACAAGTTGTTCTGGATCGGTGATGTTTTTATTATGTTTGTAGTGCCAGAGAAGACTCCGTGCCGTTTGCTTTTCGGGTTTTCTACGCTGTAGAGTGTAGCAGAGAGTCTTGGGGATTAACTCCAAGGTACACCCGGAAATCTGGGCAGAAGCGAAGTTCTGCCGTTTTGGTTGCCTGGGAGCCAGCCATGTACATAGCCGGGCCATGTACTGTTGTATGATCGATACATTGGGATTTGGTGAAGCTTGTCTTGCGCCGATGGCTAAATGGGGAGGTGAACAACAGGCTGGTAGAACCTTACCACTCCAAGCGGTTCGGTTAAATCAACCTAAGGTACATGGGACTTACCATTGGCTTTGAGAGCGAGTCTAGGCTTCGGCTAAAAGGACTTTTATGCTCACGATATTGTCGTCCTGGGGGCGGTGGGGGACTGTGGAACGAGCTGGGCTCGGACTGAGTTCACCGAGTAAGTGCCCTGAGAGCACGGGGTGTGTGACCGCCCATGCCTACACCTGTGGTGAAGTGTCCTGTTATTATACTTTCACTATATTGTTTGGCTATGCTACTAAAATGCAGGGAAGGAGCACCGCCACCCCAAATCCGGGGTGGGGTCGTTATAATTTGGTCATCTTTAGCTGACCGTTGCTATCGTTTTCCACCGCTGCGGTGGAATGTTAATTGCAGGTGCTGCGGAGCCTAGTGACAAGTAGCGGGTTGAAGCCCTTGTTGCTGAGCCGGCCCTCGAAGCCAATGCGAACGTTTACTTTTATACTCATGTGTGACCGTCCTGCGTGCCGATGTTTGGAAGGCACTTATTGTTTAAAGTAAACTCTTGTTGTAACACCCCTATCCGTCACATGGCATATAGCAGTAGGTCCGGCCGGGGCCCGACGCCATGTACCACAGAAAGACCGAAGGGTTACTAAATGAAATCATTCTTCTAATAACACACGTCCTACATAGAGCACATTCTAGCGGAAGCATTTTAAATGTTGCGAAGAAAAGAACCCAAGCCACAACATTAATGTCCACTAAAAAAAACCAAAGTAGGAATGAGCGTACAAATACACAAAGTACTTGGCCTTATGGTCTTACAAGAGTACTTTACACAATAAGTGTCTTCCAAACATCGGCACGTAGGCCGGTCACATATGAGTATAAAAGTAAACGTTCACATTGGCCTTCGAGGGTCGGCTAAGCAACATGGGCTTCAGCCCACTACTTGCCATTAGGCTCCACAACACCTGCAATTAATATTCCACCGCAGCGGTTGCAAACAAAAGCAACGGTCAACTAAAGCTGACCAAATTATAACGACCCCACCCCGTATTTGGGGTGGCAGTGCTTCTTCCCTGCATTCTAGTAACATAGCCAAACAATATAGTGAAAGTACAACAACAACACACTTCACCACAGGTGTAGGCACGGACGGCCTCACACCCCGTGCTCTCAGGGCACTTACTAGGTGAACCCGGTCCGAACCCGGTCTGTTCCGCAGTCCACCACCGCCCCCAGGACGACAAACAAGCATTAAAGTCCTTTCAGCCGAAGCCTAGACTCGTTCTCCAAGCCATCTTTAACCGAACCACTTGGAGTGGGTAAGGTTCCGCCAGCCCGTTGCTCACCTCGGCAAGGCCATCTAGCCATCAGCGCGGGACAAGCTTCACCATATCCCAATGTATCGATCACACAACAGTACATAGCCCGTCTATGTACAAGGCTAGCTCCCAGGCCACAAAAATGGCAGAACATAGCTTCTGCCCAGATTTCCGGGTGCACCTTGGAGTTAATCCCCAAGGCTCCCAGCTGCAATCTACCGCGTAGAAACCCGAAAAACAAACGGCACAGAGTCTCCTCCGGCACTACAAGCATAATGAAAATATCACCAATCCAGACCAACTTGTCTGGGTAGACTTCACACACCATGCCTATGTCCGTACTTTGATTCCGGACTCTATATGCAAAACAACGAGGACTATTCATGTCCAGCCGAATGAATACCTTGCACTCACCGCTCACTCGCGGGAGGGAGTTTTCTATGCAAAAAGGAAGAAGACTTCACATGTCCAAGAAGAGAATTGTTACCCTTGCGGTTCTCTTTGGCGCCATGGAGATCTAGACGGATGAAAAGCACCGCAATGGCCTCACCTTTACAGATCTAGACTCGGCTCGAGAATCGGGGCTCTGAAGCTCAACTGGTGGCCGGATTCCTCCTTCGCCTTCTTCCTTACTCTCCCCTCTCTCTAACACTTTAGAAAGAGAATGAGTGAAAAGAAACGAGGGTTAAACCCTCATCTCCCGGCCATATACCAGCAGGGGAAAGGCTGAGCCGTCGGATCCTATTTGAAGGAAATGAACGGCCACGATTTGCCCTGAAAATAACTTTCCTGGGCCGAACACGACTTGTGACATGCCCCTGTCATAGGTCTTGTTCCACACTCGTCATAATCCAGTAAACACAGAACAGGACACGGCCTCTGACACGACTTGGGACACGCCAGTGTCAAACATGGACACTCTCGTGTCATAGGTTGTGTGCCCCAATCGACGTTGAAACCGTCGCATCCCGAATAGGACACGGCCATATGACACGCCCGTGTCACAGGTCGTGTGCCAGACACGCCTTTGGACACGCCCGTGTCCCAGGCCATGTAACTCACTCGACACAGCCCGCCATAACACAGAGCAGAACACGTCCCTTGACACGCCCGTGTCACAGGCCGTGTGCTCGACCTGGCTTGACTCCGAGGATCGTCGACCTCAAGCATGACACGGCCCTAGACACGCCCGTGTCACAGGCCGTATGAACCTAATCATGCACAAAATTGGCCTTAGAACGCTATCGTTCCTTAATGAGTTTTGGGGGCGTTACAATTCTCTCTCTCTTAAAAGAATTTTGTCCCGAAATTACAGAATGTAAGAGATACACAAAATTAAACGGTACCTGAGTGAAATAACTCAGGATACTCTTCAAGAATGATCTGCTCTCGCTCCCACGAAAGCTCCTCACGATCGCAGTTGTCCCATCGGACTTTAACTATCCCGATGTCCTTATTACAAAGTCACTTGACTTCAAAGTACTCAATGCGAACGGGCTTGAACTTCGTCGTCAACCCATTATCAACCGGTACTTGATCGATGGCAAAAACTTGTGACGGCTCTTGCACCGCCTTCCGCAACACCGATATATGGAATACGTCGTGTAGACCACTCATTTCCACTGATAACCTTAATCGATAAGCTGCTTCATCAATTTTCTCCATAATCTCAAACGGTTCAAGGTACCTCGAGCTCAGCTTCTTCAAGCGTCGTACCCGTGAAATACCCTTGAAAGGCTTAATCTTCAAATATACCCAGTCGCCAAAAGCAAACTCAATGTTCCTATGCTTGGCATTATAGTATTTAGCCTGCCTGTCCTGAGCGATCAACAACTGTTCTCGTATAGATCATACCAACGAAGTGGCGTCTTCCACCTCTTGTCTTTTATACAGCTTCGACTCACCCATCTCCAACCAAGACAACGGCGTGCGACATTTTCTACCGTAAAGGGACTCGAAGGGCGACATTTGAATACTCTCTTGCTAGCTATGGTTATAAGCAAACTCCACCATATACATGTGATCTCCCACCGCTTTCCGAAATCCAAGACGCACCTGCAAAGCATGTCCTCCATCATCCTGTTGACCCTCTCGGTCTGACCATCCATCTGCGGATGAAAGGTCGTGCTGAAACTAAGCTTGGTTCCCAACAATTGATGCACTAACCTCCAGTCATTGGACTTGAAGCGCCCATCTTAGTAACTCACGATGCTGCGGGGCACACCGTGTAGTCAAACAATGTTATCTACATAGAGTTTTGCTAGCTTATCCACTGAATCATCCTTCCTATTCGGAATGAAGTGCGACACTTTCGTCAATCGATCTGCGATCACCCAGATGATGTCGTTTCCCTTCTGCGACCTTGACAACCCATGCATGAAATCTATCGAAATATCGTCGAACTTCAACTCCGAGATTGGTAAGGACTTCAAGAATCCTCCAGGATTCTGGCATTCCACCTTCACAAAAGCGCACGTTTGACACTTCGCCACATAAAGTGCCATGTCCTTCTTAAGTCCTGGCCACCAGAACAACTTTTTCATATCTCTATACATCTTTGTGCTCCATGGGTGAATCGAGTACTTAGTATGATGAGCCTCGTACATCAATTCCTCCCATAGTTTACCCACACTTGGGACGCACAGACGACTGTCCTTCCATAACAGTCCATCCTTAACATTAAATTAGGAATTTGACCCATCCAAAGCCTCATCCATAAACTGCTTCATGCTGTTATCCCCATCTAGAGCTTGCCGAATCCTATTAGCAAGGTCATACTGCACCTCTGTCCAGTTCAGTTGTGCTTCGACACTAGTCTGCTTGTCAACACAAGAGATCTCCAATGCCTCCAAATCACGAATCAAATGCTCATCTTGTATTGACAACCAATTGGCCTACGCGAGAGCCCTGCAACTCAACGCATCAGCAACCGCATTGCCTATCCAAGGCATATAGTGTATCTTGAAAGTGTAGTCACCCAGGAACTCCATCCACCTCCGCTGCTGCATGTTTAGGTCCTTTTGATCCAACAAGTACTTCAGGCTCTTGTGGTCGGTATAGGTATCGACCTTCACACCATATAGGTAGTGCCTCATCAGCTTAAGGGCAAATATTACGGCCGCTAACTCCAAGTCATGGACTAGATAATTTCTCTCGTGTACCTTCAACTGACGCGAGCTATAAGCTATTAAACTCCCATATTGCAGTAGAACACAACCCAAACCACTGCCCGAAGCATCACTGTGAATCTCAAATCCTTCGGTCCCACTCGGCGAACATAGAATAGGCGTCGTGATCAACTGACTTTTTAGTTCTTCGAAAGCTTGAGCGCACTCAGGCGTCCAAACAAACTTCTAATCTTTCCTCATCAAAGTCATGAGGGGTAACGCTATCCGCGTGAAGTTCTCTACGAAGCGCCTGTAATAGCCGGCAAGCCCCAGAAAACTCCAGACTTCCGCTACCGAAGACAACACAAGCCACTCCCGTATAACAATTATCTTAGCCGAATCCACTGCAATTCCCTCTCCACTAACTATGTGACCAAGAAACGCTACCGAGGACAACCAAAACTCGCATTTGGAGAACTTGGCATACAGTTGGTTCCTCCTCAGCGTCTCCAACACCAAATGCAGATGCTTAAAGTGATCCTCCTCACATTGCGAGTACACCAATATATCATCGATAAAGACTATCATGAAGTGGTCCAGGTACTCTCTGAACGTTCTGTTCATCAGATCCATAAATACGGATGGTGCATTAGTCAGCCCAAACGGCATTACGGTGAACTCATAATGCCCATACAGCGTGCTGAAAGCTGTCTTGGGGATGTCACTTTCTCTTATCCTCAGCTGATAATATCTGGATTTAAGATCCAATTTCGAGTACACTGATGACCCAACTAACTGATCGAACAGATCATCAATCCTTGGGATCAGATACTTATTCTTCTCCGTTAACTTATTCAGCTCTCGGTAATCAATACAGAGTTGCAAGCTTCCGTCCTTCTTCTTAACAAAGAGGACCGGTGCGCTCCAAGGCGACGAACTTGGACGCAAATAACCCTGTTCCAACAGCTCTTGAAGTTGAAATTTCAGTTCCGCCATCTCCTTAGGCACTCACCGATATGGAGAGTGTGACACAGGTTTGACACCTGGCACTAACTCAATAGTGAAGTCGATCTCTCGCTGAGGTGGGGATCTAGGGAGATCGTCAGGGAACACGGCAGGATACTCGGATACAACTGGAATACTGTCTAAACAAGGCGTAGGCTTCGAAGCCTTCACTAGTGTTAAGAACAGCTCTGCACCAGCACGAACTGCCTTAACAACCTGAAGAGAAGACATCAAAGTCTTGCTCGACACTTTCAAGCCTGTAATTGTCATCTCATGATCAGTACCCAATTTGACCTCCTTGCGGTTGCAATCAATGTATGCCTGCTGCTCCGAGAGCCAGTCCATACCAAATATCATGTCGAACTCCACTAACGATAGTAGCGATGCTTGCAAGTCGAACTCTTGACTCCCAATCAATATCTTTACGCAACAAACTCTATCCGCGCACATTGAACACCCAGTAGGCAACAACACATCCAATTTGTCCTTTGACATCAAAGAAGTTACTCTGATGCGCGATACAAATCCTTTGGACAAAAAGGAGTGTGAAGCTCCTGTATCGAACAGTGCTCTCGCCGGATTATCCAAAATCAAAACAAAGCCTAGCACAAGCTATAATAAGCTAACATGCGCAAGGTAACAAGTATTTAAAGATAAATTGCTATAAATTTAAACTGTACCTGTCATCATGCCAGCTTGCTTTATGGCTTCTTGCTGGCCAAAGTTATAAACTCTAGGTTGGGTTGGAGTATAGTGTGATGCGGTTGACTCCACCGCCTTTCCCTTCTCCTCATAGGTTGCTCCAGGTTTCTTCTCGGACTTTGGACATCCGCTCGAGCAATCACGGGCAAAGTGTCCCTGCTTCCCACAATTATAACATGCGCCCGGGGTTCGGCCTGTAATCGCCCCAAATGCACCAGAAGAAGGGGCTGGACCCAAAGTCCTATCCTTCTTATTAAACTTATGAAAACCAGGCTTAGAGGAGGTCGGCACCCTGAACTCTATCCTCTTTGCACAAGAGCCTTTCTTTGCTTGTACATTCCTTAGATCTTTCTCCAATGACCGAGCCGTATTGACCAGGGTTAGGAAGCCCTGTGTCATAGGCTCCGAGAGTAGTAGCCTTAGGTCATCCCGCAAACCTTCATAAAATCGGTTTGTCTTACGCTCCTCATCAGCGAACATAGATCTAGCATACCGACCCAACCGTGTAAATTCGTGGAGGAACTCGTCCACACTACTGTCACCTTGCGTCAACCTCTAGAACTCATTCTCCATCGCGATCCTTTGAGTCGAGGGAAGGTACCTTGCCAAGAATAGTCTCGAAAATTTCTCCATCGAGACGTCCGTGAGTTGCCTTCCACCCAAGTGATGTAGCTCTAAACCTTCCCACCACAACCTTGCCTCTCCATAGAACAGGAAAGTGGATATGGTGGTCTTCTGCCACTCCTCCATTTCTATAGCTGTCAAGACTTTCTTTACTCGGGAGAGCCAATCCTCAGCTTGGGATGGGGTTCCAGTCCCCGAGAACACCGGAGGATTAAAGTCGATAACATGTTTGAGCTGCTTTTTGATCACTCTTCTAGGTATCAACGGCTCTACAACCACTTGTTCAACCCTTCTAGGTTCTGCCGCTTGAAGCGGTACATGCTCCCCTATAGGGGCAGGCTGCTGCATTTGCCTTTCTGGTTGAGCATTTATCATTGCAAACACCGCTTTAGCCACCAATCTTATAGTTTCTGCCGAAGGAGGGATTGTAGGCACATCATTCGGTGCGCTACTTGGCTCAGAATGCGGGTGTTCTGAAGGCCGTTCACCACTTCTAGTCACCTATAGAGGTACAAAACACCATTAAGTGACCAAACAAAATTGCAAAAAGCAGTTATAGGAACACGCAGGTTCCTCAAACATGTGTATTTTCATTCCTAAGTCGACATTCATGGATTCTTTTTATGTTATAACGATGACGCACATATATGTGCTCACCACCCCTTAATAGAATTCGCCCACGGATTCCAATAAGCAAGGCAGAAATCAGTAGTCTAATACCAAATTGTAACACCCCTATCCATCACATGACATATAGCAGTAGGTCCGGCCGGGGCCCGACGCTATATACCACAGACAGACCAAAGGGTTACTAAATAAAACCATCCTTCTAATAACACACGTCCTATACAGAGCACATTTTAGCGGAAGAATTTTAAATATTGCGAAGAAAAGAACCCAAGCCACAACATGATTGTCCACTAAAAAAACCCAAAGTAGGAATGAGCGTACAAATACACAAAGTACTTGGCCTTATGGCCTTACAAGAGTTTACTTTAAACAATAAATGTCTTCCAAACATCGGCACGCAAGCCGTTCACACATGAGTATAAAAGTAAACGTTCGCATTGGCCTTCGAGGGCCGGCTCAGCAACATGGGCTTTAGCCCGCTACTTGCCACTAGACTCCGCAGCACCTGTAATTAACATTCCACCGTAGCGGTGGCAAACAAAAGCAACGGTCAGCTAAAACTGACCAAATTATAACGACCCCACCCCGGATTTGTGGTGTCGGTGCTCCTTCCCTGCATTCTAGTAGCATAGCAAAACAATATAGTGAAAGTACAACAACAGCACACTTCACCACAGGTGTAGGCACGGACGACCTCACACCTCGTGCTCTCAAGGCACTTACTCGGTGAACCCGGTCCGAACCCGGTCCGTTCTGCAGTCCACCACCACCCCCAGGACGGCAAACATCGTGAGCATTAAAGTCCTTTCAGCCGAAGCCTAGACTCGTTCTCCAAGCCATATTTAACTGAACCACTTTGAGTGGGTAAAGTTCTGCCAGCCCGTTGCTCACCTCGCCACGACCATCTAGCCATCGGCGCGGGACAAGCTTCACCAAATCCCAATGTATCGATCACATAACAGTACATAGCCCAGTTATGTACAAGGCTGGCTCCTAGGCCACCAAAACGGCAGAACTTCGCTTCTGCTCAGATTTCTGGATGCACCTTGGAGTTAATCCCCAAGGCTCCCTACTGCAATCTACTGCGTAGAAACCCGAAAAACAAATGACACGGAGTCTTCTCCGGCACTACAAGCATAATGAAAACATCACCGATCCAGACCAACTTGTCTAGGTAGGCTTCACACACCATGCCTATGTTCGTACTTCGATTCCGGACTCTATATGCAAAACAACGGGGACTATTCTTGTCCACCCGAAGGAATACCTCGCACTCACCGCTCACTTGCGGGAGGGAATTTCCTATGCAAAAAGGAAGAGGACTTCACATGTCCAAGAAGAGAATCGTTACCCTTGCGGTTCGCTTTGGCGCCATGGAGATCTACACGGATGAAAAGCATCGCAACGGCCTCGCCTCCACAGATCTGGACTCAGCTCGAGAATCGGGGCTCTGAAGCTCCATCGGCGGCCGTATTCCTCCTTCACCTCCTTCTTTTCTCTCCCCTCTCTCTAACACTTTAGAAAGAGAATGGGTGAAAATAAATGAGGGTTAAACCCTCATCTCCCGGCCATATACCAGCAGGGGAAAGGCTGAGCTGTCGGATCCTATTTGAAGGAAATGAACGACCACGATTCGCCCTAAAAATAACTTTCCTAGGACGAACACGTCTTGTGACACGCCTTTGTCATAGGCCGTGTTCCACACTCGCCGTAATCCAGTAAACACAAAACAGGACACGGCCTCTAACACGGCTTGGAACACGCCCGTGTCAAACATTGACACACCTGTATCATAGGTCGTGTGCCCCAATCGATGTTGAAAGCGTCGCATCCTGAATAGGACATGGCCATATGACACGCCCGCGTCACAGGCCGTGTGCCAGACACGCCTTTGGACACGCCTATGTCCCAGGCCGTATAACTCACTCGATATAGCCCGCCATAACACAGAGCAGGACACGGCCCTTGACACGCCCGTGTCACAGGCCGTGTGCTTGACCTGGCTTGACTCCGAGGATCGTCGACTGCATTTCGTCGACCTCAAGCACGATACGACCCTGGACACGCCCCTGTCACAGGCCGTGTGAACCTAATCAGACACCAAATTGGCCTTAGAACGCTATCTGCTCCTTAATGAGTTTTGGGGGCGTTAAACTTGTAAGGCCATAAGACCAAGCTTTGGTGTATTTTACTGACATTCCTACTTTGGGTTTAGTGTACATTCATGCTGTGTTTGGGTTCTTTTCTTTGAAACATTTAAAATGCTTCAGCTAGAATGTGCTCTGTGTAGGATGCGTAATATTGGCTGGATGGTTTCATTTAGTAACCCTTCAGTCTGTCTGTAGTATATGACATCGGGCCTCGGCCGGACCTACTTCTATATGCTATGTGACAGATAGAGCTGTTACAATTTGGTATCAGACTACCGGTTTTGGTCATGCTTAAATGAATTCACGGACGAATTCTTTTAAGGGGTGGTGAGCACATGTGTGTGCGCCATCATTATAACATGAAAAGAACCCACGAATGTGCACTTAGGAATGAAAATACACACGTTTGAGGAACCTGCGTGTTCCTATAATTGCTTTCTGCAATTTTGTTCTGTCACTTAATGGTGTTTTGTACGTCTATAGGTGACCAGGAGTGGTGTAGGGCCTTCAGAACACCCGTATTCTGGGGCAAGTAGCGCACCGAAATATGTGCCTACAACCCCTCCTTCGGTAGAAACTATAAGATTGGTGGCTGAAGCAGTGTTTGCAATGATAAATGCCCAGCCAGGAAGGCAAATACAACAGCCTGCCCCTGTAGGGGAGCAAGTACCGCTTCAATCGGCAAAACCTAGAAGGGTTGAACAAGTGGTGGTAGAGCCTTTCATACATAGAAGAGTGATCGAAAAGCAGCTCAAACATGTTATGGGATTTAATCCTCCGGTGTTTTCGGGGACTGCAACCTCATCCCAAGCTGAGGATTGGCTCTCCAGAATAAAGAGAGTCTTGATAGCTACAGAAACGGAGGAGTGGCAGAAGACCACCATAGCTTTTTCCCTATTGGATGAAGAGGCAAGGTTGTGGTGGGAAGGTTTGGAGCTATATCACTTGGGTTGAAGGCAACTCACGGACATCTCGATGGAGGAATTTTCGAGACCATTCTTGGCAAGGTACCTTCCCTCGGCTCAAAGGATCGCGATGGAGAATGAGTTCCAGAGGTTGACGCAAGGAGACAGTAGCGTGGACGAGTACCTCCACAAATTTACACGGTTGGGTCGGTATGCTAGCTCTACGTTTTTTGATGAGGAGCGTAAGACAAACCGGTTGTATGAGGGTCTGCGGGATGACCTAATGCTACTACTCTTGGGGCCTATGACGCAGGGCTTCCTAACCCTGGTCAATACGGCCCGATCATTGGAGAAAGATCTGAGGAATGTACAAGCGAAGAAAAACTCTAGTGCAAAGAGGACGGAGTTCAAGGTGCCGACCTCCTCGAAGCCTGGTTTCCGTAAGTTTAATAAGAAGGCTAGGACTTCGGGTCCAGCCCCTTCTTCTGGTGCATCTGGGGCGACTACAGGCCGAACCCCGAGCGCATGTTATAATTATGGGAAGCCGGGACACTTTGCCCGAGATTGTTGGAGCGGATGCCCAAAGTCCGAGAGGAAGCCTGGAACAACTTATGAGGAGAAGGGCAAGGCGGTGGAGTCAACCACATCACACTATGCTCCAGCCCAACCTAGAGTTTACAACCTTGGCCAACAAGAGGCCATAAAGCAAGCTGGCGTGGTGATAGGTACGGTTTAAATTTATAGCAGTTTAGCTTTAAATACTTGTTTTGATTTTCGATAATCCAGCGAGAGCACTGTTCGATATGAGAGCTTCACACTCCTTTTTGTCCTAAGGATTTGTATCGCGCATCGGAGTACCTTCTTCAATGGTCAAGGACAAATTGGATGTGTTGTTGCCTAATGGGTGCTCAATGCGCACGGATAGAGTTTGTTGCGTAAAGATACGGATTGGGAGTCAGGAGTTTGACTTGCAAGCGTCATTACTGTCGTTAGTGGAGTTCGACGTGATATTTGGTATGGGATGGCTCTCGGAGCAGTAGACATACATTGATTGCAACCGCAAGGAGGTCAAATTGGGGACTGATCGTGAGACGACATTTGCAGGCTTGAAAGGGTCGAGCAAGACTTTCATGTCTGCTCTTCAGGTTGTTAAGGCAGTTTGTGCTGGTGCAGAGCTGTTCTTCACACTAATGGAGGCTTCGAAGCCTAAGCCTAGTTTGGACAGTATCCCGATTGTATCCGAGTATCCTGACATATTCCTTAACGATCTCCCTGGAGCCCCACCTCAGCGAGAGATCGACTTCTCTATTAAGGTAGTGCCAGGTGCCAAACCCGTGTCACGCTCTCCGTATCGGTTAGCACCTAAGGAGATGGCGGAACTGAAAGTTCAACTTCAAGGGTTATTGGAACAGGGTTATGTGCGTCCAAGTTCGTCGCCTTGGAGCGCACCGGTTCTCTTTGTTAAGAAGAAGGACGGAAGCTTGCGACTCTGTATTTATTACTGAGAGCTGAATAAGTAAACGAAGAAGAATAAGTATTCGATCCCATGGATTGATGATATGTTCGATCAGTTAGTTGGGTCATCGGTGTACTCGAAATTGGATCTTAAATCCGTATATTCCCAGCTGAGGATAAGAGAAAGTGACATCACCAAGATAGCTTTCAGCACGCGGTATGAGCATTATGAGTTCACCGTCATGCCATTTGGGATGACTAATGCGTCGTCCGTGTTTATGGATCTGATGAACAGAACGTTTAGAGAGTACCTAGACCACTTCGTGATAGTCTTTATCGACGATATACTGGTGTACTCGCAGTGTGAAGAGGATCACTTTAAGCATCTGCATTTGGTGTTGGAGACGTTGAGGAGGAACCAACTGTATGTCAAGTTCTCTAAATGCGAGTTTTGGTTGTCCTCGGTAGCGTTTCTTTGTCACATAGTTAGTGGAGAGGGAATTGCAGTAGATCCGGCTAAGATAGTTGTTATACGAGAGTGGCCTGTGTTGTCTACGGTAGTGGGAGTCCGGAGTTTTCTGGGGCTTGTCGTCTATTACAGGCGCTTTGTAGAGAACTTCTCGCGGATAGCGTTACCCCTCACGACTTAAATGAGGAAAGACCCGAAGTTTGTTTGGACGCCTGAGTGCACACAAGCTTTCGAAGAACTGAAAAGACAGTTGACCACGGCGCCTGTTCTATGTTCTCCGAGTGGGACCGAAGGATTTGAGATCTACAGTGATGCTTCGGGCAGTGGTTTGGATTGTGTTCTATTGCAGCATGGGAGTGTAATAGCTTATGGCTCACGTCAGCTAAAGGTATACAAGAGGAATTATCCGGTCCATGACTTGGAGTTAACGACTGTGATATTTGCCCTGAAGCTGTGGAGGCACTACCTGTACGGTGTGAAGGTCGATATCTATACCGATCACAAGAGCCTGAAGTACTTGTTGGACTAAAAGGACCTAAACATGCGGCAATAGAGGTGGATGGAGTTCCTGGGTGACTACACCTTCAAGATACATTGTGTGCCTGGGAAAGGCAATGCGGTTGCTGATGCGTTGAGTCGCTGGTCTCCCGCGCAGGCCAACTGATTGTCGATACATGATATGCGTTTGATTCGTGACTTGGAGGCATTGGAGATCTCGTGTTGACAAGTAGACTAGTGCCAAAGCACAACTGAACTGCACAGAGGTGCAGTATGACCTTGCTGATAGGATTCGACAAGCTCTGGATGGGCATAACAACATGAAGCAGTTTATGGATGAGGCTTTGGATGGGTCAAATTCCCAATTTTATGTTAGGGATGGACTGTTATGGAGAGACAGTCGTCTGTGCGTCCCAAGTATGGGTAAACTACGAGAGGAATTAATGTACGAGACTCATCATACCAAGTACTCGATTCACCCGGGGAGCACAAAAATGTTTAAAGATATGAAAAAGTTGTTCTGGTGGCCAGGACTTAAAAAGGACGTAGCACTTTATGTGGCGAAGTGTCAAATGTGCGCTTTGGTGAAGGCGGAATGCCAGAAGCCTGGAGGTTTCATGAAGTCCTTACCAATCCCGGAGTGGATGTTCGATGATATTTCGATGGATTTCGTGCATGGGTTGCCAAGGTCGCAGAAGGGAAACGACGCCATCTGTGTGATCGTAGATAGATTGACGAAAGTATCACACTTCATTCCGAATAGTAAGGATGATTCGGTTGATAAACTGGCAAAACTCTACGTCGATAACATCATTCGACTGCACGGTGTACCCCGCAGCATCGTGAGTGACCGAGATGGACGTTTCACATCCAATGACTGGAGGTTAGTGCATCAAATGTTGGGAACCAAGTTGAGTTTAAGCACGACCTTTCATCCGCAGATGGATGGTCAAACCGAGAGGGTCAACCGGATGATGGAGGACATGCTTCACATGAGCGTCTTGGATTTCGGAAAGCGGTGGGATGATCACCTGTACTTGGTGGAGTTTACGTATAACAACAGCTACCTAGCAAGTATTCAAATGGCGCCCTTCAAGACCCTATATGGTAGAAAATGTCGCACGCCGGTGTCATGGTTGGAAACGGGTAAGTCAAAGCTGTACAAACGACAAGAGGTGGAAGACGCCACTTCGTTGGTACGATCTATATGAGAACGGTTGTTGATCGCTCAGGACAGACATGCTAAATACTATAATGTCAAGCATAGGAGCGTTGCGTTCGCTATTGACGACTGGGTATATTTGAAAATTAAGCTGTTCAAGGGCGTCTCACGGATTCGACGCTTGAAGAAGCTGAGCCCGAGGTACCTTGGACCGTTTGAGATTCTGGAGCGAATTGGTGAAGCAGCTTATCGACTGAAGCTATCAGTGGAATTGAGTGGTCTACACGACGTATTCCATATATCGGTGTTGCGGAAGGCGGTGCAAAAGCCTTCACAAGTTATTGTGATTGATCAAATACCTGTTGATAATGGGTTGACGATGAAGGTCAAGCCCGTTCGTATTGAGGACTTTGAAGTCAAGCGACTTCGTAACAAGGACATCAGGATGGTCAAAGTCCGTTGGGACAACTGCGGTCGGGAGGAGCTCTCGTGGGAGCGAGAGCATACCATGCTTGAGGAGTATCCCGAGTTATTCCACTCAGGTACCGTTTATTTTTGTGTATCTTTTCCATTCTATAATTTCAGGAAGAAATTCTTTTTAGGGGGGAAGAATTGTAACGCCCCGAAACTCAAAAGAGGAATGGATAGCATTTTAAGGCCTAGTTGGAGCCTGATTAGGTTCACACGGCCTATGACACGGGCGTGTCCAGGGCCGTGTCATGCTCGGGTTCGACGAATTTTCCGTATGGTCGACGAAATGTACTCAACGATCCTCGGAGTCAGGGCACACGGGCGTGTCAAGGGCCGTGTCCTACTCTGTGTTATGATGGGTTGTGTCGAGTGAGTTATACGGTCAGGGACACAGGCATATACAAAGGCGTGTCTGGAACACGGCCTGTGACACGGGCGTGTCACATGGCCGTGTCCTGTTCGGGATTCGATGGTTTAAGCGTCGATTGGAGCACACGGCCTATGGCACAGGCGTGTCCATGGTTGACACGGGCGTGTACCAAGCCGTTTCAGAGGCCGTGTCCTATTCTGTGTTTACTGGTTTACGGCGAGTGTGGAACACGGCCAATGACATGGGCGTGTCACAAGCCGTGTTCGACCCAGAAAAGTGATTTTCAGGGCGAATCGTGGTCGTTCATTTCCTTTAAATAGGATCCGACGGCTCGGCCTTTCCCTTGCTGGTATATGGTCGGGAGATGAGGGTTTAACCCTCATTTCCTTTCACCCATTCTCTGTCTAAAGGATTAGAGAGAGAGGGAGCAAGGAAGAAGGTGTAGGAGGAATCCGGCCGCCGGTGGAGCTTTAGAGCCCCGATTCTCGAGCCGAGTCCAGATCTGTGGAGGCGAGGCCGTTGCGGTGCTTTTCATCTGTCTAATTTTCCATGGCGCCAAAGCGAACCGCTAGGGTAATGATTCTCTTCTTAGACATGTGAAGTCCTCTTCCTTTTTGCATAAGAAACTCCCTCCCGCAAGTGAGCGGTGAGTGCGAGGTATTCCTTCGGGTGGACATGAATAGTCCCTGTTGTTTTGCATATAGAGTCTGGAATCGAAGTACGGACATAGGTATGGTGTGTGAAGCCTATCCGGACAAGTTGGTCTGGATCGGTGATGTTTTCATTATGCTTTTAGTGCCGGAGAAGACTCCATGCCATTTGCTTTTTGGGTTTTTTACGCGGTAGATTGCAGTAGAGAGTCTTGGGGATTAACTCCAAGGTGCACCCGAAAATCTTGGCAGAAGCGAAGTTCTGCCGTTTTGGTGGCCTGGGAGCCATCCATGTACATAGCCAGGCTATGTACTATTGTATGATCGATACATTAGAGTTTAGTGAAGCTTGTCCCGCGCCGATGGCTAAATGGCCGTGGTGAGGTGAGCAACGGGCTGGTGGAACCTTACCCACTCCAAGTGGTTCGGTTTAAGCGACCTAAGGTATATGGGACTTACCGTTGGCTTGGAGAGCGAGTCTAGGCTTTGGCTGAAAGGACTTTTATGCTCACGATGTTTTCGTCCTGGGGCGGTGGGGGACTGCGGAACGAGCTGGACTCGGACCCAGTTCACTGAGTAAGTGCCCTGAGAGCACGGGGTGTGTGGCCGTCCGTTCTTACACCTATGGTGAAGTGTGTTATTATTGTACTTTCACTATATTATTTGGTTATGCTACTAAAATGCAGGGAAGAAGCACCGCCACCCCAAATCTGGGTGGGGTCGTTAATATTTGGTCAGCTAGCTGACCGTTGCTTTTGTTTGCCACCGCTGCGGTGGAATGTTAATTGCAGGTGTTGCGGAGCCTAGTGGCAAGTAGCGGGCTGAAGCCCTTGTTGCTGAGCCGGCCCTCGAAGGCCAATGCGAACGTTTACTTTTATACTCATGTGTGACCGGCCCGCGTGCCGATGTTTAGAAGACACTTATTGTTTAAAGTAAACTCTTGTAAGGCCATAAGGCCAAGCTTTTGGTGTATTTTACTGACATTCCTACTTTGGGTTTAGTGGACATTCATGCTAGAATGTGCTCTGTGTAGGATGCGTAATATTGGCTGGATGGTTTCATTTAGTAACCCTTCGGTCTGTCTGTAGTTTATGGCGTCGGGCCTCGGCCGGACCTACTGTTATATGCTATGTGATGGATAGGGGTGTTACAGGATCGATGGACTTTCTGACCGAGTGCCTTGAGCCTGACGCGAGGCCAGGAAGGTTCTCGGTGGCAAGAGTTTTGGGCGGTGGACAGACCAGACCCGCGGTCATAAAGGAGGGGGTTGTAGGAAAACATATTAGAAGGAAAGTTTAAGGTAACGAACTTGTGGAGAAGATAATGAGCAACTCACCAGGCACAAGCGGGTTTTCAGCAGGGGTGATCAGAGGAGCGACCCTCCAGGACCAATGGTATTTCAACATCATGGTGCAGGAGCATCTCAGTAGGCACCAGATCGACCCCCCGCGCTATTTCCTGGCGCCAGCGTTTCCTGCGAAGCAATCCGTAGGATCAGAGGTGATATATGATGGTCAACAACAAGGTGAAGTAAAATACCTTTTCCAGGTTAGCAGGGTTCTCGTACTGAGGGGTTGGAGTCGGCGAGGCAGACTCACCCGCCATATATTTTCACCGGATCATCTTCGCTTTCTTTGGTCGGTAAGGCGAGTCCGCGGGCCTTTTAAGCTTTAGCCAAGGGGCGTATCGAGAAGACTGGGAGGACGTCTTCTCTTGCACAGTGGCCAAGCGATCCATCAACTTTTGTAAGAGCGGTTTCACGACCAATTTGGCAGACATCATAAGAACCGCAAGAGCTGAGGAGATGAATAGTGGGGAATAACAAGACCTCCCTAGAGCCATGTCCCGAGAAATATATAGTGCGGTGGAGGGGCCCACCAAAGATTCATTACAGATCAGCAAGCACTCACTGAATACTATGTGTTTGAATTTTCTTTCCGAGCATAGGAATGGCTCGCAAAGAGCGGGGATTGTGTATTCACTGAGTGGGACCCTCCGACAAGTTCAAGGCATAGCAGAAGGACTTTCGGGTTCAGAATAATCAGAGTGGCTAGTGGGGTAGGTTGGCCCGCACTAGCCCAGCGCATCAATGAGCTCTCTCCCAAGTCAGGAGGGGAAGTCAGGCCCTCGGGCGAGTGCGGTCTTCATCATGCACTCGCCCAGGGCTCGCACCTTAAGGATCATATAGAAGAGGTTTCGCCAAGACGGGTGAGTGACGGTAAAGCCCGCACTCGCCTAAGAGGCGAATGCATGATTCATCTAGCATTCGCTCCTTCAGGAGAGTGGTATTTTACGAACCACTCGCCCAGTGGGGTCCAAGGGTGAAATTACTTGGATTCCCCCGGGGGCTTGCAAGTAACCTTTTTCGACAGTGGAGTTACGCTGTTGGCAGACCCAATTGGACTGTGCATAGTAGTTCTGAACAGCGGAGTTACGATGTTGGCAGACCACACATGAAAATATATAAATAGACCCGAGGGGGGCACCTTTGGAGGGCAGAGTCTCTTAATTTCCTATTCCTCAGGCTTTTCTTCTAGAGTGTTCTCCAGGGTGCCCAAGCTCAGCATTGTCTTGGGAGGGGAAACACTTTAAGATCTTCCGGGTGTGTGGTGAGACCTCCTCGTTGAGGCCTCGGTTCTGTTCCTGGGTTTCTAAGTCTTTGGTCCGGTGCGCTAGCTCGAGAGAAGTAAGTGTGAGGCCACACCCCCTTTTTGGGACTCGAACTCTATAAGAGACTGATTTCCGGTTTCAACACTACTGCTAAAAATAGGTGTTAGGACTTTAACCATACATGCAGGTGACAACTTAGAATGCTGTAGAAGGAACAAACACAAAATACATGCGTTGTTTTGATCATTGAATTCATCTTAGTTGATGTCGTTTTGTTCAACTCAAAGATATGTGACATCAACACAACGATACTGTTTGACTAATTGTCAAATCATATTTACTACATCAACTTATCTCAACCCTTGGATTTGAGATTAATTCCTATCAAGGTACGTGCCTTCTCCCAATCCAAAATTATATATATATATATATACTATTCTAAAAAGATATATGGTGGTCTGTCAATAACGTGAGTTCGAAAATAGGAGAAAAATAGGAGGTCGTCGGATTTGACTGTCTTAATCCACAACCATAAGATCTGGAGCTGCAAATAACATAAAAGGTTTGCAAATAAAAAAATACCCAAAAAAATCAATTTTTTCTCTCTCTTAAATCTCGATTCCCATTCTCCCCCACCCGCACCCCCGTGCTCATCTCTACCGCCGGCGGCGGAGTCGCCGGCGGCCTGACCGGTGCCCACCGGCGGGTTCGCCGGACCCCAGCGAATCCGTCGGTTGTTGTCCGGCGGCGAGTGGGCAGGGCCACCGCCGGCGGCGGCCCTGCCCGTGAGCTTTTGGGCAGGGCCCCCGCCGGCGGCGGCCCTGCCCACTCGCCGCCGGACAACCACCGACGGATTCGCTGGGGTCCGGCGAACCCGCCGGTGGGCACCGGTCAGGCCGCCGGCGGCTCCGCCGCCGGCGGTGGAGATGAGCAGCAGGGTGCGGGTGGGGAAGATGAGCACGGGGGTACAGACATATTTTACAATATAATTTAATATATTATATTATATATAATATATTATATTATATATAATATGGAGATGAGCATGGGTGCGGGTGGGGAAGATGAGCACGTGGGTACAGTCCTCTTTTACAATATAATTTAATATATTATATTATATATAATATATTAATTTTTATTACTTTAAAACATTAATAATTTAAAATATTAATCAAAAAAATAATACTTTAAATTTAAAATAATACAACATTACATGATTAAAAAATGTCGGGGCGGGCAAAGCCTGCCCAAAGCGGGCTGGATTCTGTTGCACGGGGCCGTACGGGGGGCCTGCTGGGGGCGGGCGAAGCCCGCCGTCGCTGGCCGGGCGGAGCCCACCATCGCTGGCCGAGTACTGTGGCACGTGGCCATCGGGTCGGAGGTCCGTGCCTGTCACTCGTGTGTGTGTGTGTGTGTGTGTGTATATATATATATTATATACCAAAGATTTTAAACTTAAAACCAAAAACAGCTTTTACCCTAAAACCCATCGTGAATGATACAGTTCACCTTTTTATGGCACCAAACTGTGAAAACTTTCTATTTGAAAGCAGTGAGGAGGTTAGGAGTGGATTTTAAGGTGCCCCAAAAGATATTTAGAAGGTAATAAGACTACTAGATGTCGTCCAGCTAAAATTTGTACTGTTAGAGTCATTAGTGATTCTGAAAAAAGAAGTGCTGGAATCCTACTCAAATGTCAGGATTACATACGGCCATCAGGAGTAAGATCAGTGGAATTAAAGTGAAGGTTAGCCCAGAAAAGCTAGCCAAGACACTGCAATTGCCTCCATTTATTTTTGGAGAGGAAAATGAGGAAGTTACAAGGGAAGACCTCATTGATGTCCTAGAATGGTGTGGCTATTATAAGAAGACCTATGGGTCCCTGTAGAGAAAGCAATTCAATCTGCAGGGAAAGGTCTTAACTGGCATTATTGGAAAAGCCCTCTTATGCAAGGTAGGGTCACATGATAGAATCTTTAAGTACATATTTGAGCTGATAGTCAGAGCAATCCCCATCAAAAACACCAATTAGACGCAAGTGATAATCCAGAAGATTCAGGAAAACATCCGAATACCAAACCTTGGCAGAATTCTATCCTTATACTTACTGAATGTTATGCAATCGGACCGAGTATCGCGGTAGCGCAACGGAATTGAATCGAGCAAAATCAATCGCGCAAAATAAAAACAGAACGAGATTCCAAGCACACAGACGACAACAGAAATTTACGTGGTTCGGAGAGGAGCTCCTACATCCACGGGGAGAGCGCGCCGACAAATATTCCACTATAATATGAGGAGTTACAGGAGTTGTTACAATGATAGACAAAAGTAACAAAATAATTAACTTTAATCCTCTTCACTGTTCACCCGCCTGTGAACCTTGGAGCCGCCGCCGCCGCAATAATATGAACGAACCTGCCACCGCCGGAGTGTCGCTCGACCTGAGCAACCAAATGCACGCACAGAACCTTGGCCGGAACTACCTCCAGACCGTCGCTGCTCCGCCTCTGCGTGCTTGCTGCCACCGCCGTCGCTCCTCCCCTATTCCTCTCTCGCTTTGCTCTCGGACGGTGGTGAAGGAGGGAATTCGGATGGATTCTTCTTAAACCATGGGATTGAGCCTCTTATATAGGCTGAAGATTCCCCTCTTAATATGGAAGGAGGAGCCATTAGAGGGGGAGTCATCCATCATGTCATGCCGAATATGGGAAAGAGCTAGTCGGCCATAAATGACTCTTGCCAAAACTTGAAGAAATGGGATCCTCAAAGATAATGAGTTTCCAAATTAACGATTAGCCTAGATTAGGAATAACCCCTCCCACGGATTGGTGACATGGCGCGATCATTACGGTCCAGACGAAAATGAGGTGTCACAATCTAACAATCTCCACCTTGACGCCTCACGCGACAGACTCCACCTGCAACTGAATCCTCCCTTCGGCGAACTACCCCCTCTCCCTGGGGTCACCCAAATTAACATGCACCAATATGAGCCAAGTCAAGGCAGTGCTTGAACTTGACTCCCGTCACTGGTTTGGTCAGCATGTCCGCAATGTTATCCTCCGTGGGCACCTTCAGTAACTGAATGTCTCCGCCAGCAACGAACTCCCTCAACTTGTGGTAGCGCACATCAATGTGTTTTGTCCTGGCATGATAGACAGGGTCTTTGGCCAGACAAATCGCACTCTGACTGTCACAGTGCAGCTTCACCGCTTCCTGAGAAATCCTGAGTTCTTTGGCGAGACCTTTGAGCCAGATAGCTTCCTTCGCAGTTTCCACTGCAGCAATGTACTCAGCCTCTGTCGTAGATAAAGCCACAATGTCCTGCAGAGTGGCTTTCCAACTGATGGGGCCCTCACCACAAAGGAAGATGTACCCGGAGGTAGATCTTCTTCGGTCGAGGTCGCCCGCATAGTCGGAATAAACGTAGCCCTCTAGAACTCTAGAAACTCCGCTCTTCTTAAACAACAAACCGACGTTTTTCGTTCCGTTCAGATATCTTAGAATCCACTTGACTGCTTCCTAGTGTTGTCGTCCCGGATTTCCCATATATCTGCTGACTACGCTCACAGCCTGAGCGATATCTGGTCTCGTACAGATCATGACGTACATCAAGCATCCTACCGCACTAGCGTACGACACCCTGAGCATCTTTTGTCGTTCTCCCTCTGTGTTTGGACACTACTGTGACGATAATCTAAACTGTTGCCCGAGAGGGGTTGAAACGGGCTTAGATTCAGCCATATTGAACTTCTCCAGAACCTTCTGAGTGTACCCTGTCTGAGAAAGCCAAAGCATGCCCCGCTTCCTATCTTGCTTGATTTCCATGCCAAAGATCTTCTGTGCTTAACCCAGATCCTTCATTTCAAACTCAGCTTGTAGTTTCTGCTTCAAAGACTGGATCTCATGAGCTGACTTGCACGCAATCAGCATGTCGTCGACGTATAGCATTAGAATCAGAACGTCGTCGTTTGCCAGAAACTTGTAGTAGGCGCAGCTGTCGTACTGGATTTTGCTGAATCCTTGTGAAACCATGAACGTATCAAATCTCGTGTTCCACATTCTTGGAGCCTACTTCAGACCGTAGAGGGACCTTCTTAGTTTACACACCTTCTTCTCGTCACCGGGTTGTACAAACCCTTCAGGCTGCAAGATGTAGATCTCCTCTTTCAAGTTGCCGTGAAGAAACGCCGTTTTCACGTCCATCTGCTCTAGCTCCATGTCATTCATTGCCACCATCGCAAGAAGCACCCGTATGGAGCAGTGTTTTACCACGGGTGAGAATATTTCATCAAAATCGACACCCTTCTTCTACGCGAACCCCTTGGCAACGAATCTGGCCTTGTATCTCCACTGGTCTTTGCCGGATGTAGACTCCTTCTTCCTGAATATCCATTTGGAACTGATTGCCTTCGTCCCTTTGGGCAGACGAACCAAGTCCCAAGTCTGGTTTTTACGAAGGGACTCCATCTCTTCTTCCATAGCTGCTTTCCAATGAGAACTCTCTCTACTCTCTACAGCTTCTTTATAGGATCTAGGATCTGTGGAGATCACCTGGAAAGCGTATGCTACCGTGTCTTGTAGCCTGAGAGGCAGTCTGACCTCTCTCCTTGCCCTTTCTCTGGCAATAGAGTACGGATCTGCTTCCGTAGGTTGCACAGCATCAGCATTTTCTGGGTCATAGGAATCACTGTGGTTGTCAGCTTGGTCGCTCCCTTCTAGTTCCACCTCTAGGGGTGTGACTGGAGTCTCCTCCACCTTTTTAGACTGAGCCTCAGATTTCTTGAGCATAGAGGCCTCATCGAAGATCACATCGTGCCTGACCTCCACCTTCTTTGTGTTTGGGTTCCACAGTTTGAACCCCTTCGTGCGGGTCTTTCGTCCCAGATAGATGCACCGTTTAGACTTAGCATCCAGCTTCGTCTTCTCAGAGTCCTGTACAAGGGTGTACACAGGACAACCAAAGATGTGGATGTCAGAATAGTCAACCGGCCTGCCTAACCAAACTTCCTGTGGTGATTTCAGATTCAGTGACATCGATGGGGATCGATTCACTAGATAGCATGCTGTATTAATGGCCTCGGCCTAGAAGGACCTTGGTAGGTCTGCAAATAACCGCATGCACCGAGCTCTTTCTAGCAACGTTCGGTTCATCCTTTTTGCCACGCCGTTCTGCTGCGGTGTACCAGGAATAGTAAGGTGTCGAGTGATGCCCTTCTGATTGCAGTATTCCTGGAACTCCGCTGAGGTGTACTCGCCACCGTTATCAGATCTCAGATATTTGACTCTTTTCCCGGTCTGCTTTTCCACTGTCGTCTTACAGACTTTGAATTTCTCGAATACTTCGGACTTGTGCTTGAGAAAGTAGATCCAGACTTTTCTCGAAAAATCGTCGATGAAAGTCACGAAGTATCTGACCCCGCCAAGAGACGGCTCTGGGGCAGGCCCCCAAACATCTGAGTGTATATATTCCAGTGCCTGCTTGCTCCGCTGCGTAGATGTCACGAACTTCACTCTGTGCTGCTTCCCGAGAACGCAGGTCTCGCAGAAGTCTAACTTGCATGTCTTGACTCCTTTCAGTAGGCCCTTCTTGTGAAGCTCCAGCAGTCTTCTCTCGCTCATGTGGCCAAGTCTGGCATGCCACAGCAGAGAGGAATCCTCATCTGTCATCTCAGAAACCGCCGCATCGCCGGCGATGGTAGTGCCGATCAGCTTGTAGAGAGTACCAGAGCGCTCTCCTTTCATGAACACCAGAGCGCCTTTCTTGACCTTCAGATATCTTCCCTCGCTGGTGTATGAGCACCCAGCCGCCTCTAGAGTGCCTAGGGAAATTAGACTCTTCCTCAGATCAGGCACGTATCTTACATCAGTAAGGGTCCTAATTGTTCCGTCGAACATCTTAATTCTGATACTGCCGATCCCGAGCGTCTTGCACTCCGAGTCGTTTCCCATCAGAACGCGACCACCGTCACATTGCCTGAAGCTAGTGAACCATTCTATGTTCGGGCACATGTGATACGAGCATCCCGTATCCATGATCCACGTGTCGGTGGTATCCAGGGTGGAGTGTACATGGAGTACGTCAGCATCGCTCTCGGGGTCAGACGCCACAGCCGCCTGCTGTTGTTCCTGATTCTTTTCTTTCGCCTTTTTCTTCGGACAGGTGTTTTTCCAGTGCCCTTCTTCCTTGCAGTAGTGACACTAGTTCTTCTTGTCCCGAGACTTAGACCTAGCCCGATTGAATTTCTTCCCTCTGTCTCTCGATCTCCCTCTGACCGGTTCTTTGTTCTTCACGAACAAACCTTCGCTGGTGCTGGGGCCAGGTTTGCTCCGCGTTTCGTTTGATAGCAGCGTCGTCATCACCTCCTTCATTTTAAGCGTATCCTTTCCGTAGAGGATCGTGGTGACCAGATGGTCATAGGACTTCGGTAGAGAAGACAGTAGTAGAAGCGCCTGGTCTTCCTCTTCGACTTTCACGTCCATGCTCCGCAGCTGGGAGATCAACTTGTTGAACGCATTCATGTGTTCTAGCAGCTTGTTGCTCTCGGACATTCTTAAGCTGTATAACTGTCTCTTCACATAGAGCTTATTTGTGAGAGATTTCGACATATACAGCTCCTCCAATTTCTTCCATAGGTCTACGGTGGTGTCAGCGTCGACCACGTTGTACATGATCTCGTCGGTGAGACTCATCTGGATTGTGCTGATGACCTTCAGATCCAGTTCCTCCCATTCCTCGTCTTTCTTCACGCCGGACTTCTCCTTGCCGAGTAGCGCCTTGTGGAGTCCTTGCTGAACGAGAACCGCCTTGATCCGCTTCTGCCATAAGCCGAAATCGATCTTGCCGTCGTACTTGGAAATCTCAAATTTTGCCGCTATTGAATTGCTCGCAGTGCTACTGAGTGATCATAAAAATGTTCTCGGATCAGATCTTTAGAAGGTAGGGAGTGGACCTTGTCGTCACCTACCGTTGACCCAGATCAAGAACCAGAACGCACAGACGATCACCTCCGCGGAACCTGGCTCTGATACCAATTGTTATGCAATCGGATCGAGTACCGCGGTAGCGCAACGGAATTGAATCGAGCAAAATCAATCGCGCAAAATAAAAACAGAACGAGATTCCAAGCACACAGACGACAATAGGAATTTACGTGGTTCGGAGAGGAGCTCCTACATCCACGGGGAGAGCGCGCCGACAAATATTCCACTATAATATGAGGAGTTACAGGAGTTGTTATAATGATAGCAGTAGACAAAAGTAACAAAATAATTAACTTTAATCCTCTTCACTGTTCACCCGCCTGTGAACCTTGGAGCCGCCGCCGCCGCAATAATAGGAACGAACCTGCCGCCGCCGGAGTGTCGCTCGACCTGAGCAACCAAATGCACGTACAGAACCTTGGCCGGAACTACCTCCAGACCGCCGCTGCTCCGCCTCTGCGTGCTTGCTGCCACCGCCGCCGCTCCTCCCCTGTTCCTCTCTCGCTTTGCTCTCGGACGGTGGTGAAGGAGGGAATTCGGATGGATTCTTCTTAAACCATGGGATTGAGCCTCTTATATAGGCTGAAAATTCCCCTCTTAATAAGAAAGGAGGAGCCATTAGAGGGGGGCCATCCATCATGTCATGCCGAATATGGGAAAGAGCCAGCCGACCATAAATGGCTCTTGCCAAAACTTGAAGAAATGGGATCCTCAAAGATAATGAGTTTCCAAATTAACGATTAGCCTAAATTAGGAATAACCCCTCCCACGGATTGGTGACATGGTGCGATCATAACGGTCCAGACGAAAATGAGGTGTCACAATCTAACAACTGAAGGCCTATTCAGATCATTTCGAGAAAAAGAAACTCTACTAGAAAAAATAAGTTTTAGCTACACTTTTTTTGCCATGCTCAACAAAATGTGACTAATACACTGTTATTAGCCACAATTGTAATAATTGTGGCTAATAATTATGTTTTAACCAGGGTTGCCAAAAGCGTGGCAACACTAATGTATTAGTGATGAAAAACTATAATTGTGACAAAACACAAAAGAATAGAATATTTGCTTTTATTTATTTATTTTGTGCCAAATAAAACCCTTATAACAAGGCATTTTTAATTTCCTGCTTGCATTTACATTTCCCGCTCCCTTTCTCCATCTCTTCCCTTTCCATTCCTGATCCCAAAAACCTTTCTCATTCTCCTCTTCGCCACAGTCATGGATGCGCCCTAAACCTAAATCCCTCTCCTACTAAGACTCTGTTTGGGAGGACTTATTTTTACTGATCAAGTGATTACGATCGCATGAACCGGATCTTAATTATGATTCGACTCATTCGGTCCTAGCTGCTTGACATGTGACAATAAGTCCCCCAAAAGAGCCTAAATCCTGCACGCAAGAATATTGAAGCTTTTCACTAATGCCGCCTCTAATGCTAGAGCATCGGAGCCCCACTCTTGCTGCCGACGCCTTCTCCAAGCAGCATCGAAGCCCGTCTCAAGGATGGCGGAGAGCTAACGCACCATGCTAGGGTTCTTCTTCCCGTCATCGTTCTCGATCTCCCCTGGAATTGATTCAAGACGGGTATATATTCCTTCAACTTCTTCTTTCCCCGCTGCTCTTTCTCCCTTCACACGAAATCCCATTAGGGCGCCGTCAAATTCACCGGACTGAGTCCAGAAAAATTCCAGGAGGGCTTCTCTTCGGAACGACGGCTTCAGGGTACCAAGTGTAAGGCATGGAGAACAAGGATGCCCGTGGTCCGAGCATCTGATGTGTCTTCGTCCGGTCACACATCCATTTGATGAATCTGAAAGCTAGGGCATCGACTATGGGTCGGTCCGTCGACAAACTCCAGCCACGTTTTACTTTTTACTATCATCCATGTACTACAATGGGTATTATGTCATATTTTCGAGTTATAACTGTGATGCAAGATAATCAAGATGCTTGATTTTTCGATTTTGTCACACTATTTCATATGTGATTAGGATTTTTGGAGTTTAGGATTTTCTTCACTTTCATTGTTTTTCAATTCATTTGCATTCTTGATGGTTGAAGGTTGTGCTCAACAAGTGAACTCAGGAACTTTCTTCAGAGATGATTTGGTGTTTGCCACCGCCGTGTCAAACGGATCTTTAGTTGACATTTAGCTTTATAATCTATTGTCTCCTTTTTGTTAAGGCCCCGTTTGCAGTTTTTTTTTTACGGTTTTCGTTTTGCTTCAAAATGAAAAAATCGAGTGTTTTCGTTTTGGGGCAAAACAAAAAATTATGTTCGTTTGCAACATGATTTTCAACTCCGTTTTGAGGCAAAACGAAAACTTTTGTTCGTTTGCACCATGATTTTCATTTTGAGCCGGGAATTTCATATTTACCTAATTTGTGCATCTTTCCAATTCTAAACTTGTTAATTTCTCTTGCAGGATTCATGAAGAATGAAAAGAGCGATGGAAAATAGCATGATTCATAACATTGGCCAAGCCATTTTTTCTTCAAACATGATGATTCATGACATTGGGGAAGCACATCATAAGGCATGAAGAGGAGACACAAAGAGCACTGAAAAGAGCACTGAAAAGAGATAGTTCGGGTAGGGTTAACTGGGGAAGAAACAGCGCCAGGAAGGTTTGTGATTGAAAAAGGGAATAGAGAAATAGACGCCAATGCCGGGTCCAGAAGACGCTGGCGGAAGACACCGATGCCGGGTCCAGAAGCAGTGCCGGAAGCTTACCGGCGGCGAAACGCGACTGAAAATCTCAGAGCGTGGTTCGCGACTGAAGCTTACTGGCGGCGAAACGCGACTGAAGCTTACCGGCGGCGAAGCTTACCGGAAGCAGTTGCCGGTAGAATCTCAGAGCGTGGTTCGCCGAAAGGTTTGCCGCCGTCGGAAGACGCCAATGCCGGGTCCAGAAGCAGCGCCAGAAGCTTTCGCGTGATCAGTCAGGACGGAAGAGAAATTCCTTTTCAAAATCTTCAGAAATTGTAGCCCGATGGGTCTGTTTTGAGGAGGGGGGGTTTAACGAAGGAGTGAAAACGCCGTGGTTTTGGGTCAAAACCAAAACAGAGGCAAACGAACACCTGTATTGAGACCGCAAAAACTCAAAACGAAAACCAACCCTGAAAATGGTGCAAACGTACGGGGCCTAAGTTTTTTTTTCCTTCTCCTGTAGTAATTTGAGAGATCTTTGTCTTCAAGGGGAACTTACATCAGAAGTTGCAAGGCTTATTCACTTGAAGTCACTGTAAGCACCCACCACATTCTCTTTTAATTCCAAATTATTCATATTTTTACCAAAGTTATTCAATTTATGTTTAACCATTATATTGATAGAAATACACGGTTTATGAGCACATTTTTGAATATAATGTTAGAGTTTTCAATTCAATCTCATTAATATCTGGTAGAGGTTTTTGGTTAAATAACAAAGTGCTTCCTTATGTGAACCTCATACCGTTGGTAGAGAATTCAATACTCCATCCAGGAACACAATGCAAATATTTTCACTAGTTATTAGATTCATCACCATGAATTATTTATGCTTATACATTAACGATACTGCATGATGCAAGTTGGGAAATGTGTGAAAAGAATGAGAACATGAATATTAGGGTTGAAATGTACAAAAAAAAGTGGGAAAAGGCTTTTTGGACCATGATGCCAAAAATGGTTTGAAAATATTTTGAAAGCTTTTTGACGATTTATTGCCAACGTTTATTTCCTTTTATGTGTATATATATTTTTGGCTTTTAAGTTTATGATTCTGAGCAAATGCTTGTATATGGTGTTTATGATGTTTGATATCTGAGCAAATGATTGATATTTTTAGCATTTGAGGGCCTCCAAAATGCTTTACTTAATATTTGATTCAACTAACATTCCTCACATATTTTAGCATTTGAGAGCCTCCAAAATGCTTTAATGAAGTTTAGCATTGACATGTTTCTTTTAGGTGCACAATGGCAATAAAGTTGTTCGAGAGAAATCTTATATTAGTTACCTATAAGTTTGGTGCACCATCCTTCAATTATAAATATGAAAAATGCGATAAATCTGATTAATAATGTTAAATTGTTAGATATATAAACCATGATGGCTCTCAGTCTCTTGGTACTTGTAAGTTCTTGTGAAACATCAAATAAATTTTATTTTGGAGATTTTCTTTTTGTTAAAACACTAGTTGCGATGGGTTAGTAATCTTCCATATAATTTATAGAAAACGTGGATATAACTTTTAGATCAAGAACATGGATATAACTTTTTTGTATATCTTTTCCAAGTGTAGGTATCTTATCTGTTTTCTTGATTAGGCAAGAACATTTAGATGGTCTCTGAAAAATTAGTACTTTAAGAGCTGACTTGACCTTTATCATATACTATTCTTCCTCATTACTCATTATTTTTAAGTTGTAAATTGGTGTAGCCTTGTGCGCTCAATGCAGATTCAAGGCTCCCCGCTCACATTGAATTTTGTTTTATGTGGGTAAGAAGTTGGTGATATTACAAGCTTGGTCTCTTTGGTGGGACCTTCAAGAAGTTCATGGTATTCAAGCTTTGTCTCTTCGGTAAGTGCATTTTCTTGTTATTTATTTTACAGATCACAAGTATGAAAATAAATTTTATTATTGATGAGATGTTATGGCACGACATTGGAAGCCCATAACCTGAGCTTGCATTTGATCCAACTTGTTTAGGGTAACCAAAACATATGCCTAACACTTTGTGTACTTCCGATATGACCACATGTCAAGTTTCTATCATAAGCAATATGGCTTATTATGTTTTCAGTATTTGTTGTTGATAATACTCTATCTGTAAATTTCACATCATTGATACCTTTTAACTTGTTTTAAGATAACTATATTTATAGATTGACATGGATATTCATTTTTGTAGATAATACAAAGCTTGGTAATTCAAATCGATAGTTCATTAGAGCATAGGACTTGTGGTAATATGCATTACAAATTTTTGTTTTTAGCATTTTGTGGCGGTATTCCACATTCTAAACATAGAGCCAAGTTGATTACTATTTAATGCATGTAAAACTTTTCAATTAATGACTCCAATTTCAGAAAATAATGTGTTTTTTTGTTATAAAACTTCAGATATCAAGAGGGACATTATTGATTTTTCTCTCATTCGTCATGTCTTTTACTAAATGGATTTTGAAATCTATTCATGCTCAACCTATTTTCTTTTTTGTTTAGCTGAATTTAGACCGAGTCGAACGCAAGCATCTTTCATACCATATTTTGTATAACTGCAATGCTCTCCACGCCCGATGTTGAAAAAAGTTTCAAATAGCAAACTAAATGTTGAGTTTTTTAAGCTTCTTTGTTTTGCATTATAAGAATTGTTTTCTTAAAGCTATATCTAAGTAAAGTATAGTTGGTAAAGTAATACCTATATAACTGGGGGTGTGGTCTTTGGTTATTTTATAAGCTTTGTATCTTCTTTGATTTAAAATTTTTGATTATTGGATAACAAAATTTGTTTTATTAATTTTTGAATTTTTTGTAGATTCAAGAATTGGTTGAAGTTATAGTATTACACTATTACCCATGACTCACAAGGATAGGTTTCATAAATTAGGTGTCCGGCCACCTAAAGGTGTCCTGCTCTATGGGCCTCCCGGAATAGGAAAAACTTTGATAGCTTGTGCTTGCGCTGCACAAACAATGCAACTTTTTTGAAGCTAGCATGCCCACAACTTGTCCAGGTTGGTTTGTGTTAGGAAGGAGATAGAGATCTAGAGGGAAATGGAGATCTAGAGGAAGAAGAGATAGAAATTAGGGTTTGAAGGAGAGAGGAGAAGAATACTTTGTGCTTGCATCCTGAACAAAGAGAACCACCCGGGGAATATTTATACTCGGGGCCAAGAGGGGGTCGGCCGGCCCCCCCACACATGGGGCTGAATCGGGTGGATCATCCCCAAACTGTCGGCCTTAGTGAGAGGGGGCTGAACTAGATGGTTCATCCCCGTTGTCGCTTGTCTCCTCTTTCCGCCTGCGCGCATATTGACGCCCAAATAGCCGGACGCCATCCGTGGGCGTAACATTCACTTCCCCATCAAGAACTAGCTTGTCCCCAAGGTGGTAGTCCGGATAGAGCTCCCGAAACTCCATCAAATCCACCCTAGTATTGTGAGCTGCAGTTAGATGCTTCCATTTGACAAGTACCTCAGGACGATACTCTGCGCCACGGTGTTTCCACTTGATCATCAGGATGTCCTCTGGGAGTGGCCGTAGTTCGCCTGCGACCGTTGCCTCGGGTAGGAAAGGACTCGCCTGAACTGTGTTGCCAATCTTCCGCTTCAATAAGGACACATGAAATGTTGGGTGTATCCGCGATCCTTCCGACAATTCCAAGGTGTAAGCGACAGGGCCCACGCGACGGAGGATACGAAAGGGACCATAATAACGCGGTGCCAACTTCTAGTTTGTTTGGCGGGCTACGGACAACTGCCTGTAGGAACGGAGCTTGAGAAACACTTCATCGCCAACTGCGAATTCCCGGTCCTTGCGATGTTTATCCTCTTGAGTCTTCATGCGGTCTTGTGCTGTCCGGAGAATCTCCCCCAAAGTGGCGAGGGTGCGGTCTCGATCGCGAAGTGCCCGGTCAACTGCTGGCAATGCTGTACTGCCTGGTTCATAACTGTTTAACGAGGGCGGAGGGCGACCGTACACGACTTCGAAAGGGGTCAACTTGCTAGCTGAATGGTAAGAGGTGTTATAACAGTATTCGGCCCAATGCAGCCAAACTGTCCAAGTCCGTGACTCGTCCATCACAAAACAACGAAGGTATGTGTCGAGGACGCGAATGAGAACTTCTGTTTGGCCATCTGTCTGGGGATGATGGGTTGTGCTGAAACGTAAGCAGGTCCCCTATAAACGAAAGAGCTCCTTCCAAAAAGTCCCAACAAACGTCGGGTCTCGGTCAGAAATGATGGCACGCGGAATGCCATGAAGGCGGACGATTTCTTGTGCGAAGAGATCGATGAATGACTCGCCGGTGTACGGATGAATCAGAGCCAAGAAATGTCCATATTTGGGCAACTTGTCCACCACTACCAGGATAACGGACTTGCCCTGAGATTTAAGCAGACCATCGATGAAGTCCATGGACGCGGTATCCCAGATGTGGTGCGGAATCTCCAATGGTGTGTGTAGGCCGGCGGGGGAAGTAGTCTCTTATTTTTGTCGCTAACATATGTCACAGTGTTGCAAGAACCTGCGTGGACGTCATGGCCCCCTTGAGGGATTGAAAGGCAGCCTCGACCTCGTCCTGCGAAACGAAAGCATCCTTCTACAGCAACTGAGTAAGGGGCCTGGCGATCTTGCCATAGTCCTTCACGAATCTTTTGTAGTAGCCGGTGAGGCCCAGAAAGCCCCGCAGTGCTTGCAAAGTCTGGGGCCGCGACCACGACATCATGCTCTCGATCTTCTTGGGGGCCGTCTTGACGCCATCCGCTGAGACCAAATGACCCAAGTACTCGACCTCCTCCTGTCCAAAAGAACACTTAGACTGCTTGGCATAAAGTTGGTGTTGGCAGAGGATGGAGAAGACCCGCTCCACATGAGTGAGGTGCTCTTCCCAACTAGTGCTGTAGATGAGGATGTCATCAAAGAATATTAGCACTGAATGACAGAGAAGAGGTCAAAATATCTCGTTCATGACTGCTTGAAATGTGGAGGGGGCGTTGGTCAGCCCAAAAGGCATCACGAGGAACTTGTAATGCCCGTCATGTGTGCAGAATACAGTCTTGTTTATGTCGTCCTCATGCATGCGAATCTGGTGGTAACCCGACCTGAGGCCGAGTTTGGTAAAAAGAGAGGCGCCGTGCAGTTCATCTAATAGTTCTTCGATCGGCGGTATGGGAAACTTGTCCTTGATGGTCGAGCTATTCAGGCCACGGTACGCCATGATCCATCATGATGATGGGAGAGGAGAAAGAGCTAGTACTTGGATGGATGAGTTCGGCGGTGAGCATTTCCCGGACGCTGCGCTCAATCTCGGTCTTCTGGATGCAAGGATAGTTGTACGGCCGAATATTAGTGGGCTCTGCCCCGATATTGAGCTGGATCTGATGATCTCGAAACCTCGGAGGTGGGAGGGTCCGAGGTGTCTGGAATATGTAAGCATACTGAGTCAGTAGTGCCCGTATTTGCTCGGGCACGACTAGGGGTGCTCTGGAAGTCGCCGTAATCTCCATAATCATAGCCATCGTACTGCCCTGCTCCCCCAGACGTTCCAGGCTGCGAGATGAGATCTCCTTTAACGGAGACGTTTTGAGACCGCCCAGACAATATTGCCTTCCCTGCTGGAGGAACTCCATAGTCATCTGGTCCCAGTCGAAGGTCACCATGCGCAGCTGTTGCAGCCACTGTACCCCGAGCACCATATCCGACCCTCTGATGGGTAGGAGGTAGACGTCCGTGCGCCCTGCGTACCCCTGTATCCGTAACTCCACCCCCTTCATAACCCCTTCACAATGAAGTTTGCTCCCGTCGGCCACCATAACATGAATAGCAGCTACCCGATCGATCTCGTACCCCACCTTTTGCTCCACATCCGGATGAATGAAGTTATGAGTACTCCCGCTATCCACAAGATTAGTCACTCGCTCCTGGCTGACTTTCCCTACCATCCGCATCGTGAGAGGAGCGTTGCATCCCTCCATCGCCTGCAAGGATACGCCGAACTCCGTCAAGTCCAAGTTCCCGTCCCACTCGGACTCGGCAAGGCACCCCTCCCCTGTATCCGCATGGAGCATAAATACTTGTATCTTCTGGCATTTGTGTCCCGGTGTGAACTTGTCATCGCAGTTGAAGCATAAGTCCTTCTCTTTTCTGGCCTGCAGTTCGGCCCATGAGAGTCGAGTCACTGTCGGTTTGCCACCCGTTGAAGTTTCACTTCTTACGCCTGCTGGGGCAGTTGTCGGCCTTGCGGTGATACGGGTACGTTGCTTGTTGAAGCGTTCCTCCTGAATGCGAGATAAGGTGATGACATGATTTAGGTTGCGGGGTATGTGTGCTTGCACCTCATCGCGAAGGTGCTCCTTGAGCCCCGAGACAAAATAGCTAAGCAACGTTGTTTCTTCCCAATGCACCCTGCTCGCCAATTTTTCAAATTCCGTGCGATACTCCATCACCGTCCCTTTCAGCTGCAACTTCTGGAGAAGAGCCTCGAAGTCCTCGTACTCCAGGGGTGCGAACCGGGCTGTAAAGCCCTCCACAAATTCTGCCCACAGCACATAGTCCCGGACTCGCAAAAACCACTGCGTCCACTGAAAGGTGTTGTCTTTCAGGTGAAACGACGCGAGTTGCACCCATTGTCCTTCGAGTACATCTCTATAACTGAAGAAAAGCTCCGCTTTCTGCACCCACTCCAACGCATCCCCCCCGCTAAATTTAGGGATGTTCATGCGGTTAATTTTGGAGGAATGTATGCCCGCAGAGCGGCTTGTCCATGCCATCCTTGCTCGTGCCCATAGCCCGCTGGTCTCCTTTGCTCTCTCGGTTCGGGATAATCGTCTGGATACCCATGTCGATGCATTCCCCCCAACGGAGGATGTAGGCCGCTCACGGAACGCCCGCCCCGAAGCCTCCTTGCGGCCCAAAACACCGCGGATGTGGGAGAAGCCCTCCCGTTCCGCCTGGAGGAAACCTGGCCTGCCCTGGAGGTCGCCCGACCCCTCTCGATTCCTCCCCGCCACGCCGCCATGGGGCGCGGCCCGCGAAGGGGTCCCCGGTTCCGCCCTGGGACGTTCCCGCGCCGATCGGGTTCGGGTGGAACCAGTCGCCGGCCGCGCCCTGCCAGCCGCGGCCCTGCCCCGCCGCGGTCGCGGCTTCCGCTCTCGTCGGAACCGTCGTGTGGGATCCCGCCGTCTCCGGTCCCGATTGCGGGGATCCGACGGCTTCTTCGCTCGTCGTTGCTTTCCCCCTTCAGAGTTTGCGCTAACAATGCCTTGATTTCATCCATCCGAGTGTCGAGCCGTTCTTCCAATCGTTGCGTAGACGCCCTCATATTTTCCTCGATGGAGGCCACCGAGTCCGTCAATCCAACGTAGTTTTCTTCTAGGGTTTCCAATCGATTGATTTCCTCTTGCGTGCGTGTGGTGACCATGGCGGAGAAGCGAGCCTCTGATACCAAATGTTAGGAAGGAGATAGAGATCTAGAGGAAGAAGAGAGAAATTAGTGTTTGAAGGAGAGACGAGAAGAATACCTTGTGCTTGCATCCTGAACCAAGAGAACCACCTCGGGAATATTGATACCCGGGGCCAAGAGGGGGCCGGCCGGCCCCTCCACACATGGGGCTGAACCGGGTGGTTCAGCGGTTTAGTTCAGCCCCAAACCGTCGGCCATAGTGAGAGGGGGCTGAACCGGGTGGTTCAGCCCCGTTGTCGCTTGTCTCCTCTTTTCGCCTGCGCGCATATTGACGCTCCAATAGCCGGACGCCATCCGGGGGCGTAACAGTTTGTTTGTCATATTGTATGTTATGTGTTGAAATTTGAGCATATGTTTTTAGGATTACGAGTGTGCAACTTCAACCGTGGCATATGATATTGGCAATCACTTTTGCAAAATGGTTGCTGATTACCACTCAGACACTCCTATTGTTCTTAAGTACAGTAGATATCGAGGTATGTTGTTGGCGCCAATCATCCCCTCCTTTTCTGATGAATTTTCTAACCTTCACAGTGGTTGATGAGTGCAAAAGATTTGCTGAGATATATCTAAAATCTAAAGGCAAGGCCGTCCTACATCTTAGCCACATAATGCTAAACAGATAAGATGTTGTGCTATATACAGAAATATAAGGACCAAATTAATGACACATTAGACAACTATAATTAACACTGGGACACATGCACGCACGATCAAACTGTTGGGCTTCTAATTATTAAACAAAACTTGTATGAGAATTCTAGGCCAAACTGGTCCAATTATTGTCCTGCTAGCTCAACCCGATCTAGTTGCCCTCATCCTCACGCAACCCAACAATAGAAGGTGCTCGCAGCTGCCATGACTTGAATTTTTTCTTCTTGCTAATTAGTAGACATTATCTATCTCTGGCAATTGTTGCACTTGCTTATTAAATTGCAAGCCTTTTTTCTTATAATAATTGTTGGAAGAGCTCATCAATTTGTATGTATTGCTTGTGTGTCTAAATACAAAGAGAGAATACAAATATATAGGAGGAAGGAGAGAGAAGAAAATCCTATACAAGGTGTGGGACTAAAAGAGGAGAGAATATAAAACAATAAAAGAGGGTCCAATAATGGGCCCTTTACATGGACTATCTTAACACTCCCCCGCAAGCTGGAGCGTACAAATCGTATGCGCCAAGCTTGGACAAGCATTGGTAGAAGAGTGCCTTGGAGAGAGCCTTCGTGAGGACATCCACAACTTGTTCTGATCCTGGGACATGCTTTAAGTCAAGCTTCTTCATCTGAACCTTTTCCCGAATGAAGTGACAATCGACCTCAATATGCTTCGTTCTTTCGTGAAAGACCGGGTTCTTGGTGATGTGTATGGCGGCTTGACTGTCACACAGGAGAAGAGCCGGTGATGGTAATTTTACACCCAGATCAGAAAGAAGGCTCTCAAGCCATGTCAATTCTGATACAACCGATGTCATTGCCCGGTACTCTGCCTCGGCTGAAGATCGAGCAACGACCACTTGTTTCTTGCTTCGCCAAGTGACAAGATGTCCTCCAAGGTAAGTGCAAAAGCCACTCGTAGATCGCCGGTCATCGAGAGAGCCAGCATAATCAGCATCTGAGTATGCCAGCAGAGTTGGAGCAGAAGAGGAGGTCCTGTAGACAAGTCCCTGACCAGGAGCGGTTTTAAGATACCTGAGAATTCGTTCCACTGCTTGAAGATGAGATTTTCGAGGAGAGTGCATGTATCTGCTGACAAGAACAACAACAAAAGAAATATCCGGCCTGGTAACCGTGAGGTATATCAGTTTTTCAACCAGATGTCGATAATATTCAGGATTCTAGAGAAGCAGATTCGAGTCAGATGCCTGGGAACACAGTTTGTGGTTCACATCCATAGGAGTATCACATGGCTTGCAGCCGGACTGACCCGCATCATGAAGACGGTCAAGACAATATTTCCGTTGAGAGAGAGTGAGCCCATCCGGCCTTCGGGCAATCTCCAGACCCAAAAAATAGCGAAGAGGTCCCGAATCCTTTGTCTGAAAGACTGAGTTTAGATGGACTTTGACTGCCTATATCCCTTGGGAGTCATCTCCAGTAATGATAATATCGTCGACGTATACTAACAGAATAACCGTTCCTGTTGGTTGGTGACGAGTAAAAAGCGAGAAATCGGCCGAGCTCCGGGTAAAGCCAATCTCACGGAGGACCTTGCTGAATTTTTCGAACCATGCCCGTGGAGATTGTTTGAGACCATATAGAGTCTTTTTAAGATGACAGACCAGAGACTCCCCCGTGGTCTCAAACCCGGGTGGTTGTTGCATGTAGACAATTTCCTGGAGATCCCCATTCAAGAAAGCATTCTTGATATCTAGCTGAAAGAGAGGCCATCGGCGATGGACAGCAACAGAGATGAGAACGCGAACACTATTAAGCTTGGCGACCGGAGAGAACGTTTCCTCATAATCTAGCCCTTCTTGTTGAGTGAAACCTCGAGCGACAAGACGGGCCTTTAGACGATCAATTGTCCCATCGGCAGCATGTTTGATGACAAAGACCCACTTACACTCAACTGGTTTCTGACCTGGGGGAAGGGGAACAACAGACCATGTCTGGTTAGACCAGAGAGCAGACATTTCTTCCACCATGGTGGCTCGCCATCCTGGATGTTGAAGCGCCTCCTGCACAGAATTAGGAATAACAACTGAAGAGAGAGAAGTAGCCAAAGTGTGTAAATGAGGAGAGAGGCGATGAAGAGAAATGTAGTTTGCTAGAGGATAAGCAGTGGAAGGCGATACCTGATCACGGGGACGCGGATGATCCATGGTAGAGACCGACGGCAGAGGGGCAACGGAATTGGTAGAGCGACGAGTGTAGACGCGGATTACGGGTGGTTTGGAGGGAACGACAGGCGGTTCACAAGGAACCGACAGTGGTGGTATAGTGGCGGGAATGACCGGGCGGGGAATGGATGGAGGAGGAGGTGTGGGTGGTCGATGGTCGGGTAAGGGAGCAGGAAAGAACGGTTGATCCTCGCGGAAAGTGACATCAGCGGAAACGGAGATCTTGCGTGTAGCGGGAGAATAACACACATACCCCTTTTGGGTGCGGGAATAACCAACAAAGATATGCTTAGCCGCGCGGGGACGCCAGGACCTGAGCCCGAATGCTCTGATGGTGAGGGGGAAGACGGGCCATGATAATGGCAGTACAGGCGGCTTCCTTCTGAGCGCGCTGAGCAGCAGCGTCATTGGTGAATGGTTGATGCTGGATCTATGCTTCAGCAAGAGTCTTCGCACGAGCAACAAATGAGGTCAGATCGGAGGCCCCTCCGACGTCGAGAGCAAAGAGGTCTGTGAGGATATCGTAGAGATGCTGGAGGCTGTCCCGTCCAGAATATAAGGAGTGTAGTTCAGTCCACATATCTTTGGCAGTCTCATGATACATAGCCATTTGATATGGCTCGCCATCTACAGAGTTCAAGATCCAGGTCTGAACTCAGCCATTATTGCAGAGCCAGTCATCGGTGGGAGGGGTGGGAGGAGCCCGAGTTAGGTGATGGAGAAGGCCCTTGGCCTGAAGGACCCGTCTAATCGAATGTACCCAAGGAACAAAGTTCTTCCTGCCTGAAAGAGAGATGGTGGTGATGCGCAGCTCGTCACGGACTTCTGGAGGGTAAACCGGGCGGTTAGTCGGAGAAGCCGGGCGGTCAGCAGGCAGGGTGTCCGCCGAGCCGGAGGAGTTACCGGAAGAGCCCATAAGGGCAGACCGCAGAGGACTCGGCGAGAAGGAAATAAACCCCTTGTGAGAAGACAAGGAGACCACAGCAGTCCGCACGACCAACAAACAACGGATAGGCGACAGTCCGCACGACAAGCCGCAAGATTGACCGAAGACCGCGACCAAAAAAAATGCGGATAGACAGCAGTCCGCACGGTCAAGCCGGACACTAGCGAGTAGTCAGTTCGCGACCAGAGGACGGAAACAAAAGAGAGACCGCGAGGTCAAGGTGAAGCCGGCAGCAGTCAGAGAGCAGAAAAATGGGAGAGAACCGCACGGATACAAATAGTCCGCGAGAAGCCGCAGCGAGAGAGAGAAGCAGTCCGCGCGGAGAGGAAGACCGCAGCGAGAGAGAGAGAGAGGGAAACTGCGCGGATACAAACAGTTCGCACGGGTTGGATAGATAGAATCCGCAGCGGTGTGGACAGACCGCGCGGTAAGCAAAGGGAGGAAGCGCCGGACAAGGGCAGAGTCCGCAGAGGCCGCTGAGACCGCGGCGGACAGGAAACAAGCAAAGGAGGGGTGGGAGCGCGCAGCGGACAGGGGCAGAGTCCGCAGCAGATAGAAAAAAAGAGGTGGACCCCACGAAGTAGAGAGAGGTGGCTATAAGAAGCCTGAAGAGGGTGGAACCACGGAGAGGGAGAGGAGAAGCGGAATGCAGGGAGTCAGACTGCCGAGCTCGCGGATAGGAGACCGGATAGGCGCACAATCCGCAGGAAGAGAATAGGAGGGCGGGTACGGCGGACTGGGCGGTTAAAAACAGTGAAACCGCAAAGGAGAGACCGCTGACTCTGATACCATGTTGGAAGAGCTCATCAACTTGTATGCATTGCTTGTGTGTCTAAATACAAAGAGAGAATACAAATATATAGGAGGAAGGAGAGAGAAGAAAATCCTATACAAGGTGTGGGACTAAAAGAGGAGAGAATATAAAACAATAAAAGAGGGCCCAATAATGGGCCCTTTACATGGGCTATCTTAACAATAATAATTTATTGGAACCTAATTAACTTATTTTTTTAATACATATGATAACATTGAGTGGCCAATATTGATGGCTGACAGATCATTAGAATCAAAACAACATGATGAGGTTATTATCATATTATATAGCCAAACATGGAAGTTGCTTTCTTGGCACTGTTTTCATATTGTAGTCTCCAATTTTGGGCAACGTGTTCTTGTTTATTTTATTTCATACTGCAATATTATTGCAACAGTACCAGCTACTTGCATTTGCCAAAGCCGCGAGCTTCTATATGCAGTTTATTTTGCATGGTCTATGTACTTCTATATCCAGGTTTGAACTTTCTTTAACTAAGGATCCATTTAGCATGGTGGTTTGCATATCTGTGATTTTAGACTGAGAACTTGGGTTCGATGGTGTCATAAGCTTGGGCAGTTGAACTACAATGCAGAACTGCAATGTATAACTGCAATGCAGAACTGCATTGCCGCTCTTCAGTGCAATGCAAACTGCAGTGCAGTTGTGCAATGCACTACTGCGTAGGACTGCAGTTCTAACTGTAGTGCAGGTCATGAATTTGGTACATAATTGAAGCCATATATGATTCAAAATGAAATTCATGAAGAAAAATTGATGTTTTTCATGAATTAAAATAAACTTCCCTTTTGGTAATCTTTCTGGAGAACATATATGATTTTTTGGACGTGGAATTTTTTACTATTACAAATAACATGTTTGCAGAAATGATCTTTTAAAAGAGGCATTTCTTATGTGGTTGCCATAGTTGCCAAGTCTGATGAATATACTAATGACTTGCTTTATCTTAGAGAAGGGTCTTTTCTTCCAAGGCTATCTGTTGGTACTAGCTAGTAATGGTAAGTAAAGGGTGGTTTTGGTCCACTAGATACTCCTGCAATGTTTATGTCAAGCTTGGCTCCTACGGGGCCTGTTAGAGAGCTGAAGATGGTGCTGGTAGTCTTCCTTTCCCATCAGAGCTTTATATGCAGTTTAGGGCCTGTTTGGGAAGACTTTTCAGAAAGGAGGAGTGGTAGCAAAAGGATGGTAGGAAAAGGAGCTTTTGGAAAATGTCTATTAGAAAATGAGAACTGTTTGGGTGAACTTCTTTTGCAGAGCTTTTCAAAAGGAGAAACACTTTATAAACAGTGACAAATCTCCGTTGCGGTAACTTTTTTTATTAAAAATGTGTGTCCGGGAGAAAATGCGCAATTATTTCGTGGGGGCAGGTTTTTTCGCCTGAGAGTGAATTTTTTGTCCGGGAGTGAATTTTTTCGTCGGGGCCCGGTTTTTTCGCCCGGGCGCGAATTTTTCGCTCGGGCGCGAATTTATCGCCCGGGCGCGAATTTATCGCCCGGGCGCGAATTTATCGCCCGGGCGCGAAATTTTCGCCCGGGCGCGAAATTTTCGCCCGGGCCCGAATTTTTCGCCCGGGCGCGATATTTTCGCCCGGGCACGATATTTTCGCCCGGACGCAATTTTTTCGCCCTTGCGCTAATTTTACGTGCCCGCAAATTTTTCGGACGGACGCGAATTTTTCGGACGGGCACAAATTTTTCGACTGGGCGAAAAAATTCGCCCCCGGGCGCGCTCAGGCGACAAAATCGCGCCCAGGCGAAAAAAATGTGTCAGGGCAAAAAAATAGGGCCAAGGCCAAAAATTCGCTCCCCGTGAAAAAATTGCGCTCAAGCGAAAAAATTGCGCCCGAGCGAAAAAACCGCTCTCCGGCGAAAAAAACAAGCTCCGATGACAAATATCTCTCTCGGGCCAAAAATTCGCTCCTGAGCGAAAAAAATAGTGCTCGGCCGAAAAATTGCTCCCGGGCAAAAATATCATGCCGGGCGAAAAAATCGCGGGCGAAAAAACGCGTGCGGCCTCAAAAATCGCCAGCGGGCAAAAAAATCTCGTGACGGCGAAATTATCGCGTCGGTGCAAAAAAATCGCGCACGGATGAAAAAATCGCGTTGGTGCAAAAAAATCACGCCCGGGCGAAAAAAAGTGCGCCCGGGCGAAAAAACCGCGCTCGGGAAAAAAATCGACTCGGGCGGAAAAAAGCGTGCACCGGCAAAAAAATCGCACCCGGATGAAAAAATTACACTCGGTCGAAAAAATTCACGTTCGGACGAAAAAAACACGCTCGGGCGAAAAAAAATGTACGGGCAAAAAAATCGCACTCGGGCGATAAAAACACACCCGGGCGAAAAACCCCGCGCTCGGGCGAAAAATGCAAGCCCGGGCAAAAAATTTGCGCCCGGGGGAAAAATTTGCGTCGGGAAAAAAAAACACGCCCGGACAAAAAAATTACGCCCGGGAAAAAAATCGCGCAAGACAAAAAAATCAAGTTGTAGTTTTTTTTAAGAGATAAGTGTTTTTGAATGAAGAAGTGCTTTTCGAAAAGGTTGAAAAATAGGTGATAAGTGACTTTTCCGAAAGATGAGAAAATGAAGTTTTTCGCGGTAGTTTTTCCCACCGATAGACAATCCAAACGATCTTTTAAGTGTGGTAGCGTTTTTCAGAAAATGAAAAGGAGTTAAAAAGCCCTCCCAGACAGGCCCTTATTCTACATGGTTTATGTACTTCTATCTCAAAATTTTTTGTGCCTATTATTAGTGTTGGTTCATTTGTTGTGAAAACTAAAGTCTTCCTATGAATTTGGGGGGAATAAAGTTGTGCCTACTTCCTACCTATCTAAGATTGAGACTGAACCTACATGCTTGGAAGTGCTGTCACCAAAACCTATAGACAACCTATGCTTGAATCAGAATCCTATAGGGCGTTTGGGCTATGAAAGTGATGTCTGTGATGCTATTAAATGGAAGGTTACTTGGAGTTCCTCAATTTGTACTGTCAGTAATTAACCACTCTACTTAAAATTAAAAGTGAATGATGGGTTTTTAAGAAGCACACATGGTAGTTCCCTTCCAATTAAGGGCCTGTTTGGGAGGGCTTTTAGACTCTTTTTCATTTTCTAGAAAACGTCACCGCACATAATAAATCGTTTGAAATGTTTACCGGTGGGAAAAGCTACCACCAAAAACTTCTTTTTCTCCTCTATTTGAAAAGTCACTAGCATCCTACTTTTCAACTTTTTGAAAAGTAATTTCTCATCTTGATACACAGTTGATGCTATGAAAACATTTTACTCCTCTGAATCCAGTTCGACAACACTGCGAAAACACTAGCCATTCTCTAGATGAATATTTCGCTCGGGCGCGATTTTTTCGCACGGGGCGATTTTTTCGCCCGGAAGCGAATATTTCGCCCGGGCGCGGAATTTTTCGCCCGGGCGCGGAATTTTTCGCCCGGGCGACATTCTTTCGCCCTTGCGCGAATTTTCCACCCGTCACAAATTTTTTTCACGCGGGCACGAATTTTTTCTCCCGGCGCGAATTTTTCGCCCGGGCGCGAATTTTTTGTCGGGGCGCGAATTTTTGCCCGGCCGCGAATTTTTCGCCCAGACGCGAATTTTTCGCCCGGGCGCAAATTTTTTCACCCGGGCGAGAATTTTTTCTCCCGGCGCGAATTTTTCGCCCAAACGCTGTTTTTTCGCTCGATTGTGCATTATTTGCCCGGGAGCAGTTTTTTCCCCGGGCACGGTTTTTTCGCCCGGGAGCGATTTTTTTCCTCCGGACGCAGTTTTTTCGCCCGAGCGCAGTTTTTTCGCCCGTGCACGATGTTTTCGCCCCGGCGCGAAATTTTCGCCCGGGCGCTAAATTTTTTCCCAGGCGCGAATATTTCGCCCGGGCACGAATATTTCGCTCGGGCGCGATTATTTCGCCCGAGCGCGAATATTTCGCCCGGGCGCGAATATTTCGCCCGGGCGCGAATATTTCTCCAGGGCGCGAATATTCGCCCGGGCGCCAATATTTTGCCCAGGCGCGCAGTTTTTGAGCGATGTTATCGCCCTGCCGCAAAATTTTTGACTGGCCGCGAAATTTTCGTCCGTCTGGAAAATTCACGCTCGGGCGAAAAATGTGCTTAATTTTAATAAAAAAGACACTGCAACGGATATTTGTCAATCAGTTTATAAAATGCTCCTTTCTGAAAATATCTGCAAAAGAAATTCACCCAAACGGATCTCCTTTTGCAATATACATTTTCCAAAAGCTCATTTCCTCACCTTCCTTTTGCTACCACTCTTTTTTTCTTTCCGAAAAGCCCTCCCAAACAGAGCCTAAATTTAGTATGAATCATTCAACTAATTTGGCTGATTTCTTTTGTTTTGTTTGTACTGTCAATCTACAAGCATTGACGTCCTCATTCTTTAATACCCAAAGATACATTTCTCATTCTATCAATCTGTATAGGTTGGATCTAATTTAGTGTCAGTAGCCGGAGCACCTATTAATTCCAGTGCAGTCAAATATTGAATAAGTATTTTTCATAGTTGTGTTGGTTTAAAATGAAACGTCCTGTTTGTCGTTCCACTGCAGCAAAACAACATGTTCTTTTGTGTTGCACTAGATGTTTTGACCAGCGTTGTTTAGAAATCTCTCCAAATGACTCACTCCTAGTGATGTCTGCTAGAGAGCCTCATTCTCACTATTGCCCCAAACATACCCTAACGGATACAAGATAAAAAAAAACTTCAATTTTATATGTATTGTTACACTTGGTTTCATTTTCAACATTTATATTTTTCTCATTTGATTTTTAATCATTTTAGGGGAAACATTCTCAGATGTGGTTGGTAGTCCTTATTATGTAGCGCCTGAAGTACTGCTAAAGAAGCATGGTCCCGAGGCAGATGTTTGGAGTGCCGGCATAATTATTTATATCCTACTTAGTGGTGTCCCACCTTTTTGGGCAGATTTTGATTTCTAACATTTTTTTTTTGTTTTTGCGATACTTTGACAATTATCTTGATTTATCAAAAACATAGAGCCAACTTTTATACTTCTTGTTTTGCTTAATCACCCAGAGGCTGAGCAAGCTATATTTGATGAGGTTCTTGATGGTGATCTTGACTTTCTTTGTGGTCCATGGCCTGGCATCTCAGATAGCGCCAAAGATCTCGTGAAAAAATTGCTCGCACGAAATCCTAAAAAGGGGTTGACAACTCATGAAGTTTTATATGAGTTCACAAACTCAATTGCTGCTAGAATCGACTTGTATGACAAGTTTTTCTAAGTTCTTTCTATATGGTTTTCTATTTGGTCTCAAAAAAATTTCTAGTGAGGAAGGGGTAGAATATAGAAAAACAGAATTATTTGTAAAGATTTCGATTTCTACAACTAGCTGAGTGTAAGCAAGCCAATATTAATGATCCGGATTTTGTTTAACTTAATTTGTTAATATTTCGAGTCAAGTATAATGAACGCAATTTTACCGCAGGTTGAATGTGAAGACGGCAAGTCGATAACTGAATACATTGATAAGTTTTTTACGGATAGCTTGTAGTTCTCTAGAACGATTTGTATATTTGTTTACTATAATGTCTTTTGGACATAAGAGTACTTAGACTGCTCTTTTCATGACTTAAATTAGATTAATGTTTTTTATTTTTCGTATTCATTTGATATATATTATGGGTTCCTCTACTTAAAATCCATTGGGTTTAACATAAGCAAGCAAATATATGATTTAGGCCCCCACCTACAGGCCAGCGAAACAGGCATGGGATCATTACAGGGTTTATCCATTAACCTCCAAATTTGTTAATTTATGTACCAATTCCTTAATTTTGAATGGTTAAATTATTTACTAACTCTGTGATTTGCAGGTCAACAATTGTGTTGGGATTCATAGTTCTCTTGGCCATACCTTTCTGCAGAAAGTCTATATGGTTATTATTGGAAAATGAAGTTGGGTATGAGGAGATAAATAAAATCTCTCATAAAGGAGGTCAAGGGATAGAGGCTCGACCTCAACAACCCACCATGAATAAAATGGAAAAGGGTTGGGGTGTACGTCTGCAGACAAAAAAATATTAATAAAATAAATTCCAACAGTTACATGATAATACTTACATGTACATAATTCTTAATTTTATGTTATTTACACAATTTCCACCACAAAAGCCATAACATTGACGTGCTAATTAAGCAGATGTGAGGAAGAAGGTAGAGTTAGTGGCGGGGGTGGTGGAGATAGTGGTGGAAGCAACAGAGTAGGTCGCCTTGGAATTGATACACGTGCTCCCAAACAGATGGCTTAAAGAAGCTGCAGTAGAGTTAGAGAAGATTTTCTCCGTTGATAAGAGTGTTGAAGTTAAGAGTCCATCATTGATAAGGTAATTAATTATTATCTTTAGTGTTATTTGTTAACGATGTATATATATACTTTATATGACTTGTAACATTAATAATATTTCAAAATATATAGCTGAATATAGAGATAATTATATATATAATTATTACTGTCACTATATATGCCACGCAGGTTGATGTGGTGGAGGTGCTGGACAACCTTGAAGCCAGTGTTGAAGGGAGAGCAAGTTAAATTAGATGGTGATGGCGAAGGAGTGACAAAGGAGATTGGGATGCCTACTAAAATTAGTGTAACTACAGAGTTGAAGGAATAATGTTCCGCACTAATGATTACTAGTGATCGCATGCAACATTATTGCTAACAATAGCTATTTATTATTCCTTTTCAAATGCATATATGCATATTAATTTTCAATTCTTTAATTTGTTCTAACAATACAGTTTATTTAAACAAAAATGTATTATTTGCCATGGTTTGAAACCGTGACAAATAGTTTTTTTTAAAATGCTAACTTACTATTATCCATGTTTTTTAAACCGTGGCTACTAAGAAGATTATTTGCCACGAGTCTGTTCATTTACGGTTACTTAGAAGCTTCTGTCATGGGAAAGACCGTGGCAAAAGGTCAAGGTTTTAGACAGCAATTTTTATTTGTGGCTATTACTATTTGCTATAGTCAATATGTGGCCAAGGTATTTTTTTCACACGACCTTTAGCCACGAATATTTCCTGTAGTAAGACTTGCAAAGCTCTTAGTCATGATTTTAGATTTTTTGTCAGGGCAATTTGTCCTAACCAAAAGTCTATTTTCTTGTAATGAATGAAGTTAAGATTCATCACATGAAAATGATAGACATCAAAATTCTAAAATGATATGTAAAGGTTCTATCCAAGTCAACCAAGGGAATGAAAGTATAAAAATCACAAAAAGAAAGGACATTGCTGAAAAAGAGAGACCCTCCTCTACAGGAAAAGAGCCAGTTCATGACCATGAGCTCTCAAGTTCTAAGGGGGAGGCAAGTCCAAGAGGCTGTTCTATAAAAGTATCTATCTCAGGCAAGTTCACATGCACTTATGAATGAAGAAGCTGATTTGCTAAAAGACCCTTCCCAAAAAAATATAGTGGAAGCTTCAGACCTTCCTGGTCCTTCCAACTCAAATAATTTTAAAGACACTTCTAGCTCCATCATACAACAAATGAAGGAAATGTTAGATGTGCAAAGCAAATCCTTTGAAACTTATATCACCAAAGTTGTCAAGGAAGTCACGGATGAGCTGATGGGAGAGATAAATCTCATTAAGGAGAACTTAGACCATGTCATTGCAAAGATCACCAGATGATTTGACAAAGCTACTAGTGTGGTACACCATAATATCCAGGTTATGAGGCCCATAGATGACAGAACATTACCAACATTAAATAGTATGTCAGCAAATCAGATGTAGTTCTGGAAAGTGTCATAAATCATCTGCAAAATTATATCTGTTCCACTCAGGCTGAAGTACTAGAGCATATTGAATGCAATAAAGATGCACTCCTTCAAGATCAAGAAAACACCTTCTAGAGTTTAGCATGCAAGCAGAATTGATGCCTCCAAAGCTAATCTTGTGTAGAAGATTTTTGAAGAAGTCAAAAAGGGGGAGAGCGTGAATGCTGACCAAGCCCTATAGGTCTTTCAAGGCACAAGACTGGCTCTCAACCTTCCTCTACTGGATCTAAATTGTTGCTGTATAGACCTGGGCGGACAGGCGGCTAGAACTGGCGGTCTGGTAGCCGGGCGGTCAGCCCGGCTAATCTGGCGGTTTGGTAGCCGGGCAGTCTGGCGGTCTGGCGGTTTGGTAGCCAGGCGGTCTGCCGGCTAGTCTCTGGGATCTTGATGGTCGGCTGAGTGTTCTCTGGTAGTGACCGGGCGGTTAGTTCCTACTAACCGCACGGTTTGGCGGTTAACTTTGTAGATGTTGTCTTTTGTATTTTTAGTCCCACATTGGGTATTTGTATTCTCTCCCATCTCCTCCATTCTATATAAGGGAGGCCATACCTTTGTAATAGATACCTTTTTCTGATAATAAAATTTCAGTTATACCCGTTCCGGCTTGTTTCTAGTTCGTTTCTTACATGGTATCAGAGGACCCGATCTAGTCCTCCTGATTGTGTTCTCTTCTGTCTGTGCGACCTCTGCCCCCTTCCCGCGGTCTGTCTTTCAGCTCGCGCGAGCTCTCCTCTCCAGTGAATTCTTCTATCCTCCTCTTCTGTTCGCGCGGTCTGTCTGCTAGCCGCCCGACTTCTCTCCCTCTGTTTGGTTCTGCGGCTTGGTCGTGGCTTCTCTGGCCGCTGGTGTCTGACATCGTGACCGCTGCAGATCTTTTTCTTCCTATCCGCGCGATTTCTCTCTGTTCGCGCGAGTTCTGCCTTGTTTAGGAGGCCTCTCTGCCCGCCGCGGTTTGCTTTTTGTTCGCGCGGTCTTCTCGCTCTCTCTATCCGCGCGGCTTCTTTTTCTTCCCGCCCGGTTTCCCTTCTTAAACCGCGCGACCTCTCTTCAGGATGACCAATTCTGATGGCTCCACCTCGTCTACTGTCGTTGTCCCACCGCCGCCTCCTCCTCCTCCTGCTTCAGGGAATCTTGGCACCGTCTCTAAGCTTTTGGGGCCCAATTATCCCGACTGAAGTGTCTCATTCACTTTTCTTCTCCGCTCTCAACGCAAGCGTCATCATCTTACCGATGACCCTCCGCCTGCGGACTCTGCCCAGTTTTCTGACTGGGATGTGAATGATGCGCTGGTTCGTACTTGGCTGGCGAACAGCCTGTCTGATGAATGTCTTCCTGTCATCCGTCACGATGAGACAGTAAAACAAGCTTGGAATCACTTGGCCGCTCTCTACTCAAAAGGGGGACAAACGTCTCGCATCTATACTCTCTATGCGGATCTCTTTGCTCGCCAGTCCATGTCCCCTCCTGCAGCTTACCAACAAGTCCAAGCGCTTGGAGCTGAGATTCTACAAAATCGTCCTCTCTCGGCAGATGTGGCCACTCAGCTGAAGCACTTCCAGGAACTCCTAGTGGTCTGTTACCTTCTGCGGCTTCCGGACTCATACGATATGATCCGGCAGCAAATTCTTGGAGAGGCTGAGTCTCCTACCCTCGATGCTACTGCTGCCCGCATTGCTGCTATTACCTCTCTACTCCAACGCCCCTTGCTTGCCGCTCCTCCGGCTCCGGATTCCTATGCCCACCAGGCTCATCGTGGTGGATTTAGTGGTCGTGGTAACCACTCTGGCGGGCGTGTCCCCTCTCGCTACCTCTGTACTCATTGTGGCCGCCCAGGACACTTGGTTGACCGCTGCTGGACAAAGCATCCGCATCTTCGTCCCGCTGGTGATACTCCTCCTTCTTCCAAGCCATCTGCCTCCGTGGCCACGACTTCAGGTAGTGCCCACGTAGTTACCCAAGGTAAATGGCTAATCGACTCTGGCGCCACTAATCATATGACGGGCAATCCTCAGTGCTTTTCTCTCCTAGAAACACATGATCGGTTGCCCCCTGTTCTCGTTGCGGATGGTTCTCCCTCTCCGGTGCATGGAACAGGCATGGTTCAAGTTACTCCGTCCCTTCGCCTGGAGGATACTCTTTATGTGCCCAAGTTTCCGTGCAATTTATTGTCGGTTACTTCTCTTTGCAAGCAACTTCAGTGTTCGGTAACATTTACTCCTTCTTCTTGTTCGTTTCAGGACCCGGACTCCAAGCGGACGTTTGCTACTGGGACTGAGAGGGGTGGTCTCTACTTCCTTGATGATGTATCTGCTCTTACCATCTTCTCTCCCGCTTCTACAGATCTTCTTCAGTGGCACCTTCGCCTGGGGCATCCTCCCTCGCGTCTCATCCACCAGCTGTTTCCTCACCTCCCTCAGCAGGACTCTCCTCTCAACTGTGATGCTTGTCAACTGGGCAAGCATCACCGTTCCCCCTTTCCTCCTAAGCAAGGTCGTGGCTCTTCCAAGCCCTTCGACCTTATTCACTCAGATGTTTGGGGACCTTCCCCTACCCTCACCATCGGGCGTGGAAGTTCCTATTTTGTAACCTTTATTGATGATTATTCTCGCTGTACGTGGGTGTATCTATTAAAGGATCGCTCCGAACTTTTTTTTGTATGGACTTCATTTTATTATATGATTAAAAATCAATTTGATGCCTCTGTCAAACTTTTTCGCTCTGATAATGCAAAAGAATATCTGAGTAGTGATTTTGCTTCTTTCTGTACGCAACATGGCATCATTCATCAGACTAGCTGCGTCTATACCTCCCAGCAAAATGGGGTGGCGGAACGTAAAAACCGTCACCTCCTCGATGTAGCTCGCACTCTCATGACGCAGATGCAGGTTCCTCGTAGCTATTGGGGCTACGCGGTCCTCATCTCCTGCTACCTCATCAATCGCATTCCCTCTACCGTCCTCAAAGGCAAAACCCCTTTTTCCATCCTCTATCCCTCCAAGGACCCCTTTCCCTTACCTCTCCGCATTTTTGGGTGCACTGCCTTTGTTCATAGCCCTGCCGCAACTCGCGACAAGTTGTCCCCTCGTGCTACGAAGTGTATCTTTTTGGGTTACTCCACAACTCAAAAAGGTTACTGCTGCTTTGACCCTGTTCATCGCAGGCAGTTCGTCTCGGCGGATGTGACATTCTTTGAGAATGCCGCCTACTTCTCTTCTGATCTCCCACAGGTCGATGGATCGAACCTCCCTCTTCTTCCTACCGACTCGACCTCTCCTCCCATTCTCTCCACCACATCCACTCCTCTTGAGCTTCCTCCATCCCCACCTCCACCAGCCGCTCCTTCTCTTGATCATGATCCTTCTCCCTCGTCCCCTCGGCCGTCTCTCTCTCCTCCCGGGCCAGCGATCTCCGCCACGGATGCACCGGCGACTGAGGAACTCGAGGATCTGGAGCTGCCCATTGCCCTTCGCAAAGGGGTTCGGACGTACACCCAGCACTCGCTGGCAGCTGTTATTTCTTATGATCGGCTAACACCTTCTCGCAGGGACTTCACCCTAGCCATCTCCGCGACTACCACCCCTCGCACCTACCAGGAAGCCCTTGATATTCCTCACTGGAAGGCTGCCATGGATGACGAGATTGCTACTCTCTCTGACCGGGGCACTTGGACCCTTGTGCCTCCTCCTTTTGGCACGGATGTGGTTGGTTGTCGCTGGGTGTTTGTCGTCAAGTTCCGTCCTGATGGCAGTGTGGACCGGTACAAAGCCCGTCTTGTTGCAAAAGGGTTTACTCAGACCTATGGTGTTGATTACTTTGACACGTTCTCGCCAGTTGCTCGCCTCAGCACCATTCGGGTCCTTTTATCGGTGGCGGTCAACAAGGATTGGCCTATTTCGCAGTTGGACGTCAAGAATGCCTTCCTCTATGGTGACCTTCACGAGGACGTCTACATGGAGCAACCTCCTGGGTATGTTGCTCAGGGGGAGACTCAAGTATGCCGGTTGAAGAAGGCCATCTATGGCCTAAAGCAAAGTCCCAGGGCGTGGTTCGATAAGTTCAGTAGCATCGTTGGGGCTATTAGTTTCACCAGGAGTTCGGCTGATCACTCCTTGTTCATTCGCAAGACATCTTCGGGTCTGGTTGTGCTAGCTGTTTATGTGGACGATATTCTTCTTACTGGCGACGATCAAGCTGGTGTAGCCTTGACGAAGGTCCATCTCCGCCAACACCTAGTCACGAAGGATATGGGTTCTCCAAAATACTTCTTGGGAATTGAAATCTCTCGGAAACCGTGTTCCTTGATTCTCTCCCAACGGAAGTATGCTCTTGATTTGTTGAAAGAGGCAGGATTGACGGGTGCTAAACCTGCCCGGTGTCCCATGGCTCCTGGAGAAGACAAGACGTGGACAGACGAATCACCTCCTCTATTGGATACTACGAGGTATCGGCGTCTGGTTGGCAAACTCATCTACCTTACGGTGACCAGACCAGACATCTCCTATGCAGTGGGAAAGGTCAGCCAGTTTATGCAGTCGCCTAGGGAATGTCATCTTCAATCTGCTCTAAGGATATTGGAGTATGTGAAGTCCGCACCTGGGAAAGGTCTTCTCTTTCAGAAAAACGGTCACCTAAGAGTCGAAGCGTACTCCGACGCTAGCTATGCGGACGACAAAGGGGATCGCAAGTCGACTTCCGGATTTTGCACGTTTGTTGGAGGAAACTTGGTTAGCTGGAAGAGCAAGAAGCAGTCAGTCGTCTCCAGGTCTAGTGCGGAAGCAGAATATCGTAGCATGGCATCAACCACGTGTGAGTTAAAATGGTTGCGGGCTCTCATGCTGGATCTAGGAGAGGTCTATAACTATCCTCTTCCCATGTTCTGTGACAACAAGGCCGCGATCTACATTTCCAAAAATCCGGTATTCCATGAGCGAACAAAGCACATAGAGGTTGATTGTCACTTCATTCGGGAAGAAGTGTTGAAGAACCAGATTTGCACTCCGTTTGTTACCTCGGAGAAAGAGCTGGCAGATATATTCACAAAACCTGTGTCCGCCTCCTTCTTCCACATTTGCAGCAAGCTAGGCATGATTGACATCTATGCTCCAGCTTGAGGGGGAGTGTTGCTGTATAGACCTGGGCGGACAGGCGGCTAGAACTGGCGGTCTGGTAGCCGGGCGGTCAGCCCGGCTAATCTGGCGGTTTGGTAGCCGGGCAGTCTGGCGGTCTGGCGGTTTGGTAGCCAGGCGGTCTGCCGGCTAGTCTCTGGGATCTTGATGGTCGGCTGAGTGTTCTCTGGTAGTGACCGGGCGGTTAGTTCCTACTAACCGCACGGTTTGGCGGTTAACTTTGTAGATGTTGTCTTTTGTATTTTTAGTCCCACATTGGGTATTTGTATTCTCTCCCATCTCCTCCATTCTATATAAGGGAGGCCATACCTTTGTAATAGATACCTTTTTCTGATAATAAAATTTCAGTTATACCCGTTCCGGCTTGTTTCTAGTTCGTTTCTTACATAAATGAAACAATTGATCAAGATTTTACTGAAAAGGAAAGAGATGCATAGGATATGCAGAAAGCCAAGAGAATGGAAAAGGAAGGAACGATACATCCAGAAGAGTACATGGCCAAGAGGAGAAGAGAAATTGCACTTGATCTAGACTATGAACACCGGAGTGATGATTCAAAAAGACTCATCATGTCTGTTTGGAAAAGTCAAGGACAAATTAGAAAATACATAGACAAGATTTATCCTTCAGAAGAATGGGTCAAACATCTGTAGAGAGAGTCTCTCAGGAAAAATCACTTTGAGAAAAATCAGAATAATCCAAACATAGTCAGATTTCCTTCAAAATACATCTGAAAACCATACACCTACTTTGATAGGCAGAGATTAAAAGAAAGAAGGTCTGGAAGGAGAATGTAATTATTCAAGATGTGGCAAATGTAGTTTCTATTTTAAATGTTTAAACTATTTGGATTGAACATATATATATATATCTACATCACATTTTGAATGCTCATCTACCTCTTCAATATTGTTATAAGTTTGAACTCTGTGATGAATTTTTTTATCATATATATATGTACCTTATCATTGGTCAGAGTTCTGACTTCTTCAAATAAGAGGACATTGTTGGGAATATTGCACATCATATTCCAAGATTTGAAGAAGTATCGCACTCAATGATAAATGCATATTGTTTTGTATATGAACCTCACACAATGGTATTGCACAATCAACTCTAAAGGACAAGATTTCAAATTAGCGGAGGTGCGTAAAGCAAATATCAGATAAATTTTTTCTAGAAAGTGACGCGACACATTTTTTATGATGTTTCGATCGTTAAAGTTGGCTGAGTATAAAAGAAGAAGAGTGGGTTTAAACCCTAAGTTTGTGAAACCAGAAAGTTCAGCTTGCCGGCCAGAAAAGTGCAATATAACAGTAAGCTCTGTTATTGGAGAGACAAGCTTTCTAAAGAAGAAGAAGTCTTCCTTCTGAAGAAGAAGACTCGAGTATTTCTCAAGCTTTCAACTCTACTTAATCAAGAGAAAGAAGGCTTCTAGTATAAAGATTCAACACAGCTTTCATTCTCAAAGAAAATCTATTCATAGGTTATTGTTGTTCATTTTACTTCGATTGTAAGATCTCCTTGAGATCTGAGGTAGGGCTGTGCTGACAGCCTACAAGTAGGGTTGTGTTGAAGGACTGTGTGTAGGGATTTGTTGTAGCCTGAGGAAGGGTCTTGTGAAGACCTGGGGTAGGGGACATACTATATTCCTGAGCTATAGGTGTGCTTGCACTATGAGGTAGGGTTGCTGTTTGCACCTGCGGTAGGATCCAGGAAGTGGATCTGAGGTAGCTTTAGAGTTAGACCTAAGGTAGGGTTATTGTTGTGCACCAGAGGTAGGATTTAGTGGAATCTGAGTTGTAGGAGTTAAGGTCTTTGAGCTGTAGGATCTAAGGTGTGGATCTGAGTTGTAAGATGTTTGATCTGAGATATTGGAGGAGTTGGCTTAGTCTAGTACACTGCTAAATAGGTGGAGGGGGATAGTGGATGTACCAACTCACTTGGCTTAGGAAATTGTGGGAGATTGTGGAGGGGGAGATCTATTTCAAGAATATTGTTCTTGGCTTACGAGATTCTTTGGTCTGAAGTGGATCTGTTTATTGTACTATCAACAGTTCGCTTTGTCTACTATTTTTCTTTGAATGTTTTATTGTATCTATAGTTATTGTCATGTGAGGTTCTGACTTTTTCAAATAGGGGGTGATTGTTGGGAATATTATCCCAAAAATTCCTAATTTGAAGAAGGCCTTAAGATGACAATAAACATTTTGTATTTGATGTCTGTTTTAGTTTTGATGTGACAAGTTTAATTTTAGAGCATGACTAATGTATGATTAGACACTTGGTCGCCCATATAAGATTTTGCACTTGTAATCCCTCAAGGAGCAAAATTCATGTTGACCTATGTACTAATTATATATTAGACATGTCACTATCATTAGGAAAAGTCACTAAGGATAGAAGAAATCAAAGGCAGGATCAAAGATTTGTCAAAGTAAATAATCAGGTGCATAAGCTAGAAAGCTAAGTAAAAATTCGACGACATTGAGTTCAAGGCTAAGGAAAAATTTGACTGCATTGAGTTCAAGGCTAAGGAAAATTTGACTGCATTGAGTTCAAGGCTAAGGAAAAATTGACTGCATTTAGTTCAAGGCTAAGGAAAAATTCGACTGCATCGAGTTAAAGTCTAAGGAAAAATTTGGCTACATCAAGTTCATTGCTAAAGAAAAATTCGACTGTGTCGAGTTCACGGCTAAGGAAAAGTTCGACTGCATTGAAGATAAAAAGTTTGATTGCATCGACTGCATTGAAGGGAAAGAGTTTGATTGCATGATGATAGAATGTTACTGCTGGTTCATTTTCCTAAGTATCATGAGTTTCTTTATATAACTTCTATATGTTCTAGGTTGACCATACATAATTCATATATGTCATTTGACTGTGTCATGGGATCATGTCATGATTCCTTAGATTTATTTTTCTCCACCTTGACATGTGGCATAATGACCAGGTCCTTAATTTAAGGAGCAGATTGTGCAAAGATTCCAAAACAAATTGATTCATCGGATTTGCTATAGGAAGACATGGATTGCCATCAAGGAGAATAATTCTCATTCATTATAGAATATTTCAAAGAAATCAAATCCTTTTCTGAATCAAATTTTGACAGCCATTGTTCATTCCAAATCAAGATTATTTCCTAAAGTGCCTGCTGGTTATTTGAAGAGATCCAGCCAGAATATTCTCATGATTGTAAATCTTCCTTATGCAGATTTAATATAACCATTTGAGGTTTCCTAATCAAGTGTTTTCCAAAGGAAGATTTTTCTAGATGTTAGAGAATTCAAATTGAATTTTCATTCACTCTGCCGACCAAGACAAGTATAAAAGGAGGACTTGGAGTTTTGAGAAAAACTTGATGAAGTTTTTGCAAGCTCAAGCTCTTGAGAAATATTAACAAGCCCTCAAAATTCACATAAAGTTTTTCACTTCCATTCTTCTAAGTCGCGTGAAAGAATTGCTCAGTGGTCAACATTCAAAGAGTTCTTCTTAAACTACTGCAAGTCATCTAAATCAAGCCACATATTCCAAGAAGAAATTTAAAGTGCTGTTCAAGATCAGGAAGAAGAAGCCTGCTGTGTGTGCTTCTATTTAAGACTAAAGCTTTCAAGTGTTGAGTCAAAATCTCTGTAATCTCTTACTATGTAGGACCCTTGAAGGATCTGAGTGTAGGATTCTTTTGTGAATCTGAGTTGTAGGATCTAGTTTCAGATCTGAGGTTGTAGGGCATATTGAGCCTGAGTTTGTAAGGCTTATGATAAGCCTGAGTTATAGGGCTCAAAAGCCTGAGTTTGCAAGGCTTGAGGAAAGCCTGAGTTGTAGGATCTGGTTGCAGATATGAGGTGTGGGGCTTGGAGCATGAGGTGTAGGACCATTATGGATGTCTGAGGTAGGGAACCTTTGTTCTTGAGTTTGTAAGATCTAAGGATTCGAGAAGGAAATTTTGGAGGAGTTTTGGCCTAAGCCAGCTCACTACTAGATAAGTGTAGGGGGAAGTGGATGTACCCATTCTTGGGGAACCATTATAAATCCTGATGTGCCTTGCTGTGTGTGTGATTTTTCTATGATCTGTTTTCTCATTATGCTATAAGTAAAATAACCCAAAGAAATATAGAAAATCAGTAAATCACATATTCACCCCCTCTAAGTAAGTAGCAACCCTCATCTTTCAAGTGGTATCAGAAGGAGGTTGTTCAAAAAGGCTTAATAGCTGCACAAGATCCTTAAAGGGTTGAAAAGATTTACAACACAATGGGCTCTAAAGAAAGTTACAAGGAACTAAGCTCCATGAAACTTCCTATCTATAGGAAGAAATTTTTTGGAATCTAGAAGCAGAGGGTTAAACTCTTCATGGAAGCCTCAAATCCCAGAATTTATGTTATTGTTGAAGAGGCACCCTATGGCCCCATGAGTATCTCAGCTAAAGATGCAAACCTCAAAGTTCCCAAGAAGCTTTTAGAGATGAACAAAGATAAGGTCATATTGGCCACTATGGATAAGAGATCCAAGAATATCATTGTTAGTGCAATTGATGATTCTACATTCCAGAACCTGATTCACTGCAAAACTACCAAGGAGATGTGTGGCACATTGATGTCTACATGGAAGGGATTGAAGTGGTAATGGTTGATAGAAAATTCCTTCTGAATTAGGAGTATGAAGCTTTCAGGAAGGACAAGAAGGACAATATTATTGACTGCTATGAAAAGTTCTTCAGAATTGTGAATGGATTGAGAAATTATGGGAGGTCCTTCACTAATTATGAACTGAATGACAAGTTTCTGAGACCCCTACATAAGGAATGAGACATAAAGATCTGTGCCATCAGGGAGATGAGAAACTTGGAAAATATTGAACCCAAAAATCTGTTTGGCAAATAACTGTCCCATGAACTTCACCAGAACACAAGGAAGAACGAAGAAGGGTACATCAAGGATAGATCCATGGATCTGAAGGCTGATAGATCCAACAAAGGCAAGGATAAAACCTTACCTTCCCCAAACAAAACAAAAGTTTCAGAGGACTCTGAACCAAGCACTTCTGGAGAAAAGATGTCTGATGGTGAATTAAAATTGTTCATAACGTAGTTCAAGAAGATGATGAGAAGGAGGAAGCATTGGAATAATTTCAAACCCTCCTCCTCTTCAAACTCCAGAAGGCTCAAGTAGACCTCTAACAAATTCAGAAAGAACCTCAAGAGGGACATGTATGCTTCTAAATAGAACAAATAGTTTAATACTGATATTGTTTGGTATTGCTGTAATAGGTCTGGGCATGCCATTACTGACTGCCAAATCAAAAGAAAGAAAAGAAAAGGGCTTAGAGAAGATAAGCACATGAAGGGCAAGAAGGCTGAAAAAAAGCCTTCTGGCCTATGTAGGGCTGACTATGTAACACTCTCATCCATCTCGAAGAATATAATAGAAGGTCCGGCCGGGGCCCACGCCATATTCCATAAACAGTCAGTGGAGTTACGCATTGATTCCAAAACCATATACGTTTCCTAACTCAGAGTTGCATTCTAGAGGAGGAAGTAAGATTAACTTAGAATCCAACACCAGGAATGTCCACTAACAACACCATAAGAATGATATATATAAATTACACAAAGTATTTTGGCCATAAGGCCTACAAACTATTTTTCATATCAAAAGTGTTTTATAAACATCAGCACACAGTCCGATCACACATGAAAATAGTAAAACACGCTTCGCTTGGCCTTCGAGGGTCGACATAGCTCAAAGGGGCTTCAGCCCGCTACTTCCTGCTCGGCTCTCCAGCATCTGCATAGGGAAAATACACCAAGAGGTGGTAAAACAAGGCAATGGACAGCATTAGCTGACAAAATTATAATGACTCCTCCCCTCACTTGGGGCAGCAGTGCTCCTTACCTATAAATATACATCATGTATACAAATAATGGCATCAGAACGTGCAATTTAAGCACAATTCATCACAAACGTTGGCACACACGTTCACACATCCCGTGCACTCAGGGCACATTATCAGTGTATTGGAAACCCAACCCCACCACCGTACTCAGTGACAGTTCAAAATTTGTTTGAGCATTACTAGTCTTTCCATCTCGAAGCCTAATACTCTCACCTATGGCTATGACAAAGTCAAAGACTTTCTCAAAGATTCACTTCAGTGACTCACTCCAAGTCGATCGGCATAGGGATGGGTACAGTTTAATCACAGCTCATTGCTTAAATCGTCGGGCGCAACAAACCACGATGCAGGTCAGCCACCCCTTGCCCATTCATAAAATACATAACCGCATTATGTTCCAAGGCTGGCACTCATGACCACCATAGCTTGGAACTTTAAGCTCACAACTCAATAATTCAAGACTGGGAACTTTAAGCTCACAACTCTAGGATTCAAGACTGGCACTCACAGCCACCAAATCCAAGAACTTTAAGCTCACAACTCAATATAGTGGTCCCGTAGTCTCCAAGATACATGCCTCACAAACATAGCTCTCTGGGAGCTACAGCTAGCGTTATCACTACCGCTGTGCAGTAGGGGACAAAACACCTTATCTTTCCCAAATCTAGGTGTTTTCCCGGAGACCACTCCAGTACTCTCGTTGCAACAACCTACACACCCCATGACTTTGTAAACTACACGTTTAGTCACAGAGACTTTTCTGGCACGCAAACAAAATATAACCTTCACCAATCCAGATTAACTTGCCTAGATGGGCTTCTCACATCACGCCTATTCCGTACTTCGATTCCAGATTCTATATGCAATTTCTACCGGGGATACCACCAATCAACCTATTGGAAACCTCGCATTCTCAACCAATTGGTGAGGGTTTCCATGCATATACCAAAATAATGACTTTACATGTCTAAGTAGGAAGATAATTACCCTTGTCGATCGCTGATAAGCCATGAAATCACAGCTGATCCGGATGGAAACGATCATAACACGTTCCCCTTCGCGGATTTGGCTTCGACTCGTAAATCTGACCACAAGAACGCCTTCACAGCTTCCATTCAGGGCTGGATCAGCCTTGCCCTTGCTCTCCTATCCTTCTCCTGCCTTCTTCCATCTCAGGGTCCGAGAGAGATAGAGAGAGAGAGAGAGAGAATGAGAGAGAATTCTCATCTCAAGTTTTTATCAAAAAACTACCGTCGCGCGGTATGTTAGGCGGTTGCCGCTTGTCCCAATTGGTGCTATTCTGCTTCTCAAAGACCGCCTCAACCTTATCTAACATGTGGCACACTACCACCAGTGTTACCTCTACCACCAGGCGGTACCGTCCAGAGACAATGGTTAAATTAATTGGCTACCGCCGCGCAGTATCAGACTACCGCCGAGCGGTACTTTATAGAGACACTAGTCATTGAAATAAGTTGGATACCGCCAGTGCTAGGTCTACTGCCTGGCGGTAACCTCCAGTGACCAACTTCCTTTTGTTTTCAAAAAATTTGGGGCATTACAATTATCCATTCCAATAAGTGATTTCGTCCCGAAATTTACACTTAACAGGAAACAACGTAGAAGTACAAGACATATAAAATGTACCTTAACAGAATAGTTCTGAGAACTCTTATCGCATGGTCTACTCGTGCTCCCATGACAGCTCCTCATTGGCACAGTTGTCCCATCAGACTTTGACCATTCTGATCTCTTTATTCCGCAATCGTTTGATCTCCGTGTCCTAGATTCGAATGGGCTTGACTTTTGTCATCAACCCACTATTGACCGACACTTGATCCGCAACAACCACTTGCACAGGCCCTTGCACAGTCTTTCGTAGCACCGATATGTTAAACACATCGTGCAAAACACTGAGTTTAGCTGAAAGATTCAACCGATAGGCAGCTTCACCAATCCGCTCAATGATTTAAAACAGCCTAAGGTATCTTGGACTCAATTTTTTCAAGCGTCGAATCCTAGATATGCCCTTGAACGATTTTATCTTGAGATACACCCAATCACCCACCACAAACTCCATGTTTTAGTGTTTGGTGTTGTAATACTTTGCTTTCCTATCTTGAGCAATCAACAACTGCTCTCGAATCAAACGTATCGTCGAAGTCGCATCTTCGATGTTTTTATTTTTAAACAACTTTGATTCACCCGTTTTTACCCAAGCCAAGGGAGTACGACACTTCCGACCATATAAGGCCTCAAAAGGCGCCATTTGAATACTTGCTTGGTAGCTATTGTTGTAGGATAATTCTATCATATAGAGATGATCATCCCACCTTGAAATTCTTTAATACCAAGATAGCTAAACACCTAGAGGGGGGGGGGGTGAATAGGTTTTCTAGTCTTTTAAGATTTTCCCTCCACTTAGTGTGTTGTGATTTAGTTTCTCTTGCTTTCAAGACAATCACACAGATGGCACAATAGTTTTATAGTGGTTCCCTAGATTATGGGTAGATCCACTTTTCCTCCCACCTTTCTAATAGTGTGTTAGACAAGGCTCTTCTCCAAAACTCGACTCCTTAGAGCTTACAACACAGGTCCCTCAGGATCTCTCAATCTCCTCCAAGACCTACAACTCAGGCACAAAGCTCTACCTCAGATCAAGCTTGCTCCTACAACTCAGTGATCAATGGATCGCCTACCTTAGACTTGAACCCAAGTTCTACTACTCAGGCTATAGAGGTTAGCTTTACAACTCAGAGAGTAACACTCTCCTACAACTCAAATCTATTAATATCCTACCTCAGGCCAAAGGCCCTACACTCAGATCCACACAGGGATCCTACCTCAGATTAATAACTGATCCTACACTCAGCCTTTATAACACAAACTTACACTCAGATCCAAAAGGATCCTACAGCTCAAATCCAAGATTGGATCCTATAGAAGGAAAGGAGTTTGTTGTTATTGATTTGACACCGAAGAAAATTTCTCCGTGCCTGCCTTCCTAGACTGAGTTATCTCAGCCCTAACTTTCTTCACAATAACATAAATAAGATCTTCAGTAAGCAGCTTCCTGTGCTTGAAGAAACTCAGAAATAAGTTTCTGATCTTGCTGTTGATTTGCTTTTCAATCAGCTAACCTGGAATGCAGAAACCAAATGGCTCTGTTCCTTTTTTATCAGAACCTTATCTAAACTTACTATAGCAGAAAAAATTTGCTGCAGCTAACTTGCTTGAACCTTTGGAACCGCTGGCAAAACTTTTAGGTTTTAAGATCGACAAGAATGGCAAGGAAGATGAAGTTCTGCCGCCTCTTGTCAAAAAATAAAAATAAAACCCTAAAAGTTGATTTGCATCCGCCGATCTTCTTCCTTTTATTCTCCTCCGAATAATGGCTCTTTGACGCGTGGGCACACTTGGATTTGCAAGCTGCAATCACGCTTTTGCATTAAATGCAGCATGGAAGGCAAGCGGTGCCTTTGTCGCGTATTGTAGCTTTCTTGCACCAATTTTGAATTTTTGCTGACTCATGTTGACATCAACATCTGTAGACTTAGCCAAATTATTAGGTTCATCCTAGGCATTGAGTGCGTTGAGTGAATGACCTTCACTCAACACCTCTGTACTTAGCCAATTCTTCTACCTTGCTTGGGAGTTGAGTGCGTTGAGTGAACTGGCTTCACTCAACGTCTCTGGACTTAGCCAATTCTCCTGCCTTGCTTAGGCATTGAGTGCATTGAGTGAAATGGCTTCACTCAATGCCTCTAGACTTAGCCAATTCTTCTGTCTTACTTAGGCGTTGAGTGCGTTGAGTGAACTGGCTTCACTCAACACCTCTGGACTTAGCTGCAACTTTCTTTATCTGCTAGGCATTGAGAGTGTTGAGTGAACTGGCTTCACTCAACGCCTTTAGACATAGCTGCAACTTTCTTTGAGCTTTGACATCATACGACACTTTCTTCTCTGATGTTGAGTGATCTGTATTCACTCGACGATTCTGGACTTATCCAGAATTCTTGATAGTATCTTCCACTACTTGAGCTTGATTCAACGCTTCTCTTCAGGTGTTGAGTGAGTTGACCTCACTCAACAATTCTAGACTTAGTCGATTTTCAGCTTGCCAATGTTGATGCTTTGACAGACTCAACAATACTCGATGCCTCTTGTTGTATAGCGTTGAGTGAATTGCCTTCACTTAACGCCTGTGGACAACCTCAGAATTACTTTGTAGACTGCTGGGCTTTGACTGTCCACACCTTACTAAGCACTTTTTTGCATCTGGCGTTGAGTGAACTGGCTTCACTCAACGCCTGTGGCTTAGGAGATTTTTAGCCTTTCCAACATCCTTCTTTGACATCTAGCATTGAGTGAACTGGCTTCACTCAACACCTGTGGAATTAGACAGATTTCTGTCTCTCCAATTCTCTACCTTGTGACTACCTGTCACAACCACTTGGAATACCTGTCCAATCAATGTGACAAGGACCAACCTGCATGCATAAACTTGAACATACATCAAATACAACTATGTAAATACCATTGACTCTTTTGACTTCAACAAATATGAGACATTGTGAGAAATGGACCCAACACACCTCTTCCCGAAATCCAAGGCTCACATGCCAAGCAAATCCTCCATCATTATGTTTACCCTCTCGATCTGACAATCCGTTTGAGGATGAAAGGACGTGCTGAACTTCAGCTTAGTACCCAATAGTTGATGAATAAGCCTCCAATCATTTGACGTGAAATGCCCATCTCGGTTACTAACGATGCTACAAGGCACATCGTGCAATCATACGATTTGTTCAACTTAAAGTTTGGACAACGTTTCCACTGAATTATCCCTTTGATTTAGAATGAAGTGCGACACTTTATCAATTGGTCCACAATCACCCAAATGACATTGTTTCTGCGTTGCGATCTCAGCAAACCATGTAATAAATCCATAGATATGTCGTCAAACTTCCACTCAGGTATTGGTAACGACTTCAGGAAACCACTGGGTTTTTGACATTCAGCCTTTACTAGGTTGCAAGTGATGCGCGTAAAATACGGCAAGCGTACCGGTCGCACAAGTAATAAAGTTGGGAATAAATCCCCGGATGTCGGTCTCTCGAGGAATGCAATTAGCGTCGAACGATTTAGACTCTAAAACTATTGTTATGAGAGTTAATTGAAATAAACAGAAAAAGAAGGAGCTTTGGTTGGTGGTCTTACGACCGATTACACTAATATAAACTATGCGGGTCGCAATCATTACTTCTCAAGGCGAGATGGATGTAGCGGCCGCGATGCCGTACTTCGGTTGGTGAGTGGACGGAAGTCTAGCGAGTGAGGTGATTAGTGCGGAGTGAAATTGAGTGAAACGAACGTGTGGAGTGGAGCGAGATGGAGCGAGGCGCATCAAAGAATAATTCTCATAAGCAAGATGAAACACAAATGATCAAATTAACACTAGAAATTGATGTTCATTACATGCATAAACATTCCATGCAACAAGAAAAGATAGAAAATGCAAAACCACGAGATTGAAGATCCACCGCGGTCGTTGGCCGGAGGTGCGAGTTGTCAATCCGCTTCCAAGCGCAGTCCGAGGAGGGCTTCCGTGATGCAGCGATCCAGAGCCGCCCCGCTCTGGCGAAGCCAGAGGAACACGTCCGTCGATCACTACCGGGCTGCAGCCCAAGCACCCCACCCATGACCGCACCTATTCTCAGCGCGGCGGGATGTTGAGGCGAGGTCTCGAACCCAGCCCCCTTGATAAAGAGCTTTCCTAACAGCTCTCATCACCAACTGAGCCAGCTCAGTTGGTGATGAGAGCTGTTAGGAAAGCTCTTTATCAAGGGGGCTGGGTTCGAGACCTCGCCTCAACATCCCGCCGCGCTGAGAATAGGTGCGGTCATGGGTGGCTCAGTTGGTGATGAGAGCTGTTAGGAAAGCTCTTTATCAAGGGGGCTGGGTTCGAGACCTCGCCTCAACATCCCGCCGCGCTGAGAATAGGTGCGGTCATGGGTGGGGTGCTTGGGCTGCAGCCCGGTAGTGATCGCCGGACGTGTTCCTCTGGCTTCGCCAGAGCGGGGCGGCTCTGGATCGCTGCATCATTTCGGTACCACCGAGCTGTCACCTCGAGGGCCTGTAATTTCGTTCTCTAGGTATTCTTCGTCTTCTTCCTTGGTGGAAAGCTTGGAGAAGAATGCTTCAATGGCCGGGAGGATCACCGGAGGATGCGTAATGCTTTGGAATCGCCGGAGAAGGTCCTCCCGATGGTAGGGATGAAGGTGGAGGCGAATGGAACTGCTGGAGGGCGAAATGGCGGACTGGCGGAGGTTTCGTAACAATGTGTGTTACCCTAATTCGCGGAACAGGGCTTTTTATAGCTTGCAGAATAAATAGGGCGCACGACCACTGGCGCACGACCAGTGGTCGTGCGCGACCAAGGTCAGCGCCCGTGCGCGAGCAACCAGTAGACCTGCATCAGAAAATCAATGGTCGCGCACGATCAGCAGCGCACGATCAGTGATCGTGCGAGGCAATGCTGATGATCGTGCGGAAATAGCCAGGCAGAACTTTGTAAAATGGGTATGACTGCGCACGATCGGCGGCGCACGAGCAGTGGTCGTGCACGGTATGGCAAGTGATCGTGCGGAAGGTTCAAGACAGGGATTTCACAAATGTGTCCGGGCTGCGCACGATCAGTGATCGTGCGCCAGGAGGTCGATGGTCGTGCGTGGGTAAAAACGCACGACCGCTGACTCCTTTGCCAAAAATAGTGAAACGCCTATCCCGAATGCCCTCACGATCCCCAAACCTGCAGGAAAACTGCACGGGACATCGATCGTGGCAGCCGCATCAAACAATAATAATCATAGCAAGAATGTAAATGCACACAAGCACAGAAATGGGCTAAAAAGGTGCACAGGGCGTGGAATGTCGTAGCTAACCAAAAGGAGTACTAATGGCGCTTAAAGATAGTGCAAAGCTGAGGAAAAAGGCCTAGATGAGTCTAGAATAAGGTATAAAATAGGGACTCATCACACCCCCAGACTTAACCATTTGCACGTCCCGGGCAAATAATCACCTTGTGGACTCAAAAATGGCTAGCTGACGTAGTAATTTCAAAATACAGTAGGACGAGAAATCGAGAAACACAAGTGCATAGAAAATATAATAGAAGGAATTTTTAATCATGCTATGCAATTTATAATTTTTGATAAACATAAATAAATACTGTCACTACTCAAAGATTGAATTTCCGGAGAATCGCGCGGTCATGTGTAGGAAGAAAATAGGCAAGTCGGATGGTGGAGCATTGCCAAAGAGCGGGGCTCGTGATCACCTCCAAAGGAATCCACCAATGTCGGGGACCATATGCTTGCCCGTTCACACTTTCTCCACGATGCTAGTTCGACTCGAGCATAAATCCGTAGGACTTTAGGTGAAGAGTTGGGGCTTGGGTGTAGACGTAGGTATGGATAAAAAAAGATGAAAACGAAGGCTACGCACAACCCAACGGAGCTCGCACAATTACAGATTTCCCACTAGCAAAATGAATGCGAGTGCACCACACCCCCAGACCTGGTTTTTACAACATGGGTGTGTGCACCGCCTACCCCAAAACAGATTTCTCAAAAACAGATTTTCATTTATACTTTTTATTTTCTCTTTTTCGTTTCTTTTTCACAATTTTTGCTTTTATAAATTTTTCTTTTTCAAATTCTTGAATTTCAGCAAATATAACAAGATGGCAAATCCACATTTTTCACAAAACCACTTCCCACATCAACAACCCAACGAGAAAATGCTTGGAACTAGAGCTCGACGCGGGTGTGCGACTAGGATTGGCTTGAGGCATTGGTGAATTGAGTGTGGAGCTGAAACAAAAGGAAGGTAGGCTCAACGGGGCTAGCGAGGGCTATGTTAGGACGGGTGCAAGGCTTAACCGGGCCAAAGTGATGGCCCACGTCACGCTCACGCTCGACTAACCGTGCACCAATGCTTCGAAAGTAGTCTGGGGCAAGTTCTTAGTCACCGAGAAAAGTGATCCGTCCTCTCTTCTCGAGCAATACAAAGCTAGCGACGCCTACACACATTCCTACACTACCGAGTGATTACTCCGGATTCATAGATTTGAGTAGGACAGACAGAATTTACGAGTGCAGAAAAAATATAAATTGCAAGCATAAAGAAAAACTAAATCTATACAATTTCTACACAACGTGAGCACTCGATTAGGAGCACTGCACGAGTTTCGAACTACTCTAAATCAAAATCCTATGTCAGCACCACCATCTTAAAGTTTACACGAAATAATACATCAACTCGAGCCGCACGCGTGGTCAAGTGCGCGCTCATGTGGGTGCCAAAGTGTGTGCAGCAGGAGTCAAAAACAATGAAGCAAAAAGGAAAACTACTGGCATGCGAAATTAAATGTGCTCGTGGAGTGCACAAGCGGCTCTTCCCCCCAGACTTGAATGAAAACATAAGCAAGTAAAATAGACATTCAACCAAGGAATGAAATCTGAAGCGAGAGAGAGAGTACCTATGCTCCAAAGAGGGGAGCATGCCAGAAGATTGCGTGATGATTTGCGGGAGTTGCTGCTTCGCACAAAAGATAAGCTGAACCTGCGAATTAGGCCGAACAACAGAAAATACAAAAAATAGAAAACATAAAATAAAAAGCATAAACGAGGGGACCAAAAGGTCCAAGCTTGGGTTGTCTCCCGAATAGCCCTTTTGTTTACCATCCTTAAGGTGGACCAAATACCTGTATTAGCAGTTGTATATAATGTTTTTGCAGCAAAATAAAATAAAACTCAAAATGTTCCAACAAGAAACAAAGAGCGAAGGGAAATGAAATGGAAGCTGCGGAGAAAATGTATCATCCTCATTCATCGTCATCACTGCCGATCTCAATAGGTGGCGAACGGGGCTTAGGAGCGGCGGGGGCGACACGTGCTGGCAGTGGACGAATGCTCAGGCCACCTCGCAATGCCTGCTGATAGACCAGGTCTTGCATCCAATACTGAGAGGCCTCAATGTCCGCGAGGCGCTCATGCAGATATGGAATGCCCGGGCCCTGAGCAGCACTGAAGTGAGGGCCTGGCTGGCTATGAGACATGGCTGGCGGCGGCTGTGGTGACTGAGAATGTCGCGGCTGTGAACTTCCTGCAGCTCTCCGCCCTCCCATGGCGGATGATTCAGGTGCAACTTCCTCCTCATCATCTGGTCTGGCCCTCCGGGCATCACCCGGCATCACAATCTCAAAACGACGATTTGCTCTACGCCCAACAACACGCAACAAATTGAAACTGACCATGCTGGCACGAGTGATCGAAGAGGGCGAGGTAACCGGCTCCATCAGGGGTAAGCTATCCCAGACTCCCAAACCCTTTGCGATGCTGGTGATGTAGTAAGCACCACCAATCGATCCGGCGAGGCTATATGTGGCCTCGTGAAGGAAGAATGTTGCCAACATATACCCCAGGTGAATGGGTTCCCGCTTGAGCATGCTATAAAGACAAACCAAATCTTGCCACCCGACCACATTTTGGCTAAGTGCGCGAGCAGTAAGCGAATGGCTAAGGAGATGCTGAAGGTACCGCAAGGCAGGGGATACGATTTTTGTAGACTTGGCCTTCCGAGCCACATATTCCTCGTCGGAGCCGGTGAGCTACCAGATCAACAAAAACTTAAAGAGCAAAAAAAAGCAATGCAACTAAAAAAAATAAAAGTAGAAAAGAAAACATTAACTAGATAACTATTGGGTTTTCTGTCTCCCAACAAGACTTATTCCCAATGCTCAGCATTTCTCAACTGATTGGCATATGAAAATAGAAATGCTCAGCCATTTGCTCCAATTCGCAACGTGGTACCGGGTACCAATACGGAGATAGAACATATTCCCCACTACCTGTACAAATATACCTGTCATGGGTGTCAGGCATGGGCAAGAAATAGCTCGTGAAGTTCGTCGTTTCAGACTCCACCCGCATCTGGTTGCTAGCAGACATAGGCTGCATTACAGGCCCTTGCACTGGTTGAACCGGTTCCAAGATGGAATCCTGCAGGGAAGTGGAAACAAGAACGGGGTCAAGAAATAAATTAGAAGAATAACATAAACAATCCTTAATCTTGGAAATGATCCCGGAATCATCTCCCGTTGGTGGAATTGCAGAAATCTGAACACTACTGTCCAGGATGGTGCAAGAAGTTCCTAGTGCAGCATCCATTTCGTCCGCGCATTGGACATCCTCACATGGGGTGAAGGTAGCAACCTAAACCACAGAAATGTCCTCCTCGATAGGATCTAACAGAAAGCTGAGAGTGCTAGTTTCCACCTGCGAATCAACCTCAACAGAAATATCAGAAAAAGAAGGAATACTATGCAAAGCGGAAGGCGGAGGTACAGAACTCAACGGGAGGTCAAGAACTGGCTCTTCGCAACCGGACTCGATGCTAGGTGATGCATGTTCATCAGAAGTATACGTATCCATGCCGGGATGGGGATCAACACAAACATCGGGGCATGTACCGGAAATGCTTTCTCCAAAACATGGAGATGGCATCGATGCATTTCCCGAGGCTGAAGGGGTGCTGCTCACGGTGGAAGTGGGAATAATCCGGAAGTCCGGCTCATTATCCACTTCCAATTCAGCTAAATAAGCAGTACAGTCCTTCAATGCATGATCCCAGCTTCGACAAAAGATGCACTGCTTAGCCAGCTTCCGCGGTGAAGCGTTTGCTGAAGCCGAGAAAAAGTAGTGCGGTAATGGCTCCGCGGGTCGGTGGATGACCGGCTTATGTCTACGAAATGTAGAGTCGTGAATTTCCTGGGGACTATACTTCTGGGGACATCTATCACTTGCATGCGAGATATCTCCACAATGAGGGCAACGAATATTGAAATTGGCCCACATTGCGGAAATATCAAAGTCAAACAGAAGCAACTACTTTGCAAAGATTCATCGCGCAAAACTTACAATTCCGACAATGAACTACAGCAGATGAGAAAAGAAATGAAACAGAGCAAAACAAATTAACTCGTATACCAATATTTTCAGAAATCCTCAGTCGTTCAACAGTTGCATTCCCCGGCAACGACGCCAAAAACTTGATGCGCGTAAAATACGGCAAGCGTACCGGTCGCACAAGTAATAAAGTTGGGAATAAATCCCCGGATGTCGGTCTCTCGAGGAATGCAATTAGCGTCGAACGATTTAGACTCTAAAACTATTGTTATGAGAGTTAATTGAAATAAACAGAAAAAGAAGGAGCTTTGGTTGGTGGTCTTAAGACCGATTACACTAATGTAAACTATGCGGGTCGCAATCACCGCTTCTCAAGGCGAGATGGATGTAGCGGCCACGATGCCGTACTTCGGTTGGTGAGTGGACGGAAGTCTAGCGAGTGAAGTGATTAGTGCGGAGTGAAATTGAGTGAAACGAACGTGTGGAGTGGAGCGAGATGGAGCGAGGCGCATCAAAGAATAATTCTCATAAGCAAGATGAAACACAAATGATCAAATTAACACTAGAAATTGATGTTCATTACATGCATAAACATTCCATGCAACAAGAAAAGATAGAAAATGCAAAACCCCGAGATTGAAGATCCACCGCGGTTGTTGGCCGGAGGTGCGGTTTGTCAATCTGCTTCCAAGCGCAGTCCGAGGAGGGCTTCCGGTACCACCGAGCTGTCACCTCGAGGGCCTGTAATTCCGTTCTCTAGGTATGCTTCGTCTTCTTCTTTGGTGGAAAGCTTGGAGAAGAATGCTTCAATGGCCGGGAGGATCACCGGAGGATGCGGAATGCTTTGGAATCGCTGGAGAAGGTCCTCCCGATGGTAGGGATGAAGGTGGAGGTGAATGGAACTGCTGGAGGGCGAAACGGCGGACTGGCGGAGGTTTCGTAACAACGTGCGTTACCCTAATTCGCGGAACAGGGCTTTTTATAGCTTGCAAAATAAATAGGGCGCACAACCACTGGCGCACGACCAGTGGTCGTGCGCGACCAAGGTCAGTGCCCGTGCGCGAGCAACCAGTAGACCTGCATCAGAAAATCAATGGTCGCGCACGATCAGCAGCGCACGATCAGTGATCGTGCAAGGCAATACTGATGATCGTGCGGAAATAGCCAGGCAGAACTTTGTAAAATGGGTATGACTGCGCACGATCGGCGGCGCACGAGCAGTGGTCGTGCGCGGTATGGCAAGTGATCGTGCGGAAGGTTCAAGACAGGGATTTCACAAATGAGTCCGGGCTGCGCACGATCAGTGATCGTGCGCCAGGAGGTCGATGGTCGTGCGTGGGTAAAAACGCACGACCACTGACTCCTTTGCCAAAAATAGTGAAACGCCTATCCCGAATGCCCTCACGATCCCCAAACCTGCTGGAAAACTGCACGAGACATCGATCGTGGCAGCCGCAGCAAACAATAATAATCATAGCAAGAATGTAAATGCACACAAGCACAGAAATGGGCTAAAAAGGTGCACAGGGCGTGGAATGCCGTAGCTAACCAAAAGGAGTACTAATGGCGCTTAAAGATAGTGCAAAGCTGAGGAAAAAGGCCTAGATGAGTCCAGAATAAGGTATAAAATAGGGACTCATCAGCAAGAATGACACTTCACCACATAATGAGCTATGTCCTTCTTCAACCCTGGCCACCAGAATAATTTTTTCATATCCTTGAACATCTTTGTACTCCCCGGGTGGATTAAGTACTTTATAAAGTGTTCCTCGTAAATCAATTCCTCCCATAATTTGGCAACATTTGGTATGCACAACCGACTATCCTTCCATAAAAGACCATCATCAATAGGAAACTAGGCATTTGACGTATCCATAGTCTCTTCCAAATAGCGCTTCATACTATTGACAAGCTCCAACGCCTGACGAAGCCTGTCCATGAGGTTGTCTTGCACCTTCGCCCAGTTTAAGCATGCATCCGCGCTCATCTTCCGGTTGACACAAGAGATGTACAAAGCCTCCAACTCACGAATCAAACACTCATCATGCATCTAAAATCAATTTACTTGTGTAAGAGCCTTACAAATCAGGGCATCCACGACTATATTTCCCTTCCCGAGAGTGTAATGAATCTCGAAGGTGTAGTCCCCTAGGAATTCCATCCACCTCCGTTGTCACATATTCAAATCCTTCTGATGTTATAGATATTTTAAGCTCTAATGGTATGTAAAGATGTTGAACTTCATGCCATATAAATAATACAGCCACAGCTTAAAAGCGAATATCCCGTCCGCCAATTCCAAGTCATGAACCAGATAATTCCTCTCATGCACTTTCAATTGGCGAGAGACATAAGCAATCACATGAACAAACTGCAAAAGAACGCAGCCTAAGCCGCTCCCTAAGGCATCACTGTATATCTCATAGCCTTTTGCACCATATTGCAAACTCAAAACATGCGTCGTGGTTAGACGACTCTTCAACTCCTTAAAAGCTTATGTGTACTCAGACATCCAATTAAACTTCTGATCCTTCCTTGTCAACATCGTGAGAGGTAGAGCTATCCATGAGAAGTTCTCAATGAAGCACCAGAGTAGCCAGCAAGTCCAAGAAAACTCCTAGCTTCCGCCACAGAAGACAATACAGGCCACTCCCATATAACAACTATCTTCGCCGGATCCACTGCAATACCCTTCCCATTGACCACATGACTAAGGAATGCCATTGACGATATCCAAAACTCACATTTTGAGAACTTGGCATAGATTCAATTCCTCCTTAGGGTATGCAGAACCAACCTCAAATGATTCGTATGATCCTCGTCAGACTGAGAGTTTTCCAATATGTCATCTATATAGACGATCATAAATCGGTCGAAATACTCTCTGAAGGTCCCGTACATCAAATCCAGGAATACGAATGGCAAGTTTGTTAGCCCAAAAGACATCACTGTGAACTCATAGTGCCTGTAGCGTATACTAAACTCATAGTGTCTTGGAAATATCACTTTCCCTGATCCTCAACTACTAATAGCCAGACTTCAAATCCAACTTCGAATATATAGTCGATCCAACCAGCTGATCAAATAAATCATCGATTCGCAGAGTCAGATACTTGTTATTCTTTGTCAGCTTATTTAATTCACTATAGTCAATATATAGACGCAAGTTTTCGACATTTTTCTTCACAAAAAGGATCGGTGCACTCCAAGGAGACATACTTAGACATATAAAGCCTTGATCTATGAATTCCTATAACTGTACCTTCAACTCTGCCATCTTCATTTGGCATTACTTGGTAAGTGAGCGTGATACGGGTTTCGCACCAGGCACTAACTCAATAGTGAATTCAATCTCTCGCTGGGGAAGAAGTCCATGGAGATCCTTTGAAAACACATGCAAAAACTCTGATATAATAGGAATATCCCTCAAACTGGACTTCAGCTCTATAATCTCCAATAACGCGAAGAATAACTCCGTGCCCTTCCAAATCACCATGACCACTTGGAGAGCTGACATCAGTATCTTGCTCGATCTTCGCATACCAGCAAATTTAGTCTCACATTCAGGATTTTGTCCCAGTATGCCTTCCTTTGAGTTGTAATTAATATAGGTACACTGCTCCGAGAGCCAGTCCATGCCAAAGATCACATCAAACTTAAAAATCGGCAGCATAGATGCTTCCAATCCGAAATCATGACTTCATATCTGCACCTGAACATAACAAACTCTATCAGCGCGCATTGAGCAGCCATTAGGCATCAATACATCCAATCTATATATCGATATTAAAGAAGGCACTCTGATACGCAACACAAAGTCCTCAAACAGAAAGGAATGAGAAGTGCCTATATCAAACAGTGCTCTCGCCCGATAGTCCAAGATTAGGACAAAGCCTAATTCAAACAAGTTAAGCTATGTACACAATATAATAAGTATATAAAGTAGTAAAAGCTGTATACTAAACCAAACCTATCACCACATCACTTTATTTTATGGCCTCCTATTGGCCAATATTATAGACTTGTGACTGAGCTGGAGTATAATGGGACGTAGATGACTCGTTTACCCTCCCTTTCTATGCATAAGTCACACCGTCTTCGGGGGGCCACTCCGATAATCTCGGGCTATGTGTGCCGGCTTTTCACAAGTATAAAAAATAATTAGGCCTCACCCAAAAGCTGCTCTAGACGCAACAGAAGGAGCTGGCACATGATATTTGGACCTCTTGTTCCACCTTCGATACCCAGACTTTGAAGTGTTCGGTACTTTGAAATCTAGCTTCTTCATGCTCAACTCCTTACTTTGGACTCTTTTTAGATCTTGCTCCAGGGATTGGGCAGTATTAACCAATGTCATAACACCCTACATCATCAAACTCGAGAGAAGGAACCTCAGATAATCTCGCAGTCCTTTATAAAATCGATTGGCCTTATGCTCCTCATAGCAAACGTAGAGCCCGCATACCGTCCTAATCTTGTAAACTCATACAAGTATTCATACACAGAACTCTCGCCCTGAATTAACCTCTGGAATTGATTCTCCTTTGCGATCATCTATGCAGATGGGAGATATCTCGCCAAAAATAACCTCAAATACTCCTCCATCGAGACCTCCGTCAACAGCCGACCAGCAAATTGGTGCAACTCCAACTCATCCCACCATAGACTCACTTCTCCATCTAATAAGAATATAACCACGATGACTTTCTGCCACTCCTCCATCTCCATTTCCATCATGGTTCTCTTGATGTGAGAGAGCCAGTCTTCGGTTTGTGTTGGGTTCCTGATGCGTAAAAAATCTTCTCACGGACTACAATCCAAATAGGCAAGTGTACGTATCATTTTATAGTATAGTGATAAAAATATATCAAGGTCGTATAAAAACTCGGGGCAAGCAAGTACTATTATTCACAACGATTCTATTATCTTACCGAACGATTGATGGGTTTGAAAATTAAAATGAACAAAGCTTAATTGAAAGAGAAATAAAATATTGCGAAAGAGTGCTCGATCGGAGATTCACTTTGTAATAAAATAATGAAATAAATTTGTTTAGCATTTGCAATACTATTAAGACCGTGACGGATCCGATATTAGGAAGTAATCTCGCTAGAGCATTAAATCCCCTAACTTATAGACGTTTTGATCGAAATCTCTTTACAAGTCAAAATGGCCTAAAGTCGCATTACCGAAGTGACCCGCACTATTGGATTTGACTCCAATCCGGAGGATTTACGTCATCCTATCTCTATGATTGCGTTCAACTCCTTCCTTATTTGAGTGATCTTTCAAATCAATGAGTCTCTCGACTTCTATAAAATGAGATCAATTGCCTACTACCGTATACCGGAATACGGAGTCGACACGATAAAAATCAAAGAAGGATCAAAAATAGGAAAAATACAAATGCAAACATAAAATTAAAGATGCGTTATTTTATCGCAAAGCTCATCGCGATCGGGCACAAAATATAATTAGCTAAGCATAATAGAGGAAGAAAACAAAATAGAAGAAAGAGAAATCATTTGCATTGCTTAAGAAAAAGAAATACACAAAAAAATAAAATAGGACAATGCTATTCTACTACAAAAAGGAAATTACAATAATAAAAACTACAATAAGGAAAGAAATTCTCATGAACTAGCTAACAGATACTACTTTGAACTAAAACTACTTGCAGAACTTTCTCTACCCAAAACTACTTTTTTTTTTAAAACAAGAGGCAAGGGGTTCCTTTTATAGGAGAGGGAGAAGGTTCTAGAAAATAGGAAATATGAAGGGAATAATAGGGTGGCCGACCATTGCATTTGGAAAGGGTTCATGCATTTCATTTAATGAAGGGAGAGGGAGAGGATGAGATTCATTGCATGACATTTAATGGAAATGAAAAGAGAAAATAAAATAAACAAGGGGGATGAAAGAGGAGGGTGGCCGGCCATGTGTATGGGGATATGCATGCATGGCATTAAATGAGGGAGAGAATGGAGAAAATAATAAAAAGGAGAGAGAGGTGTCATGATGTGGGTGGCCGGCCAAGCATGGGCTGCTAGGTGGGCCGAAATATGTGGAGAGACTTTTTGGGCTGCATCATGTAGGGGCTCGGGTTGGTTTTTGGGCTGCAACAAGGTGAAATCTCGGGCTGCATGGTTGCTTGGGCTGCATGGTTGCATCATCAATATGGCTCGGGTTTGAACTTGAAGAGGGGGCTCGGGCAGCTTGCAAGGTGGGCTGCACTTGGACTGCATCAAAGGCCTTGAACCTACAAATAAAACAAAACAAATAAACAAAATGTTAGATCTATTTTATAACATAACATGATAATAGTTATTAAAAATAAAACTAAACATCATAACACAATAATAATTATATTTTATAACAAAACACAACTAGACATATAACATAAAATTAAACATAAAAAAAGCATCAAACACATAATTAAACAAGGAATTAATATATTAAAAAAACATTAAAACATGAAATAAAAACATAACGAGCATAAAATACATAAAAATATAATAAACTTAGGAATTTTGAATACTAAACTACCCCAAAAACCGAAGACTAAAACTAGTCATCAAAATCCCCCATGCTTGAGCTTTTGCTATTCTAGAGCAAAAGTATGAGAAATATTTATAAGACATTTATAAAATTTTCAATTAAACTAAAAATTCACTTACACCAAAATCAAGCCAAAAGTAAAATTTAGGTATTTACGAATTAAGTCCGAAATTATGGAATTAAAGTGAAAAGAGAGAAATATTTAGCCAAAAAAATTTTCTAATAAATTAACTAGCACTCAAAATTGAGTAAATTGCAAACAAGGTTAGATTAAAATTATAAAAACCATGACTGAAAAAAAACTTCATGAAGAATGCAACATACTACTTATGCTCTCCCAATATTTTAATTTAAAATCTAAGACAATGATATTGGCTAAGGGGTTTGGGGAGGAAATCAACATGAAGAAGTTTTTGATTGGAGGTGATCATCATTATTTTTTTTCACACCCCACAAATTTTTTTAAATAAAATATATATGTAATACCAGAAAATGATAGAATAACATCCTATCACTTCCGACGACATATATGAACTTTTAATTCCTCTCTTCATCTAGGTTGCATATGTTTACCGGAGAATAAGGAACTAACATCTCCTTATTCCCATGACATATGATCTAACAATAAAAAGAAAAAGGAAGGGGTTAAATAAAATTTTAGAAAATAAGCTAAAATACTAGAGAGCAACTACTAGTAGATTGAGATTTCCTAAGAATCTAAAAGCATGAGGTAATAATAATTAGAATCCAAAATTGTTAAGCAAAATTACTACAAAATTGAAACTATTTAAAATAAAAGAGAAAAAGTGCTAAATAAATTACTCTAAGCAAATTAAAACCATAAGATAATTCTCACAGCTAAATCACTAAATATTATATTTAACTAAATTTGATGAAATAAAAGATTAGCAAATCAAAAATAGTAAAAATGCTTATAAACAAACTCAAACAAAATTTCAGAAAACAACAAAAAGATTAAGCAAGGGGTTTATTATATTTTTGGAATTTTCTAAGATTTTTCATTTTTTTTTAATTTTGAAATCTGATTTTTGGAATTTTTGATTTTTTTGTTTTGATTTTGCTTTAGTTAAAGAAAAAGTAGTACTAAAGAAGCTTAATAAAACTATACTAATTTTTTGTGTTTTTGTAGAAATTTAAAACATTTTTTTTAGAAAAGAAAGAAGAAAGAAAACAACTAAACCCTCCCCTATGCTTAAATTTTGCATTGTTCTCAATGAAAAATAAAAAAAGAAAGAAAGAGGAAGAAGAAAGCGGAGGGGGGATGCAATAAAGTAAATACTTAAAGAAAACGACTTCCCCAGATTTGTAAGGCCGAATGCAGATGTCGCTCCCCAATGCTTGAGCTGGACACCGACTCAGGCCTAAGGAAGAGAGGAAAGGATGGAGTCAAACAAACCGTCGGGGGCATTATTCCTACAAAACAAAAGAAGCAAACAAAAATAAAAAGAAAGAACAAAAAGTGATAAGCAAGGGGTGCCTCCCAAGAGCGCTCATTGTTTAATGTCGTCTGAGTCCGACGTTATTTCTTAGTTAAATGGAAAATAAAAACTAAAGTGAAGAGGTAACTCCCTAATTATGCGCTTAGGAGAGTAAATCAAAAAAGAGAAAAATTTAAGAATCACACCGACATGCGGTGGAATCATCAAGGGAATGCCGCCCGAAAATGAACGAACGGAGTTATAGAAGAACTCCGCCGTATGTAAAATGGGAAAGAATGGGTCGTCAAAAGAAGAAGAAAAAGAAGAAGAAGAAATAGAAAGAGGAATAAAAGAAGTAGAAAAAGAAATTTCATCAACGGAAATTTCACAAGGAGAAGGAGAGACTTGTGAAATTTCGAGAGAAGAAGGGGTAGAGAGGACTAAAGAAGAATTATCTAAAATAAAAGAAGAAGAAAAAAAAGACTCGCTAAAACTAGAAAAAGTTGGAACAGTTAAAGTTTGAAGCGAAATGGAATCACAAACATCTTCAGAAAAAGAAAGAGAATGATGAGACGTCTCATCATCCTCAAAAGGTAAGAAGCACGCCGGAGTATCCATAGGGGTGTCATCCAAAGGAGGAAGGAAACAATTCGGAATATCCGAATAGTTATCCTCCTCGAGAGGAAAAAGACAAGCCGGGATATCCGGTGACTCTTTAAACGATGAAATTGGAGGAGATAGAGAAGAAGACGAAGAAAACGAAGCGGCCTCACGAGAAAAATAATCGATAATGGTCTTGAAATGCGAATCAATATTACCAAGAGAAGTTTGCAATTCAAGATACCCATTATCGATAGAATTAAAATTTAGAGGCACGACGCTTTGCGGGGCAAAATCATAAGAAAAATAAGACGGATTCCCCATCTCCCAAGTAGGATAAAAATTGGAGTAAAAGTCAAATTGGCCACATTGACCTGCTCCATAAAAATTGAAATCAAAAGGAGGGGTTCCCGAAAGACATTTAAAATTAAAATGGTCGAGCGACCCGCAAAAAGCGTAAAAAGATGATGATTCTATAAAAAAAAATAAACTGTTACCAAAAAGAAAGAGAAAAATTAATTGTATTTTTTGGGTTTTTTTTTGAATTCTAGTAGAAATAATAAACTCGGTGCTTTCGTAATATTGCCAAAAATCGTCCCCGGCAACGGTGCAAAAAACTTGATGCATAAAAAATCGTCTCACGGACTACAATCCGAATAGGCAAGTGTACCTATCGTTTTATAGTATAGTGATAAAAATATATCAAGGTCATATAAAAACTCGGGGCAGGCAAGTACTATTACTCACAACGATTCTATTATCCTACCGAACGATTGATGGGTTTGAAAATTAAAATGAACTAAGCTTAATTAAAAGAGAAATAAAATATTGCGAAAGAGTGCTCGATCGACGATTCACTTTGAAATAAAATAAAAAAATAAATTAGTTTAGAATTTGCAATACTATTAAGACCGTTACAGATCCGATATTAGGAAGTAATCTCGCTAGAGCATTAAATCCCCTAACTTATAGACGTTTTGACCGAAATCTCTTTACAAGTCAAAATGGCCTGAAGTCGCATTACCGAAGTGACCCGCACTATTGGATTTGACTCCAATCCGGGGGATTTACGTCATCCTATCTCTAGGGTTGCGTTCAACTCCTTCCTTCTTTGAGTGATCTTTCAAATCAATGAGTCTCTCGACTTCTATGAAATGAGATCAATTGCCTACTACCGTATACCGGAATACGAAGTCGACATGATAAAAATCAAAGAAGGATCAAAAATAGGAAAAATACAAATGCAAACATAAAATTAAAGATGCGTTATTTTATCGCAAAGCTCATCGCGATCGGGCATAAAATATAATTAGCTAAGCATAATAGAGGAAGAAAAGAAAATAGAAGAAAGAGAAATCATTTACATTGCTTAAGAAAAGGAAATACACAAAAATTAATATAGGACAATGCTATTCTACTACAAAAAGGAAATTACAATAATAAAAACTACAACAAGGAAAGAAATTCTCATGAACTAGCTAACAAAGACTACATTGAACTAAAACTACTTACAGAACTTTCTCTACCCAAAACTACTTTTTTCTTTTTTTAAAATAAGAGGCAAGGGGTTCCTTTTATAGGAGAGGGAGAAGGTTCTAGAAAATAGGAAATATGAAGGGAATAATAGGGTTGCCGACCATTACATTTAGAAAGGGTTCATGCATTTCATTTAATGAAGGGAGAGGGAGAGGATGAGATTGATTGCATGACATTTAATGGAAATGAAAAGAGAAAATAAAATAAACAAAGGGGATTAAAGAGGAGGGTGGCCAGCCATGTGTATGGGGAGATGCATGCTTGGCATTAATTGAGGGAGAGAATAGAGAAAATAATAAAAAGGAGAGAGAGGTGACATGATGTGGGTGGCCGGCCAAGCATGGGCTGCTAGGTGGGCCGAAATATGTGGAGAGACTTTGTGGGCTGCATCATGTAGGGGCTCAGGTTGGTCTTTGGGCTGCAACAAGGTGAAAGCTCGGGCTGCATGGTTGCTTGGGCTGCATGGTTGCATCTTCAATATGGCTCGGGTTTGAACTTGAAGAGGGGGCTCTGGTAGCTTGCATGGTAGGTTGCACTTGGACTGCATCAAAGGCCTTGAACCTACAAATAAAACAAAACAAATAAACAAAATGTTAGATATATTTTATAACATAACATGATAATAGTTATTAAAAATAAAACTAAACATCATAACATAATAATAATTATATTTCATAACAAAACACAACTAGACATAGAACATAAAATTAATCATAAAAAAACATAAAACACAAAATTAAACTAGGAATTAATATATTATAAAAAAACATTAAAACATGAAATAAAAACATAACGAGCATAAAAGACATAAAAATATAATAAACTTAGGAATTTTGAATACTAAACTACCCCAAAAACCGATGATTAAAACTAGTCATCAGTTCCCATACCCGAAAACACAGTGGGGTTGAAACTCATCATCTGCTTCAATTGCTTTTCCGTTACTCGCCTTGCAGCCACTGGCTCCACGACCACTTGTCTCATTACCACAGACTCAACTATGCCAACCAACTCCTGGGCCACCCCAAGGATAGGAGGCTATACTTGCCTCCTGATTGCACATTGAGTTGCACAAACATGGCTTCAACAACTAATCTTATAGTTTTAGCGGAAGGAAGAGGTATATACAACTCAGCTACTGTACTACTCTCCGCAGAATGCTGGGATCCAGACTGCCCCTCACCTCTTTTAGTCACCTATAATCGTGAAACACACAATTAAGCAACCAATAATATTGTAAAAAGCAATTATAAGAACACGCAGTTTCCACAAACATGTGTATTTTCATTCCTAAGTGGATATTCATGAGTTCCTTCATGTTATAACGGTAGCGCATATACACGTGCTCACCACCCCTTAAAAGAATTCGACCAAGATTTCAAAGAACGAAGTCCGACTCCAAAAGATAATACCAAATTGTAACACCCCTATCCTTCTTAAAGAATATAACAGAAGGTCCAGCCGGGGCCCACACCATATTCCACAGACAGTCAGCGGAGTTACACATTGATTCCAAAACCATACACATGTCGTAACTTAGAGTTGTATTCTAGTGGAAGAAATAAGATTAACTTAGAACACAGCACCAGGAATGCCCACTAACAACACCATAGGATTGATATATATATAATACACAGTATTTTGGCCTTATGGCCTTACAGACTTTTTTTGATATCAAAAGTGCCTTACCAACATCGGTATACAGGCCGACCACACATAAAAATAGTAAAACACGCTTCGCTTGGACTTTGAGGGCCGTCATAGGTAAAAGGGGCTTAAGCCCGCTATGTAATACATCTCGTGTAATGACCATATAATATGTGTTCGGTCGGGGCTCCACAACATATAGACGCCACAACTTAAGCATTATAAAGTGATTTAAAGTACTACCCATCTCAAAACTCAGAAAAACACGACAATATAAACACATAACAAGACTAAAAGTTATTCATAACCATAGGAGTCTGAAACGGCCTTAAGGCCTTACACTATTCAAATGTCCAAAACTACAACAACACCAAATATAGCAAAGTGCCTTAGCACTCCTAGGCTATCTCTACATGTAAGCTGAATTACAGTGCACAAAACATAACATTCAACCATACAAATACTAATAGAAGAGGGTACACTTCATGAGGTTTAGACCTTTTTGGTCGGCGAGCGTGCTCCAGCTTGTCATCCTTGCCCTATAAAAATTTGTTGTAATTTGGGTCAGCAAAGACCGACCTCAACTATGTAACCAATACATCTCCTCCCGACCGTCCCTAGTGGACCCTAGGGCACTCCATCACCCTGCAGGTCAGCACTTTGTATGATACATCATCACACATCTACACATCACACATCAACACATCACATCATTCATACAGGTATTTCCAAATTTCCCCATTGGCGTTCAAGCCACAATACAGAACTCATGCATAAGCCCCACCTGCTCATGGTTCTCAATACCTGGGCTTGCCTGTAAGCTCCGACTCTCACGTTAGTTCCGTCACACAATCAAACCGATGCTAAGAACCATTGCTAGACCCTGCCCGCTCATAGACTTAATCACCCGGGCTTGTACAAAAGCTTGGCATTCTCGTCAGTTTCGACAGAAGGGGACTTGTTTTACTGGACACACTCCACACATAACTTGCAATGTCATGGGATAGCCAGCCGAGTACAAATACAAAGTCACGCCTTTGCATACCAATCAAAAACCACATCATTTCCTCCATAAATCACCATTCGTTCATACACGAAAAAGAGGGCATCACAAATGACGTCTTTGCCGCAATTAGATTTCAAGAAAAACCCCTGTAGTGCTCGTCGTGCAACATCACAGCATCGGACCACCGGTCTCGATCACAACTTCACCCACAATGCCTAATATACTAACAGAGCGGATTTCTAGTGCAACAACATGTCGGGTACGAACTCAATCGACCCGGTGTCTCCTCTTGAACCATGGTGACCCAAACCCCTCTCATTTGGGAGATTTGTTGCCTAAATGCTTGAATAAAGTAAAAATGAAACGAATGCCATGAACGCATCCTAAAAAATAGAAGGAGAAATATCGTTACCTTAATACTCCTCTTCCTATCCATGGAAATCTTGATTTGCATGGATGGAAGTGTGCGCCTTTAAGCCCTCTCCATGAATCTGACCTTGGATTGACGAATGGAGTTTCAGAGCTTCGTCAATGGCGGAAGATGCCTCTTATTCCTCCTCCAAACTCTCTCTCTCATACCCTAACTTCACAACCTAAAAGATGAGAAATGAGGGAAAATGAACCCCTCAGTCCTATTGGAACCCCACCTATGTTTAGGGTTGATTTGGGCTAGGTTCACTATTAGGATTATTAGATGACCCAACATGTATAGTCTAGGGTCATAGGTTTTTATCAGGGTCAAGGTCAGTCAATAACCTAGATTGATTGGTTCTCACCTTCAGAAGAATTAGACACAGAAGACCTCCAGAGAAAAGCAGTTTTCTAAGAGACAAAAAAGTCATTCGAAGATTAGCTAATCAGAGCTCGACTTCGTTAATCTTCAAATGACTTTTCTGTCTCTTAGAAAACTGCTTTTATCTGGAGGTCTTCTGTCTCTAAGTCTTCTGAAGGTGAGAACCAATCAATCTTGACCCTGATAAAAACCTATGACCCTAGACTATACATATTGGGTCATCTAATAATCCTAATAGTGAACCTAGCCCAAATCAACCCTAAATATAGGTGGGGTTCCGACAATCTCACCCTATTTGGGTGAGGTCACTATGAACAACAAAAAAGAAAAATCACAAAGCATAAAATAATATCTGGCCGAATTATAATGTTTCAGCAGATATATAAGTAATGTGCCTTGTGAAATATTTATAGAAAATAATAATTAAGTTCAAAAAGAAGAAATGAAAAATCTGTAAAGCTTTCTTTTTAGCACCATATGAAGTTTCATAAGATGGTTTAGTGAAGATTATCTCTCTATTGGGATCAACTGCTTCTCTTATAGTCATCTTCATGTCTTCTATTTCAAGAACTTTCACAGAAGCAGCTCTTGGCACATCTGCTTTAGGATGTAAAGTCATATAAGTATCAGCATTAAAAGGTTTTTGTATATGATATTTATCCAGTTCTTTCTTTCTGTAAGAAGACAGTTGAATACTAAAAAGTATCTTTGCCTTCTTCCCTGGCTTTTCTGATCTGTGAAAGAGCTATAATTTCCTTGAATCTAGCCATTCTAAAATTAGGATCCATTTCTGGATCACATATTTGAGATAGTGGCCTTTCTGGACTAGCTTGGTCTTGCTGCTTTCTTTCAGATGTTTACTGTTGACTACTGCTTTGAGAGCTGTGCTGCTGTCTGCTGCTGCTTTAGGATGGTGTGGATTGATAGGAAGTAGTAGACTTTTGTACTTGAGAAATACTGCCTGCTGATCCAGCTGCAGGAGGAGGAGGAGAAGGAGGACCTCTCCTAAATTGTGGTGGAGGAGAGTATCTCCTACTCTTCTTCCTTGCTTTTATTTCATTATTTGAATACCTCATCCAGTGAGGAGTATCTGGAGTGAGAGTAATGTTATGCAAAATGTAGTAGGGAGTGTCAGCAGTAGGGTTTGGTTTTGGTGTAGCCTTTGCTGGAGCCTTCTTCTTGAGTTTTCTCTTTTTAGAGCTAGAATCTTCTACATCATCTGACTCTTCATCATCATCATCAGATTCATTGGCAGGATTATCATACAAGGCATGAATCTATTTAAGCAATTCATCAGAAAATATTGGATGAGTCTGTGGCTGTATGGCTTCATCCCGAGGCTGTGCTTGAACTTCTGTAACCGCTGCTTGTATAGGTATATTCTCTTATTCTATATCTTGAAGAATGATTGCATCAAGATTTGGCAAAGGAGTTTCATCCATCACATAAGTGGGAGGTCAAAAACCTGGCTTTAAAATATCCATTGAATTATCAACTATTATATCTACAGAAACTGAAGAGATACTAGTAGAAGAATTACTGAAACTGGATCTAATCTGATCTATAACTGAAGAATCTATAGGTGCAGAGTAGCATACTATAGCTTTAGAACAATAATCAGAAACTGTATCAACAAAAACTAGTAAACTTGAGCTGTAAACTGTATCAAAAGACTATAATAAAGAATGAATATCAACTGTGGATTAATAATGAAATCACCAACAATGTTTATTACTGCATCAACTGATTCTTCTTCAAAGCAAGTCATATCAGTATCATCATCAAGAATTTCAAATATTTCTGTTACTAGAATTGTTACTGTTGTTGTTGGAGTTGCTACTACTAGAGGAGCTTTTGCATTGGACATTTCCCCCTGCCTGGTTTCAGAGATACCTGAACCCAAGCCCCTAGAAGAAGGGACAGAAGAGGAAGAGGCAATTGTGGAAGAGAGATCAACAATGACAGAAATAAGAGGGGCAACTGCTTCCTCTATTAGCTTTATCAGAGAAGGAGTAATGAATTTGAGAAGCTCAGTTACAATGTCAGAGAAATTTAGATAAAGGGGATCAAGAGTAGATGGGGTATAAGTGGATTGGTGTCCATAGTTGGAGCAGACTGAGAATGCTTGAGGGAATTCTTTATGTTGGAATGATGGGAATGTTGGTGGAATGATGGATGGAGGGAATGTGGGTGGAATGACTGGTGGTATTTCAGTAGGGATTTCTTCCTGGATGGGGGAATGATGTGGAGAGTGGTTTGGAGATGGAGATAGAGATGATGATGATGATGACATCAGACTGAAGGTTGGAGATGTTTGTGTTGGAATTGTAGAGGTGGATGTGATAGTCTCTAGGTGGTATGGTAGAGGAGATGGAGGAGGTGGAGATGGTACGTGTGAAGCTGGAGGGATGACAGTGGTTGGGGTTTCTTCAGTAACAATGGTAGATTCTTGTTGTCGCTGTTGGAGTTGTTGCTGCTGGAGGAGCTTCTTCACCAGTTATGGATCTGTTTCTGCCCGCTATCATCGGGTGGTAGTTACCTACCGTGTAGCAGTAGTTCACCTGTAACACCCCAAAAAAGACAGGCAAAGTGTTGACCTGAGTTGGACAAAAATCATCGTGCAGAGCTCGATGAATCGTCAAGAAGAGCTCGACGAAAATAACGCTGCATAGTGTTATAGTGTTGGGTATTGCATCCACAATAACCCAGATTTGCATGAAGTCACCCTTGAACTAAGATGAATTAAGTTGCATTTGATATCTTGTTTAAGTTGTGTGTTTGCAGATTACCATTACTAAGTGTAGACCAATATCAGTCTACAGTGGGTCATGAACACAGGACCATACAGTGTAATCCCTCACTGTGTGACCCAAGGTATTGACTCATGTGTAGCCTCTCTATTGGGTTCAGGAACATATTTTGCTTAAATTTCATTTGTTTAGATTCTTCTACACCAGTGTGTCTTTTGGCAAAAGATAGTGCGTCTCTTGGTGACCAATGACACAAGAGGCTAGCACATATTAATTTTAAAACTATTAATAAATTATTCTCCCAGAACTTAGTACGTGATGCCCCGAATGTCAAGCACGTCAAAGAGAGACCTTGTTATGCATGCGTAAAAGGCAAGCAAACAAGGGCTACCTTTAAAAGCATAATGGGCAAAACTCTAATAGGTGTTTACACCTACTTCATATGGACTTGTTCGGTCCACTACAAGTTAGAAGTTTAGGAGGTAAAGATTATACGTTGGTAATTGTTGATGACTACTCGCATTTTACGTGGGTGTTCTTTCTGAAACACCAGTCAGATACCTTCGATATCTTTACAAATTTTATCAGGCAGGGCCAGAATGAATACAATTATTCCATAGTCAAAATCAGAAGTGACAATGGAACGGAGTTCAATTCTGGGGCCATGACAGAATTTTGTGAAAGCTTAGGTATCTTTCATGAGTTTTCCTCTCCTCGTACTCCACAACAAAATGGAGTAGCTAAGAGAAGGAATAGAACACTCATAGAGGTCTGCAGGACTATGTTGAGTGATACTTCACTACAAGAGTACTTATGGGCTGAAGCCGTCAACACTGCATGCCACGTGCAAAATCGAGCCCTCATAAACAAGAATCATGATAAGACACCTTATGAACTTCTAAAAGACAGGAAACCGACTGTATCATATTTTAGAATTTTTGGCTGCAAATGCTTCGTACTTAACAATGGTAAGTATCATACTACCAAGTTTAGTGAGAAAAATTTTGAAGGTATTTTTGTAGGATATAGTAGCCATAGTAAGGCATACAAAATTTTCAATAGAAAAACTCCGATTGTAGAGGAATCCATACATGTTGTATTTGATGAGACGAGCCTGCTGCAAAGCAAATCGTCTAGTGTGGTTGTTGAAGATGCAGGTACAAGGCTTAAAGAGATCAGCTTGGATGAATCGACCGAAAGTAAAGATGAACAGTTCATCAAGATCACCTCTCCAACCCCTATTTGAGAAGTAGAGGATCAAGATGAAAATATTGTCCAAGTTGATGAAGTCACTCTAGTGGGTTAAGAAGTTCCAGATGCGAGGAATCTAGAGCTCAGACATCTGAAGGATCACCCAATGGACCAAATCATAGGAGATCCCCGGGATGGTGTTAGAACTCGTCGAGGTACAGCTAACGAGAATTTATATTTAAGTTTTCTCTCACAGGTTAAGCCAAAGAAGTTTGAGGAAGCAAACTCAGACGCATTATGGATCTTGGCCATGGAAGAAGAATTGAATCAGTTCAAGCGCTGCAAAGTTTGGACGCTTGTTCCAAGACCCAAAGGTAAGAATGTCATCGAAAAAAATGGGTCTACAGGAACAAGTTGAACGAGAATGGGACAATCAAAAAGAACAAGGCCAGACTCGTCGGCAAAGGATATCGTCAAGAAGAAGGGATCGACTTCGACCAGACATACGCTCAAGTGGCAAGACTGGAGGCCATCAGACTGTTCCTGGCTTAAGCTGCACTGAAAGGCTTCATAGTTTATCAAATGGACGTGAAGTCCGCCTTCCTAAATGGCGACATAAAGGAAGAGGTGCACGTGGAACAGCCCCCAGGTTTCGTTGTGTAACGTCCCGAAACTCAATAGGGTGACGGGTGGTGTTTTGAGCCAAATATGTGTTTTGGCAGGGGTGACACGGCCTGGGACACAGGCGTGTCCCAGGGCGTGTCGTGCTCATGTTAAGTGTTGGCCCCGCGTTCATCGATTTTGGAGTCGACGATCGTTGAGAGGCTGAACACGGCCTGGGACACGAGCGTGTCCCAGGGCGTGTCAGTCACTCGTCGAGTGTGGCGCACACGGGCCATGACAAGGGAAAAGACACGGGCGTGTCTCATGTGACACGGGCGTGTCTCATGTGACACGGGCGTGTCTGGTGCCGTGTCGCAGGCCGTGTCCTTCTCGGGTTCAGAATGTTGGTCGTTGCACACGGGGGTGACAAGGGTCGTGACACGCCCGTATCGCATGCGACACGGGCGTGTCGGAGGCCGTGTCGAATACCGTGTACTGGTTATCGCATCAGTCGAGACGGCGAATGGGTGACACGGCCATGCACACGGCCGTGTTGCAACCCGTGTTCGGCCCAGATTTTCTAATTTTAGGCCTAATCGTGGCCGTTCGTTTCCTTGGCTTTGGATCCAACGGTGGGGGGCTATTCCTGAGAGGTTTTAGCCGGGATTTAGGGCTAGAATCCCTCATTTCATCCAAGTGAATCTCTCTCTAAGTTTTAGAGAGAGGGGAGAGCAAGGTGGAGGAGGAGACCAAGATCCTGCCACCGGTGGAGCGTCGGAGCTTCGAATCGCGATCTGAGTCCAGATCCGCGAAGGCGACGCCGTTGCGGTGCTTTCCAACTACGTAGATTTTTCATGGCGCCGCGAAAGAACGCAAGGGTAACGATTTCTCATCCTAGGGCATGTGAAGCCCACTTTTACTTTGCATAGGAAGCCCTCTCTCGCGAGTAAGCAAAGAGTTGGAGCGTTCCTTGGGGTAGATATGTGAAGTCCCCCTTGTATAGAGTCCGTATACGAAAACGGGCATAGGCATTGTGTGTAAAGCCTATCCGGACAAGTAGAGCCGAATCGGTGATGTTGTATTGCATACGAACCGGGGAAGACTCCGGATGTTTGGGCGTTTTTCGGGTTTTCTACGTGGTAGATTGCAGCAGGAAGCCTTGGAGATTAACTCCAAGGTGCACCTGGAAAACTGGGCAAAGGCAAGTTTTGCCAACACGATGGCCAGGGAGCCAACGTGAGCATAACCGGGTTATGTGATTGTTGTGGCGGAAACAGGACTCGATGAGTTTTGATCTGCGCATATGGCTTAAATTGTCGTTGCGGAATAAGCACGGGTCAGGCGGAACCGTACCCGATCTATGTCGTTCGGTGGGACCGTTGGCATGGATGAGAGTCTTCGGCGGACTATGGCTTAAATTGTCATGACCAAGGCCAGGAAGACAAAATGCTCATGTGATTGGCCGTCCAAGGGGCGGTGGTGGAACGGGAACGTCTATGGCTTGAATTGACGTGACGTTGGCTGGTTCGCCGTGAATGTTCCCTATGTGCACGAGGTGTGTGGCCGTGCGAGCCTACGCCTGTGATGAAGTGTGTTTACACTATTTTATTGCCTATACTAATAAAGTGCAGGGAATGAGCATCGCCGCCCCGATTTTGGGGGCGGGATCGTTATAATTGGTCAGTATAGCTGACCGTTGCTTTTGTTTACCACCGAGCGGTGGATTGTGGCTTGCAGGTGCTGCAGAGCCGAGCGGGAAATAGCGGGCTAAAGCCCAAGTTGCTGAGCCAGCCCTCGAAGGCCTAATTTTGAGTGTTTCATTGTAATCATGTGTGGCCGGCCTGCGAGCCGAAGTATGAAAACACTTTTATGTCAAGCAAATTGTGTAAGGCCTTAAGGCCATTTCTATTTCTGTGTATTGAAACATTCCTACGGGTGTTATTGTAGTGGACATTTATGTTGTTTGGCCGGGTTCTTTCGTCTTGCAACTTAATTTTAATGCTTCTGCTAGGTGCTTGTGTAGGACGTGTAATTGGTTGAATGGTTTCAACGCGTAACCAACCGGTCTGTCCGTAGTATATGGCGTCGGGCCCCGGCCGGACCTACTGCTATATGCTATGCGACAGATAGGGGTGTTACAAATTGGTATCAGACTACTGGTTTCGGTCAAACTTAAATGAATTCGTGGGCGAATTCACTTTAAGGGGTGGTGAGAACATGTGTGTGCATCATTGTTATAACATGAAAAGAACCCATGAATGTCCACTTAGGAATGAAAATACACGTGTTGGAGGAACCTGCATGTTCCTATTATTGCTGTTTGCAATATTGTTTGTTCGCTTATCGGTGTTTTGCACATTTATAGGTGACCAGAAGTGGTGCTGGACCGTCGGAAAGGACAGGTTCTGAGGCAAGCAGCGCACCAAGTGATGCGCCTGCAACACCTCCATCTGCCGAGACCATTAGGTTGGTGGCAGAAGCTGTCTTTGCTATGATCAACGCGCAGCCTGCAACGCAGGTGCAGTAGCCTTCTCCTGCGGTGGAGCAAGTGCCGCTCCAAGCGGCGGAGCCTAGAAGAGTTGAACAGGTGGCGGTGGAGCCAGAGTTGCCTCGGAGAGCAACTGAGAGACAGCTTAAGCATGTGATGGGCTTCCATCCACCGGTGTTCTCGAGAACGGGAACCCCGACCCAGGCTGAAGATTGGCTCTCAAGAGTCAATAGGGTGATGACAGCAATAGAAACGGAAGAGTGGCAGAAGACCACAATTTCGACGTTCCTATTGGATGGGGACGCAAGGTTATGGTGGGAAGGTCTAGAGCTACACAAGTTGAGGGGAAGGCCGTTGGACGAAGTATCTATGGAGGAATTTTCGAGACTGTTCATGGCTCGAAACCTCCCCTCAGCGCAGAGGATCACACTAGAGAACGAGTTCCAAAAGTTGGTGCAAGGAGATAGCACTGTAGACGAGTATCTCCACGAGTTTACTCGATTGGGGAGATATGCTAGCGCTACCTTTGCCGACAAGGAGCGAAAGACTAACCGCTTCTTTGAAGGGTTAAGAGATGAGCTGAGGCTGCTACTATCGGGGCCCATAGCGCAGGATTTCATGACCCTGGTCACCTCAGCCCGGTCCTTGGAGAAGGACATGAGAAATGTGCATGCTAAGAAGGAATCTGGTGGGAAGAAATCAGAGTTCAAGGCACCGACTACGTCAAAGTCAGGCTACCGCAGATTCTACAAGAAGGCTAGGACGTCAGGTCCAGCTTATTCTACAGGTGCCTCGGGGGCAACTACCAATCAAACCCCAGGCGCTTGTTTCAAGTGTGGAAAGACGGGGCACTTTGCCCGCGATTGCTGGAGCAGACGCCCAAAGTCCGAGAGAAAACAAGGAGCTACTTACGAAGAGAAGGGCAAGGCGGTGGAGTCAACCGCGTCCCATTATGATCCGACTCAACCTAGAGTGTACAACTTGGGCCAGCAGGAGGCCATTAAACAAGCTGACGTGGTGACATGTACGAGTTAATTTATAGCAAGTTAACTTTAAATACTGTTGTCTATTGCTTGTTAGCCTAATATTGTTTGTATAGGCTTTGTTTTGATTAACGATAGTCCGACACAGGCACTGTTCGATACGGGAGCTTCACACTCCATCTTGTCCGAAAATTTTATATCGCGCATCGGAGTCCCTTCTTCGATGGCGAAAGGACAAGTTGGATGTGCTGCTACCGAATGGGTGCTCGATGCGTGCGGACAGAGTGTGCACCGTGAAGGTTCACATAGGGAGCCAAGAGTTCGACTTGCTAGCGTCATTGCTGCCGCTAGTAGAGTTCGATGTTATCTTTGGGATGGATTGTCTTTCGGAGCAGAAGGCTTGGATTGATTGCGACCGGAAGGAGGTCAAGCTGGGTGTTGGATGGGAGACAACATTCGAGGGACTCAAGGGGTCGAGCAAGACGCTGATGTCTGCTCTTCAGGTGGTAAATGCAGTTCATGCTGGTGCAGAGCTGTTCTTCGCAATAGTGGGGGCTGTGGAGCCAAAGTCCACGTTGGATAGCATCCCCGTGGTTTGTGAATACCCCGATGTGTTCCCGGATAGTCTTCCCGGGGCCCCACCGCAGCGAGAGATTGATTTCACCATCGAGCTCGTGCCGGGTGCCAAACCCGTGTCACATGCTCCGTATAGGTTGGCGCCGAAGGAAATGGCAGAGTTGAAAGTTCAGCTAGAGGAGCTAATGGAGCAAGGTTATGTGCGTCCAAGCTCATCGCCTTGGAGCGCACCGGTCCTCTTCGTTAAGAAGAAGAACGGGAGTATGCGGCTGTGTATCGACTACAGAGAGTTGAACAAGCTGACGGAGAAGAATAAGTACCCGATCCCGAGGATTGAAGATCTCTTCGATCAGTTAGTCGGATCGTCGGTATATTCTAAGTTGGACTTGAAGTCGGGGTACTATCATTTGAGGATCAGGGAGTGTGATATCCCGAAGACGTCGTTCATTACAAGGTATGGGCATTTCGAGTTCACGGTCATGCCGTTTGGACTGACGAATGAGCCATCAGAGTTTATGGACTTGATGAACAGGATGTTCCGAGATTTCCTAGACCGCTTTGTGATCGTCTTTATTGATGATATATTGGTGTACTCGCAGTGCGAAGAAGATCACTTCAAGCACTTGCATCTGGTGTTGGAGACTTTGAGGAGGAATGAGCTGCATGCGAAATTCTCCAAGTGCGAGTTCTGGCTACCCTTAGTAGCATTCCTTGGTCACATTGTCAGTGGGGAAGGTATAGCGGTGGATCCGGCGAAGATCGTTGCGATACGAGAGTGGCCTGCGTTGTCTTCTGTCGCGGAAGTCCGTAGTTTTCTCGGGCTTGCCGGATATTACAGGCGCTTCGTAGAGAACTTCTCGCGGATAGCGCTACCTCTCACGAAGTTGACAAGGAAAGATCAGAGATTCTTGTGGACGCAGGTGTGCGTGCAAGCTTTTGAGGAGCTGAAGAGACGGTTGACCATGGCGCCAGTGCTTAGTTTGCCGAGTGGGACCGAGGGCTTCGAGGTTTATAGTGATGCCTCGGATAGTGGTTTAGGCTGCGTGCTGCTGCAGCATGGGAGCGTCATATCTTATGGATCGTATCAGCTAAAAGTGCATGAAAGGAACTATCCGGTCCACGACTTGGAGTTGGCGGCCGTGATATTTGCACTTAAGCTGTGGAGGCACTACCTATACGGCGTAAGAGTCGATATATACACCGACCACAAGAACCTGAAATACTTGTTGGATCAAAAGGATCTTAACATGAGGCAGAGGAGGTGGATGGAGTTCCTGGGGGACTATGAAAGTGCAGGATAAGATCAATCCTAACTCTAGAGGGGGGTGAATAGAGTTATTTAAAATAATTTTGCAAATAAAAACTTGTGTGCAGAGAAAGTTTGACTTTACTTAGTATAAGGTGCTATAGCAAATAATCAGAGTAAAAAGAAATTCACAGCACAAAGCAAAACACAAAGAAACAAGCAATCCAGACGACACAAGGAGCTATAGTGGTTCCCCAAATCTGGGTACATCCACTCTTCTATCACCCTTGATAGGAATCCACTTCAAGATGAGTTGATCAGGTGTCTTGATCACCAGAGAGTTTTTGATCAGGTTCTCACAAACCAAAGGAGCTGATTTTGACTAGGTTTCAGCAAAACCAAAAGTAACTTTTGAAGGGAGTTAAAACCCTGTACAGAAAGAAAAAGAAAAAGGGATGAGGTTGTCTTCTCTATCAACAAGCAGAGAGAAGCAAAAGTGGATCTGTAGTTGTTGTCAAAGCTCCCCCTGAGATCAAGAAGAAGTTCAGGAAGGAGAGCTCTGCACAAGGGTGACAGGTCTTCAAAGATCTGATTTGCTCCAGCAAGAGATGATCCAAGAAGGTTGGATGGTTGTGTCTGAAGCAATCAGAATTCCTGTGAGTGAGCTTTCAAAACAATATCACAGAGAGAGCAGCTGAAGTCCTGTGTTGTTGTTCTATGTATTCAGTATATTCTCTGTATCTCTGAAAAAATGAAAGAATGAATAATATAACTGAGTCTTCTTCTTCCTTTTCTTTGATAGCCGTTGGAAGTCAGCATTAATTGCTTTCCTTAAATGTCCATGCCTCAAAGGAAATGTCAGACAGACATTCCTTAGAAAATTCCTTGAGCCATGCACTAGATATGCTGTAACGGCCAATAAATCTTCAGCATTAATTGTCTGACAGAAGGAATTTGAATTCCTATTCAAAACTAACGGAAGTCTGGAAAACGTCGAGCTCACAGTAAAACGTCGATCTGAGCACGACACACATCGGCCAGAGAGTGTTTTCTGTAAGCAGAACTGGGTTCGACGGAATGTCGAGCTGAGGTCGACTCCACGTCGAGCTGAGGTCGACTCCACGTCGAGCTGAGGTCGACTCCACGTCGAGCTAAGGTCGACTCTGCGTCGAGCAGAGGTCGACTCTGCGTCGAGCTGAGATCGACTCTGCGTCGAGCTGAAGTCGACTATGCGTCGAGCTGAAGATTACTCTAACTAGCCTATGTGACCTTTATAACAACAAGGAGGTCACAACACAAAATCCCTATAGAAGTATAGTCATCCTGGTCCAAATAGTAATAGGGTGTTCCAACAATCTCCCCCTATTTGGATTAGGATTACTATTTACATGAATTTAGGGATTCAAAGAAAGATAAAGCAGATACAATACACTACAATACAACCAGACATGACAGAATAAAAAGCAGCATATATAACATTATATAGCAGCGCAAATGTTCAAATGTCCTGAGTCCAGCATATAGAAAGAATTAAAGCATCTTACTTTACTTTCCCTTTAGGGCTTTGTCTTGATCACTCTTCTTGAAGATGATTTCTCTGTTTGGATTTGAAGCTTCCTTTTTAGATCTGTAATCATCAGCTGCACCTAAAGACTTTTGATCTCTTGCACTGGGTGGTACAGCTGCAGGATGGAGTTGCATATATCTGTCTGAATCAAAGAATTTCTTAGAATTATATTTCTCCAATTCCTCTTTTCTTTGGTCTGACATTGTACTGATATGAGAGGTGTCCAGACCTTTTTCTCTAGCTTTATTAATCTCATTTAAAGCAGCCATTTCTGTCATTCTAGCTTTCCAGTAGGCAGGAGTTTTGGTGGGATCTTCAAAAGGTACTGCTGGTTCAAATCTGTTAGAGGAGAGTTCTTGAGAGGTAGTTGGGGTGAGGTCAGCTCTAGGTCTATAAGGATAGGGACCAGAGGTTGGATCAATAGCTCTTCCCCTTTGATAAGGTTGAGAACCTGATCTTCCTCTGGACTGCCTGCCTCTATAGTTTCCTCTTTGCTGACCTCCCCTTTGCTGACTGTCTCCTTGATATCTTCTTGCTTGATATGTCTTTCCATGCAGAGCTGAAGGGGCTGGATTGGAAGATAGACTAGCACCTGCACCTGCATCTGGAGGAGGTGGAGGTGGAGGCTGATGGACAGGTTTGGTTGGTCCTTCATTGAATTTTCTTTTCTGTTTCATTGCTTTTCTCTGATTTTGGGAGTACTGCATCCATGGCTCTGTGATTTCACAATTGTATTTGATATAGTAGGGAATGTCATGGTCTGTGGCTCTAGCCATTGGAACTCTTTTCAAAGCTTTTGATCTTGCTTTCCTCTTCCTTGCAATGGTTGCAGAGGAGTCATCAGAATCTGTGGCAAACTCATCTTCTGAACTCTGAGAGTCATCATAGGGATCTATGTACTTTCTTTTGGAGATAGGAAAAGTGATGGAGGCTGGAGCTGCTGAGGAGGAAACTGAAGGAAGATCTGCTGTCAGTGGGGAGGAGGAGTCTACCACTGCAGGAGAGGGCACAGCCTCAGGAGCCATAGAGACTAAAGAGGCTGGTTCCTGAAGGGCTTGGGAGACATGGGTCTCAACTGCATCAGGTGTCTCAATCGCTTCACCTGAAGTTTCAACAGCTGCTAACATTTCAATTTCATCATTATCAGGAGCCACTGCTACCACTGCTACATCAGGGATCTTCTGAAAAGGGACAATAGCCCTAGACAGATATTCTTGAAGCAGTTCTGAATTAGGAGGAGGAGCCTCAGGTGCCATGGAAAGGTCTTCTTGAATCTGAGCTGGAAGGGAGAAGCTCTGGACAGAAGCTGCCAAATACAGAAGGTCTAAGGCACTGCTGATGAGCTGAATTGAAGCTGGAGGAGGAGCCTCAGATACTATCTGAACTTCTGCAACTGATACTGTCTCTGAACAAGTGTGCACAAGCTGAACTGATGAAGGATGTAGCTCTTCTTCTGCAGACATCTCCCCCTGCCTAGAATCAGTGGCAGCTGACTCTAGGCCCCCAGAAGAAGGGCATGCCAGATGAGAGGAGAGGGAGGAGACAGAGGCAGAGAGAGTTCTCAGGGAAAGGAGGAGAGGAGCCAGCTTGGCATCCAAGAGGGAGGAGAGCCTAGGGGACAGAAGGTCAAAGATCTGATTGGCCAAGGGCAGGAGAGCTACTTGCTCAAGTGGGACTTGAGCAGAGGTAGAGGGAGTAGCAGAAAATGTAAATGTAGAAGATGTTGTGGGTGGTGCAGACAAGGAAGGTGTAACAGGTTCATGGATGGAGGAAAAGAGTAGCTCTGAAAAAGTTGATGAATGGGGGAATTCATGTGGAGAGGAGGTAGAGGCATCCATGAAGGAGTCTGCATGCATGTCAAAAGAAAAGAGATCCTCATGAGGGGTGGAATCCAAGCGTATGGGAAGGAAAGTAGTGTGAGGTGGAAGGGAGGAGGCAATGGTAGAGATGAAGGAAGGTAGAGGTTGAGTGGATGGAATGACTGTGGTTGAGGGGATGAAAGTGGATGGGAGGGTGAGGGAGGGAGATGGCAAATTCCCTGCTTCTGGACCAGTGGACTGAGGGAGAGTGACCTCTACAGTCCTGGTGTCTGCAGAAGACTTCATTGCTGCTGCTGCCCTGGGATTCACAATTCTTCTGTCCCACTTGCCAATTAGGGCACATGTGAGCCTCTTGGAAGCATTGATGTGCTTCTTGGAGGACACAAGCAGTTGGGGGCAGCAATGGTTGAGAATCAACCCAAGAACTCTTCCAAAGTGGACAGAGTTTTTATCCAATTTTTTCTTAATCATTTCAAACACAATCAATCCCCAGTTGGGATGTTTCTTATCCATAAGTGCAGCCATAAGGCAAAACTGATGCCTAGTAATTGCATCATGTGCAGTCCTCTTTGCACAGATCACTTTGCCTGTAATGTCTGCTAATAACCTATATTCAATAACTAGGTTAACTTTGAGGAGTTTAGAGGGGTTACCAGCAGCATGCCCCATCCTGTCCAGCATCAAGGCATACTCTTCCACAGATAGTTCTATGCCATTATCTCCAGCAGCAAAGTTGAAAACTTCTGAAATGATTTGAGGGGAGATGGCTACCTCATTTCCTGAAACTTTCCCAGTCAATGTATTGTTATCTGAGATAACTGCTGTAAGACTCCACTCTTTGATTTCTGACTCTGGGAGAGGGATCCTGGTTGACATAAAGTTAACCAGTTGCTGCTCCTTGAAGAGGTCCAGTATATCCAGAAAGTATTGTGGAGATCCATCAAAAGAGTCGAAGTCGATATCGAATCCAGAATCGAACTTCATGGCCGCCAGAGCTCCTGCTGTGATTGCCATTTTCCTGCAAAAAGAATACCTTCCAAGATCAAGAGTAAGGTATTTGGAGGGAGAAAGCTTGAGCAGAAAGATATGAAAGCGCAACTGCGAACGACGATGAAAAAATGATTTTATACTTAGGGTTCGACGCAGAAAAGGAAAGAACGTCGAGCTCAGTTCGACGCTCTAAGGCTCTAGGAGAACTGAAACGACTCAACAGCGTCCAGCTTAGGTCGACGTTCGACGCTTTGGCTGAAGCTATACGTCGAGCTTAGGTCGACGTTTAACGAAGACGTCGACCGGGGAGAGAGAAACTCAAGAAGCCAGGGAGCTGTGAACTTATTTCGACGCTAGAAGTCGAGTTCGACGTTCGACGCTTTGGAGTTCGACGGATCGTCGATCTCAGTTCGACGCAGCGTCGAGCTTAGTTCAGAGCTCAGAACAACCACTCAGACAGGAAATTTTAAAATGAAATTTTTCCTATCCCTGTTAATTAGGGGTTTCAAAATCTTGGAGTTTTAATTTATGCTGTCTCCATCTAGCATTCCCAACTGATTGAGGAAGAAGAAGTGCTTCTTTTCATCCAAGGGCTTGGTGAAAATATCTCCTCTTTGTAGTTCAGTGGAAATGTATTCTAGTGCAATTTTCTTCTTTTCTACATTATCCCTTAAGAAGTGATGTCTGATCTCTATGTGCTTAGTCCTACTATGGAGAACTGGATTTTGAGCAATAGATATTGCACTGGTATTATCACAAAAGATTTTAGACATCTCTAAGTTGTACCCATAGTCTAGGAGCTGGTTTTGAATCCACAAAATCTGTGAGCAACAACTACCTGCAGCCATATATTCAGCTTCAGCAGTTGATGTGGACACAGAGGTTTGTTTCTTACAAAACCAGGAGACAAGTCTATCACCAAGGAATTGACAAGTTCCACTAGTGCTTTTCCTGTCTACTTTACATCCAGCATAATCAGAATCTGAAAATCCAGTTAGATCAAATCCTGAGTCATGTGGATACCAGAGACCTAGATTAGGACAACCTTTTACATACCTAAGAATCCTCTTAACTAATGTGAGGTGGGACTCTCTAGGGCTTACTTGGAATCTAGCACAAATGCATGTGGCAAACATTATATCTGGTCTAGTAGCTGTTAGATAAAGTAATGAGCCAATGATTGCTCTATAGCTTGTCTGATCAACTGGTTTTCCAGATTCATCAGCATCTAAAACAGCATTTGTAGGCATAGGTGTTTTCATAGAGGATGCTTCAGACATTCCAAATTTCTTAACCAGTTCTCTTGCATACTTGGTTTGAGAAATGAAAATGCCATCCACATGTTGTTTAACTTGCAATCCAAGAAAGAAAGCAAGCTCACCCATGCTACTCATTTCAAACTTTGAGTGCATAAGTTGTGAGAACTTTTTGCATAAGTTTGAATCTGTAGACCCAAATATGATATCGTCTACATAAACTTGTACTAGTAGGGTATGGGACCTATGGGTTCTAACAAAGAGAGTTTGGTCTACTCTACCCCTTTTAAAATCATTTTCCAACAAAAAATAAGCTAAGTCTCATACCAAGCTCTAGGGGCTTGCTTGAGACCATATAAGGCTTTATGCAGTTTAAAAACATGATCAGGAAAGGTTGGAGAGATAAAACCTGGAGGTTGCTTTACATAAACTTCTTCCTTGATGTCTCCATTGAGAAATGCACTCTTGACATCCATCTGATATACCTTGAATCTCCTGTGAGCTGCATATGCAAGGAAGATTCTTATGGCCTCCAACCTTGCAACTGGTGCAAAGGTTTGGTCATAATCAATTCCTTCTTCTTGGCAATATCCTTGTGCAACAAGTCTTGCCTTGTTTCTCACAATTATTCCTTGATCATCCAACTTGTTTCTGAATACCCATTTGGTTCCAACAATTTGCTGGTTCCTTGGTCTTGGTACTAATTCCCAAACTTTATTCCTTTCAAATTGATTCAACTTTTCCTGCATTGCAATGATCCAGTTTGGATCTTGCTCTGCATCTTGTATGGTTTGAGGCTCAATTTGAGAAAGAAAGCAGGTGTGCATAATATTTTGATTAACTTGATTCCTTGTTTGCACACCCACTGAGATATCTCCAATTACTTGTGAGATTGGGTGATCTCTTGTTGTTGCAAGATCAACAAGGGGTGTTGATGATGCACCAACCTGTGTTGTTGTTTCCTCTTGTGGAATAACAACTGGTTCTTCAATTTGTTGGCCTTTTGAACTTTCCAAAACCTGAAATTCCTCTTCATTGTCACTGAGTTCAGTGTCTTGCTGAATTGGTGAAGGTAATGACCCTTTGTCTGTGATGGTAAGCTGCTTCAGATTTTCTGAAATTGAATGTTCCTGCAAATTGCTTATGGTAGAAGTCTCCTTCTCCTTATAAGACATGTTAGTTTCATCAAATGTAACATGCATGGATTCTTCAATTTTATTTGAGCACTTGTTAAAAACCCTATAAGCCTTGCTAGTCATGGAGTATCCCAGAAACACTCCTTCATCAGCTTTGGCTTCAAATTTAGCTAGGTATTTCTTGTCATTATTGTGAATGAAGCAAATGCAACCAAAAATTTTGAAGTAATTTACTTTAGGTTTCTTCCCTTTGAGTAACTCATAGGGAGTCTTACCCTTTAGTTTATGTATCAGGCTTCTATTCAAAACATAGTTGGAGGTGTTCACAGCCTCTGCCCAAAAGGTTAGAGGAAGGTGAGCATCTGTCAACAATGTTGTGGCAGATTCAATAAGGGTTCTGTTTTTCCTTTCAACTACCCCATTTTGTTGAGGAGTTCTTGGAGCTGAGAAAGTGTGCCTGATACCTTCCTTCTGGCAGAACTCTAGCATAAGAAGAGAATCAAACTCTGTCCCATGATCACTTCTGATCAGGGCAATGTGAGTATTGAACTCAATCTGTATGCCTTTTGAGAAAATCTGTCAAAATCTTGAAGTTATCAGCCTTCTTTCTCAGAAAGAACACCCAAGTGAATCTTGAGAAGTCATCTACAACTACTAAAGCATAAGATTTCCCTCCTAGGCTTTGTACATTAATTGGTCCAAAAAGGTCCATGTGCAATAAGTACAAAATTCTAGGTGAGTCACTCTTATTAAGTGACTTGAAACTGTTTTTAGTTTGCTTGCCTAACTGACAGGCCTTGCAAAGTCCTTCCTTCTTATAGGGACCAGAAGGTAGTCCTCTAACAAGGTTGTCTTGGGATAACTTAGCAATGGTTCTAAGGTTCACATGTCCTAGTCTTTTATGCCAAAGTTCATTAGGTTTGCTAAGGGAGTTAAATAAACAAATATCTACTTTAGATGAATTGAAATCAACTAGATATATATTATCTTGTCTATTACCAATTAAAACAATGTTGTTATTTAATGCAATATTACATGCTGAGTTGGTAAACCAAACCTGATAACCAGCATCACATAGCTGGCTGATGCTGATTAAGTTGTGCTTTAGTCCTTCCACATAGGCCACTTTCTTGAATGTAATTGACCCTATTTTGACTTGGCCATAGCCTTTTGTTTGTCCAAAATTTGAATCTCCAAAGATTACTTTGGGTCCATGTTTGGCTTTGAAGGACACAAGGTTCTCCTTGTTGCCAGTCATGTGCTTTGAGCACCCACTATCCAAGTACCACTGTTGGTTCTCAATTGGATAGGTCTTTATCTGCACATACAACAAATCAATTGTTTTTGACCCAGTTTACCTTGGGTCTTTCTTGATATCCTTTAAATTCTGAAATAAAAGACATCTCAGGTTGGCTCTTATAGCCTACAGGATGATATCTCCTAGGAGGTATTATCCATTCAGCATAAGGGTTAAAGTGATGAGATGTGGAGCTGGAATTAAATTTTGAATTAACCCCTGAGAACTGACTTTTGCTCTGAGCTTGGCTCGACGCACGTCGAGCTTCGGTCGACGGACTCTGGTGAGTGCGTCGAGCTCCATTCGACGGCGAAGGCTTGCTTTGTTCAGAAGGTAGAGGGCGTCGACCTGAGTTCGACATTCTCTTGCGATTACGTCGAGCTTTGGTCGACGTCCATCGAGCTTCGTTCGACGCTTCTTGTCCAGTTTCCTGGGTTAAGTCAGCATTCTTCCTAGCCACTATCAAGACTCCTTTACCTTTCTCACTGGTAAATTTGATTGGAGTTGTCAGCACTATGGGTTGGCTGGATGAAGCACCCAAGCCCAGTGAACCATTCAATCTTGAGTTCACTGTACTTGTGATGTCCATCAATTTGATACTTCTCCCATTAAGGGTTTCTTCAAATTGTTTGGCCTTAGATAGCTCACCTTTCAGTGAAGCTATCTCCTCCCCACACTGCTTCAACTCTTCTAAGAGTCTAAGATTATCTAAGTTAATGGATTTGCATTCAATTAATTGTTCTCTGAGAGTTTTAATCAACTTTTGAGATTCAATCAAGTCAATGCACATAGATTTGAACTCAGATTTAAATTCATCAGAGGTAAAATCAAATGAATCTATTACCTGATCCTCAGTGAGTTCCTGATCAGATAGGTAATCAGCATCAGGCTCTGAATCAGTGTTCTTTTGAGATGCACTGATGGCCATCATGCAGAATCCTTTTTCTTCTGCATCATCCTCATCATCACTAGAGCTGGATGATGAATCAGACTCATCAGAGTCACTCCAGGATTCAGCCACAAATCCTTTTCTGGTGTGCTTGCTGTTGCTGGAGGAAGGCTTGTCATGGTACTTCCTTGACTCCTTATCTTTCCTTTTATCTTTTCTTTCCTTCTTGTCCCTTCTGTCTTTATCTTGATTTTCTGGACAGTTGGGGAAAATGTGTCCTGGTTTCCTGCAGCCAAAGCAGATAATATCTTTATTAGTAGATCTGTCATACCTTGGCTTGTCTTTATCTTTGGATGACCATCTTCTGAAGTTCCTTTTATTCAGCTTATTGAACCTTTTGACCAGTAGGCTCATAAGCTCTTCATTTCCCAACACCTTTTCTTTAGGTTCTTCTTCCTGTGCTTTGAAGGCAATGGTTTTCTCAACCTTTTCTGTTGGTGTGGATGTCTTCTGCTCTTCTTCTCTCTTCTTAATGAATTGCTCATAACTCTTGAGCTTTCCTAGAAGAGCTTCTGTGGATAACTCACAGACATTTCTTCCATCTTTAATTGACCAGATTCTTGAGTCCCAAGAGCTAGGGAAATAAGTCAGTATCTTGTCATTTATCTCAGTGAGAGATATGTCCTTCTCTAGTGATCTAAGCTCACTGATGATTAGGCTCAGTCTGTTGTACATGTCAGCAACTGACTCAGACTCTGCCTTTTTGAAGTTCTCATACTGGGTGATGAGGTAGGATCTCCTATCCTTTCTTTCATCTGCAGAACCTGATACAATTTCTGAAAGTTTTTCCCAGATCTCTTTAGCAGTATTGCAATCAGCTACTTTCTGGAAAATGTCATCTGACATGGTTTGAGCCAAAATGTTCATGGCTTTAGCATCTGCTGCCTTCCACTTCTTTATGTCAGCATCAGTTCCTGAAGGAGGAGGAACAGCTGATGTACTTGTTCCTGTGGGAGGTCTTGGACAATCTGTCAACACAGAATTAAAAATGTCTTCATCAAAAGAGTTCATGTACAGTCTAATCCTTGCTTTCCATAGTGCAAACTTAGAGAGATTGCACATAGGAGGTCTGGTACTAGCAAAGTCCTTGTTTTGTGCCATGAGTTTTAAAGATAAGTAAAACTAAGGAAAATAACCCTTTGAGAGAAATGATCTTATCAGGGATCTTTTGATCCAGGTGTTAGCCTGTATGAATGATCAACCTGGCTCTGATACCAATTGAAAGTGCAGGATAAGATCAATCCTAACTCTAGAGGGGGGTGAATAGAGTTATTTAAAATAATTTTGCAAATAAAAACTTGTGTGCAGAGAAAGTTTGACTTTACTTAGTGTAAGGTGCTATAGCAAATAATCAGAGTAAAAAGAAATTCACAGCACAAAGCAAAACACAAAGAAACAAGCAATCCAGACGACACAAGGAGCTATAGTGGTTCCCCAAATCTAGGTACATCCACTCTTCTATCACCCTTGATAGGAATCCACTTCAAGATGAGTTGATCAGGTGTCTTGATCACCAGAGAGTTTTTGATCAGGTTCTCACAAACCAAAGGAGCTGATTTTGACCAGGTTTCAGCAAAACCAAAAGTAACTTTTGAAGGGAGTTAAAACCCTGTACAGAAAGAAAAAGAAAAAGGGATGAGGTTGTCTTCTCTATCAACAAGCAGAGAGAAGCAAAAGTGGATCTGTAGTTGTTGTCAAAGCTCCCCCTGAGATCAAGAAGAAGTTCAGGAAGGAGAGCTCTGCACAAGGGTGACAGGTCTTCAAAGATCTGATTTGCTCCCGCAAGAGATGATCCAAGAAGGTTGGATGGTTGTGTCTGAAGCAATCAGAATTCCTGTGAGTGAGCTTTCAAAATAATATCACAGAGAGAGCAGCTGAAGTCCTGTGTTGTTGTTCTATGTATTCAGTATATTCTCTGTATCTCTGAAAAAATGAAAGAATGAATAATATAACTGAGTCTTCTTCTTCCTTTTCTTTGATAGCCGTTGGAAGTCAGCATTAATTGCTTTCCTTAAATGTCCATGCCTCAAAGGAAATGTCAGACAGACATTCCTTAGAAAATTCCTTGAGCCATGCACTAGATATGCAATAACGGCCAATAAATCTTCAGCATTAATTGTCTGACAGAAGGAATTTGAATTCCTATTCAAAACTAACGGAAGTCTGGAAAACGTCGAGCTCACAGTAAAACGTCAATCTGAGCACGACACACATCAGCCAGAGAGTGTTTTCTGTAAGCAGAACTGGGTTCGACGGAACGTCGAGCTGAGGTCGACTCCACGTCGAGCTGAGGTCGACTCCACGTCGAGCTGAGGTCGACTCCACGTCGAGCTGAGGTCGACTCTGCGTGGAGCAGAGGTCGACTCTGCGTCGAGCTGAGATCGACTCTGCGTCGAGCTGAAGTCGACTATGCGTCGAGCTGAAGATTACTCTAACTAGCCTATGTGACCTTTATAACAACAAGGAGGTCACAACACAAAATCCCTATAGAAGTATAGTCATCCTGGTCCAAATAGTAATAGGGTGTTCCAACAGACTATACCTTCAAGATTCATTATGTACCCGGGAAGGGCAATGCAGTTGCTGATGCGTTGAGTCGTAGGGCTCCCGCCCAAGCCAACTGGTTGTCGGTGCATGATGAGCGGCTATTACGGGAGTTGGAGGAGCTTGAGATCTGTTGTGTTGACAAGCAGACGAGCGCCAAAGCAATGTGGAACTGGACAGAAGTTCAGTATGACCTGGCTGACCGGGTTCGGCAGGCATTGGAGTTAGATGACTCCATGAAGGAGCTTATGGAGGCAGCGTTGGATGGGTCAAATTCCTAATTTTCAGTGGAAGATGGGTTGTTAAGGAAGGATCATCGGTTGTGCGTCCCAAGCGGGAGTAACCTACGGGCGGAGTTGATGTACGAGGCTCATCATACCAAGTACTCAATCCACCCAGGGAGCACAAAGATGTACCGTGACCTCAAGAAGCTGTTTTGGTGGCCGGGGCTCAAGAAAGACGTAGTGTTGTTTGTGGCTAAGTGCCAAACGTGGGCCTTGGTGAAGGCGGAGTGCCAAAAGCCGGGAGGATTTCTGAAGTCCTTGCCTATAACTGAGTGGAAGTTCGACGACATATCTATGGACTTTGTGCATGGGTTGCCAAGGTCGCAGAAGGGGAACGACACCATCTGGGTGATCGTAGATCGGTTAACTAAGGTGTCGCATTTCATTCCGCATAGGAAGGATGACTCGGTGGAGAAGTTGGCGAAGCTATATATGGACAATATAGTTAGACTGCATGGTGTGCCTCGCAGCATTGTGAGTGATCGCGATGGGCGTTTCACGTCCAATGATTGGAGGTTGGTGCAGCAGATGCTGGGGACAAAGTTGAAGTTCAGCACAGCCTTCCATCCGCAGACGGATGGGCAGACCGAGAGAGTCAATAGAACGATGGAGGACATGCTCCACATGTGTGTTCTAGACTTTGGGAAGCATTGGGAGGACCACATGTATTTGGTGGAGTTCGCGTACAACAACAGCTACCATGCAAGTATCCAAATGGCGCCCTTTGAGGCCCTATATGGTAGAAAATGTCGCACGCCATTTTCTTAGTTAGAAACGGGTGAGGCAAAGTTGTATAAGAAGCAGGAGGTGGAGAGTGCTACCTCATTGGTGCGGATCATTCAGGAGCGCTTGTTGATCACTCAGGACAGGCAGGCAAAGTATTACAATGCCAAGCACCGGAACGTGGAGTCCGCGGTAGGCGATTGGGTATACTTGAAAGTGAAGCCGTTCAAGGGGGTTTCGCGAGTGAGACGCTTGAAGAAGCTGGGCCCAAGATACCTTGGACCCTTTTAGATTCAGGAGCGGGTAGGCAAAGTGGCATACCGTTTGAGGCTATCGGAGGAGTTAAGTGGGCTACACGATGTGTTCCACATCGCTGTATTGCGGAAGGCGGTGCAAGAGCCTTTGCAGGTGATCATAGTCGATCAAGTGCCGGTGGACGAAGGGTTGACGACTAGGGTCAAGCCCGTTCGTATCGAAGACTTTGAGGTCAAGAGGCTCCGTAACAAGGAGATCCGGATGGTCAAGGTCCGGTGGGACAATTGCGGTCGGGAGGAACTCTCTTGGGAACGGGAGCAAACTATGCTGGAGGAGTACCCGGAGTTATTCCACTCAGGTACCGCTTAAAGTTTTCCGTTTTCTTTCCTTTAGTAATTTCGTAGGCGAAATTCTTTTAAGAGGGAGAGAGTTGTAACTCCCCGAAACTCAATAGGGTGACGGGTGGTGTTTTGAGCCAAATATGTGTTTTGGCAGGGGTGACACGGCCTGGGACACAGACGTGTCCCAGGGCGTGTCGTGCTCGGGTTAAGTGTTGGCCGCGCGGTCATCGATTTTGGAGTCGACGATCGTCGAGAGGCTGAACACGGCCTGGGACACGGGCGTGTCAGTCACTCGTCGAGTTTGGTGCACACGGGCCATGACACGGGCACAGACACAGACATGTCTTATGTGACACGGGCGTGTCTGGTGCCGTGTCTCAGGCCGTATCCTTCTCGGGTTCAGAATGTTGGTCGTTGCACACGGGGGTGACACAGGTCGTGACACGGCAATGTCGCATGCGACACGGGCGTGTCGGAGGCCGTGTCGAATGCCGTGTGCTGGTTATCGCGTCGGTCGAGACGGCGAATGGGTGACACGGCCATGCACATGGCCGTGTTGCAACCCGTGTTTGGCCCAGATTTTGTAATTTTAGGCCTAATCGTGGCCGTTCGTTTCCTTGGCTTTGGATCCAACGGTGGGGGGCTATTCCTGATAGGTTTTAGCCGGGATTTAGGGCTAGAATCCATCATTTCATCCAAGTGAATCTCTCTCTAAGTTTTAGAGAGAGGGGAGAGCAAGGTGGAGGAGGAGACCAAGATCCGGCCACCGGTGGAGCGTCGGAGCTCCGAATCGCGATCCGAGTCACGATCCGCGAAGGCGACGCCGTTGCGGTGCTTTCCAACCGCGTAGATTTTTCATGGCGCAACGGAAGAATGCAAGGGTAACGATTTCTCATCATAGGGCATGTGAAGCCCTCTTTTCCTTTGCATAGGAAGCCCTCTCTCACGAGTGAGCGAAGAGTTGGAGCGTTCCTTAGGATAGATATGTGAAGTCCCCCTTGTATAGAGTCCGTATGCGAAAACGGGCATAGGCATTGTGTGTGAAGCCTATCCGGACAAGTAGAGCCGGATCGGTGATGTTGCATTGCATACGAACCAGGGAAGACTCCGGATGTTTGGGCATTTTTTGGGGTTTTCTACGTGGTAGATTGCAGCAGGGAGCCTTGGATATTAACTCCAAGGTGCACCCGGAAAACTGGGCAAAAGCGAGTTTTGCCAACACGATGGCCGGGGAGCCAACGTGAGCATAACCAGGTTATGTGATTGTTGTGGCAGAAACGGGACTCGGTGAGTCTTGACCTGCGCATATGACTTAAATTGTCGTTGCAGAATGAGCACGGGTCAGGCGGAACCGTACCCGATCTATGTCATTTGGTAGGACCGTTGGCATGGATGAGAGTCTTCGGAGGTCTATGGCTTAAATTGTCGTGACCAAGGCCAGGAAGACAAAATGCTCATGTGATTGGCCGTCCAAGGGGCGGTGGTGGAACGAGAACGTCTATGGCTTGAATTGACGTGACGTTGGCCGGTTCGCCGTGAATGTGCCCTGTGTGCACGAGGTGTGTGGCCGTGCGAGCCTACGCCTGTGATGAAGTGTGTTTACACTATTTTATTGCCTATACTAATAAAGTGCAGGGAAAGAGCATCGCCGCCCTGATTTTGGGGGCAGGATCGTTATAATTGGTCAGCATAGCTGACCGTTGCTTTTGTTTACCACCAGGCGGTGGATTGTGGCTTGCAGGTGCTGCGGAGCCGAGCGAGAAATAGCGGGCTAAAGCCCAAGTTGCTGAGCCGGCCCTCGAAGGCCTTATTTTGAGTGTTTCATTGTAATCATGTGTGGCCGGCATGCGAGCCGGAGTATGAAAACACTTTTATGTCAAGAAAACTGTGTAAGGCCTTAAGGCCATTTCTATTTCTGTGTATTGAAACATTCCTACGGGTGTTATTGTAGTGTACATTCATGCTTTTTGGCCGGGTTCTTTCGTCTTGCAACTTAATTTTAATGCTTCTGTTAGGTGCTTGTGTAGGACGTGTAATTGGTTGAATGGTTTCAACGCGTAACCAACCGGTCTGTCCGTAGTATATGGCGTCGGGCCCCGGCCGGACCTACTGCTATATGCTATGCGACGGATAGGGTGTTACACGTTGATCCTAATTTTCCTGAGTATGTTTACTTATTATCGAAAGTACTGTATGGTTTGAAACAAGCTCCTCGAGCTTGGTACGAAACGCTGTCTAGCTTTCTCCTCGAGAACAAGTTCACAAGGAGAAAGATAGATAAGACATTATTTCTTAGGGAAATTAAAGGCAAGATTTTGCTCTTGCAAATTTATGTCGACGACATTATATTTGGTTCTACAGACGACAACCTCTGACAAAAGTTCTCTAAACTTATACAAGGGAAGTTTGAGATGAGTAGTATGAGAGAGCTGAAGTATTTCTTAGGACTTCAGGTGAAACAATCTGAAGATGGAATTTTCATCTCTCAGACTAAGTTCACCAAGGAGTTGATTAAGAAATTCGGAATGGAGAGTGCAACCTTTATGAGGACTCCAATGGCCTCATCTATGTCTCTGGACAAGGATGAGAAAGGGAAATCTTTTGATGAAACCAAGTACAGAAGCATAGTTGGATCCTTGCTCTACCTTACTGCCAGTAGACCAGACATAATGTTCTCTACATGTGTCTGTGCTAGATTCCAAGTGAACTGTAAGGAATCTCACTATGTTATTGCAAAGCGGATTTTGAAATACCTTAAAGGTACACCGAATCTTGGCTTATGGTACCCAAGAAGTAATGATAGCGAACTAATTAGTTTTTCAGATGTAGACTTAGCAGGTAGCAAAGAGGACAACAAAAGCAATTCCCGGACATGTCAATTCCTAGGAAGAAGGCTTATATCATGGAACAGCAAAAAGCAAAATTGTGTCGCAATCTCAACGGCCGAGTCAAAATACATTTCTGCCGGCAGTTGTTGTGCATAGTTGCTGTGGCTAAAGAATCAGCTAGAAGATTTCAATATGAAGGTCAAAGACATTCCATTGTTCTGCAACTCATCCAATGCGACCACAAAAGCAAACAACCCAGTCTCACACAGCCGGACAAAGCACATCGAGCTCAGATATCACTTCATCCGGGAGCATGTGGAGCAAGGGGATGTGAATCTGTAGTATGTGCCAACAGATCGGCAAGTTGCAGATATTTTCATGAAGCCGCTGGACGAGACCAAGTTCAATTTCTTCAAAAATGAACTTGGGCTGCTGAATAAAGAAGGATAGACCAAAGTGGAACAGTTCAAGGCTCAAGAATCTAGGACTCTTCAAAAAGGTCAGAAATTTCTCAAGAGGAAGGCAGCTCTCAAAAACTAAGTATACCTCTCGAAAAGTGAAATAACAGTTTTCGAGAACTTAGACTACTTCTCGAAAACTTCTGATCAGTCTCTCGAGAAGTCTATTAAGCTCTCGAGAACTATATCAAACTTCTCGAAAAGTATACTGACATCTCTCGAGAACTAAACCTACTTCTCGAGAAATTCCCGTCTTCTTTTCGACTTATGCTTAATTTCTTCTATTTTTGGAAACCCGCTTGATTTTATTCCTAACCCTAGATTAATTAGACATTTAATTGACATTACTAGGATTATATATATATATATATAAAGTTTTAGAAATCAATAATCAACCGACATTTCAAATTTCCTCTTCTCGAAAACTCTTCGTCTTCCGCCGACAGAAAGCTTCGTCGCAGCCATCATCTTGCGCTCCATCCGTCGTCGCCGTCAGCGTCCATGGCGCAGAGTTCGAAGATAGGAGTCGGCAGTGAACTTGTCGACGAAGGAATTGTAGACATTTTAGATGATTTCCAGAACTTGCTCCTTCTCCTGGACACTACCGGACTGATGTTCGTTCTCTCAGAACCCTGCAAGATTGTTTTTCAAGATGTAGAGGAATTCTTCCGGAATGCCAAGGTCAGGCGAAATGGTAGAGTGTTGAAAACTAAAGTCAGAGGGATCAAAATGAAGTTGGATAAAACCAAAGTTTCAAAGTTTCTAAAGATGCCCGTTGTGGATGAAGAGGATGACCTAACTCTTGAAGATTATGACAGAACTTACTCCTTCTGTGGAGTTTCTGAGGAATTCAACTCTTTAAGGAGAAATCTCTTCAATGATGTAGGAAAATTTCTGGCAGATATAATTTGAAAAATCTTATGGTGTAGAACAGGGTCCATTAGTTTCATAACTAATGACCTATTTGGAGTTATGACAGCTGTAATCTGCAGGAAGAAATTTCAATATGGCATGCTGGTATTTGAATTGATCAGGGATAACATTAAGGATCCCAAATTTGCAAGGATAATCTCTTTATTGCTGAGTGAGATTGATCGAGTCACTTTCAAAATTTCCAAAGGCACTCCAGTTCATCACTTGAAAAAGATTTCATTGACCTCCATTCATAGATGAGAATTAAATTTGAAGAATTCCAAGCAGTTAGCTAAGGAACTTGCAGCTTCTGCCTCTGAGGTCAGGACCCCATCTCCCTCCTCTCATCATGTTACTGAACCTTCTGGTGCAGCAACTGAGGGGGGAGCCTGCAGCCTATACTCCTGTTGTCAGACCTACTCCTTCCTCTACAGCCAGATCAGAATTGGTATTAGCAAGCAGATCTCCTCTTAGTAGCCAAGTGAGATCTCCAATCAGGAGCCCTGTTGCAGATTCTCCAGATACCACCCTATCAGATGTTCTAGGACAGGAAACCCTCAAGGACACAAGTGCAGCCATTGACAGCATGATTGAAGAACTCCTTTCAGATGAACCAATTCCTACCCTTCACAAAGAAACCATTGCAGAACCATCTCCAGCACCCTCACCCCAAGCTACTCAACCTTCTTATCCCTCTCCAAGGAAAGAATCTACTCCACCAGAGACCATCCTTCTCTCTGCAGAGGATGAGCCAGAACCTGAAGAGGTGGAAGCCCCTCTCAAGAACCTTGACTTCTCCCTCCCATGATTTGTTGATAAGGAGGATGATATATTATTTCACACTGTAAGAGCCCAGAGCTCTGTGGTTATAGAAGAAATCCCTCCATGGAAAGCACCTCCTCCACCTCAGATTACTACACCTAGTGCAACTTTATTGCCATTGTTTCTGCTATTGCTCCTGCTCCTACTGCTGCTGCTGAAACTATAAGTTCAGATATTCTATCTAAGATTGAAGGTATGCTGGCTGCCCAAAGGCAATATTTTGATGAATCTCTCCAGTCAGTCAAAGATCAGGTCACCTCTCTAGAAAAGGAAATGAGCAGAGGATTTACATAGATCCAACACAATACAGAATCTCTTAAAGAGCTGTTTAGAATTTGTGGCAAAGCCATTGATCACACCATTACTAGTATTGGTCAGGTCATGGACCAGTCTGTCACTCTGGCAAATAATCAAATTCAGTTGGAAAAGAAAGCTGAAGAACATGTAATGAAGATTTGTGAGAAAGTTGGTACATTCAAAGAAGACACCATAGAAAAGCTTTGTGTAGAAATCAGAAAGGGGGAGAGTTTAGTGAAAGAACAAGTGGAAAAACTTACTGCAGATGCAAAATCTCTCTGGAATGAGAAATTGACTGAGATAAATAAGAATGTTTTAGATCAAATCCAATCAGTGAAATTCCACACTTATTATACTGCAGTCTGGATGCACAATCAAATTTTTACAGACTTTCAAGCTGATCCTAATGTGATTCCACATCATCTGAACCCCCTTGCTGAAGGAGAATCCACCCAGATGCCTCAACCTCAAATGCCTACTTTTTCTCCAAGGCTAGAAGATTAGGATCTTCCTCCTGCTTCCTATGACAAGGTTTGGGATGACATTATTCCTAAGGATTTACCAGAGATTCACACCTCTAAGAAGAGAAAGTATGGAGAAGGTCCATCTACAAGAAAATCTATTCCCCAGCTAGATGCAGAGAAAAGAAAAGCAAAGGAGTTTGCTGAAGTTTGGAGCCCCACTTCTAAAAGCTTAATTCTTGATTCTCTTAAATTGGTGATGGATTACAATGAGAACAGAAATCTCCACTATAGCTCATCTGAGTGGGAATTATATGAGAAGTCCATGACCAAGAGAAGGATATATGATAGAGAGTTTGGCGGGAATAATCCCAAAGCTCCTCCTAAGCCTCCAAGGTACTACCCTAAACCCTTCAGCTATCAGAGGAGACAGTAAGAGAAGCAGTACAGACAGCATCAAAGCAAAGAATGAACTCTTTTTGATTTGTTTTTTGAGAATTTGAATGAAATGGTTGTTGATTAGAAATCTAAAACATTACATATATACAATCTCTAGTTTTGCCTAATTATGTATTTAGTCAATCTGTTATTGCATTTAGATTCAATTATTCATTTCCAGTTCTTTCTTAATTGTCATAATTCACTTTAGTGTAGAGGGTTCTGACTTCTATAAATAGGGAGAGATTGTTGGGTTTTGCATCCGCAATATCCCAGATTTGCATGAAGTCACCCTTGAACTAAGATGAATTACGTTGTATTTGATATCTTGTTTAAGTTGTGTGTTTGCAGATTACCATTGCTAAGTGTAGACCAATGTCAGTCTACAGTGGGTCATGAATACAGGACCATACAGTGTAATCCCTCACTGTGTGACCCAAGGTGTTGACTCATGTGTAGCCTCTCTATTGGGATACACTTCATATTCAAACCTTGGATCATGGAATGTAGATTGGACTCTTGAAGAGAAGAGAAATATTTTTTCTAAAGTTCAGAAAATTCTCTAAGTCCACTTCTCGAGAAGTATCTCTTAGTTCTCGAGAAGTCCTTAGAGTTCTCGAGAAACTTAGCCTCTTAGTTCTCGAGAAATCCTTAGAGTTCTCGAGAAGTCCTAGCTTTTGGTTCTCAAGAAGTCCAGACAGGTTCAAGAATTTTTCTAAGTCATAGTTCTCGATAAGTCTGATGGAGTTCTCTAGAAGTCTTCTTTGTTCTCGAGAAGCCTTGGCCAGTTCTCAGGAAGTCTCAACTACAGTTCTCGAGAAGTCCATCTTGTTCTCGAGAAGCTTGGCTTAAGTTCTCGAGAACTACTAGCCATGTTTCTCGAATAGTCAAAGTTGCCTCAGAAATCTTTCTCAAGTGTTAGTTCTCGAGAAGTCTCCATAGTTCTCGAGAAGTCAGTTAGTTCTCGAGAACTCAGTTTTTTGTTCTCGAGAAGTCCAGAATTCTTCTAAGCAGTATAGTTCTCGAGAAGTCCTGATAGCTCTCGAGAACTAAGTTTCTAGTTCTCGAGAACTAAAATTACTTCTCGAGAACTGTAAGTTGAATTTTTCAGAAAATTTTGTTAAGTCCAGATCGGCCGAAAATTTTCAAATGACTTGACGTGATTGGTCCACGTGTCGTCATTAATGTCTTTTCTAGCCGTTAAGGGTAATCCTATATAAAGTCTTTTCGTTAAGACAAAACCCTAATAATTACAAGGAGCGGATTTCCGTACATTCAAGATCGCTGGATCGGCCGCCACTTTCCAAGAAGAACACGTTCTAAAGCCGCCGTCGCCGCTCATCGTGAGATCGATCTTTCTGCTCTCGATTAAGAAAGACTTGTTGTTCAAGGAATCTTCATCCTCTCCTTGATTGAGTAGGTCTTAAGTCCTCTCAGGCCATATCTACAGAGGTTCTTCTTCTACATATTCTGAAAAAGCTGCTAAGTTCAGAAGAAGACCAAGAGTTCAATATTTCCAGATCTGAGAGAAATTTTTGTTTGTATTTTCAAATCTCTTTGTAAATCTTGTAGGAGATTATTCTCCATGTGTAGGAGCGTTGTTCTTCGAGTTTGTAGGAAGTTTTATCTTCCGAGTGTAGATCCTTTTGGATCGAGTTTGTAGGAACTTGGTTCCGAGGCGTAGGATTGTTTTCAATCCGAGATAGTGGAGTAGCTGAGTCTAGTGATTTGCTAGATCGGTGAGGTAAAGTGGACGTACCCAAGATTGGGGAACCACTATAAATCTTCTTGTCTTTCTGTGATTGCTTGATTGCGTGTGCTAGTTCGTTAAAATTTTTATTCTGCAAATAGACGCATGATTCATCTATTCACCCCCCTCTAGGTGATTTAGGTTGACAACTTTACACTTTCATATAGCCAGTTCGATGAATTCTCTCCTGTTCGACGATTTTCATTCGACGAATGTGATCCCGTTCGATGAATTGTTGAAATACGTTGTCGCCGAAGTGGCGACTCGTGTCAGGTGGCTGGTGTGCAGCCACTGAGCGGTAGATGACTTTGTAAGCTCAAACCCGAGCCGTTGTTTTTGTTTGATATGAAGAGATCATAGGGCTGGGGTAAAACTTGGGGCCATATCTGCAGTCGGATGGATTGAGGAATTAATTATTTCCTTTTCTCTCTTTCTATTCCTTGCTTCTCGAGTTCTGGAGTAGAGAACTCTCGGCCAGTGCTAGGGTTTGAGTGAATTTGTTGAGTTGCTAGAGAAGATCTCGTGACCGGAATCAAGAGCCAAAGCTATAATCGCGAAGGGGAAAGTGAGGCGATCATTTCCATCCACGTAGAAAAGCTGTGTCATGGCTCTGTAAAAAACTCCAAGGGTAACGAACTTCCTTCTTGGACAAGTGAAGTCCTTATTTTGGCATATGCATGGAATTCCCCACCAAAAGGTGGAGAGTCGAGAGAATTCCTTTGGGTTGATTCATGAAATCCCCAGCGAGTCTTGCATATAGATCTAGAAATGTGTAGTACAGAATAGGCATGCTGTGTGAAGCCCATCTGGATAGGTTGGCCTGGATTGGTGATGTTTTATTTTGCGCACCGGAGAAGACTCTGCGTATAAACGAGTATTTTGTGGAGTCGGTTGGTTGTGCCTGGGAAGTGGAGTACAACAAGTACTTGAGTGGAGTTCTAGTAAAATACCCTCGAAGTTTTGTGTTTTATGCTGGTACTGCAGGATGCTGCAGGGTTTTTATTGAGTTTGGGCGCAAAAAGATATCTTCTGTTGGTCCCGCCAAGCGATTGTTACGAACGCTAGCACTAACTACCTTTTTGATTGTGAAGCCAGTCCTTGGAGGACAGTGTGGATATTATGTGAGATACGAGCTCTTAAAGTCCAGTGTGCCGAACGGGTAAGGGGAAAGTTGACCCGCGTCATTTGGACGATTTGAGCAACGGGAATGGCTAAACTGCACCCGCGTTATGTCTTACCGACTGGTAGACCTAAGTTTTTGGTCTCTTTGGAGCGCATAATAAGAGCCTTAGGCCTACGCGCCATTAAGACTAAAATGCTCAAACTTGCCGTTATGTCTGGGACCTCTTAACGGTGGTGGGACCCTGATTTTTCGGTACACCGATAATGTGCCCTGAGTGTACGGAGCGTCAGACCGTGTGGTCGACGTTCATGATATATTGATTGTTCGTGAGTGCATATCTTGTGATATATCTGCTTGTGAAAATGCTATGCCTACAGGGAAGGAATACAACTGCCCAAGGAAAGGGGTAGGGTCCTTATAAATTGGTCAGCTGAAGGCTAACCGTTGCCTTTTTTACCACTGTTGTGGTGGATTGTCCCAATGCAGTTGCTGGGGAGCTGAGCGGAAAATAGTGGGCTGAAGCCCTTGTTGCTGCTGCTGCTATGCTTGCCCTCGAAGGCCTAATGAAGAAAAGTTTACTGCTTTCATGTGTGGTGACCTGCGTGTCGATGTTTATAATCCACAGTTGTGAACATTAATTGTAAGGCCTTAAGGCCATAACTTTTGTATAAAGAGACATTCCTGTGCTGTTATATATAAATGGTCGTTTATATATGGTGGACATACAAATAAGTTGAGTTCAAATAACTTTTAAGCTTCCGTTAGCATGATCTGAGTTAGGATGCACATAATATTGGTATTAACCTATATCCCCGCCACCTGTTTGTGGCATATAGTGTGGGGCCTCGGCCAGACCTTCTATTATATGTCATGTAACGGATGGAGGCATTAAAATTTGGTATCAGCTTGTCTTGGTCTTCCTCTTTCGAATTCGTGGTCGAATTATTTTGTGGGTTGGTGAGCACATGTAAGTACGACCCGCTATAACATAAATGAACTCAAGAATGTCCACTAAGAAATGCAAATACACCTGTTTGAGGAACATGCATGTTCCTTCTATGTTGTTGGTTCTTTTGCCTAGTTGCTAATGTGTGTCTTTTACACGTATATGTTACTCTAAGTGGTGCGGGGCAGTCTGAGCTCCAACGTTCTAAGGAGAGTGCGACACCAGCTGAGGTGCCTACAACTCCTCCTTCTGCGGAGACAGTACATTTAGTTGATGAGGAGCTATTTACAACGATTCATGCACAGCCTACTGGGCAGGCGAAACCTACAATGGTGCCAGAATAGGTTAGTGTGAGGCCATAACCTATTGAGGCTGTTGTTGATCCTCGAGCAGCTGAACGGTAGTTGAAGCTGTTTATGAGCTTCAATCCTCCTACATTTACGGGTGTGGGATCCCCAACGCAGGCAGAGGATTGGCTTTCTCGCGTCAAGCAAATACTGACGGAAATAAGGACAGAGGAATAATAGAAAGTCACCATGGCCACCTTCTTGTTGGAAGGAGAAGCTCGACTATGGTGGGATGAGATAGAGTTGCAACACTTTGCGGTGAGAATATTCTTGGCAAAGAACGTGCCATCGGCTCAGTGTATAGCCATGGAAAATGAATTCCAACATCTAACTCAGGGAGAAAGTAGTGTTGACACATACTTACATGAGTTTACTAGGTTGAGACATTATGCGGGATCTATCTTTGCTGACGAAGAGCGTAAAACCAATAGGTTCTACGAAGGATTGCTGATGAGCTGAGATTCTTGCTCTCGAGTTCGATGAACCAGTGGTTTCAAGCGTTGGTTGATACGGCTCGTGCGTTAGAAAAGGATATGAAGTGGGTACAAGGCAAGAGGGACTTGGCTATGACAAAGACTGAGTTCAATGTGCCGCACCCGGGAAAAACAAACTACCGAAGGAAATGGGATAAGAGATCCAAGTCTTCTACATAGGCTCCCTCGAGTGTTGCATCTGGAGAAACTTCTAGGCAAGACCCTCGTGCTTGATATACTTGTGGTAAGGTGGGTCATCTAGCCCGTGACTGTCGGGCTAGTCCACCAAAGAATGAGAAGAAGACATGAGCGTCATATGCTGAAATGAGAAAGGCAGTGGTGGAGTCCTCTACATCCCCGGCGCAGCCCCGAGTATATAATCTTGGCCAATAGGAGGCCATAAAGCAAAGTGACATCGTCATAGGTATGAGTTAAGATACTTTGATATTGCTTTTGATACTTCATACCTTGTATATAGATTGTGTATGATATGTTTATCTTAGGCTTTGTCCTGATTCGGGACTATCCAGCGAGAGCACTGTTTGATACGGGTGCTTCACATTCATTTCTATCTGTGGACTTCGTGTCATAGGTCGGAGTGCTGATTTGTATGACAGCAGATAGTGTGAAGGTGTTATTACCGAACAGATATGTGATGCATGCGGATAGGACTTGCTATATAGAGGTACGGATAGGAAGTCAGGATTTCGAATTAGACGCATCTGTGCTGCCGTTATTGGAATTTGATGTGATCTTTGGTATGGAGTGGCTCTCAGAGCAGCATGCCTTTATTGATTGCAATTCAAAGGAGATCACACTAGGACAGAATACCGAGCTTGAGACTAAATTCGTTGGTATGCGAGGAGCGAGCAGGATCTAGATGTCTGCTCTCAAAGTCATCAATGCTGTTCGGAAAGGCGTGGAGTTATTCTTCACGCTCATTCAGGCTGTTTAGCCAAAAGCCAGTGTGAGTGATGTTCCGATTATTTTGGAGTTTGCTGATGTATTTCTGAAGGAGCTTCTGGGGTTACCACCACAACGGAAGATTGATTTCTCTATTTAGTTGGTGCCAGGTGCAAAACCTGTGGCCCGCTCGCCATATCGTGTAGCGCCAAAGGAAATGGTAGAACTGAAAGTTCAACTACAAGAGTTGCTGGAATAGGGATATATACGCCTAAGTATGTCCCCTCAGAGAGCACCTGTCCTCTTTGTGAAAAAGAAGGACGATATTCTGCGGTTGTGTATCGACTATCGTGAATTGAACAAGCTGACGGAGAAAAACAAGTATCCGATTCCACGGATAGATGACTTTTTCGATCAACTAGCTGGATCAATGGTATACTCAAAGCTTGATTTGAAATCTGGCTACTACCAGTTGCGGATTCAGGAAAGTGACATTCCCAAGATAATGTTTGGAACACACTACGGTCATTACGAGTTTACTATAATGCCGTTTGGGCTATGTAATATGCCGTCGGTGTTCAAGGACTTAATGCATCGCACTTTTAGAGACTACTTTGATTTATTTGTGATAATCTCCATTGATGACATCTTGGTGTACTCTCAATCTGAAGAAGATCATGCTAACAATTTACGGATGGTGTTACACACCCTGAGGAGAAACAAGCTCTACGCCAAGTTCTCAAAATGTGAGTTTTGGCTGTCGTCAATGGCTTTTCTTTGCCATGTGGTGAGTGGAGAGGGCATTGCGGTTGATCCATCAAAGATAAGAGCCATACGGGAGTGGCCAACGTTGTCTTCGGTGGCTGAAGTCAGGATTTTTCTTGGACTGGCGGGCTACTACAGACGTTTCGCAGAAAACTTCTCACGGATCACTTTGCCTCTTACCACATTAACGAGGAAGGATCAAAAGTTCATCTGGACTCCAGAGTGCGTGCGAGCTTTTGAAGTGCTGAAGAGTCGCTTGACCACGACGCCAATCTTGACGTCGCCATGTGGTTCGGATGGATTTGAAATCTATAGTGATACATCAGGGAGCGGCTTAGGCTACGTTTTTCTTCAGTTTGGAGAAGTGATAGCTTATGGCTCACGCTAGTTGAAAGTGCTTGAGCGGAACTATCCCGTCCATGACTTGGAGTTGGCGGCGATGATTTTTGCACTGAAACTATGGCATCATTATTTATATGGCGTGAAAGTGGATATATTCACGGACCATAAAAGCCTAAAGTATCTATTGGATCATAAGGATCTCAACATGAGACAACGTAGGTGGATGGAGTTCCTTGGGGACTATACCTTCCAGATTCATTATACTCCCGGGAAGGGAAATGTCATCGCAGATGCCTTGAGTCGTAGGACTCCGACAAGGGAAACTTGAATGCAGATGCATGATGAGCGTCTGATCTAGGAGTTGGAAGCTTTAGAGATTTCTTGTGTTGACATGAATTCCACAGCAAATGCGTGCTTGAACTGGACAGAGGTACAATATGACCTTGCAGACAGGGTTCAATGAGCAACGGAACTTGATGCCAGTTTGCAACGCTACGCAGTGGATGGGTCAAATGGCCAATAATCCTAGGATGAAGGCCTTTTGCAAAAGGATGGTCGTTTGTGCATCCCGAATATGGGTAAGCTAAGAGATGAATTGATGTATGAAGCGCACTTCACAAAATATTCAATTCAACCAGGGAGTACAAAAAGTACAAAGACATGAAAAAGCTATTCTGGTGGTCGGGTTTAAAGAAAGACATCGCACACTATGTGGCTAAATGTCAGACCTGTGCCTTAGTGAAAGCTAAATGCCAGAATCCTGGAGGTTTCCTGAAGTCACTACCTATTCCGGAATGGAAGTTTGATGATATTTCAATGGATTTTGTGCACGGTTTGTTGAGATCACAATGCGGTAATGATTCAATTTGGGTGATCGTAGACCGGTTGACTAAAGTGGCTCACTTCATTCCGAACAAGAGGAACGATTCAGTGGAAGTCTTGGCTAAGATTTATGTTGAACAAATAGTACGATTGCACGGTGTGCCCCGTAGCATTGTAAGTGATCGAGACGGGCGCTTCACGTTGAATGATTGGAGACTAATCCATCAGTTGTTGGCGATGAAATTAACATTCAGTACAACCTTTTATCCACAAATGGATGGACAAACTGAGAGGACAAACAGAATGATGGAGGACATGCTCCGAATGTGCGCCTTGGATTTTGAAAAAAGATGGGAAGATCATCTCTATATGGTAGAGTTCTCCTACAATAATATCTATCAAGCTAGCATAAATATGGCACCGTTTGAAGCTTTGTATGGTAAGAAATGCCGTACACCATTAGCTTGGGCGTAAATAGGCGAATCTAAGTTATATAAGCGTAAGGAAGTCGAAGAGGCCAATTCGACAATACGTACTATCTGGGAGAGGCTATTGATAGCCCAAGATAGGCAGACGAAGTAGTACAATGCCAAGCACCAAAATGTAGAGTTTGCGGTTGGCGAGTGGGTATACTTGAAAATTAAGCCATTCAAAGGTGTATCCATGATTCGGCGCTTGAAAAAGCAGAGTCCAAGGTATCTTGGCCCATTTGAAGTGGTTGAACGAGTGTGAGAAGCTGCCTATCGGCTAGCTCTTTTGACATAATTGAGTGGATAACATGATGTGTTCCACATCTCAATGCTTTGAAAAGCTGTGAAAGATCCAGCTCAAGTAATGGAAAATGATCGTGTACCGGTCGAATCTGGGTTAACGACGAAGGTTAGTCCCATTTGGATCGAGGATACATTGGATAAGCAGCTGCGGAATAAGACTATCGAGATGGTCAAGGTCCGGTGGGACAACTGTGGCCGTGAGGAGCTAACATAAGAGCGGGAGCAAACCATGCGTGCTGAATTTCCCGAGTTATTTGTATAACTTGTTATAACATTTTTATTATAACTGTTATTTGTTGTACAGAACATATATGTTGTAACATATTTGTTACTGGTTTCTGTGCACTGTATTAAATTTTGGGAAGAAATTTCAGTAAGGAAGAGAGGATTGTAACACCCCAAAAAGTCAGGCTAAGTGTGGACCTGAGCTGGACGAAAATCTTCGAGCAGAGCTCGACGAAAATAGCGCTACCTGGTGTTATAGCCAGTTCGACGAATTCTCTCATGTTCGACAATTTGCATTCGACGAATGTGATCCCATTCGATGAATTGTCGAAATATATTGTCGTCGAAGTGGAGACTCCTGTCAGGTGGCTGGTGTCCGGCCATTGAGCGGTGGATGACTTTTTCAGCTCAAACCCAAGCCGTTGTTTTTGTTTGATGTGAAGAGATTGTAGGGCTGGGGTAAAACTCGAGGCCATATCTGCAGAGGGATGGATTGAGGAAGTAATTATTTCATTTTCTCTCTTTATCTTCCTTGCTTCTCGAGTTCTGGAGCGGAGAACTCTTGGCTGGTGCTAGGGTTTGAGTGGATTTATTGAGTTGCTAGAGAAGATCTTATGGCCGAAATTAAGAGCCAAATCTATAATTGCGAAGGGGAAAGTGAGTCGATCATTTCCATCCACGTAAAAAAATTGTGCCATGGCTCAGAAGAAAAATCCAAGGGTAACGATCTTCCTTCTTGGATAAGTGAAGTCCTTCTTTTGGCATATGCATGGAATACCCCACTAAAAGGTGGAGAGTCGAGGGAATTCCTTTGGGTTGATTCATGAAATCCCCAACGAGTCTTGCATATAGATCCAAAAATATGTAGTACAGAATAGGTATGTGTGTGAAGCCCATCTGGACAGGTTGGTTTGGATTGGTGATGTTTTATTTTGCGCACTGGAGAATACTCAGCGTATAAGCAAGTATTTTGTGGAGTCGGTGGGTTGTGCCTGTGAAGTGGAGTAATAGGAAGTACTGGAATGGAGTTCTAGGAAAATACCCTCGAATTTGTGTGTTATATGCTGGTACTGCAGGATGTTGCAGGGTTTTGGTTGAGTTTGGGCGCAGAAAGAGAGCTTCTGTTGGTCCCGCCAAGCGATTGTTACGAACGCTGACACTAACTCCCTTTTTGATTGTGAAGCCAGTCCTTGGAGGATAGTATAGCTATTATGTGAGCTGCGAGCTCTTAAAGGCCAGTGTGTCGAACGGGTAAGGGGAAAGCTGACCCGCGTCATTTGGACGATTTGAGCGATGGGAATGGCTGAAATGTACCCGCGTTATGTATGACCAACTAGTAGACATAAGTTTTTGGTCTCGTTAGAGCGCATAATGAGAGTCTTAGGCCTGCGCGCCATGAAGACTAAAATGCTCAAACTTGTCGTTATGTCTGGGACCTCTGAACGGTGGTGGGACCCTGGTTTTCCAGTACATCGATAATATGCCCTGAGTGCATGGAGCGTAGGACCGTGTGGTCGACGTTTGTGATATATTGATTGTGCGTGAGTGCATATCTTGTGATATATCTGCTTGTGAAAATGCTATGCCTGCAGGGAAGGAATACAACTGCCCCGGGAAAGGGGTAAGGTCGTTATAAATTGGTCAGCTAAATGCTGACCATTGCCTTGTTTACCACCATTGCAGTGGATTGTCCCCATGCAGGTACTGGGGAGCCGAGCGAAAAATAGTGAGTTAAAGCCCTTGTTGTTGCTACTGCTATGCTGGCCCTCAAAGGCCTAATGAAGAAAAGTTTACTGCTTTCATGTGTGGCCGATCTGCGTGTCGATATTTGTAATCCACACTTGTGAACATTATCTGTAAGGCCTTAAGGCCATAACTTTTGTATAAAGAGACATTCCCATACTATTATATATAAATGGTGGTTTATATATGGTGGACATTTTAATGAGTTGAGTTCAAATAACTTTAAAGCTTCAGTTAACATGCTCTGAGTTAGGATGCACATAGTATTGGTATTAACCTGTATCCCCGCCACCTATTTGTGGCATATAGTGTGGGGCCCCGGCCGGATCTTCTATTATATGTCATGTAACGGATGGAGGAATTACATCACCGACCCACCAGTCTCTACAAACCGCCATACTACCGCCAGCGGTAGCGCTACCCCTACGCGGTAGCGCTACCACCACGCGGTAACTACTCAACGCTTTCATCTCGACCCTCTCGACGAAAAAAAGGCTACCGTCGGGGGGGTAGCTACCTACCTCCACGTTGTAGCTACTTAGCGCTTTCGTCTCAACGCTATGGTCTCGATTAAAAAAAGTGACTACCGCTTGGCGGTAACTACCTACCGCCATGCGGTAGCTTCCAGAACCTCCAAAATCAAGAAAAATGGGGTTTTACAACTCCACCCCCCTTAAAAGAATTTTGTCCTCAAAATTTAACATGCACTCGAAATAACTAGCATACCTGATGCAAATTGTTCGCGGAAGTCTTCTCGCATCGTTTGCTCACATTCCCAGGAGAATTTAACTCGCCCGCAGTTATCTCAATGCACTTTCACGAGTTTGACCTCTTTATTCTAGAACTACCGAATTTCTGAATCCTCTACACAAATCGGACGACCTCTCGGCCTCAAGTCATCTTCCACCGGCACCGCTGCTGACTCGACCACCATACTTGCCTCCACCAAAGCTTTACTTAACACCGAGATATGGAAAACATCATGTAATCCACTCAGCTCTGTGGATAATGCCAACCTATAGGCTGCTTCTCCAATGTGCTCTAGAACTTCGAACGACCCCAAATATCTCAGACTCAACTTTTTGAGTCTCCGAATCCGCAAAACTCCCTTGAATGGCTTAATCTTTAGATAGACCCAGTCGCATACTGCAAACTCCATATTCCTTTGGCGTGCATTGAAATACTTCTTCTGCTGATCCTGAGCAACTTTCATGCGGTCCTAAATTGTCCGCACCAGCTCGCAAGCATCAACTACCACTTCTTTTCCTAAAAGTTTGGTGTCTCGCACCTCTATCCAAGACATAGGTGTTTGACACCGGCTTCCATACAAAGCCTCGTATGGCGCCATCTTGTTACTCATCTGGAAACTATTGTTATACGCAAATTCTACCATGAAAGGTGATCTTCCCACTTCTTCCCAAAATCACGGGTATACATTCGCAGCGTATCCACCAATGTATGATTCGTCCTCTATGTTTGACCATCGGTTTGAGGATGGAATGCCGTACTAAACTTGAGCTTTGTGCCAAGAATCTTCTGTACTAGTCTCTGGTCCTTGGACGTAAACCGTCTATTGCGATCACTAACAACGTTCTTTAGAATCCCATGCAATTGCATAAGGTTACGAACATATAATTCCACCAGCTTCTCCACGTTATCCTCCTTCCGATTCAGAATGAAGTGAGCCACCTTGGTCACACGATCCACAAACACCCAAATGGCATCGTTACCTTGCTTTTAATGAGGAAAACCAGACGCAAAGTCCATGGATATGCCGTTAAATTTCCACTCGGGGATAGGAAGGGGATTAAGGAACCCGACCGACCTATGACACTTAGCCTTCACTAAGGCACAAGTGTAACATCCCCATCTGTCACATAACATATAACAGAAGGCCCGACCGGGGCCCGACGCCATATACTGCGGATAGTAAAAGGAGTTACTAATTGAGACTATAATCCAAATACACGCATCCTATCATAGAGTGCATTCTAGCAAAAGAACTTTAAAGGTTAACAAGAACCCAACCAACTGAATGTCCACTAACATTAAAGTAGGAATGTATAAAAAAATACACAAGTAGTCTTGGCCTTAAGGCCTTATATTGTTCAACTCAAATTAAAATGTCTTGCAAACATCGGCACACAGGCCAGCCACACATGAACAACAAAATAAACGGGTAACACGCTTTGGCCTTCAAGGTCCATCTTAGCAATCCTAGGCTCCAACCGCTATTTCCCGGATGATTCAACTGCACCTGCACGAAACATTCCACCGCACAGTGGAAAACAATAGCAATGATCAGCATAAGATGACCAAATTATAAAGACCCCACCCCTCACTCGGGGTAGCGGTGCTCTTTCCCTGCAGACATTAGTTTAACCATATATTGGCAATCAAAACGTGCAACTTAAGCACCATTCACCACAGACATTGGCGCAAACGCCCAACGCCCCGTGCTCTCAGGGCACATTCTTAGTGCACAGGACCACAAGGGTCGCACCACCGTTCTCTGTGAAGGTAAAAAATGTTTGAGCTTTCAGTCTCACATGGCCAAAGCCAGAGACAATGCCCCTATGACTATAGCCTAGTCATGTGATGTACACTTTGACTCACTCCAGGTCAAACGGCATAAGGGAGGGTACAGTTCAGCCACATCCTGTGCTCAAATCATCCGGCTCGCAGGCCTGATGCAATTCAACATCTCATTTCCCTTTTCTATATGATCCATAACTCTGTAAGGATCCTAGGCTAGCACACCAGGCTACCAAAGCTGAGCAAATCAAGCTCACGCTCCATAAATTGGCCCCTAGGTATTCGAGAGATAGGCACCCATGGCCCCCAAGCTCACAAGACAGGCCTCACAAAAGAGCCCATAGGTCTCCCAGAGACAGGCTTTAGCAAATAGCCACAAGGTTTCCAAGAAATAGGTCTCAATAAATAATACAATTCTCATTGAAAGCTATCATCGTCGGTAGCGCTACCACCGTGCGGTAGGGGGATCGACTATCGATTTTTACCCCAACTTGGGTGTTTTATTGGAGTATATATCCAGTAGTCTCAATGCAGCCATCTGCACACCAACCTATCCGGATGGGCTTCACACAATATGCCTATTCCATACTTCAATTCCTGATCTAAATGCAAAACTAACGGGGATACATGGATCTACTCGTCGAGAGAACCACTTCCACGTGTTCGTGGAGTGTTTACCCTCTAATGCCAAAAAGAAGGAATTCACATGTCCAAGAAAGAGGATCATTACCCTCAAAGTCCGCTTTGGCACCATGGAAGAGATTCTAGCCGGATGAAAACAACCGTATCAGCTTTGCCTCCGTAGATCAGAACTCGCATTGCGAATCCGAGTTCTGAGTCTAAAATGGCGGTGAGATTTTATCTCTCTGGCGCTACTTCTCCTCTTCTAAACGTCCAGCCCAAGTTTCTCAAAATCCAAAAGAATGAAGTGAAAACAACCAAACTAACACTATAAACAGAGCTATCTCCGCTCAGTAACTAGCTAGCGCCGCGCGGTACCACTAATCAATGCCTCGATTCACATGTCACTGCCCAGGCCCTCCAACTACAGGCCGACACGTGGCCATGCTGTTAAAGCTTCGCTATCGCCGTGCGATAGGATACTTGCGCTTCGCGGTAGCTAGGGACGGTTACAACACGATCGCTCATGCTACCTCCACGCGATAATTACTACCGCCGTGCTGTAGAAACACGAGAGCTTTGACAAATAAATTGTCAAGCTACTGCTTGCAGTATTACTACCGCCGGGCGATAACTTCCCGATAGCTCGTGCATTAAATTGGCTAGCGCCACGCGATAACGACATACTGCTGCGCGGTAGATTAGGCGTTGAGTCACCTCAACTCACTCAACGCTCTCGACGCCTGACAGAACCTTGGAGTATTACGACAAGTCTGACACTAGCTTACATACAAAGCTACATCCCGCTTCATCCCAAGCCACAAAAATTATTTCTTCATTTCCAAGTACATATTCATACTGTTCGGGTGAATGGAGTACTTTGTGAAGTGGGCCTCAAACATCAACTCCTCATGGAGATTACCGAACTGCAGTACAGAAACCATTCCATCCTTCTTTAAGATCCCACCAAACATCTCCAAGGTACTACCCTCACCTTTTTGAGCTTCCACCACTAAAGCATGGAACTCTGCATCCACACTGGTTGCCTCCTGGATACGATTAGATAAGTCGCACTGCAAATCTATCAAGTTCAAATGAGCCACTCTTGACTCCCTTCTCTCTACACAATCAATGCCAGGGGTCTCAAAGTCCTGCACCAATTGCTCATTATGAGCTTCAATCCAGTTCCCTTGTCTAGAATATTTACTACTCAAGGCATCAACCACCACATTAGCCTTGCCTGACGTGTACTGAATCTCAACGTCGTAGTCCCCAGGAACTCGACCCACCTGTGCTGTCAAATGTTCAAGTCTTTTTGATCCAAAAGATACTTTAGGCTTTTGTGGTCCGTGAAGTTCTTAAATGGATGGGGGTAATTCCTCTCATGAGGTTTCAATTGTCTGGACCTAAAGGCTATTACATTGCCATGCTGCACTAGCATGCAACCCAAACCGTAACTTGACGCATTGCTGAAAATATGAAATCCTTCAGTCCCCTTAGGAAGACTTAAGATTGGAGCGGACATCAATCTTTCCTTCAAGGTGTCAAATGCTCAGTTACACTCCTATATCCACACAAACTTCTGGTCCTTATGAGAAAGAGAAGTGAGGGGGCAAATCTATCCGCGAAATTTTTTCCACAAACCTTCTGTAGTATCCAACAAGTTCAAGAAAATTCCCGACTTCTGCCATAGTTCTCAGAATTGGACAATCCCTGATGGCCTCAACTTTTGCTGGATCCACCGCAACCCTATCACCGCTAATCACATAACCAAAAAATGCCACCTTCTCTAACCATAACTTGCACTTCGAGAACATATCATAAAGTTGGTTCTCTCTCAAAACCTGTAAGACTACTCTCAAGTGAGTCTCATGCTCAACCTCTGACTTGGAATACACAAAGATATCATCGATGAATACCACCACAAATGCGTGCAAGTACTCCCAAAACACTCGGTTCATCAAATCCATGAACACTGATGGTACATTCATCAAACCGAATGACATCATCGAGAACTCTAAGTGGTCATACCTCATACCAAACACTATCTTGGGTATGTCCTCATCCCGAATCTGCAACTGGTAATACCCCGTCTTCAATTTCAAATTGGAGTACACCACTGACCCTACTAACTAGTCAAATAAGTCATCTATCCATGGAATCATATACTTATTCTTAATGGTCAGCTTATTCAGCTCACGGTAGACTATGCACAACTTCATACTGCCATCATTCTTCTTTACAAACAACACTAGTGCGATCTAAGGTGAAGATCTAGGCCTAACATATCCCTGCTATAATAGCTCCCACAACTATACATTAAGCTCAACTAGCTCCTTTGGTGCATCCTAAAAGGGGGACACGACACCGGTCTAGCTCCTGGCACTAACTCAATCGTGAAATCAATCTCCCGCTGAGGATGTGCTCCTTGAAGCTCCTTAGGAAACACATCCTCGAACTCTGTCACCACAACCACTTCTCTAATTAACCACTTTGAAAGGTGAACCTCCAACAAAGCTATGAATGCTACCCCTCCCCAGTTAACTGCCCACACTAATTGCTTGGCCGAAATCAGGAAGCAAGCCACTCCACTAAGGCCCTCTAACTTGACTTCTTCCTTTCCCTCTCTCCTCAGGGTCACCATCTTTGATAGGCAGTCAAAACTGGCCCGCTACTCTACAAGCAAGTCCATCCCCAAGATCACATCAAACTCAGTTAATGGTAGGATTGCTGTTACCAACACGAAGTCAACTCCACGAATACTCCAACCAATGTCCCCTTTCATCCCGGTAGTCATGAAAGACCCAATGGGCATGCACACCCTAAGCACCATGTCCTCTAAAAAGGGCTCAACCCCAATTCTCCAGATAAAGCTTTCCACAAGAAAGAAGTACGATGCTCCCGTGTTGAACAACACTCTAGCGGGGTAGCCAGAAACTAACACGAAGCCTAGTACACATGCAATGCACATAAAAGGTTATAAAAATTCTTAAGCTAATAAATGAACTTAAACTTTACATACCTATCACCACATTAGGTTATCGAATCGCTTCCTGTTGCACAAGATTGTAGGCTCTTGGCTGCACTGGTTGGAAGCGTGAAGCGCTCGATTTTGCCGCTTTCACTTTTTCCGCAACACTACGACCAGAATACACTGACTGATCGTGCCTTGGCTCTGGCTCAGCACCACCCTCGGTAAAATATCGAGCTATGTGACCCGACTTGCCACACTTGTAGCACGTTGGCGGTCTCTTAAAACGAGACTCTCCAGATATAGTACCGCTCTTCTCTCTTGACTTGAAAGGATGGGACTTCTTCCTCCGCCGGTTCCCTTCTGACTTCCAATGTGACTGAGAAGCCTTTCCTTCTCCCCGCTTTGCCGTATGACCCTTACCGCGTTGGGTTTGATCCATGTCACTTTCCAACATTTTAGCAGCTTCAACCAACTCATTGAGGCCCACATTCTTAAGAGCTATAAGTGGTTGTCTCAAATTCTCTCTCAACCCATGATTGAAGAGGTTGTACCTCTCCTCATCATCAACCATTGTCATTCCCGCATAACGGCCCAGAAGAGTAAATTCCTGTACATACTCATCCACGATTTTGTCTCGCTGCACGAAGTGCAAAAACTGCCTCTGAAGAGCTAGCCGTGTTGACGATGGAATATACTTCTTTAAGAAGGCATTTGCAAACCCATCCATGGACGGGGTGCGTCTGGGGAACCGGCAGCCGCTATGGCTCACCCACCATAGTTTTACGTCACCTTCTAACATGAAGGTAGCGAATTAGGACTGCTTATCCTTTGGTGTTTCTACCGCTCTTAAGAGTTCCTGAATCCTTACTAGCTAGTGCTCGACATCAGTAGGTGTGCCGACTCCCTTGAACGTTGGAGGATGGAAACCCAGAAAATACTTAATCTGCCGATCTCCTTGCCCAATGGCAACTCTCTCATCCAAAGTCTTTGCTTGCCTGGCTCCTCTGCCCGATATGATCAGTGTCGCATCCGGGGTAACGAGAGTCGTTACCTGAGCAATATGGTTCACAACTTGTGTTGCAACTGCAGCTTAGGCCGCTACCATTACCTATGCTAACATGTAATAAAAATCAACCAGGGAGACACCCATGCCCATAGGACCCGGGGCAGTAGCACTGCTTCCCGAAGGCTCCTCTCGCAGCCTCGACGCCCCTGCCTCATCGCTTACACCCTTAGCAAAAGCAAGGTAAACCAGGAATCATGTTCTATTCGCAAAACTCAAACATAAGGACACTCATGATCCCGCAGTACTCCTAAGTGGATAACTTCTTTACGTGATTCGATTACGTCAAATCGACCACTAGACCTTACCTCAGACACTAACCTCCCTCTAATACCAAATTATAACACCTTCCCTATTATGATCATATAATATGGGTCCAGTCGGGGCCCCACAACATATAGACACCATAGTTTTTGCATTATAAAGTGATATAAAAGTACTACCCATCTCAAAACTCAGAAAAGCATGACAACAGAAACACACAACAAGACTAGAAGTTATCCACAACCATAGGATTCCGAAACAACCTTAAGGACTTACACCATTCAAATGTACAAAACTATAACAACACCAAACATAGCAAAGTGTCTTAGAGCTCCTAGACTATCTTGGCATGCAAGTCAGATTATAGTGCACGAAATATAATATTCAACCATACAGATACTAATAGAAGAGGGTACACTTCATTTGGCTTAGGCCTTTTGGCCGACGAGCTTGCTCCAACTTGCGATCCTTGCTCTGTAAAAATTTGTTATAATTTGGGTCAGCAAAGGCTGACCTCAACTGTGTAACCAACACATCTCCTCCTGGCCATCCCTAGTAGACCCTGGGGCACTCCATCACTCTGCAGGTCAGCACTTCGTATGCATATGTAAATAAACATAGAAAGTACAAGTTTGGGTGTCTCATACATCAAATTCATTTTTTATGTTTAGTATGTTAAATAAATGGGGCCTACAATGCAGCATGTATGCAAACTTGGGTTTCACCCAAGGCACCCTATAGCGCATATGATTCTAACACATCAACACATCACATTATTCACACGGGTACCCAAATTTCCCCATCGACGTTCAAGTCGGAACATGGAACTCTTGCATAGGCCCCACCCACTCATGGGTATCAATACCCGGGCTTTCTTGCAAGCTCTGACTCTCACGCCAGTTTCATCACACAATCAAACTGATACTAAGAACGCATGCTTGACCCTGCCCGGTCGTGGGCTTCATCACTCGGGCTTGTCCAAAAGCTTGGCATTCTCATCAGTTTCCATAGAAGGGGACTTATCTTGTCGAGACACTCTCTACACATGACTTACAACATCACAGGCTAGCCAGCCAACCACAAATAGAAAGTCATGTATTCACATATCAATCAACAACCATATCATTTTCTCCCTAAATCACCATTCGTTCTCACACAAAAAGAGGGCATCGCAAACGGCGTCTTCGCCGCAATCAGATTTCTAACAAAATCCCTATAGTGCTCATCACGCAACATAACCGTATCGGACCATTGGTCGTGATTACGGATTCACCCACAATTCCTAATCTATTAATAGAGCGGATTTCTATTACAATAACATGCTGGGGATGGACTTAATCAACCCGGAGGCTCCTCTTGAACCACGGAGACCCGAACCCCTCTTATTTGAGAGATCTGATGCCTAAATGCTTGAAGAAAGTAAAAAATGAAGCAGATGCTATGCACGCATCCTAAAAATCGAGAGGATAAATATCTTTACCTTATGACTCTTCTTCCTGTCAATGGAGATCTTAATTTGCATGGATGGAATTGTGTGCCTTCAATCCCTCTCCATGAATCCGGCCTCGGATCGACGAATGGAGTTTCAGATCTTCGTCAATGGCAGAAGATGCCTCTTCTTCCTCCTCCAAACTCTCTCTCTCTCTCTCTCAAACCCTAACTTCTCAACCTAAAAGATGAGAAATGGGAAAATGAACCCCTCAGCCCTACTTAAGGCTCAAGGACAGAGGATTCTGTGCCATAAGATCAAATTCTATGAAGATCAGATGACCAAAAATCACCAATTACGTAATTGTTTATGCCCTCTACCCTCGGGCAGTACTTATATACTGCGCGACAGTAGCTAACGGACCCGCCAGTCTTTACAAACAGCCACAATGCAACAAGCGGTAGCGCTACCACTGCGTGATAGCTGCTCAACACTTTTGTCTCGACGCTTTTGTCCCTACGCTCTCGACGAAAAAGGGGCTATCACCGGGCGGTAGCTACCTACTACCATGCCGTAACTACTTACTGCTTTCTTCTCAATGCTATGGACTCGACAAAAAAAAGAGACTATCTCTGGGCGGTAGCTACCTACCCCGTGCAGTAGCTTCCAGAACCTCTAAAATCAAGAAAAATGGGGTGTTACCAACTGCTTCCTGCTCGGCTCTCCAGCACCTGCATAGGGACAATCCACTAAGAGGTGGTAAAATAAGGACACAGTCAGTATTATCTAACCAAATTATAATGACCCCACCCCTCACTCGAGGCGGTGGCGCTCCTTCCCTGTAGGTATACATCATGTGTACATATAATGGCATCAGAACATGCAATTTAAGCACAATTCACCACAGACGTTAGCACACACAACCACATATCACATGTACTATGGGAACATTATCAGTGTAATCGAAACCCCACCCCACCACCATACTCAATGACGGTTCAACATTTGTTTGAGCATTACTAGTCTTTCTGGCACGAAGCCTAAGACTACCTATGGTTACGACAAAGTCAAAGACATTCTCAAATATTCACTTCAGTGACTCACACCAAGTCAATCGATATAGGGCTGGTTAATGTTCAGCCACAACTCATTGCTCAAATCATCGGGCGCAATAAACCACGATGCGGGTCAGCCTCCCCTTGCCCATTCATAAAATACATAACCACATTATGTTCCAAGTCTGACACTCACAACCACCATAGCTGGGCACTTTAAGCACACAACTATATAATTTAAGGCTGGGCACTTTAAGCTCACAGCTCGAGGATTCATGGATGGCACTCACGATCACCAAAGCTGGGCACTTTAAGCTCACAACTCAACATATTGGCCTCGTAGTCTCCAAGATACAGGCCTCACAAACAGAGCTCTTTGGGAGATATCGCCAGTGTTATCACTACTGCCGCGCCGCGTAGTAGAGGTCTTACCGATGTGGCCGTCGCTGTCAGTGGCCAGTCCTGTCACATATAGGGTTGGTCATACCGCACAACACATGCCCCAACGTACAACCCCGTGTACTCTTGGATGTGAGCGACATATGACGATTCAATATTTTGGCTGACCAGCTGGGGAAACCCAACGGGGAAAATATAACGGACGGTCACCCGTGATACCCATTTCCCTATCGCCTTGAGCCGTCGAACTTCCCATATCGGTACGATTGGTCTGTGGAAGTGAATGTCCCACCACAATTTACCGCAAGCAATTTACAAGTAATCAAATTTATCAATTTTGTTAGCATGCACAAGGTCTACAACACCTTACCCTACTATGCTTTTAAATAATTCGGGCAAACGACATATGGCTCGACTTTCGACAAGGGGCATGGAAGCACTTTATTTGGGGCTAATTTAGGAGGAACATCTCAACTCCTATTATCCCAAACAAAGGCTCAACTTATCAAATAACTGCCTGTCAGAGCAGGACCCATGCTTAAAATAGTAAATTACAGAAACGTAAATGCGGTAAAAGAAGTTGTTGATAGTATAAGTTATATAATTGAAATGCTGTAATGAAATAGGACCAGTAAGATATTGGAGTAGTACTGGACTGAAAGAACTGAATTGAAAGTAAGTACTGAAAGGAACTTGACCAGTACAAAAATAGAATAGTATTTAAATAAAAGAACTGAACTGAAGGTAAATAAGTAGGACCAATTCAAGACTGCAGTACATGAAAAGAAATAACTGAACTGAAATAAATAAATGAACTGAACTAGTGCAAGACTGGAATAAATCATAAAGAAAATGGTTAGTAGTCCAATCAATCCATTTAGGAGGCTTCAGTTCCATCTCCTGTCCTTAGGAGGCATGTTCAGTTCTATCTCCGTTCTCAGGAGGCATGTTCAGTTCCATCTCCGTTCTTAGGAGGCATGTTTAGTTCCATCTCCGTTCTCAGGAGGCATGTTCAGTTCCATCTTAGCTTTAAAGAGGTTTCTTTGGGTTTCACCCATTATTAATACTCGATAATAATTCATTTATGCCCTTCTTAATTACAACTTAATCGAATTAGGGGGACTTATTAGAAGTTACATCTTTTTTTTATTCGTCGAGAATAATTAGCAACTCATTTTCTCGTACTCTCATCTTCCAAGTCTACCTGAATTACCCGAGAGTCCTTTTTAAAATAAGGCGCTCGGCAGTTCCGTGAAACCTCAGAACACTAAGAGCTTGGATACCTTCCTCGATTACTTTTGTCAGTACAACAATTGAACTTATCATTTAATTTAATAGGTGGTCGTGCGCTCCAATTTTCATTTTCAAAGAAATTGAGCGCATCAATATCCTAGCACAACCTTAGGCTTCGAGATATCAGAAAATCTTTAGTTTTTATCCCAAAGTTCTCAAATTTTGTCACAACCTTTAAGAGGGCCTAAAAAGAGCCTCTAATCTGAGTTCGTCGAACTGAGCTTCTCTGGGTTCCTTCTGAAGTAACAACCCTAGAAATAATCCTATGACCCTAGTCTATACAAGTTGGGTCAAATAAAATACCCTAAACAAATAATAGTGATCCAAGCCCAAATCAGTAAAAGGGTGTTCCAACAATCTCCCCCTATTTGGGTGAGGATACTATTAAAAATGAAAAACACAAAGCATAAATATCTAGCAAAAATAAAATTTTCAGCAGATATATAAAATGTGCTTTGAGAAAGTTTATAAACAACAACAAAGTTTAAAGTTATAAACAAAAATTAAGTGTCCTGTTGTGGAGCAGCTCAAGGAGAATATGAAGATGATTTGGTAAAAATTAGCTTCCTAGTTGGATCTTCAGCTTCTCTTTTACTCATTTTAAGATCTTAAGAACCAATGATCTTCATGGAAGTGGTTCTTGGAACAAGTGCTTCAGGATACAAACTCATATACTTATCAACATTAAAAAGACTTTTCTTTTGATATCTGTCCAGTTCCTATTGCCTGCAGGAGGAAATAGTAGAGAATTAAGAGGTGTCCTCGCCTTCTATCCTTGCTTTCTTAATCTTAGAAAGAGCAACTTGCTCATTGAACCTTTCCATTCTGTAAACTGGATCATGCTCTGGATCATATATTGGAGAAGTTGGCCTTTCTTGACTTGAGTGTTGCTGGCTGCTTTGACTGTTGTGTGTATCAGACCTTGTAGGTTTATCCTGCATGTGCTGAGTTGGTCTAGAGGAATGAGAAGTAGGCTTCTGAGAAGAAGAAACATTACTAGCTGATCCTGCTGCTGCTGGAGGAGGAGGAGGTCCTCTCAAGGACGTTGGTGGAGAATGATATCTTTTCATTTTCTTCCTATTCTTATGCTCATTTTTAGAATACCTCATCCAATGGAAGGTCTGGAGTGAGAGGTATCCCATGTAGAATGTAATAAGGAATGTGTACTGTTGAAGAAGGTTGAGGAGCAACCTTAGCTGGAGCCTTTTTCCTTAACTTTCTTTTCTTAGAAGCAGAATCTTCTGACTCATCAGACTATGTATTAACATTTGACTGCTCTTTAGGTTGATCATATAAAGCATCAATCTATTTATATATATCAGTATGATAATCAAACTGATCCTCTTGCTATTTATAAACATCATCTACATTAGCTGCCTCTTCCATATCTTCATTAAGAAGGTCATCAAAATTGGGCATAGGAGTCTCTTCCCATTCAAAAGTAGGAGGGGAAGAAGCTTGTTCTATAATATCCATTATGTTATAAACTACTATAGTCTGTGAGACTGGAGTAGAACTAGTAGAAACAACTCTGAAACTAGATCTAAGCTCTTCTAAAATTGAAGCATCAATGGGAGCAGAGTAGTAAACTACTGCTCTTAAGAGATCTTCTTCATAAATTGGTAAGCTAGGAGAATAACTATGCAGTAAATACAAATTGATAATAAAGAATGTTAATTGACTGTGGGATGAATAATCACATCACCAACAGTAATGTCCTCTAGATCTGCTAATAACTCATCCTCAACTATACTGGTCATTTCTGAATCCTGAATTTCATCAAAACTACTGCTTCTGTAAGTGGAACTTCTGCATTGGCTATAATTAGAACTTTTGCAACAATTGGAGCTTCTTTATTAAGCATCCCCCCTACCTAGATCTAGGGAGACCTGAATCTAGGCCCCCAAAAGTAGGGACTGAATGAGAAGAAGCTAGTTTAGAAGAAAGTTCTTCTATAGAAGTCAGAACAGGAGCCAAAGCATCATCCAAGAGTTTCTTGAGAGTTGGAGTGATGAATTCCAGAAGGTTAGAAGCAATGTAAGAGAAATCAAGATACATAAACTCAGGTGGAGCCTAAGAAGATGTAGAGGATGGAATGGAAGAAAAGGGAATGGAACTATTAGCACAGTTGGAACATAGAAAAGATGACTCAGGTAAAGAGGTAGGATTGATGATAGGGGGAATGTCATCAGGAACTATCTCCTGGATAGATGAGTGAGGTGGAGATAATTGCTGTGGAGATGAATGAGGTGGAGATGAATTAAGTAGAGAGAAGTGAGGTAGAGAAAAGTGAGGTGGAGATGAAAGAAGTGGAGATGAAGGTGGTGACTGATGATGTGACTATGGAACTGGGGAATTGGTAGTGAAGGATGTTGATGGAACATCTTCAGGTAAAGTTTGTTATAGAGAAGGTGGTGTGGAAAGTCTAGGTGAATGATGTGGAGATGGTGGAGTAGAAGGAACAAGGGGAGCAGAAGCCTCTCATGGGGTAGGGAGAGTAGTTGCATGGAACAACCCTGGTGCTTTAAGAAGCTATCCTAGAGGGAGTTTCCATTGGAGGCTTAGGAATCACTCTCTCCAATTTTCCAAATAGGGCAGAGGTTAGCCTCTTGGAAGCATTGATGTGTATGGTCTAAGAGACCAAGACCTCTGAACATTTAGCCTATAAAAAGATGCCAAGAATTTTGCCATATCCTCCAGACTTGCTGGTGATCTTCTTCTTAATAGAATCAAATAAAATTGACCCCCAATCAATATTTTTTTGATCCACCATAGCACACATCAATAAGAACTGGTGCCTGGTAACATAATCATGGGCTGAATATTTGCCCAACAGAAGCTTGCCTACTACATCAGCTAAGAACTTATATTCTATAGAAAAGTTCTTTTTCAACAAATGATTAGGGTTTCCTTGAGAGCTACCTAATATATCTAGCATGATATCAAATTCAGTACTAGATAACTCTATATCGTCTTCTCCATTAACAAAATCAAAAATTTTAGAAAGAATTTCAGGTGTTAGAGAAACCTGATTGCCTGAGATTGAACCAATAATGGTTGAGATATCCTTAATCTTGGCGGTATAAATTGATTCTTTAATCTCGGTGACTGGAAGCTTTATTCTGGTAGTCATAAAGTTTCATAGATTCTGTGTCTCAAGGAGTTGCAAAATATCCTTGAATATCTGATCTGAATGACTGAAGAATCCATGTCAATATCAAAACCCGCATCAAACTTCATTGCAGAGAGAATCGCCTGTGAAATCACCATTGTACTGCAAAATGGAAGAGATGAAGTGCAAGAGAAATGGAGAATGCGCGGGATAGAGTTCGATGAAAACCTAAATATAAGTTTTCAGAAGTTGAAAAGACGAACTCCATCCAACGAAAAGCAAAACATCGAAATCTGTTCGACAAACATTTCACAAAAGGAAATATAATTCGTCGATCTCCATTCGACGAAAGGTTTACGAAAGGATTACATTCATCGAGCTCCATTCGATGAAAGGTTTTCGAAACTAATTCATCGATCTCCATTTGGCGAAAGTTTTCATGAAAAGTAACAATTCGTCGATCTCCGTTCGACAAAAGATGCACAATTCATTGATCTCAGAACAAAAATCAATTTAAAGACTCACCATTAATAATTCCTAACTGATTTAAGAAGAAAATATGTTTATTCTCATCTAAAGGTTTGGTGAAAATGTCATCTCTTTGTAAATCAGTAGAAATAAATTCTAGACTAATTTTATTCTTATCTACATTATCTCTGATAAAATGATGCCTAATTTCTATATGTTTAGTCCTACTATGAAGGACTAGATTCTGTGCAATAGAAATTGCACTAGTGCTATCACAGAATATAGTTGAATTATTTAAGTTATAACCATAATCTAGGAACTGATTTTGAATCCACAGAATCTGTGAACAATAACTACCTACTGTAATATATTCAGCTTCAGCAGTTGAAGTAGAAACATATGTTTGCTTTTTGCAAAACCATGACATAAGCCTATCACTAAGAAACTGACAAGTTCCTGATGTGATTTTTCTGTCAACTTTGCATCCAGCATAGTCAACATCTGTGAATCCAGTTAATTCAAATCCTGACTCAGTGGGATACCATAGTGAGAGTCTTAGGCCTGCGCGCTGTAAAGACTAGGAATGCTCATTTTGGACCGTAAAGTGGAGATACCTTGAAATGGTGGTAGGACCCTGGATTTTTCGGTACACGAAAAAGGTGCCCTGAGTGCACGGAGCGTCGGGCTGTCGTGCCGACATTTGTGTTATGTATTGGTTAGTGCGGTTGTGCACAACCATGGTGGATTATAATATATATATGCTGGTTAATAAAATGCTTTGCAGGGAAGGAATTCTGCTGCCCTATGCTAGGGGCAGGGTATTTATAATTGGTCAACTGAATGCTAACCGTTGCCCTGTTTGCCGCCGCTTGGTGTATTATTTCTTGCAGGTGGAGCTGGCCCAAGCGGGAAATAGCGGGCTGAAGCCCTGGTTGCGCTGCTGCCCTTAAAGGCTTTACTTTGCTTTACTCTTGTTCATGTGTGGCCGGCCTGTGTGCCGATGTTTTTAAACCACACTCCTATTAAGTGAAACTTGTAAGGCCATAAGGCATGTACCTTGTGTATTGGTTGTATTCATTCCTAATTGTTAGTAGTGGACATTTCTTTTGTTGTACTTGAATTCAAAGTTTTCAACCTTGAAACTTACGCTAGAATGCTCTGTATTAGGAATCATTGGTAGTTTTGATATTATATAGTAACCTCTTTGCCTATTTATGGAATATGGTGTGGGGCCCTGGCCGGACCTTCTAATATATCCCATGTAACAGGTAGGGATGTTACAATTTGGTATCAACTTGTAGGTCTTTCTCTTCCAAATTCATGGGCGAATTCTTTTGAGAGGTGGCGAGCACGTGTAAGTGCTGTTGTTTTAACACAAAATGAACTCAAGAATGTCCACTTAGAAATAAAAATACACTTGTTTGTGAAATCTGCGTATTCCTTTTTGTAAGTTTGCCATTTTGTTTAGTCGCTAAGTTGTGTTTCTTACACACATAGGTGACTAGAAGTCATGCAGGACAGTAGGAACCCCAACGTTCCGATGAGAGTGCGGCACCAGCGGAGGTGCCCACACCTCCTCCTTCTGCTAAAACTATTCGTATGATTACGGAGACGGTACTTGCTGTGATGAATGCTCAGCAGGCTGGACAGGCGAGGCCTACAGCGGTGCCAATTCAGGCTGGGCTAAGACAAGAACCAGTAGAAGTTGTGGTTGATCTTCGAGCAACAGATCAACAACTGAAGCGGTTCATGAGCTTCAATCCTCCAACATTTGATGGGACCGGTTTGCCGGCCCAGGCAGAGGATTGGCTCTCAAGGATAAGAAGGATCTTGACATCAATCAGGGTTGAGGATGAGCAGAAGGTAACGTTAGCCACTTTCTTGCTGGAGGGAGAGGCTTGACTTTGGTGGGATGAGGTCGAACTGCATCACTTGGCAGGTAGAAAGTTAACTGAGGTCTCGATGGTGGAGTTCTCTCGGTTGTTCTTGGCAAAGCATTTGCCGATGCCGCAAAGGATTGGTATGGAATTGGAGTTTCAACGGCTGACGCAAGGAGAAAAGAGCGTGGATGACTATCTCCTTGAGTTTACACATCTAGGACATTATGCAAGATCTATCTTTGACGAAGAGGAGCGTAAGAACAGTAGGTTCTATAAAGGATTGCGGGATGAGCTAAGGTTTTTGCTCTCGAGTTCTGTGAGCCAAGGATTTCAAGCATTGGTCTGTACGACTAGGTCTTTGGAGAAGGACTTGAAGAGGACACAGGACAAGAGGAACTTGGCAGTGATAAAGACAGAGTTCAAGACACCGCGTCCGGAGAAGTCTGGGTTCCGTAAGAGATGGGGAAAGAGGTCCAAATCTGCTAGACAAGCTCCTTCAGATGTTGTGACAGATGTATCTTCTGGTTATGGTTCTCGAGCTTGTTACACGTGCGGAAAGCTGGGACACTTTGCTCGTGACTATCGCTCTAGCCTTCCAAAGGGTGAAAAGAAGACGGGAGCGTCGTATGCGGAGAAAGGGAAGACAGTGATGGAGTCTTCTGCATCGTAGGTGCTGCCCCGGGTATTCAATCTCGGGCAACAGGAGGCTATCAAACAGGCTGACGTCATCACAGGTACGGATAGTTTGCATTTTTACTTTGTGCCTTGTGTTGTGCTTGTTTTAATTTTGGTAATATAGGTTTTGTCCTTATACGGGACCATCCGGCAAGAGCCCTGTTCGATACAGGTGCCTCACATTCGTTTCTGTCTGAAGACTTTGTCTTACAAATCGGGGTACCTGCACGGACCACAACAGACAATATTAACGCGCTCCTACCTAACGGATGTGTCTTGTGCACGGATAAGTCATGTTGTGTAGAAGTAAAGATAGGAAGTCAGGATTTCTTGGTGAACGCATCAGTACTACCGATATCTGAGTTCGATATTATCTTTGGTATGGGCTGGCTTTCAGAGCAGCATGCCAGTATAAGTTGCACTTCCAAAGAGGTTATACTGGGTCAAGATACCGAACAAGAGACTAAGTTCAATGGCATGCGAGAGACGAGTAGGATACTGTTATCTGCTCTCCAAGTCGTTAAGGCAGTTTGGAAGGGCGCAGAGTTATTCTTCACACTTATAGAGGTTGTGGAGCCTAAGGCCAGTTTTAGTGAGGTGCCGATTATATCAGAGTTTGCTCATGTGTTTCCGAAAGATCTTCCAGGGTTACCACCCAAAAGGGAGATCGAATTCACTATCGAGTTGGTACCAGGTGCGAAACCTATGGCCCGCTCGCCTTATCGAGTAGCGCCAAAGGAAATGGCGGAGTTGAAGGTTCAGTTGCAGGAACTACTAGAGCAATGCTACATACGTCCAAGTCAGTCACCTTGGTGCACGCCAGTTCTCTTTGTGAAGAAGAAGGACGGTATCTTGCGTCTATGTATTGACTACAGAGAACTAAACAAGCTGACGGAAAAGAACAAATATCCGATTCCACGGATTGACAACTTGTTTGATAGTTAGTTGGATTGACTGTATACTCCAAGTTGGATTTGAAGTCAGGTTCTTATCAGTTGAGAGTTCGTGAAAGTGACAAACCCAAAACAACATTCAGAACACGCTATGGTCACTATGAGTTCACGGTAATACCGTTTGGGCTGTCCAATGCGCCATCGGTATTCATAGATTTAATGCATCGGGTGTTTAGGGAATACTTGGATCTGTTTGTAATCGTCTTTATCGATGATATCCTCTTATACTCCCAAACTAAAGAAGATCATTCAAATCATTTGCGGTTGGTGATGCACACCCTGAGGAAGAACACGCTCTATGCCAAGTTCTCTAAGTGTGAGTTTTGGCTGTCGTTAGTGGCTTTCCTTGGCCATGTGGTTAGTGGAGAGGGCATTGCAGTGGATTCGGCTAAGATTGCTGCTATACGGGAGTGTCCTATTCTTACTACTATGGCAGAGGTCAGGAGTTTTCTTAGACTGGCGGGCTACTACAGGCGCTTTGTAGAGAATTTCTCGCAGATAGCCTTGCCTCTCACCACACTGACGAGGAAGGATCAGAAGTTTGTTTGGACGCCTGAATGTGCATGAGCTTTCAAAGAGCAAAAGATTCGGTTGACCATGGCGCCAATCTTGACATCCCCATGTGGTTTGGACGGTTTTGAAGTGTATAGTGATGTATCAGGGAGCGGCTTAGGTTGCATTCTTCTACAGTTTGGGAAGGTGATAGCATATGGCTTACGCTAGTTGAAGGTGCATGAACGTAATTACCCGTCCATGATTTGGAGTTGGCGGCAGTAATATTCGCACTTAAACCGTGGCGTCATTATCTTTATGGCGTGAAAGTGGATATATTAACGGACCATAAGAGCCTGAAGTATCTGTTGGATCAGAAGGATCCCAACATGCGACAAAGAAGGTGGATGGAGTTTCTTAGAGACTATACCTTTCAGATTCACTACACTCCCGGTAAGGGGAATGTCGTCGCGGATGCATTGAGTTGTAGGACTCCAGCAAGGGCTAATTGGTTGCTAAGGCATGATGAAAGCCTAATTCGAGAACTGGAAGTCTTAGACATTTCTTGTGTTGACCAGGATTCCACTACAAAGGCGTGTTTGAATTGGACAGAGGTACAGTGTGACCCTACGGATAGAGTTCGGCATACAACAGAACTTGATGAAAGTCTACAATGGTATGCAGCGGAAAATTCAGATTCTCAGTTTTCTTTTGAGGACGACCTTTTGTGGAGAGATGGTCGTTTGTGCGTCCCAAGTAGGGGTAAAATTCGTGAAGAATTGATGTATGAAGCACACTTCACAAAATATTCAATTCACCTCGGGAGCACGAAGATGTATAAGGATATGAAGAAAATGTTCTTGTGGCCTGGAATGAAGAAGGATATAACACATTATTTTGCGAAATGCCAGACATGTGCCTTGTTAAAGGCTGAATGCCAAAGGCCAGGTGGTCTTCTGAAGTCGTTACTTATTCCTATTTGGAAATTTGATGGCATCTCGATGGATTTCGTGCATGGGTTGCCGAGGTTGCAATGCGGTAATGATGCAGTTTGGGTGATTGTGGATCGATTAACTAAGGTGTCACACTTCATCCCAAACCGGAAGGACGACTCAGTTGACAAGTTGGCAAAGTTGTATGTGGATAACATTGTATGATTGCACGGTGTGCCCAATAGCATCGTTAGTGATCGTGATGGGCGTTTCACTTCGGGATATTGGAGGCTAATTCACCAATTGTTTGGTACGAAATTGCATTTCAGTACGGCCTTTCATCCTCAGATGGATGGTCAGACCGAAAGGACCAACAGGATGTTGGAGGATATGCTCCGAATATGTGCACTAGAATTCAGAAAGAGTTGGGAAGATCATATATATATGATCGAGTTTGCCTACAACAATAGCTATCAAGCTAGTATACAGATTGCGCCCTTTGAGGCCTTATACGGTAGGAAGTGTCGTACCCCTTTGGCTTGGGCGGAGACTTGAGAATCGAAGATGTAAAAGCGAAAATAAATGGATGATGCTAACTCGATTATTCGGTTGATTCGAGAAAGATTGTTGGTGGCTCAAGACAGACAAGCGAAGTACTACAATGCCAAGCACCGAAACATGGAGTTTGCGGTGGGCGTTTGGGTATACCTGAAGATTAAACCCTTCAAGGGCGTGTCCAGGATACGATGTCTGAAAAAGCTGAGCCCAAGGTATTTAGGACCGTTTGAAGTGGTAGAGCGTGTTGGTGAGGTTGCCTATCGGTTAGTGCTTTCAACAGAACTGAGTGGTTTGCATGACGTGTTTCATGTCTCGGTATTAAGGAAAGCAGTGAAAGAGCCATCTCAGTTGGTTGATGCAGATCAAGTATTTGTCGATAGTGGGCTAACGACGAAGGTTAGGCCTTTACGGATCGAGGATACGGCGGTTAAACAACTACGAAATAAAGCTGTCGGGATGGTCAAGGTCCGATGGGACAATTGTGGCTGAGAGGAGTTGTCATGGGAGCAGGAACAAGCCATGCGTGCTCAATTTCGCAAGCTATTTTTTGTATTGTTGTAACCATTTGTATGAACAATAGTATATATTTGCATAGCATATAATTTTGTTTTGGGCTTAGTGAATTTCAGGACGAAATTCTTATAAGAGGGGGAGAATTGTAATGACCCAAAAACACTATAAGTATGGGAAGTGTTTTTATGGGTTCTGGAGCCCTGAGATTTTCCTGGCTGGAGGTCACGGGCATGTAAGGGGGGCCGACACGGGTGTGTCAAAGTTTACACGGGCGTGTCAACATGACGTTTCCTTCTCTAGAAACTAAGTCGTGTCGAGAGGCGTGTACACGGCTTGGGACACTGGTATGTCGTGGTCGACACGGCCGTGTCAATATTGACACGGGCGTGTCAGGACCCGTGTCCACTAAGGGTCGTGTCGGTTCCGTAGGGTGGTTATAGAACATGCCCACCAACACGGGTGTACCAGTTTGGGCAACACGGGCGTGTCACCTTGGACACGGGTGTGTCTCAACCCTTTTGTAACATCCCATTTCCGGCTAGACCTCTAGGGGTCGGTTGGTCGTGACAGAACTCTAGGAAGCCCAAAAACTGAAATAAATCGACCGAGATTTCGGGTCACGGGTTGGTCACGCCCGTGACCGACCCGTCACGCCCGTGACCTAGGGCGTGACTCCTTCGACGATCGTCGATCTCAGGGAGATGATCGGCGGGCACAGAAATTTTCAACCCGGCCCTGTCATGCCCGTGACCCAGGTGTCACGCCCGTGACCAAGGGCGTGACCCCCTTCGGCGATCGTCGATCTCAGCGCGACGATCGCCGAGCGCGGAATTTGCCTCATGACCCTGCCACGCCCGTGACCCATGTGTCACGCCCGTGACCTAGGGCGTGACCACCCTTCGACGATCGTCGAACTCAGTTCGACGATCGTCGAACCCAGAATTGGTCACCGAGGCCTGTCACGCCCGTGACCCATGCGTCACGCCCGTGACCTAGGGTGTGACAACCCTTCGACGATCGTCGATCTTAGTTCGACGATTGTCGAACCCAGAATTGGCCACCCGGGCCTGTCACACCCGTGACCTATGTGTCACGCCCGTGACCAAGGCCGAAACGTCAGCCAGACTGGAAATTTCGGTAACCGACGTTGTAATCAATTCTGATTATGGAAAGTTACACCAGGAGTATTTATGGGCCGTTTCCTACTCTAATTATTTAATAAAATAAGGAAATGTTGGTCCAATAGGAAATCGCCACCTGGCAAACACCTCTTCGTTTCCAGCGTTTCAACTGCCTCTACCATAACCGAAACGTCATTAAAAGAAATATTAATGGCCATGAACGTTTCATCCTTTCCCCTTCCCACTTGCTGATCTATAAAAGACTCCTAAGAGCAAGAGGAGAAGGTTACACGCTCGATCAAACAGATTCAGATTCCTCCCCTTGCTGTTGAAGAATTTTCGGCGACGGCACCACCGCGCAAATGGCTTCCCGACGGTCTGCACGCCTCCAGCCCACGAACAAGGTCCTCCCCTCCCTCTTCTTCTGCGGATAGATCTTAGAAATCATTAGGAGAGATATCGGGCTCAGAAGAGCCAGATCGGGTGAGCGTTTCCATGGTTTTCCAAAAATTTCATGGTGGAGGGTTCGCCGGAAACCGCCTCTCCGGCGGCCGTGCCACCGCCCGACGGTAGCCCTCACCTCAACAGAGGAAGTGGTGGTGGTGGCCGGCCAGGGAGATGGCTGGGTGGCCAGGAGATGGCTTTAGAAAAGCTACAGATTTCAAGCTTTTGTTTTTAGGTTGCTGGTTCGGGTTAAAGAAGGAGAAGAACAGTAACATTTTATTATATTATATATTGTATAATTAGGAATTAATTCCATTTACTGTGCACTAGGTTTAAACTGAAAATTATTGCCCGTAGGGGCTGAAACATAAAAAGTGGTCAACATAAAAAATGTAGCCCTTGAAGTCTAGTTTAATTCGAAATTGATTTCACTCGATTTGGAGTCCTAGTTAGACCACAACACACTTTTTGGTGAGATCTATCCATAGGGCTGTCTTGATCTTAGAAAAATTCCCCACTCCAATCCAGTCATCAAAATGACTCGAAATTTGGGGTATGGCCTAATATTATCTATATCTAAATGCTATCCAAAAATTAGGATTTTTGGGAAATATTTTTCTATAGTTTTTAGAAAAATTCAATAATCATAGTATAATTTAATTAGATGGCTAAAAGACTTCCAAACCCTCCGAAATTTTGGTGAGTGGTCCCTGGGTTTATCATAAGGTTCCAGTAAAAATTCATCTCATTTGGAGATGTTTTGGTGTAGGGTAGCCCTAGAACCCTAAGGAAAATCCCATAATGGTGGTTTTTGGGGTTGTGAAGGTCATGGGGGTCAAATGACCTTGGACTGACTTAAAATTTGGTGGAGAGAACCATAGGGCCAGTATAGTTCTCTGAACAAAATTTTAGGGTATTTGGAGACAGCTAGGCCACCTAAAATCCTAACCCTAGTTTAGGTCACCAACATTAATTTGAATTATTAAGCTATCTAATGAACTTCAAATCAGGTAAAATTTGGGCAAAGGGATTTTCTGGTCAAATCAGCCATGATATAATTTTGTTAAGATTTTTGGGTTAATTTATACAGTACTTCATTTATAACTCTTATTGTGCCCTAGATATTTATTTTGATGATTATGGAATTTCTGTTCACTGGAATAATATGAAATCTTGGATTAGAGCATCTTATAGCATGTTATACCTCCTGTATTTTTCTTGGAAATTTTAACTGATTATTTCTGGTACATATTTCTTTAACGTACTAGTTGTGACATGGAGTCAAAAATACAAATAATGTCGATTTACTATTTGGAAAATTATGAAATTGGGTCAGTGGGTGTTTCAAATTATGATAGTCACCCTATAATTTTCTCTGGAATTTTAGATTGATAAAAACAGTACCTCCTTCATTAAGTAAGGAAAATTAGTATCTTGAATTAAAATAAATTCAGAGTTCAAATGTTAGATAAAAATTATGGTACTTGGTTTATGATGGTTTTCGGTCACTATATAGCTTCTATAATTTTCTTGGGATTTTTGGACATATATTTACAGTACTTCCTTCATAATATAGTAAAAGTGGCCTCAAATGGTAAATTAAGAAATGTAGGTCTAAACACCTCTGAAGTTTCTCAAAACATGGAATTACTGTTTAAATGTCTCATAGGATTTTTACTGAGTTTATGATGATTTATTGTTGACTCATTAGTGCACTTCTTGTTCATACTAGGGCATTCAGAATCTTAGAATAAATAAGTTTAATGCCCGATAAATAGGAAAATTTGGAAATCTTGGTCTTAGCTATATTATGTCACGATAGACCTCCAGTAAATATTATAGGAGATTCAGAAGATAAATTGGAGTACCTCCCCTTATACTCCTCATGTACCTTATGATGGTCTGCATATAGTAAAACCACGGAAACTAAACTAGAGTAATAATGAACTTGGGAAATGGAATTTTGGTAGTTGCTGGTTGGTTAGGGCAAGCTAAGATTAAGTTCATTATTGGAAGTCAGGATAAGTAGAGTGTGAGACTGGTTAAGGTTAAGTGACGTACGAGAACGACAAAAGATCGTCCACCCCGGGTAGGAATGGAAGAGTCTTAATACTCTAGGGTTAGATCTAAAGTAACAAAAAGGGGATCGGGTTAAGGGAGATCAACCAATAACAATAAGTGCCTTGCGAAAGGGAATTTCGGGCCGTAATGCCGCCGTCTTGGTTCCTAGTGCCCTTTGAGAGCCCTTCACGGGGTATGCTGGGGGCAGTCCTGGGCTAACGTAAACCATAGGAATAATAAATTAAAAGAGCAACTAGTATAACTAGGGTTGCACATACACACTCCCCGATAGCTAGGAAGGTAGAATAATTGGTTTGGTTTCCATTCAGACGGTAGCTCTGAAGGTAGATGCACGGACGGGACAGTCCGGGGAGCCGAGGGCTCGAGGGTTGGAGTACAGAATAAAGGTGGTGGGTCTTCGATATTTTATTGTCGTTCACACCGGCATCGGTATGTTGACTCGGCGGTGTGGGACACTTAGCCAAAGAAAGTCTGGTGGGTACAGCCAGCAGTAGTACGCAGATACTCTAGGTTGTGTTCTTCTAGGGGTGTACGGAAGGGCTAGGCCCGGTAGTGTGGATACCCGCCTAGGAGTGGGAGGGCCCGACCCACTGTCTCCGTTTACCACTACAGAGGTTCCTGGGAGTGAAGCTAGCTGCCCGAACAGGGGGAACTAAAGGTCTGTGCGCATAGAGTCGTGTGCGTGTGTTGCACTTGCATGAATCATGGCATAGCATATCACTACACTCATATTTGCATACAACCGACACCCCAATGGATAAATCGGTATGGGACTTTTTATACGATGGGAGCCTTGCAGAAGACCCCTTAACTTATAAGTTTGTATGGGCATTCATATAAGTTAAGGTTACTTACTTATTTACCTGCTTGTTTACTTACTATTCTCTAGCTGCCTTTTTATACAATTGCTACTTATTAATTGTCCTCCTTATTACTTACCGCCGTAGGATTGTTAGACCTACTTTATTCTAAATAATTGTTAGATTAGCTCCCTTGTCATCTGCTTGATTATTCTCCACTTTTGAAGCTTCCCTTTCCTCCTCTCTGCCCGGTGCTTAGGAGCCATGGGGGGGGGGGGGGGAGGGGTAGGGGATGATAGGGCTTAGTCTTTATGACTAATGGTTTTCGAACCACAACATTACAGGAGCTCCGGATGGGAGACAGGGACCAGCAGTCCAGGGACCAGCACCAGCGAAGTCGGTGCGCATGGAGGTGGGTCAGTCTAGCACTGGTGCACCTGCGACTAGCTCCGTGAGTGATTAGTATTTTATAGCTTCCGCGATGAGTGATTTGTAGTGAGGACTCTGATGTACCGGGCTCGAGCCCATTTATCTATTTCCTGTTATTATCTACTGATGGACTGGATATGATTTCACTTTTATTTACATGTTTCTGTGGACTTGTTTACATTTTATGTAAAATTACTTCTCTCTCTTGTGATCGAAAAGGGCCGGCAGAATTGGCGTTTTGTAGTGGCGGCCTTCCCGTGAGTCGGTGCCACCGCAAAGCGGCAATTCTGGGCTAAGACCCCGGTGTTTAAAAAAAAAAGGGGGTCTTACACCTTTCTTGTTCTGGGTCGACGTTTTCGTGTGTGAACATGGCACACAGCCAGGCATATGGCCGTATGTAAAGCCGTGTTCGACCATCTGAATTGATTTTCAGAGTTTTTCTGGGCCATTCGTTTTTATTAAATACGATCCAACGGCCCTGGCTTGCCTCCAGATGGTGTATGGATGGGAATGGGGAAGTTATTCCTCATTTCATCTTTGGCTTTCTCTTTCTAAGGAGAAGAGAGAGAGAGGAGAGCAAGAGAAGGTAGGAGAAGAGGAATTCGGCCGCCGGTGGTGTTATGGGGGTCCGAATCGCGTGCCGAATTCAGATTCGCGGAGGCAAGAGTGTTGCGGTCCTTTCCAACCGTGTACTTTTCTCCATGGCGCCAAAACGTGCTACAAGGGTAGTGATTTTCCACACGAACATGTGAAGTCCTTCTTTCCTGCATTTGCTTAGGAATCCTCCACCAAAAGGTGGAACGCGAAGTGATTCCCGTGGGATCGGTGGTTCATCCCTTGCTTTGTTGCATTAGAACCGGAAGTGAGTAGTATGGTTAGGCATTCTATGTGAAGCCCATCCAGAAGTGAGTAGTACGGATTGGTGATGCTTTGTTTGCAAATCGGAGAAGACTTCGTGTTCATTGATTGTTTGTATAGAGTCCCTTGGTGAATACCTGTGGCTTGGTGAAGCAGGAAGTACTGGAGGAAGTCCAGGAAAATGTGAGAGTTGATACTTGGTGTTCAACTCGTGTGGTCATGAGTACCATGTTGCGTGTTGTTGGGCCGTTGTGCTGCAACTTAGCCTTGGTGGCGAATGGGCAAGGAGATGATGTACCCGTGTCGGTCCGATGTGATGACTGACGATGATGAGCAACGGGCAAGGCGGATCTGTACCCTCGTTATGGTTGTCTAACCTTGGGTGCTTAAGTCCCTGTTAGGATCTCATAGCGAGAGTCTTAGGCCCGCGCGCCGTAAAGACTAGGAATGCTCATTTTGGACCGTATAGTAGAGAGACCTTGAAACGGTGATGGGACCCTAGATTTTCCGGTACACCAATAAGGTGCCATGTGTGCACGGAGCGTCGGGCCGTCGTGCCGACATTTGTGTTATGTATTGGTTAGTGCAGTTATGCACAACCGTGGTGGATTATAGTATACATATGCTTGTTAATAAAATGCTTTGCAGGGAAGGAATTTCGCTGCCTCGTGCCAGGGGCAGGGTCGTTATAATTGGTCAGCTAAATCCTGACCGTTGCCCTATTTGCCGCTGGAGCTGGCCCAAGCAGGAAATAGCGGGCTGAAGCCCTGGTTGCGTTGTTGCCCTTGAAGGCTTTACTTTTCTTTACTCTTGTTCATGCGTGGCCGGCCTGCGTGCCGATGTTTGTAAACCACACTCCTGTTAAGAGAAACTTATAAGGCCATAAGGCCATATACCTTGTACATTGGTTGTATTCATTCCTAATTGTTAGTAGTGGACATTTCTTTTGTTGTACTTGAGTTCAAAGTTTTCAACCTTGAAACTTCCGCTAGAATGCTCCGTGTTAGGAATCATTGGTAATTTTGATATTATATAGTAACCTCTCCGCCTGTTTGTGGAATATGGTGTGGGGCCCCAACCAGACCTTCTACTATATCCCATGTAATGGGTAGGGATGTTACACAAGGCTTATAGGGTTTATAACAAATCTACCTTAAAACTTGAAGAATCTATTCATGTTTCTTGTTATGAGACTAACATGTTTGACAAGGAGAAGACATCTTCTACCAGTAACTCATTGTAGGTACCTCAACTTTGGGAAAAATTGGATGGTCTTAACCTTACTCAAAATGTTACATCTCACTCCTCCTCACAAGTTGATGAAGGAAGTGAAGAAGATGATTTGGAAGTGGCTGAACTTCCTCCAACTGCCAACATAATTCAACAAGAGGAATTAATACCCCAGGTTGTTGCTGAACCAACTCCACCAACTGAACTTGTCACACTTAGATATCTTCCTACATCTCAAGTGATTGGATACATGTCAGCTAGTGGCAGACAAGGCATCAACTTCACCAGGATATGATGCATGCATGCTTCATATCTCAAATTGAGCCCCAATCCATCAAAGATGCTGAGTAAGATCCACACTGGATTATTGCTATGCAAGAGGAGCTCAACCAAATTGAGAGATGTAGAGTTTGGGACTTAGTTCCAAGACCCAAAGACTACCCAGTCATTGGAACTAAGTGGGTTTTCAGAAATAAGCTTGATGCCCAAGGATCAATTATAAGGAATAAAGTAAGACTTGTTGTTCAAGGCTATAGGCAAGAGGAAGGCATTGACTATGACCAGACTTTTGCACCTGTTGCCAGGCTAGAGGCGATAAGGATTTTCCTTACTTATGTTGCTTTCAAGAAGTTTAAAGTCTACCAGATAGATGTCAAAAGTGCATTTCTGAATGGAGAACTAAAAGAAGAGGTTTATGTTGAACAATCTCCTGGTTTTATCTCTTCATCTCATCCCTCTTATATTTTTAGATTGCATAAAGCTCTCTATGGTCTAAAGCAAGCTCCAAAAGCTTGGTATGAAACCTTAGCTAGCTTTCTTTTAGAGCATAAGTTTTCTAGAGGCATGGTAGATAGGACTTTATTCTTTAAGCATCATCATAATAAAATTCTTTTAGTACAAATATATGTAGATGACATTATATTTGGCTCTACAGATCCCAAACTATGCAAAAGGTTTTTCAACCTTATGCATTCTAAGTTTGAGATGAGTAGCATGGGTGAGCTCTCTTACTTCCTTGGCCTCCAAGTGAAGTAGACACCTGATGGCATTTTCTTATCTCAATCCAAATATGCTAAAGAGCAGATCAAAAGGTTTGGATGGCTGATGCCTCAGCTAAGAAAACACCTATGACTATAAATGTTGTGGTTGATTCTGATGAACAAGGGAAACCTGTTGATCAGAAATTATATAGGGCCATTGTTGGGTCCCTTCTGTATCTCACAGCAAGTAGGCCTGATATAATGTTTGCTACTTGTTTTTGTGCTAGGTTCCAGGTGAACCCTAAATAATCTCATCTAATTTTCTTAAAAAGAATTTTAATATATATAAAGAGTTGCCCAAATCCAGGACTCTGGTATCCAACTGAGTCAGAATTTGAGTTAACTGGATACTCAGATGCTGAATTTACTGGATGTAGAGTGGATATGAAAAGCACATCAGGAACATGCCAGTTCCTTGGTGCTAGACTTGTCTCCTGGTTTTGTAAAAAGTAGACATCTTTGTCTACAACAACAATAAAAGCTGAGTATATAGCAGCTGGCAGTTGCTGTTTACAGATGCTATGGATACAAAATCAACTCCTAGATTATGGATACAACTTAAATAATTCAACTCTATTCTGTGACAGTATCAGTGCTATATCTATAAGACAGAATCCAATGCATCATTCTAGGACCAAGCATATAGATGTAAGACATAATTTCATTAGAGAGTGTGTTGACAGGAAGAAAATTAATATTACTTTCATCCCCACTGATTTGCAAAGAGCAGATATCTTCACCAAACCCTTGGATGAGAAGAAACATCTATCCTTTATGAATCAGCTAGGCATGATGAATGGTGATACTTTAATTTAATTCTCTATTTGTGGTCGAAGAATTTGCCAAAATTCGTCGAACAGAGCTCGGCAAACTAAGGGAATCTCTTGAGATATTTTGTCGACCTGAGATCGACAAACTCTCTATGGAAGTCATTTTTCATCGACCTGAGATCGACGATCTGGCTTCAGAAAAAGTTTTCGTTGACCTGAGTACGACAAAAAGTTTTTCCTTCTTCTGACTGAGATTGATGAACTCTTTTATCAATAAAATATTTTGTCGACCCCAGATCGAAGATTTTTTTTGTTTCGCAGGACAGAGTTTGTCGTTTCATATTCTGACAAAACCTTATAACTAGGTTTTATTCAACCTCCATCCCACGCTTTCAGTTTCCTTGCACTTGATATTTCTGTTTCCTTTTTGTAGGAGACTATGGCAATTTCGGCAGGCGCTCTCGCAGGAATGAAGTTTGAGATGGGATTCGACATTGATTTTGAATCGTTTCAACACTCAGATCAGATATTTCTCGATATTCTGTAGTTGTTTGAGGAACTGCACCTGAAGAACTTGATGATGACTAGAATGAAGATAGCAGCGACTGAAATCAGAGAATGGGTTTACACTTCATCGTCTCCAGATGCTGATACGATGGTTGGAACCATATTGGGTAACACCATCCCCTTAACTCCAGAAATTCTTACAGAAATTTTCGGATTGGTCAATGGGGAAGAAGAACTTGAAATTGAATCTTCTGAATTTGATGAGATGTTGACTTTGATGGGTTATTCTGGAGACAACTCCAACAAATTACTGAAGAAACACTTGTCTGCTAAGTATAAGTTTCTTGCAGACGTAGTTGGCAAGGTGTTACTGGGCAAGCATACCGCCCATGACCATATTACTAGATAACAGTTTCTAGTTATGTGTGTTGTAGTCAATAAGAAAGCCATTAATTGGGCTAGGATTCTGTTTAATCTGATAAAGAAGAAAAACACTAAGAAAGAAGTGTGTTTTGGGAGAATTCTTGGAATTTTCCTTCAGGCAAAGGCATCTGAATCACTGGTCGCCCCGACCATATTCACCAATGCCTCGAAGAGGCTTACCTGTGTGTTGTTTAGCAGGTGGGAGAGGAACATCCCAAATCCTTCAAGGGCTTCCTCCTAAAAGACTTCTTAGAGTACCAGGGTAGTTCCAGCCACTCCCCACCCTGTAGAGGACAATTTTATTCCTCCTCCTCCCCCCTTGTTCAAATTCCTTCATAAGCCATTCAACAAACCTCTACTTCACCAGTTCATCAACCTACACCTCCACTATCCCCCATTTCTTCTCCAGTAGAACAACAACAACATCTAGAGCAAGCTCTTTCTCTAGATTCTGCTACTCCTCCTTTGTCCCCCCTTCCTTCTCATCTTGCAGAAATACCTCCACTTCAAAATTTAACATCATTACCTTCTTTCATCTCCCAGCCATTCTCTATCTCCTCCAAGTGAACTCATGATAGACTGTCATCCCTCATCCTCTTCTGTCAATCCATCTGTCTCTACTCAGACTCCTCCAGAATTCATGGAATTATCTTTACCCTTCATTTCCTCCATACTGCAATCCATCACACCCCTCCTTCAATAATATATAGTAGAGGCCATTTCACCCCTTGATTCTTCTATCTCCACTCTTGCTGCTCAGCTTTCTGCCCTCCCTATCCCTCCTTCTTCTGTTAGGGGCCTGGCTCCAGTGACTACTGAAACCAAGCAGGGGGAGATACTCTGTGAAGAAGTAGCTCCAGCAGTAACAACAGCAACAGTAACAATAACAGATGAAGACATTGTTAATACAGAGATTCCTGATGCAGAACTTGATAAATTTTTGGATTCAGATTTTGAGTCAACTGAGTTACCTCTTTCTGTGGATATTATTTATGGAAATTGTTTCATTTCTCCAGATCTTGACCTGAATTCAGTTCTTAATTCTTTTGATCTTTTGTATAGAGACTGTCTTCCTTTTGTCTCTTTTCAATTGTGTATAGATATAGTTTGTTATACAGCTCCTATCAGTTCAGATATATTACAGCAAATCAAGAATAGCTTTGAAGCTCCAGAGCCTGAACTTATCTTAGTTCTAGAGACTGAGCTTATCAAGGTGGTTGAGGATTAATTTTATGAGCCCAAGGCTCATTCTCCTCCCACTTTTGTTTTCTCCACCTCTCCATTGACTGACATGGATGAGATCTTTGCTGAGGATATGGATCAGGAAATTGAAGAAGTTTCGGCTGAAGTCATTCCACCTCCAGCAGTTCTTCCTCTTGTTATCCCTCCAACTGAAAAGCAAATTCCACAAGAAGTTATTGCAGAGATTGATGCATTGTATGACAATCCTCAAGGCTCTTATAAAGATGATCCAGAAAGTGATTCTGATTCTGATAATTGAAAGAAGAATGTTTTCAAGAAAAGAAAGGCTTCTCCTAAGTCTAATCCCAGAAATGGTACTCCTTATTACATTTTGCAGAAGATTACTCCTTATCATGGAATGCCTCAGTGGATGTGGTTGTCCAAGAATGAACAAAAAGAAAGAAAGAAGAAGAGAAGGTACAGGTCTCCTCCAAGACAATTCAGGAAAGAACCTCCTCCTCCTCCTCCCTCTTCTGGCTCCTCAGGCAATATAATTCAGAAACCTGCTCCCGTGATCAAAACCTATCAGAGACAACCTAGGCAAATTAGTCAGCAATCCTCTGCAAGTAATCCTCTTCCAGACTCTTCCAAGAAAGCTCCCACTAAAGAACAAAAGCAGGACTCTAGTCCAAAAAGTCCAGAGTCTCCTCCTATTCCTTTTGTTGATCCAGAGCAGGAGACCTCTGCCAAGATGGCTAGATTTTAGGAGTTAGTATGACTTTTTCAGATTAGGAAAGCTAAAGCTAAAGGCAAGGACATCTCTCAATATTCTATAATGTCAGCCTACAGAAAAGAAGAATTAAAAAGGTATGCAAAATCTAATAAGTTCTTTAATGTTGATGATTATATGAAACTCCACCCAGAGGCTGTTGTTCCAAGAACATCATCCCAGACTGTTATTAGAGCATCTGATATGTATATGTCAAAGAAAGAAGCTACCAATACAAACAGGGAAATCAAATTCAGACAGCCTGCCGAAGGATCAGACAAAGACAAAGCCAAGCAGAGAAAATGAGTCTATTTATTATATTGTTCTTATTTTCATTTGAACTCTATTTTTGTTTATATCATGAAGCACATACTGTAAATATCTACTGAATGTTTATTTCTGTCAGATATATTTTCTTCTGCTTTATGATTGTTTATTTTGTGTTGTATTAGTGACCTCATCCAAATAGGAGGAGATTGTTGGATCCCTAGTTGGATTTGGGCTAGGTTCACTAATTTAGGCTGAGTCTGACCCACATTGTATAGCCAGGGTCATGTCTAGTATTCCCAGAGTTTAGCCTAAGTCCTGTTAGTTCTACCTCCTTGGACTAGCCAGTAAAGGACCTTAGATGACTCAAACTTAGAAGATTTCAAAAGATAGTTTTGATCAATTCGAAATTCTTTGAACTCAGCTCGACGATCATCGATCTCAGATCGACAAACTCAGAGTTAATTCTCTGTGCTGAGCTCGACGATATTCGAGCTCAGGTCGACGACTTGTTCTCTTCAGACAGATTCTCAGCTCGACGAACTCAGAATGCAGAATTGGAAAGTATTTCATAGTTAGCAGTTTGGAGAGCTCAGGTCGACGAACTTGAATTCTCTGGTCAACAATCTTGGATCTCAGGTCGACAAATTCCGTTCAGAGTTCGACATTTTCTGTCCCATTTCCGGAATGAGTTTTTCTTCTTTCTGTTCCTTATTCTCTCATTTATTAGCAGTATTATTCTGAGTATTTAATGCACATATTCCCCTGGATATAGATGTTATTGGCTGCATTAAAAATGGTATTCATCAGAATAGTTATTTGCTTATTCTATCAAGGACAGTTGGGGAAACTCATAAATGCTTTTATTCCAGCCATTTTGAATTCTCCAGATTAGCCAGCATTTAAGGAAATTATTCAAACTCAAAGGAGAATTTTATTTGGCAGTATAATAAAAGAGATTCTCTCTTTTCAAGGCAGATATAGAGACAAGAAAACAAAAGCACTGCACAGAGAACATTCAACCAGCAGACGACTCTTTCACTCTCTCTCAGCGTTTTTCATTCTTTGCCAATACTCAAGACTGAAAAGAACAATCATAAGAAATCAAGATTCTTCTTCATCTTCAGTTCCAGGAATCTACAGAAGCTTTCTGTTCAACATTCAATCTACTGGATTTCCTGGACATTGGCAGATCAAAGCTGAAGACCTACTCACCCTAAAGCAAAGCTCTTTCTTCGTGAACCTTCAACTTCTCAGGGGGAGCTTTGACACTATCAAAATCCACACAGTCTTCTCAAGCTATTTTGAGAAAAGAGAAGACTTCCATCAACCTCTTTCCACCTCACTGTACAGGGTTTTAACTCCCTTCAAAAGTTAGGATGGTTCACAAGTCTCCTTCCAAAAGACTTGAGTTTGGTTTTTGGGCACCTGGTCTAAAGCTCAAAGGGTTGCAATATCTCCCTTCAAATAGATATTCTGGTGGCAGTCACCTGATCAAAAACCTGCTAGTGAATTCCTACTAGGGTGGTAGAAGAGTGGATGTACCCAAGTTTAGGGGAACCATTATAAATTTCTTGTGTCATTTGGTTGCATATTTTCTGTTTCTTTTGTTCTTGCTGTGTTTGTGATTGTTGGAATAGTTAGCCTATTTTCTTTTTCTTAACTATTATATGGTATCACTATTTTCACTCTGATATAAATTAAAAATAACTAAAGTTTTAATACTCTATTCACCCCCCTCTAGAGTAAATCAGATCTAACCCCTCTTTTCAAGTGATATTCCTTCCCTGCAGGCATAACATTTCACAAGAAGATATATTGCAAGATGTGCACTTACGCACAATCAATACATCACAAATGCCGGCCATGTGGCCTAATACTCCGTGCACTCAGGGCACATTCTTAGTGTACTGGTGACCCAGGGTCCCACCACCGTTCAAGGTTCGAAACCAAACGGAAGTTTGAGCATTTAGTCTTAATGGCGCGCAGGCCTAAGACTCTCATTATGCCACCGACAAAAGCCCAATTGCTTGATGCTTTCTTGTTAAGTCGACATAATGCAGGTACAGCTCCACCATTACCCATTGATCAAGTCACCATACCATCTCCGAATACCGTAGTACTCATGCCATATCTTCAGGCGCGGGTCGGCTTCACCTTTCCTGTTCGACACAAAGCCTTTTAAGAGCTCGCAGCTCATAATAGCCACACTATCCACCAAGGATTGGCTTCATAATCCAAAAGGGGAGCTAATGCCAGCGTTCCTCAAGGTCTCTTAGCGGGTCAGCAAAAACTCTCTTTCTTCACCCAAACTCAACCCAAACCCTGCAGCATCCTGCAGTGCCAGAAAATTTGTCTTTCATAGCATACAACACAAGAATCACGCGGGTATTTTCCTGGAATTCCACTCCAGTACTTCCTGTTACTGCCCTTCACAGGCACAACCCATCGACTCCACAACATACACGTTTATACGCGGAGTCTTCTCCGGTGCATAAACTAAAACATCAACAATTCATACCAAATTGTCAAGATGGGCTTCACACATCATGCTTATTCCGTACTACACATTTTCGGATCTATATGCAAGACTTGTTGGGGATTTCAAGAATCAACCCAAGGGAAATCCCTCATTAATCCACCTTTTCGGTGGGGGAAATCCATGCACATGCCAAAGAAGGACATCACATGTCCAAGAAGGAAGATCGTTACCCTTGACGATCTCTTTGGAGCCATGGAAAACTACCCAGATGAAAAGCACTGCAACGGCCATGCCTCCACGGATCAAGACTCGGCTCGCGATTCGTGGCTCTGAAGCTCCACCGGCGGCCAAATTCCTCCTCTTCCACCTTCCTTGCTCTCCCCACTCTCTAACACTTTAGAAAGAGAAAGACTTGATATAAATGAGAGTTTATCCCTTAACTCCCGGCCTTAATACAACAGGGAGAGTTTTGGACCGTTGGATACTATTTGAAGGGAATGAACAACCACGAATCGCGATGAAACTCAATTTCCTAGGCCAAACACGGCTTGTGACACGCCCGTGTCACAAGCCGTGTGCCTTAAGCGGCAAAGAAACCATCATGACTCGACCAGAACACAACCCTGTGACACGCCCATGTCACAGGCCGTGTGCCAGATACGGCTTTGGACACGCCCGTGTCCAGCCCGTGTTCATCTATCCTCATAGACTAGCCAAAACACAGAGAAGGACACGACCCTTGACACGCCTGTGTCACAGGCCATGTGCCCAACTCCGAGGATCGTCGAGTGCATTTCGTCGACCTTAAGAGAACACGTCGAATGCATAGTAGGACACGATCCTGGACATTTTGCCCGTGATTGTTGGAGCGGACGTCCAAAGTCTGAGAGAAAGCAAGGAGCAACTTATGAAGAAAAGGGCAAGGCGGTGGAGTCAACCGCGTCCCACTATGCTCCGACTCAACCGAGAGTCTATAATCTGGGCTAGCAGGAGGCCATCAAACAGGCAGACGTGGTGACGGGTACGGTTTAATTTATAGCAAGTCAGCTTTAAATATTGTTACCTAGTTCTTGTTAGCTTAATACTGTTTGTATAGGCTTTGTTCTGATTTGCGAAAGTCCGACACGAGCACTATTTGATATGGGAGCTTCACACTCTTTTTTGTCCGAAAGTTTCGTAACGCGCATCAGAGTCCCTTCTTCAATGGCGAAGGACAAATTGGATGTGCTACTGCCGAATGGGTGTTCGATGCGTACAGATAGAGTATGTCACAACCCACATTTTCTCCGAGGAAAAAGGATTATCAAAGTAGGAGAAAACATGTGTCATGATGCCACGTCGAGCAGGGGATAACTATCGACGCTCAGGCAAACCACTATCAACTATACTTTATGAAAATTCATAAGTTATATGATTAGAAAATCAGTTATATTTTAGAGGTTGTATCGCTCGGCTCAATGGATCATCTAGTCCACAGTTTGAAAACTATACTTATACACTGCAAAAAATACTTTATTCAGGTTTGACATCCTAAACGAGTGCATAAGTGTCCCCAGAGGACAACCTATACTATGTAGGACCCTACGTTTACTTTATACTATATATAGGAAAACGATCTTTTTACGTTATTTGGAAAATAGTGTTTGAGTTTTATAAAACATGCTGATCATGAGATATTTATACATAATAGTGTTTGTTAGGTTTTAAAGTAACTAGCAACCTAGCATAAAACATCCCAAGAGCAAGAATACTATCTCCAGAAAAGGTAGCACCAAAAAGATAACATATCTAGTATCAAGGTAAAACTACCAGTGGGTGCCAACAAACTGACACGAACCCACTAGCAAGTATGTATGTCTGTAAGAAAGAAACACAAAACTACCTCACAAGACCAAGGAACTGATCTCCCCAGTACGAGAGACCACTAGCAACAATACATCACAACTAGCCGCCTAATCGGCTACTAACCAGAACCTGGGGCATTAAAGAAGAAAAGAATACCTCATCAAGTAAAAACAAATAAGCTATAAGGAAAAGTTAATCTAAAATGATAAGCAAGAAGATTAAGTAAATCGTAACAAGCACCACTGTCCAAGGTAAGACAAAAAGGGAAAGCACTATGTGCGAGAAAATAACAACAACCCTGCCTCAAAATCCTACAGAGTTTACAAGGCTACTATGAGCCCAAACGTTGCCAATTTACAAAGGAAGAAACATCTAATATCCTAAATTGTGAGAGATGGCAGTAGAAAAAACAACGCAGATCCGGGTTGGAGGCAAACTCAGTCCCCCAACCACCATTTCTAAGAAACAAAGCTCAAGGGTCTACAAGTGAAAGCACTAGGGACCTCCCACCAACTTGCCCAGCCCGTACCTGGAACAAGATAACAGTGTGACCACAGCTAAGTCACACAACTTCACCCCTATTAAGAGCTTCAAACCACCACTACTAACCACAACCCACGATTCGGCCTTTGGAAAAACATAGCCGACAAGGAACCTCAAAGCCAAAGGAAACTCACTCGGCAGAGAAAATCAAGGTAAGGGAAAAAACGTTGAGATGACTCAACACGGCATAGCGTTGAGTGAGCCCCACTCACTCAACCCTTAAACATACAGTGGCGTTGAGTGAGTTAACCTCACTCAACGCCAAAATAGCTATGGCGTTGAGTGAGGTTCACTCACTCAACACCTTCTGCAACAATGGCAGTGGCGTTGAGTGAGCTAACCCCACTCAACGCCAAAACTGCTACGGCGTTGAGTGAGGTTCACTCACTCAACGCCTTCTGCAACACTGGCGGCGACGTTGAGTGAGCTAACCTCACTCAACGGCAAAACTGCTATGGCGTTGAGTGAGGTTCACTCACTTAACGCCTTCTGCAACACTGGCGGCGGCGTTTAGTGAGCTAACTTCACTCAACGCCAAAACTGCTATGGCGTTGAGTGAGGTTCACTCACTCAACGCCTTCTGCTACAGTGGCGGCAACATTGAGTTAGCTAACCTCAATCAACGCCAAAACTGCTATGGCATTGAGTAAGGTTCACTCACTCAACGCCTTAGCACATAGCCGCAAAACAAACTGTGGCGTTGAGTGAGTCCATCTCTCTCAACGCCAAAACAGCTTTGGCGTTGAGTGAGGTCGACTCACTCAATGCCAAAGTACTTAGCCACAAAAACAAACTGCGGCGTTGAGTATGTCCACCACTCTCAACGATAAAATAGCTTTGGTGTTGAGTGTGGTCAACTCACTCAACGCCAAAGTACTTACCCGCAAGAATAGGCTGCGGCGTTGAGTGAGTCAACCTCACTCAATGCCTAAACTGCCATGGCGTTGAGTGAGGCCCACTCACTCAATGCCACAATACTTAGCCGCAAAAGAACAGACCAAGCAGACCCGGCGTTGAGTGTGTGCACCATACTCAATGCCAAGTCCAAGCAGACCCGGCGTTGAGTGTGTGCACCACACTCAACGCCAAGCCCTGGATCATACTAAACAACAAGACTGGGTACAGGGAAAGCTTCTGCTACAGGCCAGTACTTATTCATCTAACCCGAGCCTAAGTAAGACCGATTTGCATAAAAAAAAAATAAACTATAGCTTTGCCCCTCTACCCGGCTACAACTAATGCACAGGAAGAATCGACCCAACCCTCAAGCCCTCACACAGCCCGAGAACAAGGCTTCTCTACTAACAGTTGGGAATTTGTACCCGATTTCAAGCAAGAATAGGGTTTCTAACCTAGGGCTAACAAGGCTTTATTAACATAGCAAAAACAATCTAGACAAGCTTTTCTACGGCCGCAAGAACAAAGAGAAAAAGAGAACAATACTAGGTAAGGTCAAGAACACTACTTGCCTCGATTTCCAACGAAGCTTGGTCGGCCTTCCTTTTTCTCACTCGGCACCAGCAGCAACAACACCTAAAGCAGAAAATTTGGAGCTTTAATGGAAGAAACGGACAACCCTAGAAAATCAAGACTCCTAGAAACACAACGAAAACTGAATTTCTTACCGTAGGAATGAATGTCTAGGCGAGAGCAATCCAAATCCGCTTTCAGAATCGAATTCCGTCCACAAACGCTCCTGAAATCGGCGTCCGAAGGGGACCAGGTTCAGCGGTTTCTCCGCTTCTTCTCGCGAACAGCCGCAGACTGGTTCGGTTTTCGGGAAAATTAACAGGAGCGGTTCTCTTAAGTCTTAACTATCCTATATATAGCATCCTCTTAATCTTAATTAGCTAATCAATTAATTAAGGCATAAAAATGACAAGGCAAAACCGCCAAGCACCCGCACCCTTTCAAAATAATTATTAATATAATATTTATTAAATAGTTTTATTTTTTTATAAAACACAAAACGGCACGAAAACCGAACATCCTCGGAATTCGACGAAATTCGCACCGTAGCTAAATATCCACTCTACGAACACAACGGCGAATTCAAAATTAACTTTCGACGAACAGAACTCGAGTTATACCCACCCAAAGTCAAAACACAAGCATCCCCCGAGAGGCCACACCAGGTCACCCAAAACGACCCGGCTTGCTAGGGAGATCTTGCCAATAGACTACAAAATAGGCCACTCAGTTCTAAGGAGTTAAGACCACACTCCACAGATGACACAAGCCAAGAAAATGCGTCGACATAACGCCAAGGAAGAATTAAATAATCGCAGAAAAATCGGGGGCGTTACAGTCACTCCGCCTAAAAGAAAGTTTCGTACCGAAACTTTACGCACAACACTTCTACTATAGAAGGAAAAGTAACAAGCCAAATATTACAAGAAGAAAACATACCAATCCAATCAGGGAAACAGTTGAGGGTGAGCCTCTCTCATAGCCGACTCTAACTCCCAAGTCACGCTTTCCAAATCCTGATTCTTCTATAGACTTTTTACCATCGGGATGGACTTCCTTCGCAGCACCCGATCTTGAGTATCCAAAATGCGGACCGGCACTTCAACAAAGGAGAGATTAGGCTCTAACTGGGGCACAACATTCAAGACTTGCCCACTGCTGTGCATACACTTCCGCAATTGGCTTACATGAAATACATTATGAACACCTTGGAAGTTTGCTGGCAAATCCAACCTATAAGCTGACACGCCAATCCGTTCAACGATCTTAAACGGGCCCACATACCTCGGGTCCAATTTACGGTTCTTACCGAACCTCTTAACTCCAACCATCGGGGAAACCTTAAGAAACACAAGGTCCCCTACAGATAACTCCAAGTCCGACCTACGCCGATTGGCATTCTTTTCATATCTCTCCTGAGCTATACAAAGTTTTTCTCGAATAAGCTTCACCACGACTTCCATCTCCTCGAGCGCATCCGGACCCAACAAGGGTCTCTCACCTACCTCAGCCCAAAACAGGGGAGTTCTGCAGAGCCTCCCATATAAAGCTTCAAACAGAGCCATTTGTAAACTTTCTTGATAACTGTTATTGTATGCAAACTCCATCAGTCGCAACCGCTCATCCCACGCTCCTCCGTGGTCTAGAATATAGCATCTGATCATATCCTAAACTATCTGGTTCACCCGCTCTGTCTTCCCATTGGTCTGTGGGTGGTAAGCAGTAGAATACCTCAGATCTGTACCCAAACCCTCCTGTAGACTCTGCCAAAAACGAGAAGTAAACCGGGAGTCTCGATCAGAAATGATGCTAATAGGCACACCGTGTAATCTGATGACCTCATTCAAGTACAACTCTGCTATCTTTTTCATCGGATAGTCAATCTTATACGGCACGAAGTGAGAACACTTCGTCAGTCTATCCACTATAACCTAAACAGAATCAAATCTCCTTGGAGATCTTGGTAAGTCCGTAATGAAGTCCATAGAAATACTCTCCCACTTCCAAGTCGGGATCTCCAACAGAGTCAACTTTCCACAAGGCCTTCCGTGATCGGCCTTCACACGCTTGCAAGTGTGGCACTCAGCAACAAATCGGGCTATATCACTCTTCATCCCATACCACCAGGCAATCTGCTTCAAATCACGATACATCTTTGTAGATCCTGGATGGTAGGCAACACTGGATCCATGAGCCTCTCTGCATATCATAACCCTGATGTCTTCAACAGCGGGGATGCAAAATATGCCGCGGTACTTCAAAGTACCCGCATCATCAATATAAAAATCCGGCAACTCCCCTCTCTCAGTCCTGATGTATAAGTGCAACAGGTCCGGATCATCCTTCTGGTGCAACCTAGTAAGAGAAATCAAAGACGGCTCTGCCACTGCCAAACTGCTCTACATATCACAGCATCCCACTAAGATATCCATAAGGAGGAACTCTTCCACTAAACGATCGGCGGAGAGATTAAAGATCTTCCCCGTCTTCCGGCTCAGGGCGTCGGCCACCACATTGGCCTTTCCTGGATGATACTGGATCTCTACATCATAATCAGCCACATACTCTAGCCACCGCCGCTGGCGCAGATTCAACTCCTTTTGCGTGAACACGTACTTCAGGCTCTTATGATCAGTGAAGATCTTGCACTGAGCCCTATAAAGTAGATGCCTCCACAGCTTCAACGCATAAATCACCGCCGCAAACTCAAGGTCATGCGTAGGGTAATTCCTCTCCTGAGTCTTCAATTGCCTTGACCCATATGCAATCACTTTTCCAGCCTGCATCAACACGCAACCCAGACCAACATGCGAAGCATCCATGTACACATCATACTCCATACCCTTAGTAGGTAGGGTCAGAACGGGAGCAGTGCACATCTGCTCTTGAGCTCCAGGAAGGCTTCTTCGCACTTCTTGCTCAGAACAAAGGCCGCGTTCTTCTGAGTCAACCTGGTCAAAGGTGCAGCCGGGGTAGAGAAACCCTCCACGAACCTCCTGTAGTAGCCGGCCAACCCTAGGAAGCTTCTTATCTCCTTGGGCATGCCCGGCCTACTCCAATCCATCACTGCTGCGATATTTTTTGGGTCGAACGAGATCCCATCCTTGTTCACCACATGGCCCAGAAATGAGACTTGAGGCAACCAAAATTCGCACTTGCTCAGCTTGGCGAATAACTTGTGATTCCTCAACTACGATAGAACCAAGCACAGATGCTGCTCATGCTCCTCAGCGCTGCGAGAATAGACCAACACGTCATCGATGAAAACCACAACGAACTTATCTTGGAAGTCCTTGAACACCCGATTCATCATATCCATGAAAGCTGATGGTGCGTTGGTCAGACCAAACGACATCACAAAGAACTCAAAATGTCCATGCCTCGATCTAAACGCAGTCCGTGGAATATCTGCCTCACAGATCCTAAGCTGATGATAGCCAGAACGAAGATCGATCTTGGAGAACACCGTACTACCGCACAATTTATCAAATAAGTCATCGATCCTTGGCAGAGGGACCTGTTCTTAATAGTGACTTTGTTCAACTCCCTGTAGTCGATGCAAAACCGCATCGACCCATCCTTTTTCTTTACAAACAAAACAGGAGCACCCCAAGGCGAAGAACTCTGCCTGATAAATCCTTTTGCCAACAACTCATCCAACTAGACTCGCAACTCCTCTAACTCACAGGGGGCCATCCGGTACGGCGCCTTAGCAATAGGACGCGTACCCGGTTCCAAATCAATCACAAATTCAACATCCCGATCGGGAGGAAGACCAGGAAGGTCATCAGGAAAAACATCAGGGAAACCACGAACAACGGGAATCTCCTCCAAACGCGGTACACTAACAACAGTCCCAACCACCGAGACTAAACAAGCAAAACAATCAGAAAGAAACAACTTCTGTGCACATACCGCATAAATGACAGGAGAATCTTGGCACGGATCAGCATACACGCTTCCCGGCTGACCATTGTCCTTGATGAAGTCCAAGCGCTTCCCTCTGCACTGAATAACCGCATCATACTTAGACAGCCAGTCCATGCCCAGAATAACATCGAAGTCCTCCAGATCAATCATCTTCAAGTCTGTCTTCACAAGAAAGTCCCCCAACAAAATAGGGCAATCTAGAATGCCCAAATCTGATAACACAGATTCACCAGAAGGGAACTTGATGCGGAAGGTATCACGAACTCGATCTAGAGTCAACCGATGTCGCTCCACAAAGGCTCTAGCCACATATGAGTGGGTAGCACCGGAGTCAAACACAACACGCGCCCAGCGGTTCTTCACCTTAAATTTCCCTATAGGAGTATATACAACTAAGGAACTACCAAAACAAAATTATAACCATTCTAGTAAATAAAACTTTCAAGATGGAAAAACAACTAACCTGAGATGACCTGAGTCGAAGCTTGAGCCTCCTCGGAAGAGATCACGTTCAGCTTTCCTTTGCCCTTGTCCACATGCTGAGGCAGAGGTAGTGCCTGAAGTGGAACTGCATGAAGGGCAGGCTGGACCTGAGGACACCTAGACTTTATGTGACCCTTCTGCCCGTACTGATAACAGACTTTATCCTTGGACCAGCACTGGGCAGCATCATGCCCGGGTCGCATGCAAACAGAACAGGAAACGTCCCTCCTAGGAGCACCCCTAATAGCATGAACTTGCTCCTTCTTCTGAGCTGCTGCCATTTTGAAACACCTCTCAACAGGGTGGCCTGACCGGCCACAGAAGCTACACACCACCTTGCTCTTCTTCCCCAAAGCAGCACCGGGTACCTGGGGTTTCTTCTCCTCAACAAACTTCCTCTTGTCCTTCCTCATTTGCTGGCCTCTGCTCCTTGCGGTCTCAATTGCCTCTACCTTTAGAGCCGCCTCCACTACCCCTGCATAAGTCTCTGATCCATATGCACTGGTCAACTGCTGAACCTCGCTCCTCAAGCCACTAAGAAACCGCTTGACTCGATCAGCCTCAACACTCACCAACCCGAGAGCAAACCGGCTCAACTTGCTAAACTCTATCTCATACTCACTGTCCGTGAGTTGTCTTTGCTTCAGGTGGAGGAAGTCGTTCATAAGACGGTCACGCTCAACCGAAGGCAAGAACTTCCTCAGCAGCATTTCCTTGAATACTTCCCAAAAACAACCGGTTACCAAGCTCTCCTTTTCTCTAAGCCACCAACTCTTAGCCAAACCCTTGAGCTGATAGGCGACTATCATCACTCTCTGATCATCTGCAATACCGGAGTACGAGAACATCTCCTCCATGGAGATCAGTCAAACGTCTATGACCATGAAATCTTCCTTCCCATCATAAGTAGGAGGGCTAAGTCTCTAAAACTGTGAGATAAATGCCATCTCCGCTGGCACCACCACTAGAGGTCTCAGGGGTGCGGGAGGAGGAGGAACAGCTAACCCCCCTACAGGGCCTTGCACTCCCAGAGTCTGTCCTGCCACAACTACCACCAGAGACTGGATCTGGGCCTGCATCTCCACCATCTGCCTGCTCAAGGAAACACTACTCTATCGCAGGCTCTCAATCACCGCATCATTCTGCGCTCCCGACGACTCACCCTCAGATAGGGGGGGTCGATCTAGTCAAAGGGCGTCTCGCCATCCTAAAATCATAACAACATTAGTCAGATCCTAGTACAACAGCTACAACTAACTACAAGTACAGACAATACATACATAAATATGGACTTAAAGCTGCTAAACTTGCTCTGAGAGTTTTTTTTATAAGAATTGATGTTATGCCTAACCTAGGATGGTTAACCACCACCATACTAACTCTTGTGCCTACATCGGGAATGCATGACTTATATTTTTTTTTGACTCAAAAACTTAGGTGTGTACATATATCATCCTGCCAGTCTTTAGCTTGGCACGTTGTGCTTATGCAATGTTATGCTATGCATGTTTGTGCTATGCATTCTAAAAAAGGCCCTAATGCATGTTAAGAGTGGCGTACACATGAAAATGTTACTCATCCCATACTACATAACATTCTCATGCAACGAAAAGAAAATGAGCTAGTCGCAGCCATGTGGTGAGGTTATGCATCCCATACTACATAACCCTCACATGTTGCCCCTATGGTGGATCTATATACGAATACATATTATGCATCCCATACTACATAATATTCCCCGTATACTTCATGTTATGCTATGAGTGTAGTGTTCGTGCTTTTCCCAAGACGTGCTGATGACATATCGGTGTGTGAATGACATGATGCTAAACTGCTAATGCAATCAAAAGGGACGGTTGCCCGACTAACTTGTCAAGCAACCTCCCTCTGATACCAACTGTGACAACCCGCATTTTGTCCGAGGAAAAAGGATTATCAGAGTAGGAGAAAACACGTGTCATGATGCCACGTCGAGCAGAGGATAACTGCCGACGCTCAGGCAAACCACTATCAACTATACTTTATGAAAATTCATAAGTTATATGATTAGAAAATCAGTTATATTTTAGAGGTCGTATCCCTTGGCTAAGTGGATCATCTTGTCCATAGTTTGAAAACTATAGTTATACGCTGTAGAAAATACTTTATTCAGGTTTGATATCCTAAATGAGTGCATAAGTGTCCCTAGAGGACAACCTATACTATGTAGGACCCTACGTTTACTTTATACTATATATAGAAAAACGATCTTTTTACGTTATTTGGAAAATAATGTTTGAGTTTTATAAAACATGCTGATCATGAGATAATTATACATAATAGTGTTTGTTAGGTTTTAAAGTAACTAGCAACCTAGCATAAAACATCCCAAGAGAAAAAAGACTATCTCCAGAAAAGGTAGCAGCAAAAATATAACATATCTAGTATCAAGGTAAAACTATCAGTGGGTGCCAACAAACTGACACGAACCCACTTGTAAGTATGTATGTCCGTAAGAAAGAAACACAAAACTACCTCACAAGACCAAGGAACTGATCTCCCCAGTACGAGAGACCACCAGCAATAGCACAGCACAACTAGCCGCATAATCGGTTACTAACCAGAACCTGAGGCATTCAAGAAGAAAAGAATACCTCAGCAAGTAAAAACAAATAAGCTGTAAGGAAAAGTTAATCTAAAATGATAAGCAAGAAGAGTAAGTAAATCATAACAAGCACCACTGTCCAAGGCAAGACAAAAGGGAAAGCACTATGTGCGAGAAAACAGCAACAACCCTACCATAAAATCCTGTAGAGTTTACAAGGCTACGATGAGCCCAAACGTCTCCAATTTACAAAGGAAGAAACGTCTAACATCCTAAATTATGAGAGATGGCAGTAGCAAAAACCACGCGGATCCGGGTTGGAGGCAAACTCAGTCCCCCAACCACCATTTCCAAGAAATAAAGCTCAAGGGTCTATAAGTGAAAGCACTAGGGACCTCCCACCAACTTGCCCAGCCCGTACCTAGAACAAGATAACAGTATGGCCACGGCTAAGTCACCCAACTTCACCCCTATTCAGAGCTTCAAACCACCACTACTAACCACAACCCACGATTCGGCCTTTGGAAAAACATAGCCGACAAGGAACCTCAAAGCCAAAGGAAACTCACTCGGGAGAGAAAATCAAGGTAAGGGAAAAATCGTTGAGATGACTCAACACGGCATGGCATTGAGTGAGCCCCACTCACTCAACGCCTAAATAGACAGTGGCGTTGAGTGAGTTAACCTCACTCAATACCAAAAAAGCTATGGCGTTAAGTGAGGTTCACTCACTCAACGCCTTCTGCAATAATGGCGGTGGCGTTGAGGGAGCTAACCTCACTCAACGCCAAAACTGCTATGGCGTTGAGTGAGGTTCACTCACTCAACGCCTTCTACAACACTGGCAGAGGCGTTGAGTGAGCTAACCTCACTCAATGCCAAAACTGCTATGGCGTTGAGTGAGGTTCACTCACTCAACGCCTTCTACAACACTGGAGGCGATGTTGAGTGAGCTAACCTCACTCAATGCCAAAATTGCTATGGCGTTGAGTGAGGTTCACTCACTCAACGCCTTTTGCTACACTGACGGCGGCGTTAAGTGAGCTAACCTCACTCAACGCCAAAACTACTATGGCGTTGAGTGAGGTTCACTCACTCAACGCCTTAGCACATAGCCGCAAAACAAACTGTGGCGTTGAGTGAGTCCACCTCTCTCAACGCCAAAACAGCTTTGGCGTTGAGTGAGGTCGACTCACTCAATGCCAAAGTACTTAGCCGCAAAAACAAACTGCGGCGTTGAGTGTGTCCACCACTCTCAACGATAAAATAGATTTGGCATTGAGTGAGGTCAACTCACTCAATGCCAAAGTACTAACCTGCAAGAATGTGCTGCGGCGTTGAGTGAGTCCACCTCACTCAATGCCTAAACCGCCATGGCATTGAGTGAGGCCCACTCACTCAACGCCACAATACTTAGCCGCAAAAGAACAGACCAAGCAGACCCGGCGTTGAGTATGTGCACTACACTCAACGCCAAGTCCAAGCAGACTCGGCGTTGAGTGTGTGCACCACACTCAACGCCAAGTCCAAGCAGACCCGGCGTTGAGTGTGTGCACCACACTCAATGCCAAGCCCTGAATCATACTAAACAGCAAGACTGGGTACAGGGAAAGCTTCTGCTACAGGCCAGTACTAATTCATCCAACCCGAGCCTAAGCAAGACCGATTTGCATAAAAAAACTATAGCTTTGCCCCTCTACCCGGCTGCAACTAATGCACATGAAGAATCGACCCAACCCTATGGCCCTCACACAGCCCGAGAACAAGGCTTCTCTACTAATAGTTGGGAATTTTTACCCGATTTCAAGCAAGAATAGGGTTTCTAACCTAGGGCTAACAGGGCTTTATTAACATAGCAAAAACAATCTTGACAAGCTTTTCTACGGTTGCAAGAACAAAGAGAAAAAGAGAACAATACTAGGCAAGGGCAAGAACACCACTTGCCTCGATTTCCAGCAAAGCTTGGTCGGCCTCCCTTTTCCTCACTCGGCACCAGCAGCAACAACACCTAAAGCAGAAAATCTGGAGCTTTAATGGTGGAAACGGACAACCCTAGAAAATTAAGACCCCTAGAAACACCACGAAAACTGAATTTCTTACCGTAGGAATGAAGGTCTAGGCGAGAGCAATCCAAATCCGCTTTCGAAATCGAATTGCTTCAACAAACGCTCCCGGAATCGGCGTCCGAAGGGGAGCAGGTTCGGCGGTTTCTCCGCTTCTTCTCGCGAACAGCCGTAGACTGGTTCGGTTTTCGGGAAGATGAACAGGAGCGGTTCTCTTAAGTCTTAACTATCCTATATATATCATCCTCTTAATCTTAATTAGATAATCAATTAATTAAGGCATAAAAATGACAAGGCAAAACTGCCAAGCACCCGCACCCTTTCAAAATAATTATTAATATAATATTTATTAAATAGTTTTATTTTTTTATAAAATACAAAACGACGCGAAAATCGAACATCCTCGGAATTCGACGAAATTCGCACCGTAGCTAAATATTCATGCTACAAACACAACGACGAAGTCGAAATTAACTTTTGATGAACAGAACTCGAGTTATACCCACCCGAAGGCAAAACACAAGCATCCCCCGAGAGGCCACATCGGGTAACCCAAAACGACCTGACTTGCTCGGGAGATCTTGCCAATATACTACAAAATAGGCCACTCAGTTTTAAGGAGTTAAGACCACACTCCACAGATGACACAAGCCAATAAAATGCATCGACGTAACGCCAAGCAAGAATTAAATAATCACAAAAAAATTGGGGGCGTTACAGAGTATGTGCCGTTAAGGTTCATATTGGGAGTCAAGAGTTCGACTTGTTAGTGTCGTTGCTGTTGCTAGTAGAGTTCGACGTCATCTTCGGTATTGATTGGCTTTCGGAGCAGAAGGCTTTTATAGATTGCAACCGTAAAGAGGTCAAGCTGGGTGTTGGGCAGGAGACAATGTTTGCGGGACTGAAGGGGTCGAGCAAGACACTGATGTTTGCTCTTCAGGTGGTCAAGACAGTTCGTGCTGGTGCAGAGATGTTCTTCACATTAGTGGAGGGTTTAAATCCTAAGCCCACTTTGGGTTGTATCCCAGTGGTTTATGAGTACCCCGATGTGTTCCCGGACAATCTTCCCGGAGCCCCACCGCAGAGGGAGATCGACTTCACAATCGAGCTAGTGCCAGGTGCCAAACCTGTGTCACACTCGCCTTATAGGTTGGCGCCTAAGGAGATGGCGGAGTTAAAGGTTCAACTAGAAGAGTTGATGGAGCAAGGTTATGTGCGTCCAAGTTCGTCGCCTTGGAGCGCACCAGTCCTCTTTGTTAAGAAGAAGGACGGGAGTTTGCGGCTGTGTATCGACTACAGAGAACTGAACAAGTTAATCGAAAAGAACAAATACCCGATCCCAAGGATTTATGATATTTTCGATCAGTTAGTCGGGTCGTCGGTATATTCAAAATTGGATCTGAAGTCAAGGTACTATAAGCAGAGGATAAGGGAGAGTGATATCCCAAAGACAACATTCAGCACAAGGTATGGGCATTTCGAGTTTACGGTAATGCCGTTCAGGATGACTAATGCGTCATCTGTATTCATGGATCTGATGAACATGACGTTTAGGGAGTACTTAGACCATTTTGTGATTGTATTTATTGACGATATATTGGTGTACTCACAGTGCGAAGAAGAACACTTCAAGCATTTGCATTTGGTTTTGGAGATGCTGAGGAGGAACGAACTATACGAAAAGTTCTCCAAGTGTTAGTTTTGGTTATCCTCAGTGGCGTTCCTTGGTCACATAGTCAGTGGTGAAGGGATAGCAGTAGATCCAACTAAGATTGTTGCGATACGGGAGTGTCCTGTGTTGTCTTCGGTAGCGGAAGTCTGAAGTTTTCTTGGGCTTGCCGGCTATTACAGGCGCTTCGTGGAGAACTTTTCGCAGATAGCGTTACCTCTCACGAAGTTGACAAGGAAGGATCAAAAGTTTGTATGGTCGCAGGAGTGTGCACAAGCATTTAGGGAGTTGAAGAGTCGGTTGACCACGGTGCCATTGCTAAGTTCGCCGAGTGGGACCGAAGGTTTTGAGATATATAGCGATGCCTCAGGAAGTGGTTTGGGCTGCGTGCTGCTGCAGCATGGTAGTGTTATTGCGTATGGCTCGAGTCAGCTGAAAGTGCACGAAAGGAATTATCCGGTCAACGACTTGGAGTTAGCGACCGTGATTTTTGCGCTAAAGCTGTGGAGGCACTACTTGTACGGCGTAAAGGTCGATATTTATACCGACCACAAGAGCCTTAAGTACATGTTAGATCAGAAGGATCTGAACATGAGGCAGAGGAGATGGATGGAGTTCCTGGGGGACTATACGTTCAAAATCCATTATGTACCCGAAAAAGGCAATGCATTTGCGGATGCGTTGAGTCGCAGGGCTCCCTCCTGAGCCAACTAGATGTCGGTTCATGATGAGAGGTTAATTCGGGAGTTGGAGGCATTAGAGATCTATTGTGTGGACAAGTAGACTAGTGCCAAAGCATTATTGAACTGGACGGAAGTTCAGTATGACCTGACTGATCGCATTCGGTAGGCTATGGAGTTGGATGGAAGCATAAAGGAGCTCATGTATGCAGCATTGGACGGGTCAAATTCCCAGTTTTCAGTTGAAGATGGGCTGCTAAGGAAGGACACTCGTGTCATTTCACCGATTAGCCGTGTATCTTTAAAGGATTAGTTTTGCCAAGTTAGAATCGTCGAGTTTCTGCTGAATTTATCGATTTTGGGTTTTATGGGTATTTGCGATATGGGGTTTGGTTTGGTTTGCTTAATTTTGCGAATCATTACACCTGGGCATGTTTGGGTCTTATTTTTGGGCTGTAAGGTTGTGTTGGACCAGATGGCCAGCACTGCAGTTCCGTTTTGATACGTTTGGGTATGTTAGTTTGGGTTTGACCGGTTGGTCCTGACTCATATCCGGTTGCGTTACGGTGTTAATGATTAAAGTGTTTATTGAGCCTTTATCTCGTTTTTACTTCCTATGGATTAAACTTATGCTATTTCTGCCTATTATCGCAGATGTTCTCGGAGTATGACTCCGTTTGCACTTGGTGCAAATTTCATTACATTTTAACTTTATAAGTTAACTCTTTTGTTCTTAATCTCTCGTTAGTTTGCTATGTTTTTGACAGCTATTCAGGTTTAGATTAGTAATCTCACTACTCCCTTATTTAATGATAGTTTTGTTTGCCACTTGTATTTTTCCTGCTGAGGTGTTCTTTCTTTGAATGCCTCGGGTTCAGGATAGTAGTCGGTTGAGCGGCTAGGTTTGGTGTTTGCTAGTGGATTGTAGTGTTACAGAGGTTTCCTCTACCTTGAGAGGTAGTTATTTGATGTTTTCTTGTTAGTACAGACACACATATTGACCAGTGCGTTCGTGTCAGTTTGTTGATGCCCACCGGTGGTTTTCTTTTGAATTGCTGAATACTATGCTAAGCTGCTAGTTTTACCTTTTGTGGTTGTTTTTTCTTGCTCTCTAGGAATGTTTTATGTTAGGTTGCATATTAGGTATTTCAACTTATAAAAACATTACTAATAGCACTTCATACATCACATATTTTTAAAACTAAAATACTATTTTCTAGCTAATGTAAAGACTATTTTCATACTTATAATAAATCTAGAGTCTTGTATTCCATGAGTTGTCCTTTGGGGATGTTTTTACTCATGTAGGGTGTTAACCAACATAACCAAAGTATTTTCCGCAGCGTATAACTATACTTTTACTCATGGACTAGTTTATCCACTGTGCCGAGGGATACAACCATCCAATTTAAACTGGTTTTTACTTTATAACTTATGGATTTCATATAAATTGTAGAGTTTGGAGTTTTTCTTGAGCGCCCGCAGTTATCCCCTGCACGGCATGGCATCACGGGGTGTATTTTCTATTACTCTGATATAACTTAAATGTTAAGAAAATGCAGGTTGCTACAGTTGGTATCAGATGGATAGGTTGTTTGACAATTGGTCGGGCAACCATCTCTAGTTAGTTTTAGTTGTTTAGTGTCATTTCATACACACACAAATGTGTTATCAGTACGTCTTGGCTAAAGCATGAACACTACACTCATAAGCTTGATAAGAAGTATACGGGGTATATTATGTAGTATGGGATGCATAATATGTGTTTGTTAATGGATTCACCATAGGTAGCAACATATGACGGTTATGTAGTATGAGATACATAACCATCATCACATGGATGCCCATTAGCACGTTTTACTTTTTCGTTTTAAGAGATATTATGTAGTATGGGATGCCTAATATTTCATGTGTACGCCACTCATAACATGCATTAAGTCCTTTTTTTTAAATGCATAGCACAACATGCATAGCATAACATAGCATTTACACACGTACCAAGCTAAAGATTTATATGATGACATATGTACACACATTGTTTTGAGTCAAAATAATATAAATTCGTGCATTCATGGACTATGCACAAAAGTTAATAGGATGATGGTATATTATCCTAGGTTTAAGCATTTCATCATTTATAAAATTCCCAGAAAAAGTTAGCAGCAAGAGCAAGTATTTATGTATATTTTGTCTGTACTAGGTTGTTTGGTTCTAACGGTTAAGCTAGGTTTTGACTATTTGCTTATTGTAATTATTAGAATGTCAAGACATCCTATGACAAGTTCGACTCCTCAGTCAGAGGGTGAGTCGTATGGTGCTCAAAATGAGGCCGTGATAGAAGGATTGCGACGGAGCAATGAAGCTTTGTCTAGGCAAATGTTGGAGGTGCAGTCGCATATCCAAGCCTTGTTGACCGTCATTGCAGGACAACCACTTAGAGTTCTAGACCAGTACACGGGTCAAGGTGTTCCAGTTCCTCCTACTCCTTTGGTGCCCCCAGCTATCCTGCCATCAGAGATGAACTTCATCTCGCTTTTCCAACAAATGGGACCCCCTACTTATGATGGTAGGAAAGAATTCATGGCTTTAGATGACTGGATCATAGCCATCAAGGAGATGTTCTCTTACTCCAGAGTTTCAGTAGACCAGAGAGTAATAGTCGCTGCCTACCAGCTCAAAGGTTTGGCAAAGAGTTGGTGGTTAAGGGAGAAGGAAAATTTGAAGGATGGTTGTTTCTGGGTAGCCTTGAAGGAGCTTTTGCTGAAGAAGTTTCTGCCGTCGGTCGAGCGAGACCGTTTGTTAAATGATTTCTTGCACTTAAAGCAGAGGCAATTTACGGTGAGTGAGTATGAGGTGGAGTTTAGAAAGCTAAGCCAGTTCGCCCCGGATTTAGTAGTTTCTGAAGCTAATATAATCAAGCGTTTTTTGGGTGGTCTGAAGAGTGACATCCAGCAGTTGGCAAGTGCTTATAGATTAGAGAGTTATGTTGAAGCAGTCGAAGCAACTCTTAAGGTTGAGGTAATCGATAATGCCAAGAACCGAGGACAAAAAATCAGAAAGGATAAGAGGAAGACTGGTGAGAGTAAGATTTCCCAGGAATCCGGTGCTGCTTCGAGGAAGAGGAGCAAAGAGTTATGCAGTTTCTATGGCCGGCCAGGCCACCCGTTTAAGAAATGTTTCAAGAGGATAGGAGCTCAGAGGCAGGAGCATGTCCATGAAATACAGGGTGCTCCTAAGGGAGATTTGGTTTGTACTTCGTGTAAACGAAAGGGGCATGATGCTTCCCACTATTGGGATAAGGTTAGAGTCTGCTTTCAGTGCGGATAGAAAGGTTAGGTCAAGTCAAAGTGCCCGCAATCGCAGCCTGCGCTGCAGCCAGTTCTGCTTTGGGCCTTGCCACCACCGTACCCTATAGACAAAGGGAAGGGAAAGCTGAACGTGTTGTCTCTGGAGGAAGCCCAGACTTCTACCCAAGTGATTTCAGGTTAGTTTCTAACCTAGTTCATTTTTTAGCTCATAGCTGTAGTTTTGATGTTGTTCGATTAGTTATGTAAGCTTTTTATAGGGAAATTTAAGGTAAAGAACCGCTGAGCGCAGGTCCTTTTCGATTCCGGTGCTACCCACTTGTTTGTGGCTAGGGATTTCATAGAGCGTCATCGTTTGGCTCTCTATCGGGTTGGTGACACGTTTTGTGTCAAGTTTCCTTCTGGTGATTCTGTGATATCGGACCAAGGTATTCAGAGTTGTCCAATTATGTTAGGCTATTTTCTAGCAGTTGCTGATTTGAAAGTGATAGATTTGGAAGATTTTGATGTGATCTTGGGCATGGACTGGTTGTCCAAATATGATATTGTTATCCAGTGCAAGGCTAAGCGCTTGGACTTCAAGATGGACAAAGATTAACCCAGGAGTGTTTATGGATATCCGCGCTAAGTTTCTCCAATTATTTCTGTGGTATGTAATCAGAAGCTTTTAGATTCCGGATGTTTTGCTTGTTTGGTTTTAGTTTTGGAAACTGTTGTTAGCTTACCGAGTGTAGAGGAGATTCCAGTGGTTCATGAGTTTCCGGATGTTTTTCCAACTAATCTTCCTAGTCTTCCATTTGAGAGGGACATGGAGTTTATCATAGATCGTGAGCTGGGTACCCATCCTATTGCTAAGGCGCCGTATCGGATGACCCCGCATGAGTTGGAGGAGTTGCGTACTCAATTCGATGAGTTGCTCCTGAATGGTTTTATTAGGTCGAGTTCTTCGCCTTGGGGTGATCCCGTCTTATTTGTAAAGAAAAAGGATGGATCAATGAGGCTATGTATTAATTATAGAGAGCTGAATAAAGTCACCATTAAGAACAGATATCCTCTACCGAGAATAGATAATTTGTTTGATCAATTACATGGTAGCACTGTATTTTCAAAGATTGACCTTCGTTCGGGCTACCACTAGTTAAGGATTCGTGAGACGGATATCCCACGGACTGCTTTCCATTCCAGGCATGGACATTTTGAATTTTTGGTAATGCTCTTTGGATTGACTAATGCTCCCTATGCCTTTATGGATATGATGAATCGTGTGTTCAAGGATTTTCTGGACCGTTTCATGGTCGTGTTTATAGATGATGTTTTGGTGTATTCCCGCAGTACTGATGAGCATGCCCATCACTTGCGTTTAGTTTTGTATACCTTGAGGGACCATAAGCCGTTTGTTAAGGTGAGCAAGTGTGAGTTTTGGTTGTCTCAAGTTTCGTTCTTGGGTCATGTAGTAAATAAAGATGGAACTTCAGTTGACCCTAAGAAGATAGCTGCTGTTATGGATTTAAATAGGCCAACCACACCTAAGGAGATAAGGAGCTTTCTAGGTTTGGCTGGTGATGGTTAAAACTCGCGGCTTATTTATTTGTTTAGGATGGTCGGGGCGCGCGGATTTTATTTGATATAAAATTTGAAACCGAGTTTTAACGAAAGGAGGCAAGTGTACCTATCACGAGTAGTACATGATATTTCGGTGGGGAATATAAGGGTTGTATTGTTCTCATGGACAGGTTGATTATTTCTACTCTTCCCTAGAGGGACTATTATTTTATCGAAGATAACTTGTCGGGTTATTATTTAGATAGCGCAGTTATATACAAGCAGAAAAAGCCGATGAAGAAATAGCGCATCGGTGCTGAATCGATTAGAACTAAAATAACTTTTAATAACTAAAGATCCTAAATTTCAAATTAATTAAAGGGCAACATGGCCGTGGAGATTCCAAAAGAATGAGCTCACCTAGCTCTAGGAATATCGCTCACCTGAATATTAAGACTATTCGACCGAACTCTCGTCCGACGAAGGATTCCTCTTAATGCCCGCATTATGCTAAGAACCCCGCTATTGGGTGGGGAACCCAATCCGGGAGAATTACGCTTCTCCTCTCTAGAGGTTATACACGCAATTCTCTTTACCCAAGGGTGATCGGTCCAAATGCACGGCTTCTCGGCTAGCTAGCGTATGGACAACAGAAATAGAGCCCACACATCGATATGTGGTCCTACGTGTCTTAGACCCGGGGCAACCTTAAGTGCTTTAATTAACGAGAAAAAAAAGACCTTTAATTATTTAAAAATATTTTATCTGTCCCAATGCTCTTCGATACTAAGGGCTAAGAGAGATTTGCCACTCATCGGAATGGGGACGGCTTAAGAAAAGAAATTGCATAATTGAAAGTGCGAGTCCTACTCAAACGAGTAGGTGAGAAATTAAAACAAAAAATGGAGAGTCCTACTCAAACGAGTAGGCGGGAAATTAAAGCAGTAAAGAAAATAGTAAAATGCAAGTTCTACTCAAACGAGTAGGCAGGAAATGAAAGCGATAAAATGCGAGTCCTACTCAAACGAGTAGGCGGGAAATGAAAGTAGTAAAAACTATCTCATACACACACACACACTCTATAGGAATTGAAGAAAGCGGTAAATAAAGCAATAAAATCCAACTCTAAAAAGCACGCACTCTACAAGAAAAGAAAAACAAAGAGCTCAAAAAATTAAAATGATTATAAATCTACTCCTAGAACTTGCTAAAAATGCATAAAAAGAAGAAATAAAAATTAAAGGAGCAAAAGGGTTTGGAAATAAAAGCAAAAATCAAAGTATTACAAAAATTAAAACAAATAGATTTTCATTCTTATAACTTTATAAAAGTGTATACAAAGTGGAAATAAAATTAAAAAGAACATAGAGTTTTATAGACAAAGATCTAAGTTAAAGAAAAATAAAAACCACTTTGAAAACACTCTTATAAATTTATAAAAATAAATATAAAGCACTAAAAAAAACTAAACCTAAATAAAACTAAGGGAAAAGAGAATGAAGCTATAATAACAATACTAAGAACTAAGAGAAAAACTACTACAAAACTAAGTAAAATAAAATTGAAAACATAAAAATTAACAAATTACCCTCATAAACACACGCACCCATTTTAAAAAGAGAAAAACAAAGAAAAACAAAGGATAAAAAGATCACTGAAAGAGGGGCACTCAGATGCATTCCAAAACAACATAAGGAGACAAAAATCTTAACATTTTATTAAGCAAAAAAGAGTGTTATAAAAAGCTAAAAACAAACATAAGAGAGGGGGAGAAAGTTCCCTTATATAGCTTGGAAATACACCCAGGCAGCCCACATAACAGCAAAATGGTCCAAAAAAGGTGAACCCTTGGTCATTACAAAGAAGTTCTATTTATAAGCAAAATTACAGGAGGTGGCACATTGGTGTGCATGAGAAGCCAAAAATTTGATGACAGGCCAGGTTCTAGAAGCAGCTGGAATGAGGCACATCATGGTCAAGGGCCTTGAGTGTTGAAAGAAAGCAAAGCATCGAGTGGAGGCAGATTTGTCGAGCGCTGCTCGACGAACATCGAATGGCTGGGCAAGGCATGAAATTCATCGAGCGCGGCATTGAGTTGCGTTCGACGAACGTTGAGCATGGAGTGTTGATCTACGTTCGACGAACTAGCTGGCGTTGAATCAATTGTCGAGCGTAGAGTCTGGCATTAAATTCATCGAGAGCTGCTTCTGGCATCAATTTGTCGAGAGCTGATCGATGAATTGTCGAGCGTAGCTCGACGATATTCGTTGAGCTCTGATCAATGAATGTCGATCATTTTTGGGAAGGAAGAATATTTTTTTCACTGGAATCAAAGTAACACGCCCAGGTCACGGGCATGACCAATTTGACACGGGCGTGTACTTTGAAATTTTTGGCTTTCTTGAAAAATTTCTGAAAAACAAAATAAACTTATGTTAGGAGAGTATTTACAAAAAAACAAATTATTGAACAAAAATAACTAAAAATAAAGAAAATAAACTAAGACAACCTAATTAACGTACTGAAAAAATATGAATATTTATAACTTATCAGCTGGCTACTATAGAAGGTTTGTAGAGGATTTCTCTATGTTGTCTGCGCCACTGACTAAACTGATGCAGAAGAACGCAGCTTTGGTCTGGAGCAATAAGTGTGAGGAAGCTTTCCTGGAATTAAAGAAGAGATTATGCACTGCTCTAGTTTTGTCTATGCCTACTGAAGGGTTGGAATATGCTATGTATGTGGATGCATCACACGTTGGACTTGGTTGTGTGCTGATGCAAGAAGGAAAGATAATTGCGTACGGGTCGAGACAGTTAAAGATTCATGAAAGGAATTACCCTACATATGATTTGGAATTTGCGGCAGTTATTTATGCGTTAAAGTTGTGGAAGCACTTGCTATATGTCACATTATGCAAGATTTACACAGATCACAAGAGTTTGAAATACGTTTTCACTTAAGGGGAGTTTAATCTGTTCCAGCAAAGATGGTTAGAGTACGTTGCTGATTATGATGTTGAGATACAGTACCATCCGGGCAATGCCAATGTTTTAGCCGATGCCTTGAGTAGGAAGACAACTAAGATTTTTTAACCTCTCGGTGGATTCTCTTGTAGAAGAATTTCTCTTAATGGAAATTTCTGTTGGGAGTTGTAACTCGTCTAGTAGTTTGGAGATAGCTGAGCCTTCATGGATTGCACTCACAAGACTGCATAAAATGAATGATCCTGATTTATTGCACCTTTACAAGAGGACTGAGAAAGGGGAGTTGCTAGACTTTTCGATCGATGATGTTGGTACCTTGAAGTACCGCGACAGATTTTGTATCCCCAATGTTGAAGGTATTCGACTTAAGTTGTGCAATGAGGCTCGTGGTTCCAGTGTTGCCTACCGCCTAGGTTCAACTAAGATGTACCAAGATTTGAAGCAGATTGCCTGGTGGTTCGGAATGAAGGGTGATATAGCAAAGTTCATTTCAGAATGTTTTACGTGCAAGCGAGTTAAGGCCGATCATGAAAGACCTGGTGGCAAGCTAATGCCCTTGGAAATTCTAAGTTGGAAGTGGGTGAGTATCTCAATAAATTTCATTACTGGTTTACCGAGATCTCCCGAGGACATGATTCAGTCTGGGTTATTGTTGATAGACTACCGAAGTGTGCTCACTTCGTGTCTTTTAAGATTGATTACCCCATAAAGAAGATAACTGAGTTATATTTAAATGAAGTCATCAGATTACACGGAGTGCCAGTTAGTATTGTATCAGATCGAGACTCCAGGTTTACATCTTACTGTTGGAAGAGTTTACAAGAAGGTTTGGGTACCAATTTGAGGTATTCCACAACCTATCATCCGCAGACAAACGGTCAAATGGAAAGAGTGAATCAGATCGGGGAGGATATGATCAGATGTTCCATTTTGGACCATGAAGGAGCGTGGGATGAGAGACTCAAATTGATGGAGTTTGCATACAATAATAGTTATCAAGAAAGTTTGCAGATGGCCCCGTTTGAGGCCTTGTGTGGGAGGCGATGCAGAACTCCCTTATTTTGGGCCAAGGTCGGTGAGAGACTGTTGTTGGGTCCTGAAGTGTTAGAAGAAATGGATATTTCTGTAAGCTTATTTGGGAAAAGCTTCATATAGCGCAGGAATGATATGAGAAGAACGCCAATCGGCGTAGGTCCGATTTATAGTTTGTTGTGGGGACTTTGTGTTTCTCAAAGTTTTCCCGATGTCTGGAGTAAAATGGTTTGGTAATAATCATAAGTTGGACCCGAGGTATATGGGATATTTTAAGATTGTTGATCATATTGGTGTATCAGCTTATAGGCTGGAGTTGCCCGCATATTTTCCTAGTGTGCACGACGTGTTTCACGTGAGCCAGTTGCGGAAATGTTTGCTCAGCGAACGACAGATCTTTGATGTTGTGCCCCAATTGGAGCTTAATCTTTCTTATGTTGAGATGCCTGTCTACATTCTGGATACTCAAGATCGAGTGTTGCGGAGGAAAACCATACCAACGGTTAAAGTTTCGTGGCGAAACTAAGACGTGGAAAGCGCCACTTGGGAGTTAGAGTCAGCTATGAGGGAGGTTCATCCTCATCTGTTCTCCTAGTTTCTTACAGTACGTATTTCCCCTTTTATAATCTTTGATTATATTCTTTTTGTGGAATCTTTTAGTGCGTAAAGTTTCGGGACGAAACTTCTTTTTAGCCGGAGTGGCTGTAACGCCCCTGATTTTTCGATGTTTAGTTAATTCTTTTATTTGGCGTATTTATGACGTCAGGGCGTTACGCTAACGCATGATTGGCGTGTGCCGTTGTTAGAGCGTGGTTTTAGCTCTTGAGTTTTTTGTGTGTGGCTGGGTTTAGCCTATTTGCAAAATTTCCTAGCAAGACGGGTCTGTTTTGGTGACTCGGTGGAGCCTCTTTAGGAATGCTTGTGTTTTGTCTTTGGGAGGTGTTTACCCAAGATTGGTTAGTCAGATTTCGAATTCGCCGTTGGATTCGTAGCGCCAGTACTTAGCTACGGTGCGATTTTCGTAGAATTCCGGGTATGTTTGGTTTTCGGGTCGTTTTGACATTTTATTTAATTAATTACGATATCCTATATTAAAATAATCGGATAAAGAAGTATAAATAGAAACCCATCGTGTCAAAACCCTATTCATTGTCTCCCTCGTGAAACCGTCAGCCTATTGCGAAAGAACGAGAGCGGCGGACACCTAAGCCTTCGACCGCCGATTTCTAGAGCTTTGGTGCTCAATTTTCGTCTTTGGAGAGTGGATCCGGGTAGATCCCGCCTAGATCTACGTTTCTACGGTAAGCTTTCCCAGTTTTATGGATTTTTATAGGTCTAGGTATGTGGTTTTTACCCTATTCTCCTCTCAAAAGTTTCAGGTTTTGCTGCTTAAGTGTTCTTGCGGCCAGATCTGTGAGGTGGGGAATTGCTTGGCCGAATTTCTGGAGATTTAAGGCATGTGGTGATTTTTCCCCTTACTTGTTCTTCTTTTCTCTTTTGTTTTCTTGTTATCCTCCCAATACAGCAGGATCAGATTAGGGTAGGATTTCCCCCATGTAAAAGTGATTTTCTGTAGATCTTGAGGCAAGGGGTGTTTACACCCTTGCCAAGATTTTGCCCTTCAGTTTTATGTTCTAGTAGGCCAGATGAGTCTTAGCATGACAGTAATAACATCTTTTGTCTAGGTTAGACATAGTTAGAAATTGTTAGTATGGTATTGTTGGGATGATAACCCTCTGGCAGGTTTCTGTCTAAAAGCTTTGAGTGTAATCTTAGTTTAGAAGTTCAGTTTTTAGCCTAAGTATAAAAGCATTGAGTGTGTTGAATGCACTGAACACCTTGTTGAGTAGTCGGAGAAGCTAAGTTAAAAGCGTTGAGTGAGTGGTACTCACTCAACACGGCGTTGAGTGAGCTTAGCACACTCAACGCCATTCTATAAATTCTAGAAGCTAAGTCTAAAAGCGTTGACAGCGTTGAGTGAGCTTAACTCACTTAATGTCGTGACTTTAATCGGCAAGTTAAGTAAAAAGCGCTGACAACGTTGAGTAAGCCAAACTCACTCAACGTCGTCGCTTTTTCTGTAAAGCTAAGTGTTAAAGTGTTGACAACGTTGAGTGAGATGAACTCACTCAACGACGTCTCTTTTTCTGTAAAGCTAAGTATTAAAGTGTTGACAGTGTTGAGTGAGCTGAACTCACTCAACGTCGTCGCTTTGATAGAAAAGCATTTGTACAACCCCATATCTGGCCAAGCGGGATCCTCCCCAAGTAGCGGACTTGGGGCGCACTATGAGCAATGTTTTCATGCGACCCCGTTCGAGGACGTGCGAGCACTCGTGCACGCGCATAAAGGTTTTGTTTATAAATATTTGGTTAATATTATAATATATTAATATTATATATATTAATATCATAATTTATAATATATTAATATCATAATATATTAATATTATATATATTATAATATATCATAATATTATATATTTATATATCATAATATTGTATAATATTATGAAAGGCAAAGATAAATGAAAAGATAAGGAAGAAGAAAGGGGGGGGGCAAGCATCGGGTATAGCAAGAAAAAGAGAAAGGAAGAAAAAGGCAGGGGGAAGATCGGGTCCAGGGGAAGGGAAAAAAAGATAGGGCGCCGCCTGCAAGGGAGAAAAGAAAAGCAGGAGAGGTTTTTGCTCTCTCCAGGTAGGCGTCGGCTGCAAGGGAAAAAGCAGGAGAAGACTCCCTCCTCTCTACCCCGGCCCCCCGCTCTCTCTCTCAGCCTGGAGCAGCACGACCGCACCTCCCTCTTCCCGATCTCCTTCTCTCAGTCTCTTTCTCTCTCTCTCATCGTCGCCTAGGGCAAGTCCGACCACTTGGAGCCGGGATCGGCCTCATACAGCAGAGGCCCGCCACTTGGAGCCGGGATCAGCCTCATACAACATAACTTTGCCGCCTGGAGCTCGAATCGGCCACCGTTAGTGAGATCGAGATTTTCTCTCCCACCGTCGGCAAGAGGATCGGTCACCACTAGAAAAATGGAGCAGGGGGTTTTTATTTCTCTCCCACTGCCGGCAAGAGGCTCGACCACCATGGAAAAATTGAGCAAAAGAGGGAGATTTACTTCCTCTTCCAACAAGGGTTCGACCACCAGGAAAAGAAGAGGTGGGAATTCATTACTCCCAGCAAGGTCGGCCATGATTTGTTCTCCCGACACCACCGCCGAACATGCGTCAAGGGTAACGATGTTTCTACTTGGGCAGGTGAAGCCCTCAGTTTACATATTTGCATGGAAGCCCCTCTCCACCAACGGGTGGGGGAAGGGAGCTCTCCGACGGGTTTACGTGTACGTCCCTGCAATTAACTACATTAGCACTCAGAAGCGTTAGTACCAGTTTAGACATGCTATGTGAAGCCCATCCGGACGTGTGAGCCGGATTGGTGATGTTCTAGGGTTTTCGGAGAAGACTCCGAGGAAGTTGTATATTATCCATTGCAGGGAATGCGCGCCGCAGCCCCCCAAAAAGGGGTGGGTGCGATGTTGTTGCATCGCTTTTAGTCGACCTATCTCTGACTTGTTGCCTCCATTCAGGACGTTGGCGTACAGGTGTTGTAGTACTAAGCGGGGAGTAGCGGGCTTAAGCCCAAGCTAGTGCCGGCCCTCGAAGGCCTATTTTTGCTTATATTGCCGGCCTGCATGCCGAAGTATGAAATTCATATTCCTGTAATTATTTATAATGCCTGTGATAATCTGTGTATATGTTGTTTACTTCTTCTGTCTTGGGCGAGTGGTATGCTCGTGAACCACTCTCCCCATGGGAGCCTCGAGGTATAGTTGTCGGGAAGCCCCTGATTGCCTGTTGACAGCCTTTTAGGACAGCAGAGTCGCGCTGTTTGTAGCCCAGTTGGGGCTGCATAAAGAAGAATTGCTCGGCGAGATTGCGCCATTAGTAGGGCGGGTGAGGAGCATTTTGTGTAGACCCAAGGAGACACAACTGGATAGGAGAGAGTTGGTCTTGAGATCCTCCTTAGATGTTCCGGTCGGCCAAGAGCGCCCTCCGAAGGTGTCTTAGCTCAGTCTTTAGCTTGGGAGGGGAAGAGTTTGTTAGTCTTCCGGGTATGCGGTGGGACCTCCACGCTGAGACCTTGGGTGTGTCCCTTATGTCCATAGTCTAGTGCCTAGATCGTTCACTTGTGGGTAGTAGGTGCGCGGTCACCCCTCTTTTGGGACCCCGAACTCCACAGAGGTCATTTTTGGTTTCAACATTTATGGTGCGGTGAGCGTGGAGAGTGACCACCATGGAAGAACTCATGCGAACGTCATTGCTATAGAAGAGGAACCAAGAGTCCCCTCCCACCCCCTTTGTCACTCCTAAATGTCTTGATATTTCATCCCAAATGTTTCTCTATTTGTGTTTTAAAGAGCCAGAAGTGGATAAATGCTTCTAATTTTTGGGTCCGACGGAAAATCCACACGAATCGACTAAAATCATCGACTATAAGGGGATAACATCATTTTCCTCCCAGTAAGGGTGTGCTAGAAGGTCCCCATAGATCAACATGAATCAAATCTAGTGGACCTAGAGTATGCAGTTTAGGGGAATGGCAGAAGATGGGTTTTTTTCAACTGCGCATGTTTCACACTTTTGAGTGGTGATGGCGAGGCTTGGCATTTGTTCAACATGTTTCATATCTTAGATGAGTTTAAGGAAGGGGAAATTAAGATGGACAAGCCGATAATTCCATAGGGAGGCAGTAGAAGTTTGGCAATTCTGAGTGCAGGAGAGAACCATAGATCAAACTGGAAGCCACTAGTGGTTCAGCAACAACTATATGCTAAGGCAACTCAAAAGATTTATATTGGTGATAAACTCAATTGGTTAAGATTGGGTTAGTGCACAAGCCACCCTAATTCTTTTTCCCTTGTTTATGTTCTTGTATAATCATACTTATTTGTCTGTGATTTTGTATGCTATGTTCGTCCACAAGATCACTTGATTTATGTTCTTTTTTAATTCTGCTCTTTTTATCTATGCAACACAAAATTGACTTCTATAAAAACAAACCTTTGGCAAAATCTTTTCAGCAGAAGTTATATTTTTATCATTGAGAATTTGTATGGACACTACATCTCGATAATTAATCTCAAGGTTCAGTGGGACCGCATCATTCGCTTCAGCAAATATGAATCCTAATAACGTCAAAACATAGATAACAATGTTAATAATTATTTAGTTAGTAAAATATTAACAGTAGTTAACTATCAACTCCTGTTTTTCAGTTAAAGCAAGGTGCACTGAATGGAAAGAATATTCGGATGCAGATACCCTTACTTGTGCCACCTGAAAATAAAGTGAGCACTGTCATTGCTATAATATTGTTATAATGAAATATCGAGAAGTTTATCCAGATTAGAGTTGTTGTATAGTATCACAGTTGTGTAAGCTGAAGTTCTTTAAACTTTTTGTACTAGTATTCAGTTAAATTTCCTTGAGAGCCACTAATATAATTGACAAGGTATAAGTGCATCAACCAGATCAAGATGATAAATCCCCGAAGCAGTCCTGGTGAGATTCATTATAAATGCACTGCAAGGGTTGAGGTCAGCCATTGCTGAGGTTGACAGACTCTCTCTTCTATTTTTATCGAGTCCAGCTGATAGGAGCTTTCATAGAGTTCCAAATTTCTAGTGTCGGTTATCAAGCACTCATGCATTTGGGAGGATGCTTAAGTCTACTAGCCATTCAGGTCTTTTGTTATTTTCTCTACGCGAATTTGTCAGGCGTTTATTTTGTAAGGATCGTAATGCCAATTTAGAGTTTCATGATCTCCCAAGAGGAGCAGACTTGCTTTCCTATTAGTATATTCGATTTCGAGATGCTGACCCAGTTCTTTATTCCCTTCTCAAGTATCTGTTTGTTCATTCATATGATCCTTATTCTGGATTTATCAAGTTATGGAAGTATAGAGCTACCGTTGATGATCCTTATGAGGAATTTTTTGTTGCATCACATGATACCAGACCAACCATAGATTCTGGGGCATGTTCTCCTGATAGTTTTTCCGCAGCCTTCATAAAGGAGCAGTCGGGAGAGTCATTTGGAAATCAACATACCAAGTGGTATTGATTTCTTGTTCAAGTGTTAATCTGTAGTAAGTCAATAGTATTTTCTCTCCCTCGACTCTTTATGCGTATCTCACTTATTTTTGTTTTGAACCAACAATCACGATCAAAATGGATAGGTTTCTTGCACCATTTGCATCAATGAAAACATATAGCAGCATCGCAGTTGTTCTTTTTGCACATCGTACAAAATGGAGGTTCTGAACTTGAATCCGTTTCAGGTGGCTTGCTTTTTTTTGGATTCCACAACATTGCAGTGTTTTCAACATGTTTGTTTCCCTCTATTGAACTTTTCACCTTGTTCGGTAACTGAGTGACATTTTTGATTGCAGAACTTGTTCTAATAAAACATAATAACTTTTGAACCTCTTATCATGAGATTGAATTATACCAACCAGTATCATTTCATATGCACTTGCTTCCACTAATTACCATGTTCAGATATGTGATACCTGTAGTAAAACAAAAGATGGATCAGGTCCATTCACTGAGTTGTCATTTTCTTCTTAACCCCATTTTATCTTCTTACTCTACCATGCTATTTGTTCCTATGAGTGAGGCTTTGGTTTTTATTTATATGTTTGATATGGGTATGGAAGTTGTAATTTAAAAACAAAAATGTGTTAAACAGCTATAATTTTTGTCTGATACTTACCAGAGTCACATAACTATAATTTTGGTTTATAAGTTTGTTGAGCAGGATAAGCACCGACCTTTGACTCAATCCCTAATTATCTTGACGATCATTTGGTTATGAAGGTTTCCATTTGAATGACAATATTTTCTCACTTTGTGCTTTATAATGGATTATGCCTTCAAATATGTGCCTTGGGGAGAATATCGTATTATCGACCTTGGTTCTCAAGAAGGTGGATGTAGCAGGCAGAGGTGCCTTGTGTTGGACTTTGAGTTGGTTGACCGGGTCAACAATTCTTTTGAGTTATTTGATTATCTTTATGTTCGCTTTATATTTATGTTTGGAGAGGAGACCCCGAGAAGACCCGCTGACCAGGCTCCCATCAAGTTGGCAGGGCTGTAGGCTCACTCGGTGGTTGGAGTTGGTTTGGAGAGGATACCCCGATAAGACCCGCTGACCAGGCTTCCACCAAGCTGGCAGGGCTGTAGGCTCACTCAGTGGTTGGAGTTTGTTTGGAGAGGAGACCCCGAGAAGACCCGCTGAACAGGCTCCCATCAAGCTGGCAGGGCTGTAGGCTCACTCGGTGGTTGGAGTTGGTTTGGAGAGGAGACCCCGAGAAGACCCACTAACCAGGCTCCCATCAAGCTGACAGGGCTGTAGGCTCACTCGATGGTTGGAGTTAGTTTGGAGAAGAGACCCCTAGAAGACCCGCTGACCAAGCTCCCATCAAGCTGGCAGGGTTGTAGGCTCACTCGGTGGTTGGAGTTGGTTTAGAGAGGAGACCCGGAGAAGACCCGCTAACCAGGCTCCCATCGAGCTGGCAGGGCTGTAGGCTCACTCAGTGGTTGGAGTTGGTTTGGAGAGGAGACCCCGAGAAGACCCGCTGACCAGGCTCCCATCAAGCTGGCAGGGTTGTAGGCTCACTCGGTGGTTGAAGTTGGTTTTGAGAGGAGATCCCGAGAAGACCCGCTGACCAGGCTCCCATCAAGCTGTCAGGGCTGTAGGCTCACTCGGTGGTTGGAGTTGGTTTGGAGAGGAGACCCCGAGAAGACCCGCTGACCAGGCTCCCAGCAAGCTGGTAGGGCTGTAGGCTCACTCGCTGGTTGGAGTTGGTTTGGAGAGGAGACCCCGAGAAGACCCGCTGACCAGGCTCCCATCAAGATGGCAAGGCTGTAAGCTCACTCGGTGGTTGGATTTGGTTTGGAGAGGAGACCCCGAGAAGACCCGCTGAATTGGCTCCCATCAAGCTAGTTGGGTTGTAGGCTCACTCGATGGTTAGAGTTAGTTTGGAGAGGAGACCTTGAGATGACCCGCTGACAAGGCTCCCATCAAGCTTGCAGGGCTGTAGGCTCACTTAGTGGTTGGAGTTAGTTTGGAGAGGAGACTCCGAGAAGACCCGTTGACCAGGCTCCCATCAAGCTGGCAGGGTTGTAGGGTCACTCGGTGGTTAGAGTTGGTTTGGAGAGGAGACCCCGAGAAGGCCCGCTGACTAGGCTCCCATCAAGCTGGCAGGGTTGTAGGGTCACTCGGTGGTTGGAGTTGGTTTGGAGAGGAGACGCTGAGAAGACCCGCTGACCAGGCTCCCATCAAGCTGGCAGGGCTATAGGGTCACTTAGTGGTTGGAGTTGGTTTGGAGAGGAGACCCTGAGAAGACCCGCTGACCAGGCTCCCCGCAAGCTGGCAGGGATGTAGGCTCACTCGGTGGTTGGAGTTGGTTTGGAGAGGAGACCCCGAGAACACCTGCTGACCAGGCTCCCATCAAGCTGGCAGGGCTATAGGCTCACTCGATGGTTGAAGTTGATTTGGAGAGGAGACTTTTGCACTACCCCGAGCGTGGCTCGGCCCTAGGTAGACCCACCGCGCAGGCTCTCATCTAGCTGGCAGGTCCGAAGGCTCGTATGTGGGAGAGATGTTTGGTTCTTGGTCCTTGGTTACTTTAACATTACCCCGATCGCGGCTCGGCCCCAAGTAGACCCGCTACACAGGCTCTCATCTAGCTGGCAGGTCCGAAGGCTCTCCTGTGGGGGAGAGGTCTGGTTCTTGGTCCTTGGTTACTTTTGCACTACCCCGAGCTCAGCTTGGCCCCAGGTAGACCCGCTGCGCAGGCTCTCATCTAGCTGGCAGGTCCGAAGGATCGCCTATTGGGGGGAGGTATGGTTCTTGGTCCTTGGTTACTTTTGCACTACCCCGAGCGCGGCTCGACCCCAGGTAGACCCGCTACGCAGGATCTCATCTAGCTGGCAGGTCCGAAGGCTCGATTGTGGGGTGAGGGACCCTGAGAGCTGATCGGCCCAGGGTAGACTCGCTGCTCAGGCTCTCATTAGCTGGGCAGGGTGGTAGGCACACCTGGGGGGAAAGGATTATCTCCGCGTCTGCAAGAGAATGCAAAAATATATGACTTTGTTGTTTCACAATATCTTGAGAAATTATATACTTATTGTAAGGAATGGTATAAGGTCAGTTCGATAGCAGGGAGCGTTACAGATATCGAGTGGTTCAAAAAGATCAAAAGGGGCATAAAGGGATTAATGTTTTAAATGAAAATTTTGGATTCTCTCAAAAATTTTCTTTGGGTCGGCTCCCACTCGCCGGATACTTGGGGTTAGACATTTCTTTCCGAGCTTGTGCCATCCTCGAAAAGAGCAGGGATTGTGTACAATCCCGTATCCGGCTGAGCGGGATCCTCCCCAAGTGGCGGACTTTGGGCGTGCTATGAGCGATGTTTTGGTACAGCCCCGTTCGAGGACGTGCGAGCACTCGTGCACGCGCGTAGAGGTTTTGTTTGTAAAGGCATTTTTATAAATATTTGGTTAATATTATAATATATTAATATTATATATATTAATATCATAATATATAATATATTAATATTATATATATTATAATATATCATAATATTATATATTTATATATCATAATATTGTATAATATTATGAAAGGCAGAGATAAATGAAAAGACAAGGAAGAAGAAAGGGGGCTGGCATCAGGTACAGAAGGAAAAAGGGAAAGGAATAAAAAGGCAGGGGGAAGATCGGGTCCAGGGGAAGGGAAAAAAAGATAGGGCGCCGACTGCAAGGGAGAAAAGAGGTGCAGGAGAGGTTTTTGCTCTCTCCAGGTAGGCGCTGGCTGCAAGGGAAATTGCAGGAGAAGACAACCGCCTCTCTACCCCAGCCCCCTTCTCTCTCTCTCGTCCTGGAGCAGCACGGCCGCACCTCCCTCTTCCCGATCTCCTTCTCTCGGTCTCTCTCTCTCTCGTCGTCGCCTAGGGCAAGTCCGACCACTTGGAGCCGGGATCGGCCTCATACAGCAGAGGCCGGCCACTTGGAGCCGGGATCGGCCTCGTACAGCATAACTCTACCGCCTGGAGCTCGAATCGGCCACCGTTAGTGAGATCGGGATTTTCTCTCCCACCGCCGGCAAGAGGCTCGGCCACCACCAGAAAAATGGAGCAGGTAGTTTTTATTTCTCTCCCACCGCCGGCAAGAGGCTCGGCCACCATGGAAAAATTGAGCAAAAGAGGGAGATTTACTTCCTCTTCCAACAAGGGTTCAACCACCAGGAAAAGAAGAGGTGGGAATTCATCAATCCCAGCAAGGTCGGCCAAGATTTGTTCTCCCAGCATCGCCGCCGAACACACGTCAAGGGTAATGATGTTTCTACTTGGGTAGGTGAAGCCCTCAGTTTACATATTTGCATGGAAGCCCCTCTCCACCAACGGGTGGGGGAAGGGAGATCTCTGACGGGTTGACGTGTACATCCCTGCAATTAACTACATTAGCACCTAGAAGCATGAGTACGGGTTTCGGCATGCTGTGTGAAGCCCATCCGGACGTGTAAGCTGGATTGGTGATGTTCTGGGGTTCCCGGAGAAGACTCCGAGGAAGTTATATATTATCCATTTGCAGGGAATGCGTGCTGCAGCCCCCAAAAAAGGGGTGGGTGCGATGTTGTTGCGTCACTTTTAGTCGACCTATGTCTTGCTTATTGCCGCCATTTGAGACGTTGGCATATAGGTGTTGCAGTACCAAGCGGGGAGTAGCGGACTCAAGACTAAGCTAGTGCCAGCCCTCGAAGGCCTATTATTGCTTATATTGCCGGCCTGCGTGCCGAAGTATGAAATTTATATTCCTATAATTATTTATAATGCCTGTGATGCTCTGTGTATGTGTAGTTTACTTCTTCTATCTTGGGCGAGTGGTGTGCTCGTGAACCACTCACCCCGTGGGAGCCCGAGGTATAGTTGCCGGGAAGCCCCTGTTGGCCTGTTGACAGCCTTTTAGGACAGCGGAGTCGCTCTATTTGCAACCCAGTTGGGGCTGCGTAAAGAAGAATTGCTCGGCGAGATTGGGCCATTAATAGGGCGGGTGAGGAGCATTTTGTGTAGACCCAAGGAGACACATCTGGATAGGAGAGAGTTGGTCTTGAGATCCTCCTTAGATGTTCAGATCGGCCAAGAGAGCCCTCCTAAGGTGTCTTAGCTCAGTCTTTGGCTTGGGAGGGGAAGAGTTTGTTAGTCTTCCGGGTATGCGGTGGGACCTCCACGCTGAGACCTTGGGTATGTCCCTTATGTTCCTAGTCTAGTGCCTAGATCGTTCGCTTGAGGGTAGTAGGTGCGCGGTCACCCCTCTTTTGGGACCCCGAACTCCATAGAGGTCATTTTTGGTTTCAACAGCATTGATAGCGTTGAGTGAGCTAAACTCACTCAACGCCGTCACTTTAACTCTGCAATCTAAGTGTTAAAACGTTGACAGCATTGAGTGAGCTGAACTCACTCAACGTCGTCATCTGATTTTGGCAGCAAAGTGGTAAAGCGTTGAGTGAGATGATCTCACTCAATGCCATCGACTGTTCTTGCTGCTGTGTTTAAGCATTGAGTGTGTTGAGTTATGGCGTTGAGTACATTGACTTCACTCGATGCGACATCGAGTGTACTCGACCCTTTTCCCTTAGACTCGTATCATGTCACCGATTTGTCGTGTATCTCTAAAGCCTTAGTTTTTCCAAGTTAGAATCGTCGGGTTTCTGCTGAATTTGTCGAGTTTGGGTTTTATAAGTATTTGCGATATTGGGTTTTGGTTGGTTGGCTTAGTTTCGTGAATCATTACACCCGGGCATGTTTAGGTCTTGTTTTTGGGCTGTTGGGTTGTGTTGGACCAGATGGGCACCATCACAGTCCTGTTTTTGATACGTTTGGGTCTGTTAGTTTGGGTTTGACCGGTTGGTCCTGACTCAGATCCGGTTGTGTTACGGTGTTAATGATTCACATGTTTATTGAGCCTTTGTCTCGTTTTTGCTTCTTATGGATTAAACTTATGCTATTTCTGCCTATTCTCGCAGATGTTCTCGGAGTATGACTCTGTTTGCACTTGGTGCAAATTTCATTACCTTTTAATTTTATAAGTTAACTCTTTCATTCTTAATCTATAGTTAGTTTGCTGTGTTTTTTTACAGCTATTCAGGTTTGGATTAGTAATCTTACTACTCCCTTGTTTACTAATAGTTTTGTTTGACACAAGTAATTTTCTTTGCTGAGGTGTTCTTTCTTTGAATTCCTCAGGTTCAGGATAGTAGCCAGTTGAGCAGCTAGGTTTGGTGTTTGCTAGTGGATTGCAGTATTGTAGAGGTTTCCTCTACCTTGGGAGGTAGTTCTTTGTTGTTTTCTTGTTAGTATAGACACACATACTGACCACTGGGTTCGTGTAAGTTTGTTGATGCCCACCCGTGGATTTCTTTTGAATTGCTGAATACTTTGCTAAGCTGCTAGTTTTACCTTTTGTGGTTGTTTTTACTTGCTCTCTGGGAATGTTTTATGATAGGTTGCATGTTAGGTATTTCCACTTATAAAAGCATTACTACTAGTACTTCATACATCTCATATTTCTAAAACTAAAATACTATTTTCTAGCAAACTTAAAGACTATTTTCATACTTATAATAAATCTAGAGTCTTGCATGCCATGAGTTGTCCTTTGGGAATATTTATACTCATGTAGGGTGTTAACAAACATAACCAAAGTATTTTTTGCAGTGTATAACTATACTTTTACTCGTGGACTAGTTGATCCACTGTGCCGAGTGATACGACCATCCAATTTAAACTGGTTTTTACTTAATAACTTATGGATTTCATATAAACTGTAGAGTTTCGAGTTTTGCCTGAGCGTCTGTAGTTATCCCCTACACGGCATGGCTTCACGGTGCGTATTTTCTCTTGCTCTGATATAACTTAAATGTTTAGAAAATGCGGGTTGTGACACCGTCTATCACAAATATCTACCGAGCCATTGGCACATCGTGCTAACCTGCCCATCACCAAAACAACCAAGCTTACCGCTCGTGAGACCCAACCTAACTCCCACAACATCGGGGAGTGTGAGTGTAAGTGTAACCCTAGAGTATTTCTAATTACTCTTGTAATCCATTAGACTTACGGTTTACGTTAACCTCGGACTGCCCAAGGCATTCCTGGTGAAGGGCTCTCACAGGGCACTAGGAACTATGATGGTAGCTGAAGCCCATCGTTCCCTTTCGCGAGGCACTTACTATTATTGGTTATTACCCAATTCCTGATCCCTTTTTAATATTATACTGGATCTAACCCTAGTGTATTTTGACTCTCTCTCTCCACCGGAAAGATGATCTTTCGTCGATCCTGAGCACCTCTTAACACTAGTCAACCCAAAACTCTCCTCATCATGACTCCTAATAAAACACCCTTTTTCTTTTTTCACTTTACCATGATCAGTAAACTTTTAACCCCATCTCCCTATATCCATTCCACATGCTATCACAATTTTTGTAGTTTTACTAAATGCAGTCCAACCTAAGCTAGATGATTTACATGACAGGAGGTACTCCAAATTTTCATCCAAAAGCCCTAAGATAATTATTGGGGGTCTATCATAATACATTTAGCCTAAATTTAGAAACTTGTAATTTTCATAATTAATTTGGCATTTATTAAAGTTTCCCAAAAGTTAGGCCATGGTAATTTTGATCATGAAGTACTAGTTTTCCTTAAGTTATGGTTGTCCAAAAATTATGAATAGTGTATGATGGCAAAATAACAGTGAGTACCAAATTTCACAGATTGTTATAAATGTAATAACCTCTAAATAATTAATTCAAGGTAATTCAAATAATTAAAGTTAATGAAGGGTGTACCATAAATCATACTCCAAAAATTATATAAAAATTACAAGAGACTTATAATGATAATAAAACACTACTGACTAAGTTTGATGCAATTCAAAGGTCAGTAGGATATATAGAAAAATAATTCAAATAAATCCATTAGAGTGCACTTTGTGAAGCAACATTCTTATACACTCATCCAAATAACATGTAATAATTTTAAAGACTTTATTATGCCATAAAAAATTTTCTGGCCAAATAACACAATTTTCCAGCAAGATATAATATTTATTATCTATTTATCAAAATATGATGCACTAGTTCACTTTACACATGAAGTACTAAGAGGAGATACCCAATTCTTCAAACTAATCTATCAATACATAAAAAATGGTATTTTATTTACTTTGCCAGAGTTTCATATCATTCTAAGACAATCAAACCAAAGTTACTTCAATATTATCAAAAATGGCAAGGTGGAGATTATACCTACAAGTATGAGCTACTGTTTTCTAAACATCCTATAATAAATTTTAGAGGTTAATAATACTATAAAATTACTCCTACCAAAATCTCATGAAGGTCTAAAGTTATATGACCCCCTATTTATTCCTTAAGGTGTATAGACCTAAATAATTTCCAAATGATTAAAGTGGGGTGCATGTGTCCAAATACAACCAAGTTCCTTCCTAGGGCATTTCACCACCCTAAGATCACATAGACTAAACACCAAGTCCATACAAGGACATATCACCCCATGTCCTTCGCCAACCCCCAAAGTTCAACCTTAGGGTTTGAACTAGGGTACTAGAGGCTCAGCTCGACGAACTAGAGGCTCAGCTCAACAAACTCCATTCTTAGTTCGATGAATTCAAGGGTCTGTTCAATGATTTACAGGCTTTAGTTTGACTAACTCTTTGCATTGTCCAGACAGTTTTATATTCAGAGGAAGATTGATTTTGAATGGTGTGATTTCAGTCAGTTATACTCTGGTATTTAATGCTAAATATTATTAATGAATATAACCATTTCTGGCAGCATTAAATGTGGAATTATCAAAGAGTTATTATTCTAATTAATTACCAGGGCAGTTAAGGAATGGTCTTAATTCCAAATATTTGAATATAGTCGTTACAATTCTCAAGTAATGCTTCAACAGAATTAATAAATTCAAATGTTTGAATTCCTCTCAGGCATTCTTTATATATTGACAGAAGTTTTCTGCCTCAAGGTTAGACTATGAGATAATACAGACTGATAGATAATACAGTTTTAGAAAGTACAGATTAATTTTTTATAGAGAGTAAGATATTCTGCTTCAAGCTTCTTCCAATAGAACAAATCTTCATTCTGAGATTTAACTTCAAATCTCTCAGAAACATTTTCTAGAAAATGAAGTTTTTCAAGAATGCCTACACTGTGAAGAAAAGTCTCCCTCTCCTGATCATAATCTCTACACAAATCAGGGGGAGCTTTTGCTTTCAACATCCACTAGACTTCTCAGAGAATCTTGACAGAGAAGACATCATCACTTTTTAGTTTATTTCATAAACTATGTACTTGGTTTTTAACTCCCTTCAAAAGTTATCTTTTAGTTCCTAAGTCTCCTAATCAAAAGACTTAAGCTTGGTTTTTGGTCAGCTGATCAAAAGCTCAAAGGGTTGCTAGATCTCCCTTAGAAAATAGATCTTCCTATGGCAGGCCACCTGATCAAAAACCTGTAGTGGAATCCTACCAGGGTGGTAGAAGAGTGGACATGCCTAGATTTATTGGGGAACGTCTATAAATTTTCTTGTGTCATCTGTGATTATTATTCTTCTTATTTGTGTGTTGTGATCTTTTGCTTTCTATATATATCGCTTACATTAAATCAGCTATAAAAATAAATTAAAGTTTTAATATACACTATTCACCCCCCTTTAGTGTAAAGTAGATCTATCCCTCACTTTCAACTTAACAGTCTGAACAAGATCTCCATGGGTAGCAAAAGCTTATCTCCATAGCTTCAAGTGAGAACCATAAGGAGTTGGGTTTTATGAAAGTTCGTATTTATAGGAAGGATAATTTTGGGATCTGGAAGGAGAGGGTAAGGATGTTCTTGGAATTCTCAGACCCTAGGATATACATAACTGTTCAAAAGGGGCCTTTCATTCCCATGAAGGTCTCTTGTATAGATGTCAATGCCCAGAATCCCATGAAATACAATGATATGACCAAGGATGAAGTAATTCTGGCCACTATAGACAAGAGAGCCTAAAATATTATTATAAGTGCCATAGATGATTCTACAATCCAAAACTTGGTCCACTGTAGAACTACCAAGGAGAAGTGGGATTCTCTGATTGTGTATATGGAAGGGACAGAGGAGGTGAGGGATGATAGGAAATCCCTCCTTAACTGGCAATATGAGGCCTTTAAGCAAGGTAAGAAGGATACCATAGCTGAATGCTATGAAATTTTTTTCAAGATTGTGAACATTATGATCACCTATGGCAGACATTTCACAAATTATGAACTGAATTTCAAGTTCTTAAAACCCCCTTAACAAGGAATAGGAAATCAAGATCTTTGCCATCAGGGAGGTTGGCAACCTAGCCAAAACTTTCCCCTAAAACCTGTTTGGGCAGCTGTTGTCTCATGAGCTGCAACTGAACTCTAGATGAGAAGAAGAAGATGCTGTCAGAACCCTCAATAGAGAGAAGACTGTGGTCTTCAAAGCTGAAGCCACAAAGAGGTGCAAGGAAAAGACTCCTTCTCCACCAAGGAGAGATGCTAAGTCAGAGTGCTCAAATCCCAACACCTTAGGCAATGAATTGTCCAATGGAGAACTTACCTTATTCTACTAATAATTCAAGAAGATGTTGAGCAGGAGAAGATAGTGGAAGAACAAGGGATCTTCTAGCTCTAGCTCTAGAAAGCCATATGCAACCATGGAGAAGTCCAGAAAAGACCCCTTTGGGAAAGGAATGTTTCTAAACAGAACAAACACTATATGACTAATATTGTTTGCTATTATTGCAATAGATCTGGAAATATCTTTGCTGACTTTCCAGTCAAGAGGAAGGAGAACAAGAAATAAGATAACAAAAAGCATCACAAGGACAAGAAGGATGAAAAGTGCTTCTTGGCCAAGAAGAAAACCTGTTTGTCACATAGTGATTCTGAGTATTCAGAATCAGAAGATGAAGAGGCTTATATGGGTCTCATTTTTATTGAAGAGAAGGCTGATCTTACTGCTACCATAATAGGCATCAGGGCACCATTGTCCTCTATTGACAGCGATTGTGAAGATGATGAAGAATTCAACCTCTTGACCTTAACTTAAGATAATCAAGAAAGATCTATTCCTGATGAGCTACACTCTCTTCCAGACTCTCCTATTTATGAGACTGCCTCAGCCCACTTCATCCAGTGGGGATGATGGATCAGAATCTGATGAGGATTTCAATCAATTGATTGACAAGTATGATGCTAGTCTGGAAGCTCTAAAGAAGAGCAAGAAGCTTGTCAAGAGACAAGCTGAAGAATTTGCCTCTCTACTACAAGCTACTTCCTTGTAGTCTGAGTTAGCTTTTATGCTAGCCTAGATGAGCAAGGAAGTCAGTAAGCTAAAGAGAATCTTTAGTATCCAAATAGGCACCATCAACCAGAATAAATAAGATCAACTAGGATCCTGAAGATAAGCTCCTCAAAGAGAGGATGCTTGTGGCTGAGTTTTCTAAGCCCAAGATAGTACTATAACTGATTGACTCTTTCTACTCCCAAAATAATAAGAGGGCATTGGGGTTCAAGTGGAACTCTAAAGCTTCTCATTTCAAAGGGAAAGGAAAGGCTCCAGTTGTGCCTCAGACCACCTTTTAGAAGGTTATTCTCTCTTCTAACAGGTATGACCATGACAGTATGTATGGTCACTGAAAGAATGGAAATTTTTCCTATAAGAGATTTAATACAACTTCCAATAGAAGAAAAAGGGTATGGGATTGAGTCCACTGAAGGTTCCCTATGAAGAAATTCAAATGGCCCACCATGGACTATTTATGTATGGTGCTACTACACCCACTCTCAAGGGTAAGACAGTGGCCACCCCCCAAGTTCCTTCTACAAAGAGTAAGGATGTGAGCAAGACTGTAGGCAAGCCTCACTTGGCCATTTCTGATGCCTTCAACACTATGTCAGCTACAAATAAGACATCTATTAGTATAAATCAGAATAAACCAAGTTTACCTACAGGCAGACTTACCTTCAGTCAAATTCTTGCTAAATGAAATAGGAAGAAGATTGTTGCTCTCCCTTACGAACATATAAAGATTGATGGCTTACACACATCAAAGGCTGTTCAAAAGAGGAGATACAATATCTATGAGGGTTGGTGTTGTGGCATTGTGGGTCACTTTGCCATAGATTTTATGTACAACCCAAGTGTGCCAAGGTCAAGGATGAGTCTTCCTATCAGGGTTGCTGAAGGTAGATATAACTATTTTCAAACTAACATAAAAAAGGACTAAAACCCTTTTGTGTTACTAAGGTAAATTAACCTTCTGAATGCAGGTAAGTCCAAGTACCCATTAGATTCCCATATGGTACTTGGATAATGGTTGTTCAAGACATATGACTGGAACAAGGAGACAAATGAAGGATTATACTCCAATGATGAATCGACCTAAAGTCATATTTGGAGGTTCAAACAGAGGAGTTACCAAAGGCTATGATGTGATTACCAATAACATAGTCTCTATTACAAAAGTAGATTATGTGGAAGGATTGCATCAAAATCTGATTAGCATAAGCCAACTCTGTGATATTGGCTATATCATTATCTTCCCCAAGGATGAGTGTCTGATCAAAAGGTTAAGTGATCAAGAGGTCATTTTTTTAGGCACTAGGAGTGGAAATATTTACTGTTTAAATTTCCTATGTATTGATTCAGAACCTCCAGTGTGTCTTGTTGCAAATGAGAAAGACTCTTATTATGTGCAATGAAATAAGAGGCTTGCTAAATTGAATTACAAGGCAATCAGTAAGCACTTTAGTGAAGAGCTAGTCAGAAATGGACCCAATCTGAAATGCACCAAAGAGGGCATTTTCTATAAATGCAAAAATTGTAAACAGACAGAGGCCTCCTTTAAGCGCATTCGTGCCAAGGATTCTGAGAGGTGTCTTTACCTCCTGTATATAGACTTATCTGGTCCTATGCCAGTTCATAGTCTAGGTAGGAAAGTCTACACTCTTATGATAGTTGATGACTTTTCCAGATTTTCATGGGTATTCTTTCTTAATAAAAAGTCTGAAACCCTTGAAAGTTTTGTGACCTTTGTTAGGCAAACTCAGAATGAAAAGGACTGTTATGTGATCAAAATCAGAAGTGACCATTGCATAAAATTTTAATCTAAAGGCATGACAAAGTTCTGTGAAGAGCAAGGTATATTTCAGGAGTTTTCTTCTCCAAGGACACCCCATCAAAATGGGATAATAGAGAGGAAAAATAGGACTCTCATAGAGGTTCGCAGGACATTGCTCAGTGACACTTCTCTCCCAGAATATTTTTGGGCTGAGGCAATGAACTCTACTTATCATGTCCTGAATAGAGCCACTATCAACTAGTACCATAGGAAGACTCTCTATGAGATTATGAAAGGCAGAAAACCAAATCTTGTCTATTTATAAATTTTTGGAAGCAAATGCTTTGTGCTTAACAATGGTAAGTCCTACTCGATAAAGTTTGTTGCTAAGTCCTATAAGAGAATATTTGTTGGGTCCAACAACCACATCAAAGCCTATAGAGTTTACAACTTGAGAAATAAATTTGTATAAAAGTCTGTCAATGTAGTATTTGATGAGTCTTCTATGATTCAAAATGAGCTGCAACTCCTCTAGATCTGCAGGTGCAGAATTAAAGTTTGACAATCTGAGCATCTATGATACACCTCCTGCTGAATAAGAAGAGGATGAGGGTGTGGTCATTCTATAAGAAGGTCCAAGTGAATTGGACATAGATGAAGATCATCAGGATCCAGAATTAAAGTTGAAGATACTGTAGAAGGAATGCCAGTTATAGTCAGACATCTGAGATTTCATCCCAAAAACTTGATCATTGGGGATGCAAGTTGATGGAGACGGCAACCCCAACATGATGAAGAAGGCGACAACATGCTTACGGAAGATCTTTCTCCGTCTCCAGTAAAATACTTGCGACACCGTGGTGACCTTGTGGAGCGATGCTATAATATCCTCCCTTGGCGCAAGATAACCTATTAATATTTATTTGAATTTATTTGTTATTTTGTGAGAACTTTTATTTTTCATGTTATGTTTAAACTTATGTGTGTTTTATTTTTATTTTGGGCTGCATGTAGCCAATCCTTGTTGTAAGTCTATATAATGCCTTGCTATTGTTAATTTTATTAAGTAGAATGATAACCAAAACCTAATTGAGTTTTCCCTCCTATTGAACTCTTCTCCCTCTCTTCAAATTTCGGCCAACCCTCTCCCCCCTCTCCAAAATTGCCGGGCCCCTCTTCTCCTCCTTCTAACTGTCGTCCCCCTTCTCCCTTCCCTTGCAACTCTCGGCCACCCTCCTCCCTCTCTACAAGCAAAACTGACCACCCTCCTCACCACCCCAAAACACGAACAGCCCTCTCTTGGGAATAATTCGATCAGCCCACCCCTTGGTGGATCACGACCAAGCCGCCTCTCAACGTGGTTTTGGGAATTGAATTCGACGTGAAGAGAGGAAGGCGGACGTGTTTCTCTCCATTCGGCGCGACTCCGGTGGATCCGGTAACGAGAGATCCAAGTTTTGGAGAATATAAATCTCTGAGTGGGGTAACGAAAATTTCTACTTCCTCTGAGTGATTTTACTTTCTCTTTAGATAATTCTGTGGTGGAATACTTTATCGTTGATTCTTGATAGCATTGAATTAGTCGTGGCTTTCTTCGATCGATTTGTTGTCTATCTTGATTTGTTTAATTTCAAGATGATTGGCGAACCTCATTTTCTTTTTGTTGGGAGAGATCTGCCGTTTCTGAATCGTAATTTTTGGTGGATCTCTTTTGGTATAACAACCGCTCGATCGGACCGGGTGGGTCCTTTTAGCTTGAGAGAATATCGGCCTATATCCTTTGTTCGATCTTAAACGGTTTGGCTACCCGTACGTTAGCATTTAATTGATAAAATTGAATAACGTGTGTGTTGCGCTGGAAGTTTGTGCGAACATTGAATTTGGGCATCGAGAGGAATTCGAGTTTGTTCGTAATATCCGTGTCCGCATACAAACCTGCATCAAATTGGTATTAGAGGGAGGTTGTGTCGATTTCTTAATTGGTGCCAGCCTAAAAATTTCTTAGAATGATGACACGCACTTGCACGATTCGTTGTCCAAAACAAAATAAATTTTTTTAATTTTTGATCTGCAAATAGCGGCCAAAAACTTTTATTTTCTTAAAATTTTTTTTTTTTTTAATAATCTCCTTATTATTTTCCTCAAGAAAATAAATATTTTTTTTCTACTATCCTAGTTTTTTAGCGCGAACAATTCTATCTGTCATAAATTATATTGGGTCAGAACCATAAGTTCTTGCATGCGCACTAGATTAGGTACGGAGTATTCCCCTTCTTCCTCCCATATGATGGACGAACGGGATATGGTACATGGTCCCACAGTGATTGATGAACTCCGCTAGGAGTTCACTGATCAGTTGACGACGATTAGGGAAACGCTGCACGAACTGAGATTAAATCTCACGGCTCCCCGTAATCAAGATGCCAACCAATGTGAGGAAGGGAATAATAATATTAATAATGATCACGACCTGTGTGCACCTGTTCACAATAACCAGTAACCATTTGAGTTTGATATTACTAGGGCGGTCTGAGTCAAACCCCCATCATACGATGGATTGGGTGAACCCCAAGTCATCTTAGACTGGGTTATGGAGATCGAGTGCTATTTTGAGTGGCACAAGCTGATTGACGTAGATAAGGTGAGCGTTACGAGGATGAAATGTTAGGTAGAGCTAAGATCTTCTGGTTGAATGAGAAACGATGCCTTGGAGTCTTGAACGGCTTACCACCCATTGGTTGGGCTGGCATGAAGGCCATGTTGACAGACCAGTAGGTCTCTGTATACCATAGGACACAGATGTTCGATGACTTAGCTACCCTTAAACAAGGGAATAGGTCAGTCACTAAGTACATGAGTCTTCTCAAGGACATGATGGTCAGGTGTGAAGTTAGGGAGATGCCTGAGATCACCCTCTCTAGGTTTCGTAAGGGGTTAAACACTAACATCAAGGGTAAACTACTATGTTATGGACACATCGACTTAAAACCACTTTCAATGATGCCTTGGATATTGAGAAGCACATTGTACAAAATACTAATACTCGCTCGTTTCAAAAGGGAAAGTCCATCTTAGGACCACCCCACCTCCACCAATAAGGATAAGGGTAAGTTCTAGTCCACTGACTCGAACTCCGTTGTCATGACTGCTAGGAATATTAGAAACCCAATGGGTGAGAGAGTTCCTGTAGGAAGGATCAGCAAAACGAATGCTACCTATTTTTCTTGTGGAATTCAAGGCCATTATGCTAGTGAGTGTCCTACCATGCCCAAGACACTAGCCCTTTTAGATTCCTCGTTTGAGTTGGCCGAGCTTATATATGAGGCAGAAGAAGATTGTGAGTCAGAAGAAGTGCTGAGCGATATAGAAGATGATGCTAATATGATCATCATGCGGCGTATTCTGGCTACTCCACGTGCGTTAGATGACTGGAATAGGATGAATATTTTTTGTTAAATTTTAAGAGTGGAGAGAAGTGCTGTAAGTTGATCATTGATAGTGGAAGCTGTATGAATGCAATTTCTAAAAGCGCAGTGTCTCGAATTTTATTAGTTACTAAGCCGCACCCTCACCCTTATAAGGTGGCATGGGTAAATAAGACATCCCTCCTAGTTTCAAAGCGTTGTTTTGTTCCCCTTACCATCAAGGCTTACTCCGAAAAGGTTTGGTGTGACGTGTAATGCCCCAAAACTTAAAAGAAGGACGGGTGGCATTTTGAGCCAAGTCTGGGACTTGGTAGAGGTGATACGGTCTGGGACACGGGCGTGTCTTAGGGGCGTGTCGTGCTCGGGTTCGGCGATGCTCGTGTGATCGACAGAATTGCAGTCGACGAGCGTCGAACAAAGAACACGGTCTGAGACACGGTTGTGTCCCTGGCCGTGTCCTACTCGGGTTGTTAGCCGAGTTGTGTTGAGGGAGAGATACGGCTTGAGCCCAGGCGTGTTCAGGTCTAATATGGGCGTGTAAAATTTGACACGAGCATGTCGAATACCCGTGTTCTCCACGGGTTAGCGCTGGACCTATATCATTGGAGGAACACGCCCAGCTATACGGGCGTGTACTTGATGACACAGGCATGTCGAGTGCCCGTGTTCTTTTCGGTACGCGATGGTTTCAGCGGCAAATGAGTTACACGGCCTTGGACACGGGCATGTCGCAAGCCGTGTTCGACCTAGGAAGTTTATTTTCAGGGCAAATCGTGGTCGTTCGTTTCCTTATTTTTGGATCTAACGGCTCAGGCATTTCCATCCTAGGGTTAAGGTCGGGATTGGGGGTTAAAACCCTCACTTTTCATTGGCCTTTCTCTTTCTAAGTTCTAGTGAGAAGGGAGAGCAAGGAGGAATAAGGAAGAGAGATCCAGTCGCCGGAGGAGATTCAGAGTGCCAAATTGCAAACCGAGTACAGATCTACGGAGGCGAGATCGTCGCGGTGCTTTCCATCCGTGTAGATTTCCATGGCGCCGAAGAGGAATGCTAGGGTAACGATTCTCATCTTGAGCATGTGAAGCTCTTTTTCTTTTGCATAGGAAAACCCTCCCACGCGAGTGTGCGGCGAGTTTACGTTGTTCCTTGGGGTAGATATGTAAATTCCCCCTTATTTAGTGTCTGGAATAGTAAAACAGACATAGGTATGGTGTGTGAAGCCTACCCGGACATGTTAGTCTAGATCGGTGATGATTTGCTATGCATTGTTAGCCGGAGAAGACTCCGTGCCTTTGGTTTTTTGCGGGTTTCTATGTGGTAGATTGTAGCAGGGATCCTTGGGGATTAACCCTAAGGCGCACCCGAAAAACTGGGTGGAAACGCATTTCTGCCATCTTGGTGGCATGGGATCCAACCTTGAACATATTTGGGTTATGTGCTTGTATGATCGAATTTGGGATCCGAGAGAAGCTTGGCCCGCACGTACGTCTTAAAGTGACTAGGCGGAGTGAGCAACGGGAAAGTGGAAATGGACTCGGGCGAAGTGGTTTGGTGACAGATACCTTAAAAAGGGACTGGCCATTGGCGTAGTCGTGCGAGCCTTAGGCTTAGGTCAGAAAGGCTAAATGCTCACGAGATTTGCGGTCCAAGGGATAGTGGTGAGACTGCGGTTTTGACCGGGTTCACCGAGTTAGTGCCCTGAGAGCACGGGGTGTGTGGCCGTGTGAGCCTGCACCCGTGATATTGTGTTTAATCTCTATATTGCTTGTTATGCTAACAAGTGCAGGGAAGGAGCTTTGCCTCCCCGAGTTTGGGAGCAGAATCGTTATAATTTGGTGGGCTTTAGCTGACCGTTATTCTTGTTTGCCACCATTGCGGTGAATTGTGCTTGAAGGTGCTGCGGAGCCGAGTGGAAAATAGCGGGCCAAAGCCCAAGCTGCTGAGCTGGCCCTCGAAGGCCTTATTTGTTTACTTGTTAATTCATGTTTGTCCGGCCTGCGAGCCAAAGTTTATAAGACACTGTTTTAAATTTAGTGAACTATTGCAAGGCCATAAGGCCAGTACTTTAAGTACCTTGTATTTCATTCCTGCTGGGTTTGGTTAATGGACATTCATGCTTGTGGTTGGGTTCTTACTTTTGTAACTTAATAAATTACTTCCGCTAGGTGCTCTGTATAGGATGTTATGATTGGAAGGATGGTTTCATCTACTAACTCACCAACCTGTCCGTGTTATATAGCGTCGGGCCCCAGCCGGACCTACTACTATATGCTATGTAACGGATAGGGGTGTTACAATTTTGTATCAGACTACCAGTTTCGGTCAGGCTTAAATGAATTTGTGGGCGAATTCACTTTAAGGGGTGGTGAGCATATGTGTGTGTGTGTCACCGTTATAACATGAAAAGAACCCATGAATATCCACTTAGGAATGAAAATACACATGTTTGAGGAACTTGCGTGTTCCTATAATTGCTTTTTGCAATGTTATTTTGTCCCTTATCGGTGTTTTGTACGACTATAGGTGACCAGGAGTGGTGCAGGGCCGTCAGAACGTCCATTTTTTGAGGTGAGTAGCGCACCAAATGATGCGCCGGCAACACCTCCTTCGGCAGAGACCATACGATTGGTAGCTGAGACAGTGTTTGTGATGATTAATGCGCAGCCTGCGAGACAGGTACAGTAGCCTGCCCCTGCTGTGGAGCAGGTACCGCTCCTAGCGGCGAAGCCAAGGAGAGTGGAGCAGGTTGTAGTGGAGCCAGTGTTGCCTAGGAGAGCAACGGAGAAACACCTCAAGCAAGTTATGGGATTCAATCCTCCAGTGTTCTCGGGGACGGGAACCCCAACCCAAGCAGAGGATTGGCTCTCCAGAGTTAAGAGAGTGTTGATAGCTACAGAGACGGAAGAGTGGCAGAAGACAACAATTGCCATATTCTTGTTGGATGGTGACACAAGATTATGGTGGGAAGGCTTGGAGCTACACCATCTGAGGGGTAGGTAGCTTACTGACGTCTCGATAGAGGAATTTTTGAGACTGTTCTTGGCTCGATACCTCCCCTCAGCTCAGAGGATTTCTATGGAAAACGAGTTCCAGAAGATGGTACAAGGTGAGAGTAGCGTGGATGAATATCTCCACGAGTTTACTCGCTTAGGTCGTTATGCAAGCACTACCTTCGCCGATGAGGAGCAAAAGACAAACCGATTCTACGAAGGTCTAAGAGATGATTTAAGACTACTACTCTCGGGGCTGATGACATAGTATTTCCTGAACTTTGTCAACACGGCCCGGTCTTTGGAGAAAGACATGAAGAATGTTTAGGCAAAGAAAGACTCTGGTGTTAGGAAGTCAGAATTCAAGGTGCCGTCTTCAAAATCCGGTTTCCGCAGGTGTAATAAGAAGGCTAGGACGTCGGGTCCATCCCCTTCTTTGGGTTCCTCGGGGGAAACTACCAACCGAACCCCGGGACGCTTGTTTTACTTGTGGAAAAACGGGGCACTTTGCCCGTGATTGTTGGAGCGGACGTCCAAAGTACCAGAGGAAGCAGGAAGCAACTTACGAAGAAAAGGGCAAGGCGGTGGAGTCAACCGCATCCCATTATGCTCTGACTCAACCAAGAGTCTACAATCTAGGCCAACAGGAGGCCATCAAACATGAAGACGTGGTGACAGGTACGGTTTAAATTTATAGCAAGTTAGCTTTAAATACTGTTGCCTAGTGTTTGTTAGCTTATTACTGTTCGTATAGGCTTTTTTCTGATTTGCGATAGTCCGGCAAGAGTACTATTCGATATGGGAGCTTCGCACTCCTTTTTGTCCGAAAGTTTCATATCGCGCATCGGAGTCCCTTCTTCGATGGCGAAGGACAAATTGGACGTGTTGCTGCCGAATGGGTGTTCTATGCATGTGGACAGAGTATGTACCGTAAAGATCCGTATTGGAAGTCAGGAGTTCGACTTGCTAGCGTTGTTACTGCCGCTAGTAGAGTTCGACGTCATTTTCGGTATGGACTGGATTTTGGAGTAGAAGGCATTCATAGATCGCAACCGTAAAGAATTCAAGCTGGGTGCTGGGCGGGAGACAATGTTTGCGGGACTGAAGGGGTCGAGCAAGACTTTAATGTCTGCTCTTTAGGTGGTCAAGGCAGTCCGTGCTGGTGCAGAGCTTTTCTTCACGTTAGTGGAGGCTGTAAAGCCTAAGCCCACTTTGGGTAGTATCCCAGTAGTGTGCGAGTACCCTGACATGTTCCCAGATAATCTTCCTGAAGCCCCACCTCAGCGGGAGATCGATTTCACAATTGAGTTGGTGCTAGGTGCCAAACCTGTGTGATGCTCTCCTTATAGGTTGGTGCCTAAGGAGATGGCGGAGCTAAAGGTTCAACTTGAGGATTTGTTGGAGCAGGGCTATGTGCGTCCAAGTTCGTCACCTTGGAGTGCACCGGTCCTTTTTGTTAAGAAGAAGGACATAAGTTTGCGGCTCTGTATTGACTATAGAGAGCTGAACAAGTTAACGAAAAAGAACAAGTACCCGATCCCAAGGATTGATGATCTTTTTGATCAGTTAGTCGGGTCATCAGTGTACTATAAATTGGATCTGAAGTCCGGTTACTATCAACTGAGGATAAGGGAGACTGATATCCCAAAGGCAGTGTTCAGCACAAGGTATGGGAATTTCGAGTTTACGGTCATGCCGTTCGGGTTGACTAATGCGCCATCAGTGTTCATGGATCTGATGAACAGGACGTTTAGGAAGTAATTAGACCAGTTTGTGATCGTCTTTATTGAAGACATATTGGTGTACTCGCAATGCGAAGAATATCGCTTCAAGCATCTGCATTTGGTTTTGGAGATGCTGAGGAGGAACGAACTATACGCAAAGTTCTCCAAATGCTAGTTCTGGTTGTCCTCAGTAGCGTTCCTTGGTCACATAGTTAGTGGTGAAGGGATTGTAGTGGATCCGGCGAAGATAGTTGTGATACGGGAGTGGCCTGTATTGTCTACAAAGTGGAAGTCCGGAGTTTTCTGGGGCTTGCCGGCTATTACAGGCGCTTCGTAGACAACTTCTCGCAGATAGCATTACCTCTTATGATGTTGACCAGGAAAGATTAGAAGTTTGTTTGGACGCGCGAGTGCGCACAAGCTTTTGAAGAGTTGAAGAGTTGGTTGACAACGGCGCCAGTGCTAAGTTCGCCGAGTGGGACCGAAGGCTTTGAGATCTACAACGATGCTTTAGGCAGTGGTTTGGGCTGTGTGCTACTGCAACATGGTAGTGTTATTGCGTATAGCTCGCATCAGCTGAAAGTGCACGAGAGGAATTATCCGGTCCACGACTTGGAGTTGGCGGGCGTTACTTTTGCGCTAAAGCTGTGGAGGCATTATTTGTACGGCGTAAAGGTAGATATTTATATCGACCACAAGAGCCTGAAAATCCTGTTGGACCAGAAGGATCTGAACATTAGGCAGCGAAGATGGATGGAGTTCCTAGGGGACTATACATTCAAAATTCATTATGTGCCCGGGAAAGGCAATGCAGTTGCGGATGCGTTGAGTCGCAGGGCTCCCGCACAAGCCAACTGGTTGTCGATTCATGATGAGCGGTTGATTCGAGAGTTGGAGGCGTTAGATATATCTTGTGTTGACAAGCAGACTAGCGCCGATGCGTTATTGAACTGGACGGAAATTCAGTATGATCTGGCTGATCGGATTCGGCAAGCTATGGATTTGGATAACAGTATGAAGGAAATCATGGATGCAGCTTCGGATGGGTCAAATTCCCAGTTTTCGGTTGTAGATGGACTGCTAAGGAAGGACAATCGTTTGTGCGTCCTAAATATGGGTAAGTTACGGGTGGAGATGATGTGCAAGGCTCATCATACCAAGTACTCGATTCACCCAGGGAGCACGAAGATGTACCGAGATCTGAAAAATTTGTTTTGGTGGCCAAGACTAAAGAAGGATATGACACTATATGTGGCTAAGTGTCAGACTTGTGCCTTAGTCAAGGCAGAGTGCCAAAAGCCAGGGGGTTTCTTGAAATCGTTGCCTATTCTGGAGTGGAATTTCGATGACATTTCGATGGACTTTGTGTATGGCTTGCCAAGGTCGCAGAAGGGAAACGACGTCATCTGGGTGATCGTAGATCGGTTGACAAAAATGTCAAACTTCATTCCGCATAGGAAGGACGATTCAGTGGAGAAACTGGTGAAGCTTTACGTGGACAACATTATTAGACTGCACGGTGTGCCTCGCAGCATCGTGAGTGATAGAGATGGGCGTTTAACGTCCAATGATTGGAGGTTGGTGCAGCAAATACTAGGAACTAAGTTGAAGTTCAGCACAACCTTTCATCCGGAAACGGATGGGCAGACCGAGAGAGTCAACAGGACGATGGAGGACAAGCTTCGCATGTACAACAATAGCTACCAAGCGAGCATACAAATGATGCCATTCAAGGCCTTAATGTCGTACGCCGTTATCGTGGCTAGAAATTGGTGAGGCAAGGTTGTACAAAAAGCAAGAGGTGGAAAGCACCACTTCATTGGTGCTCGGGGAAGGGCTCACTAATGGCCCGAGTACATTTTCGAGGTCGATGACTTTAGTGTTCAAGCCTTACCTAGGAAAATTCATAGTTATATATTTTGATGATATCCTAGTCTTTAGCGCCTCTCTGAACGATCTTGAGTCTCACTTGAGGACAGTACTTACCACGTTGTGAAAGGAAAAGTTATTTATTAATCTTAAAAATGTACGTCCAATGTTTCATCTATGGAGTTCCTTGGATATATTGTGAGTTCGGAAGGCATACATGTTGATCCTAAGAAGTTCCAAGCCATTAAGGATTGGTCAGAACAAACCAATATACGGGATGTTCGGAGTTTTCATGGCCTAGCTACTTTTACTGCCAATTTATCTGGGATTTTAGTAGTATCATGGCACCGATCATGGAGTGCATAAAGAAGGGAGATTTCACGTGGACCAAATCGGCCGCTAAAGGGTTTGAAACAATTAAATCCTGAATGTTGGAAGCTCATCTTTTACTATTAACAGATTTTAATAAGGTTTTTGAATTGTCTTGTGATGCATCTGGAGTCGGTATTAGCGGTGTATTGAATCAAGAGGGTAAACCTATTAAGTACTTTAGTGAGAAGCTCGTGGGGCCAAAATTAAATTATTCTAATTATGATAGGGATTTTTATGCGGTTATTCGGTGCCTACAACATTCGCGACATTATTTACTCTCTAAGGAGTTTGTTATCCTATCTGATCACGAGGCTTTGAGGTTTATCAATTCACAAAATAAGTTTAGCCCAAGGAATTCTAAATGGGTCTCCTATCTTCAGGAGTACACCTTTAAAATAAAACATCTTAAGGGAACTCTAAATCGTGTGGCATCCGCTCTTAGTCGTGTCTCTTTATTGTTGTCTACACTAGAGGTGAAAGTGATTGGGTTCGATAGGATTAAGGATGAGTACGTTCATTGCCTGGATTTCAAGGAAATCTATTATTCCACGCAACATAACTCTCCAACTACCATTTCAGCATAATATATTCGGGGCGGTTATTTATTTAAGCATTGAAAGCTTTGTATTCCTCATTCTTCCCTACGTCATTTAATTGTGTGGGAATTACATAGCGGTGGTTTAGGTGATCATTTCAAGCGTGACAAGATCATTATGTTAGTAGAAGACAAGTTCCGCTGGCCCGGCCTTAAGTCAACGGTTAATAAAATTGTGGGAAGTTGTCGCGTGTGTAAATTAGCAAAGGGTAATAAAATGAATGCGGGACTTTATACCCCTCTTATGATTCCTTCCATTCCATGGGAAGATGTTAGTATGGATTTTATTCTAGGCCTACCCGTCACGTTTAGACATCATGATTCCATTCTGGTGGTAGTAGATCAGTTTTCTAAATTGTCTATTTTATTGCGTGTAATAAACCAACGACGCGTCACATATCGCGAAATTATTTTTTAAGGAAGTTATTAGGCATCGAGGTGTTCCAAAAACTATAGTGGCTGATAGGGATGTGAAATTTACTAGTTATTTTTGAAAGACCCTGTGGAGGATTATGGGCACCAAACTATTGTTTTATTTGGCTTACCATCCACAGACGGATGGGCAACAGAAGTGGTAAACAAAAGTTTGGGTAGTTTAATTTGCTGTCTTGTGGGTTACCACAAGGGTACGTGGGACCAAATCCTTACCCATGCTCATTTAGCGTACAATAATTCAAAAAATAGGTCTACAGGTTTATCACCAAATGTATACGTGCACGAATATAAAGAACCAGTGCCACTTGACTTGATTCTATTACCTCCATCTTATAAGTCAAGTCAATTTGCACAAGATTTTGCCTCTCATGTTCACAATTTACATAAGCACATTAACGAGGCGCTAACCATACAATATGCATCTTATCAATCTCATGCAAACTTACATAAGAGAGCGTCTCACTTTGAGGTTGGCGATTTAGTCTTGCTGTGTATCGCCCCTGAATGGATGCCTTCGGGCACTATAAAAAAGTTAGCGAATCAGCGAGCTAGTCTTTTTCGAATTTTAAAGAAATTAGGAGAAAACACATACCTTTTGGAGTTAACCACTGATTAGCGAATTTCCCCTATTTTCAATGTTTTGGATTTAACGACATATGTAAGACCCCATTTTTTTTCTTTTTAAACACTGGGGTCTTAGGCCCAGAACCGCCGCTTTGCGGTGACCCCTTCACGCCCCGGAAGGCCGTCACTACAAAGCGCCGATCCTGCCGGCCAAATCGATCATAACCGCAGCAAGGAAATAGAGAACAACCAGTCCATAGAGATCACATATATAGAAATAAAAGTCTCCACAAAGGGAGAGTCCACAGAATATAAATGTACTGAAAATAAGGGCTTAAGCCCGTCAAATCAAATCCTCACTACATAGTCACTCAAGCGGAAGTAAAATAAATCACTATTGGAATCAGGGACTCACAGTCCCAGCTGTCTGAACTCCTGAGCTAGACTGCCCTATCTCCAAGCGGGCCGACCTCCGGGGCTGCTCCTCCATGCTGGGCTCCTCGATCCCCTAAATGATATGGTCTGAAAACTTTTAGTATATAAGACTAAGTCCTATCATCCCCCACCCCTTCCCCCATGGCCCCTAGTCACCGAGCGGAGAGGAATAAAGGGGAGGAGTTGAAGGTGGATAGTACCCAAGAAAACAGATGACAGCGGACCTATACTAGCAATTTTATAGTACATGTGACAGTAAAGTAAAGTATGGAAAGTAACCTTAACTTATGTGTGGAAGCGCATAAGCCGAGGGATCTACTGTAGGGCTCTCCCACCGTATAAAGAGTTTCATACCAATTTATACGTTGGGGGTGTCGGTTAATGGCAACAATATATATATATAAGGAATTTTGACCTTAATTTATAAACTTGCCCACACAAGCTTATAGACCAAGGGGTCGTTTTGTAAGTCCAATTGTGTAAGCGTCTCATACCACTTACATAATTGGTGATAGAGGTTATATGCATTGATTATGTTATGACATGCAAGTGGGTATGATGTGATCATGCAAGTGCAACTCACCCACCCGACTCTGTGTACACAGGCCTTTAGTTCCACCTTTCTAGAGCCTCACCTCCCAGGATACCTCCATAGTGGTAGACAGAAGTGGTGGGCTGGGCCTCGCCCACCTCTAAACCAGTAAAGCACTACCGGTCAGACCTATCATACGCCTCAACGCTTGGTGCACAAAGCAGACTCCTGCGTACTCTTGCCGGCTAGTGCACCGGACTTCTTTTGGCGAAGTGCTAACCACACTTGCCAAGTCAGCGTATCGGTGTTGGTGCATCGACCCTCCAATACCGAAGACCAACCACCTTATCTTTTTTTTTTCTTTATGCACATGCATTATTTAACGTGTCCAACAACCGAGCCAAAGCTCCACGGACTAAACTGTCCGACTCAAAACTAACCGAGCCGAAGCTCCCTGGACCAAACTGTCCACCTCAAATCTAACCGAGCCGAAGCTCCCAACAATCTTCTTGTACTAATAGTGTTTGTGAAATGTGGAACCTTAATTACTAAGTTACTCTTTCTGTTTGTTAATACAGTTTACGTTAACCCAGGACTGCCCCCGGTATACCCCGTGAAGGGCTCTCAAAGGGCACTAGGAACTATGATGGTAGTTGAAGCTCGTCGTTCCCTTTTGCAAGGCACTTATTGTTATTAGTTGATTCCCTTTACCCATTCTAATCTTATATTACAGTAGGCTAATCCTAGGGTTATTTTGACTCTTTCTCTCCTCGGGAAAGACGATCTTTCATCGAACCCGAGTACCTCTAAACTCTAGCCCAACCACTTCTCACTACTCTTCCTATCCTTCTATGGTGAACTCATCCACATCTATCCAACCCAGCAAAATGACTAACTCCTACACCATGTCCAATCATATCCTATTGCGACTAACCCAATTTGTCAAATGCAGACCAACATAGGCTATATGTCAAACCAGATAGGAGATATTCCAAACAATCATCCAAATGACCTAAATTATTTAATGGAGACTTATCCTGGTACAAATAGACTAAATCCAAAAAATTGTAATTTTCCTATTTTATCTGGCATTTAATTAATTTCCTTAAAGCTTCAAAGGGCTACCAGTTTGAATATGAACTACAAGATTTACTCAAGAAATGGTCATTCAAAAATTATGAGCTCTACATAATACTAACATATCAGAGAATTTCAGGTTTCACTAATTTTCCTCAAAAGTTGGCCTCTAAATAATTATTCTAAATTTATTCTAAAATTATCCAAACAAGTTTGACTAAAGAAGGAAGTACTATAATCCACCATCAAAAAATTATTAGAAAATTATCAGACTATCATAGTGTCCATTAATGCCTACTGGCCAAAATTTATAATTTTACAAGGCCTAAAAGTATTAAATTAAAATCATTAAAGAAGGAAGTACTATAATCCACCATCAAAAAATTATTAGAAAATTATCAGACTATCATAGTGTCCATTAATGCCTACTGGCCAAAATTTATAATTTTACAAGGCCTAAAAGTATTAAATTAAAATCATTAAATGTTTCTACAAAATACAAGCCTTGTGAAACAACCCCTACAATTAGACCTCCAAAAATTCTACAATAAATCCCAGAGGTTTGTGAAGTCATAAAAAGTCTTTTACCTAAGTTTCACAAGGTTGCAGTGAGTGAGCAATCCATAATAAATGCTTGAATATTTTAGGCAAATTGGTAGCTTGTGAATGAAGTACAGAGAATAATCATCTAAAAATTATAACAAAATTCATACAAGTGTATAATGACCTTAAAAGTGTACTGCCCCAATTTCATGTCTTCCTAATTAACAAAGAGATGATAGAAAGTAAAATACTTTAAGGGGGCAAATCTATGAGTTATAAAGGTACTACCAAATATATTATTCCAAAATCCTCAGTATAATTTTACGGGGGCAAATCCTCAGTTATAAAGGTACTACCAAGTATCTAAAGAAGGAAGTACTATAATCCACCATCAAAAAATTATTAGAAAATTATCAGACTATCATAGTGTCCATTAATGCCTACTGGCCAAAATTTATAATTTTACAAGGCCTAAAAGTATTAAATTAAAATCATTAAATGTTTCTACAAAATACAAGCCTTGTGAAACAACCCCTACAATTAGACCTCCAAAAATTCTACAATAAATCCCAGAGGTTTGTGAAGTCATAAAAAGTCTTGTACCTAAGTTTCACAAGGTTGCAGTGAGTGAGCAATCCATAATAAATGCTTGAATATTTTAGGCAAATTGGTAGCTTGTGAATGAAGTACAGAGAATAATCATCTAAAAATTATAACAAAATTCATACAAGTGTATAATGACCTTAAAAGTGTACTGCCCCAATTTCATGTCTTCCTAATTAACAAAGAGATGATAGAAAGTAAAATACTTTAAGGGGGCAAATTTATGAGTTATAAAGGTACTACCAAATATATTATTCCAAAATCCTCAGTATAATTTTTTTATAAGCTCCTATGAACCCTAAGATCTCTCTACCCAAGTTCCATGGCCTTTTATTAAGTTTTGATGGCTCATTGTGCTTACACAAGTGGGGTGCCCTAAACTAGGGTTAGGGTTTTGAGGGGTGTATCAATCTCCAAACCTCCTAAGATTTTGGCCAGAGGACTTTAACTTTACTAGTCCTCACTCCACCAAAAATCACAACCATACAAGGGCATTTGAGCCCATGCCCTTCACAATTCCCCCCAAGTCCAACCTAAAGGTTTGAACTTGGGTCCTAGGGCATACCTACCCCAAACCACCCTATAAACCATAGGGGGATGCTAAGGGTCAAAACAAACCAGTGGCCCAAGTTTCAGCCACTGGTGATGGGGTTTGTCACCTAAAATCACAAAGTGCACTTTTTAATCAAAACACCTCCTTAAGGCCAAACTAGGGTTTGTGATTCCCTAACTAAAACTCATCCAAATGAGTTGAAATTTTGTATAGAGCTAGGAACTAAAACTAGGGACCACTCACCAAAATTTGGGAGGGTTTGGAGGTCATTAGACCACTTAATTAAAATACCCTAGTATTATTAAATAATAACAAAAACCATAGGAAAAAGTATTCCTAAAAATTCCCATTTTTGGACTGACCCTAGGTATGACTAAGGTTGACCCCTGCCAAAATTTCAGGTCATTTGGACAAGGGATGAAATGTGGGCACCCTTTTCATTCATAGGATAGCCCTAGGTATAGGTCCCACCAAAATGGATGCCCTGGTCCAACCAAAGGTCCAAATTGGTCCACATCAATTTGGGATTATAGCAGACCCTTAGGGCTACAACTTTTATGTTTTGAACTTTTTCATCAGAGGCACCTAACTATTTTTAATATTTATTTCAAAATACTATAAATAAGGTGACAGAAAATCAATTAAAACGAGATATTCTAGTTTGATCCAGCACGGATCTTTGCGCAAATCTAAGGGCCCGAGCTCATCGTCTACCTCCATCCAACGGCTGAGATAGCTCGAGCCTGGAGCCACTTCCAGCCGCTACCGCCGCCCATCCAGGCCCTTCCCCGGCCGACCACCGCCACCAACACCTCCGTCGAGGTGGCGGCTATCGATTGGCGGCGACTCGGCCGCCGGAGGGGCGAATTCCGACGGTTCTACCAAGAAAATTTCTCGGCCGAAACCATGAAAAACCAGAAATTGGTTTAGGCTCAATTGAGTCCCAACCTTGAACCTAGGCATTGCTATGATCTAACCATAAGACAAGGAGAGGAGGAGGACCTTTTCGGCGGCCTAAAGGCGAGAGGAGCGGCAGGACACCATGGACGATGGCGGCGGCGCTCGGCTTATACAACAGCACAGTGGGACGGCTTGTTCCTTCCAGGTGAGAGTTCGAAAAGACTCTCCTTCCCCCACTGGTGGTGTTTAAAAGGCCAATTGAGGAGGGGAGTGGCTGGATCCTTCATTGCCCATCAAAGCCATTAATGGCATGGCTCGGGTTGAGAAGAGGGGGGCTGAATATGCCCCTTGGTGGCCGAGAAATTGCTGGAATCAACTCCTCTTCCCTAGAGGAGTTGATTGCAGCCATCAAGGGTGCCTGTTGGCCTCCCTTGGCCGAGCCCCACTCCATTCCTCCCCTTCCCAAAATTCTCTCTCCTCCATTAAAAGAAATGAAGCTTTCTCTCTCTCTCTCCTAGTCACCATGTTGACTGGTCAACTCTCTAGGATAAGTGCAGCCCATATAATTCTAATAATTTAGAAATCAAAGTTAGCCTAAGGGGAAAAAGACTTGAGCTTGGGTTAGCCCAATTGGGCTAGGATTTGACTTGACCTTGGGAAGAGTTTACTTAGGTCATCATGACCATTTGGGTTGACCCCAATGGATTCTTATAGACTCATTGGCCCCTCTTTAGGTCTAGAGAGACCTTTGGTAGAGTTATTTGGGTTTACTAAGGGCACATTGTCCATATATAGGTCAATTGCCCAAAGTAGGCCTAGGTGGGTCCTTGGCCAAATTGGCCACCTAGAATTAACTCTCATGGGTCCTTGGTGACCCATTGGCCTCTCTCTAGGGTCAAGAGGGCATGCGTGGGGTCAACTTGGCTTAGGTAGGGTCAATTAATCCTTTGTAGGCCAGTTTGACCCATTTAGGGTTAGGGTTGACCTTGGTCAACTCAGACTCTAGGGTTGACCTTGATGAGTCCTTAGGGCCTTAACATGAGTTGGAGAGATCATGGCAAGGTCTTGGAGTCATGGTGATGTCCCCTGGTCACCCTAAACTAAGGTTTAGGAATTTACTATTTGCATACATTAGTGCTCTTATCCACACCACCAGGCCCACTTGACTTTTTCTTGGGCTTCCTAGGGTTTTGTCATGACAAAACCACTCCTAGGGGTCTAGTTGGAAATGTGATGTTACAAATCCCAATAAACAAAACAAAGATTTCATCCCCAAAATCAAGGTTAAGCCCACGGGGGTTCTACCGGAATAAACTAAACTTGTAACATCCCATAAGAAGTGGGAGATTACATCACGACGCCATGTTTGCTAAGTGAGGTTTAAAAGGAAGACTAAATCTATGACTAATTCTCCCAATTGGCAAAGCCAAAACCCCAATAAAAAAAAATTAGCCTCTACCCTTCCTAGGGCAGTCCTACTAGTTTAAAACAGGAAAGTAAATTGAACATCCTGAAAGGTTGTGAGGTATACCTGACTGAACCGATCAGGATACTTTTGTCGCATCAGGTCCTGCGGTTCCCAGGTATGCTCCTCCTGGCCATGGTTCCTTTACAAGACTTTTACTAATGGAACCTTCTTGCGACGCAAAATCCGTACTCCTCTATCATCGATCCGAACTGACTCCAAGTTAACTGACCGGTCTGAAGCTACCGGCCCATCTGTGGTCGAAATCTCTGCTCCGGATGTAGTAGAGCCCTCCTAAGTGAAGAAATGTGGAACACGTCGTGTAAGCCTGCCAATTCCGGTGGCAACTCAAGCCTGTAAGCTAGGGGACCGACCTGCTCCAGGATCTTGTAAGGGCCCATATACCTAGGGATGAGCTTCTTCTTCCAACCATGCACCCGTGAAACTCCGTGCATGGGCCGGATCTTCAAGAAAACCTGGTCTCCCACCTGAAACTCTACCTGACGGTGTCAGGCGTCGTAGTACTTAGCATGTTGGCTTTGCGCTTCCAGCATTCTGTCCCGTATCAGTCTCACCTGAGCCTCGGTGTCTTCGACAAAATCTGATCCCAACACCTTCGGATCCTCGTCCTGAATCCATGAAAGTGGAGTTATGTATCTCCTTCTGTACAGGGCTTCATAAGGAGCCATCCTTATACTGGACTGGTAGCTGTTGTTATAGGAGAACTCAACTAGTAGTAAAAGCTTCTCCCAAGGTTCGTTTCGATCCAAAATGCATAGCCTTACGAGGTACTCCAATGTCCGGTTGGTGCGTTCCGTCTGCCCATCCGTCTGGGGATGAAATGCTGTGCTGAAGGTCAGCCGCGTGCCTAAGTAAGTTTGCACGGATCTCCACTCCCTAAATGTGAACCGACCATCCCGATCCGACACGATCATCCTGGGCACCCCGTGGTAACGAATGAACTGCTTTATGAATCTCTGCACTAGTACCCCAACCGAGTCGTCTTTCTGATCAGAATGAATCTGGCCACCTTTGTCAGCCGATCGACGATGACCCAAATCGAATCGTTTCCCGTCCGTGATTGGGGGAGGCCATGAATGAAATCCATCGTGATGTCCTAAAATTTCCACTCCGGTACCGGAAGTGCTTGTAGCAATCCTGCGGGGTTCCTGCACTCCGCCTTCACCAGCTGGCATGCCTCGCAATGAGTCACAAAGTATGTAATGTCCTTCTTCATCCCTGGCCAAAACATCATCTTCTTCAAATCTGCCGTCATCTTGGTGATCCCTGGGTGTATAGAATATCTGCTACAATGTACCTCCGCCATGATGTTTTCCCGAATCTGGCCTCCTACGGGTATATAGACCATGCCTCTAAAATATAGCAATCCATCTCTTAGTGAATAATCTCCCATCGAACCCTCCTCCAAGGCTTGGAATATCGGCTTTGCCCATGCATCTGTCCTCTGTCCGTCCCGGATGCGGTCCCGAATATCATCTATGGCAACCATCGATGCTAGATACTCCATATACAGCTCTGGATCATTCTCGGACACTAGGGATATCTGCATATCTCTGAAAGACCGGACTAGCTCCATGGACATCAGTTGTGGTCCCTTCCCTCAGGTATCTCCTCTCCGGCTTAGGGCATCTGCCACTACGTTCTCCTTCCCGGGGCGGTAGTGCATGATGTACTGGTAATCCGACAGGAACTCCACCCAACGTCTATGTCTGATGTTAAGTTCCTTCTGTGTGTCCACATATTTCAAATTCTTGTGATCTGAGAAGATATCACAGTGAACTTTGTAGAGGTAGTGTCTCCAAATCTTCAGAGAAAAGACCACTGCACCCATCTCCAGATCATGCACCGGATAATTCTTCTCATGTATCTTTAGCTGTCGGGAGGCGTAGGCTATTACGTGCCCGTTCTGCATCAGAACGACACCCATCCCCTTGTATGAGGCGTCCGTGTACACCTGGAATCCCTCCCTTCCCGATGGAAGAGCGAGAATGGGAGTTGAGGTAAGCCAACCTTTCAACTCCACAAAGGTCGCCTCGCACTGTGGCATCCAAACGAAACGGGATTCCTTCTTTGTCAGGGATGTAAGAGGGAGTGCAATCCGGGAAAATCCTTTGACGAACTTCCGATAATATTCGGCAAGTCCAGGAAGCTCCGTACATCCGTGGCTGTCTTCAACGGTGGCCAATCCTGAACTGCCCGAATCTTGGCCGGGTTTACTGCCAACGCAGCACCGCTGAAAATATGACCTAAGAAGGCCACCTCCTTTAACCAAAACTGGCATTTGCTGAACTTCGCCTACAACTTGTGCTCCCGTAGCCTCTCTAGAGTCAACGTTAGGTATCATGTATGCTCCTCCTCCGTCCTTGAGTAGATGAGGATGTCATCAATAAATACGATGACGAATACATCCAAATACTCCTCGAATACCATGTTCATGAGGCTTGTAAATGCTGACGGCGTATTTGTGAGCCCGAATGGCATCACTGTAAACTCAAATAGTCTGTATCTACTACTGAAGGCGGTCTTTGGAATGTCCTTCTCTCGAATCCGTAGCTGGTAATAACCTGACCTCAAGTAAAGTTTCGAGAAGAAATGTGCTCCTTCTAGTTTATCAAACAACTCGTCAATCCGTGGTAGCGGGTATGTATTCTAGACCATCAGTCTATTCAGCGCTCAATAATCAATACAAAAGCGGAGACTTCCGTCCTTCTTCTTGACGAATAGCACCGGGGCTCCCCACGGTGAAGAGCTTGGCCGGACAAACCCTGCCTATACTAGTTCCTGCAACTGACTTCGGAACTCTGTCAACTCTTTTGGGTACATCCGTTAACGGGCCCTAGATGCCGGCTTGGACCCCGACACAAGCTGTATCTGGAAGTCCTGCTCTCGGTGCGGAGGTAGTCCTGGCAGTTTTTCTGGAAAGATGTCAGCGAAATCTCGCACCACCGTGATGTCTGTCACAGACTCCTTGACTTTCGCCATCTCAAATAGAATCTGATAAACCTCCTCTACCTGCAGATGGGCCTTAATGGCCTGTACCGAAGATAAGAGTATATGAGTGGCAGAACTTATACCTTCAATGATAATGAAAGAGTCCCCGTGCCTCACGGTGATTCTCTTTGCTTAGCAATCAATCTGGGCATGGTTCCAGTGCATCCATACCATGCCCAGGATCAAGTCATAGTCCGTCAACTTCAAAAGCATCGCTGGAGCCTCAAACGCCTTTCCACCGATTTTTACCTCCATGTTGCAGTGGTCCGAGGTAAGGAGTTCAGATCCATCGGGTAGTAACACCCTCATCACCGAGCCCGTGAATTGCTCCACGCCTTCCAATCCTTCTACGAATGTCTCCGACACGAAGGAGTGAGAAGCTCTGGTATCGAAAAGTGTGCAGGCAGGCTTGCCGCTGATGAAGACTATACCTTGGGTGGTTAAATGTCTTAGGATTCTATAACAAGTTTTTCTTTCCTATTTATTTTATTTAGTACAGTTCTACAAAATTTGTCAACTGAGAAAAAGGAGAATTCTTTTTAAACAATTAAACATGTCAGCGTACCTACTATGACCTGCTCTGGGTTCCGAGGCTGCGGAAGGTCCAAAGCATACACCTGCTCCCTTTCTTATCTACGATCTCCCCCCTGGTATCCACGTCCTCGGCCACGACCTCGGCCCCCAAAATACTGTGTTGGCTGGGCAGCCGGTGGAGATGGTGGGGGTGACCCTCTCATAGGGCAATTTCTGCGGATGTGCCAAACCTGATGGCAGTGGAAGCACTCTAGCGGGGGATATGCCATTCCCCCGGGTCTCTGGCCCTCCCGTGTCTGAAAAGGTTGTGGAGCCACCACCACTAGCTCCCTTGTTTCCTGTCTTGCCTCCTGACGAGGCTGGTCCTTGACCCTTCTCCCGTCCGTGATACGGGCTCATCTTTGATTGTTCCTTGCTCCTCGACCCTGATCCTCTGCTAGCCATTTTCGGCCCCAAGTAGCTTGCCAATCAGCCTCTATCCTCTTGGCCATCTCTAACATCCTAGGTATTGGCCCGTCAGATACGAACAGTAGGGCCTCCCTCAAGTCCTCCCGCAGGCCCTTATAGAACCTCTTGATGTATCCTACCTCATCCAGCTGATAGGAGTTCGCAAACCGGGCTAAATGGTTGAACTCTCGGTGGTACTCTACCACTGTCTTATTGCCCTGCTTCAGCTGCAGGAACCTGTCCTCTAGCTCATCCTTAGCCGACTGTGGAACAAAATGCTCTAGTAACGCGGACCTGAACTCCTCCCAAGTAATCTATGCAATCTCCATATCCGTAAAGGTCGTGTCCAGTGACGTCTTCCACCATCTATTGGCGTGAGACTCCAAGCAAGAGACCACCAATGACACTCTCTCCTCCCAGGGGCACCGTATCCCTATCAACATCTCATACATAATGTCCAGCCATTCTTCCATCCGGACAGCTGACTCTGTCCCTAAGTAGGATGGGGAAGAGAGTCCTCGGAAGATGCTCAACTAGTTGGCCCCCGGGTTTGGCTGCGGGACTGGAACCTACTGGGCATTGAAAGCCTCCAGAATAGCTGTCAGAGTCTGCCCCATCTCCGACTATAGGAACGGAGTGGGGACAGGGGGAGGTTGTGCAACATTCGGAGTCTGCCAGACTCCGCCCTGTGGTGTAGGCTGTGTTGGGGGCTGCATATCAAAAACCGTCTGTAAGAAATTGACTCAAGCCTAATTAACAATGGACAATTACATGTGATCCCCACATGGGCACATCACGTTTCTGCAGCTTAGTTTGTTCCCAAACTAAACTCGAGCAGGGGAGACCCAGGGTTAGTAGACTACTACTCTTCCGATCGAAATTTGCCTTTGATACCACTTGTAAGACCCCATTTTTTCATTTTAAACACCGGGGTCTTAGGCCTAGAACCGCCGCTTTGCGGTGACACCTTCACGCCCCGAAAGGCCGTCACTACAAAGCGCCGATCCTGCCGGCCAAATCGATCATAATCGCAGCAAGGAAATAGAGAACAACCAGTCCACAGAGATCACATATATAGAAATTAAAGTCTCCACGAAGGGAGAGTTCATAGAATATAAATGTACTGAAAATAAGGGCTTAAGCCCGTTACATCAAATCCTCACTACATAGTCACTCAAGCGGAAGTAAAATAAATCACTACTGGAATCAGGGACTCACACTCCCAGCTGTCTGAACTCCTGAGCTAGACTGCCCTATCTCCAAGCGGGCCGTCCTCCGGGGCTGCTCCTCAATGCTTGGATCCTTGATCCCCTAAATGATGTGGTCCGAAAACCGTTAGTCTATAAGACTAAGTCCTATCATCCCCCACCCCTTCCCCCATGGCCCCTAGTCACCGATCGGAGAGTAATAAAGGGGAGGACTTGAAGGTGGAGAGTAATCAAGAAAACAGATGATATCAGACCTATACTAGCAATTTTATAGTACATGTTGCAGTAAAGTAAAGTATGGAAAGTAACATTAACTTATGTGCGTAAGCGCATAAGCCAAGGGATCTACTGCAGGGCTCCCACCGTATAAAGAGTCCCATACCAATTTATACATTGGAGTGTCGGTTAATAGCAGTAATATATATATATAAGGAATTTTGACCTTAATTTATAAACTTGCCCACACAAGCTTATGGACCAAGGGGTCGTTTTGCAAGTCCAATTGTGTAAGCGTCCCATACCACTTACACAATTGGTGACAGAGGTTATATGCAATGATTATGTTATGATATATAAGTGGGTATGATGTGATCATGCAAGTGCAACTCACCCACCCGACTCTGTGTACACAGACCTTTAGTTCCCATTTTCTGGAGCCTCACCTCCCAGGATACCTCCGTAGTGGCAGACGAAAGCGGTGGGTTGGGTCTCGCCCACCTCTAAACCAGTAAAGCACTACCGGTCAGACCTATCGTACACCTCAACGCTTGGTACACAAAGCGGACTCCTGCGTACTCTTGCCGGCTGGCACACCGGACTTCTGTTGGCGAAGTGCTAACCACACTTACCGAGTCAGCGTATCGGTGTCGGTGCATCGACCCTCCAATACCAAATACCCACCATCTTATATATATTTTTTCTTTATGCACATGCATTATTTAACGTGTCCAACAACCGGGCCAAAGCTCCGCGGACCAAACTGTCCGACTCAAAACTAACCGAGCGGAAGCTCCCCGGACCAAACTGTCTGCCTCAAATCTAACCGAGCCGAAGCTCCCAACAATCTTCATGTGCTAATAGTGTTTGTGAAATGTGGAGCCATAATTACTAAGTTACTCTTTCTGTTTGTTAATACAGTTTACGTTTACCCAGGACTGCCCCGGGTATACCCCGTGAAGGGCTCTAAAAGGGCACTAGGAATTATGATGGTAGCTGAAGCCCATCGTTCCCTTTCGCAAGGCACTTATTGTTATTAGTTGATTCCCTTTACCCATTCCCATCTCATATTACAGTAGGCTAATCCTAGGGTGATTTTGACTCTTCCTCTCCTCGGGAAAGACAATCTTTCGTCGAACCCGAGTACCTCTAAACTCTAGCCCAACCACTTCTCTCTACTCTTCCTATCCTTCTATGGTGAACTCATCCACATCTATCCAACCCAGCAAAATGACTAACTCTTACACCATGTCCAATCAAATCCTATTGCGACTAACCCAATTTATCAAATGCAGACCAACCTAGGCTATATGTCGAACCGGATAGGAGATATTTCAAACAATCATCCAAATGCCCTAAATTATTTACTAGAGACTTATCCTGGTACAAATAGACTAAATCCAGAAAATTGTAATTTTCCTATTTTATCTGGCATTTAATTAATTCCCAGCTTCCAAGAGCTACCAGTTTGAATATGAACTACAAGATTTACTCAAGAAATGGTCATCCAAAAATTATGAGCTCTACATAATGCTAACATGTCAGAGAATTTCAGGTTTCACTAATTTTCCTCAAAAGTTGGCCTCTAAATAATTATTCTAAATTTATTCTAAAATTATCCAAACAAGTTTGACTAAAGAAGGAAGTACTATAATCCACCATCAGAAAATTATAAGACAAATACAAGACTATCATAGTGTCCATTGATGCCTACTGGCCAAAAATTATAATTTTACAAGGCCTAAAAGTATTAAATTAAAATCATTAAAAGTTTCTATAAAGTACAAGCCTTGTGAAACAACCCCTATAATTAGACCTCCAAAAATTCTACAATAAATCCCAGAGGTTTGTGAAGTCATAAAAAGTCTTTTACCTAAGTTTCACAAGGTTGCTGTGAGTGAGCAATCCATAATAAATGCTTAAATATTTTAGGCAAATTGGTAGCTTGTGAATGAAGTACAGAGAATAATCATCTAAAAATTGTAACAAAATTCATACAAGTGTATAATGACCTTAAAAGTTTACTGCCCCAATTTCATGTCTTCCTAATTAACAAGGAGATGATAGTAAATAAAATACTTGAAGGGGGCAAATCTATGAGTTATAAAGGTACTACCAAATATATTATTCCAAAATCCTCAGTACGATTTTTTTAAAAGCTCCTATGAACCCTAAGATCTCTCTACCCAAGTTCCATGGCCTTTTATTAAGTTTTATGGCTCATTGTGCTTACACAAGTGGGATGCCCTAAACTAGGGTTAGGGTTTTGAGAAGTGTATCAATCTCCAAACCTCCTAAGATTTTGGCCAGAGAACTTTAACTTTACTAGTCCCCACTCCACCAAAAATCACAACCATACAAGGGCATTTGACCCCATACCCTTCACAATTCCCCCCATGTCCAACCTAAAGGCTTGAACTTGGGTCCTAGGGCATATGTTGGAACACCCTATTACTAATTTGGGCAAGGATCACTATGTTTTTAGGAAATCAGTTTGACCTAGATGTATTGTTGAAAAGGTCAAGTTAGAATGAGTGTAGGGCTTAGAACATAGGTTTGAAGCTGTCCCCATGACCATTCAAGGATTCAGACTTAGAGCTGAGGCAAAGACAATTATCGTCGAGCTTAGGTCGACGAAACGTCAAACTCCATTCGACGCTCTCTGAGCGCATCTCTGCTAAATCGTCGAGCTCCGGTCGACGATCTTCGAGCTCAGATCGACGATCTGTCTTCAGCTTATTCTTCAGGTCGCTGAGCTCCGGTCGACGATCTTCGAGCTCAGGTCGACGTTTTCTGTCTGATGTTCATTTCAATCTCTGAGCTCAGGCCGACGTTCGTAGAGCTCAGATCAACGTTTTTCCTGAGAGATCGACGACTTTGAGGATTCAAATTCAGTCAGCTTTTGGAATGATTTTCAAATTCTCTCAGCATTTATTTCAAGAGATCTGCTAGCCGTTTTCATTTATTCTGGAGCAAGTTTCAAGGGATTCATCAGAGAATGTTTATTGGACCTTCCTCCATAAGACAAAACATTTATGGAAGACATTTATTGACTGCTAACGGCTATCTTGGATAGAGGATCTTCAGAGAATAAATCATCTTTTCTACTCTGACAGATAGACAACAACAAGAGACTACACAAAAATAGACAATCTACAACAAGAAATTCTTAGTACAGATTCACAAGATAGTGAAATCAATTATAAAATCAAGTGATCAATCCTGGAGAATTAGTTGGCATACTGAAAAGTGATCATAGCTTCAACATCAAGGACTCCAGACAATTCATATTTCAGCCTCTGCTGAAACCATCTTCTGCTGAAGATCTGAAGCTTCTGAAGACCTATTACCCTAGCAAAGCTCTCATCTTTCTCAGGGGGAGCTTTGACAACACAATCAATCCACTAAGTCTTTTCTCAGTGATTGAGACAGAGAAGACAACTTCACCTCTTCCTTTTTCTTTTCCTGCTGTAAAAGGGTTATCAAAACTCCCTTCAAAAGTCTTGATTCTGGTTCTGAGAGCCTTGTCAAAACTCAGTGGTGGCAAGACACCTGATCAAAAAATCTAGTGTGGTTTTTGAGCACCTTATCAAAAGCTTATTGGTGCCCAGGACACCTGATCAACTCATCCTGCAGTGGATTCCTACCAAGGGTGGTAGAAGAGTGGATGTACCCAGGTTTTTGGGGAACCATTATAGTTCCTTGTGTCTTTTGGTTTCTTGTGGATATTCTTTGCTGTGTGCTGTGATTTTTATTCTTACTGCTTTAGTTTTATTTTCTACATCAAAGCACATTACACCTATACATAAATTAAGCTTTTACTGCTGTGCATTTTTAAATTGTAAATTTACTTTAAAATACTCTATTCACCCCCCCCCCCCCCCGCCCTCTAGAGTTAAGATAGATCTTACCCTCACTTTCAATTGGTATTAGAGGGAGGTTGGTTGTTCATACAGGCTAACACCTGAACCAAAAGATCCTTGATAAGATCAATCTTTTAAGAGGGTTATTTTCTTTATATTTAATTTTATATAAAGATATGGCACAGAACAAAGATTATGCAAGCACCAGGTCTCCAGTGTGCAATCTATCCAAGTTTGCACTTTGGAAAGCAAGGATTAGACTCTATATGAATTTTATTGATGAAGACATATTTAATTCTATTTTGACAGTGTGCCCAAGTCCACCAGCAAGCTCAAGTACAAATGCTGTTCCACCTCCTTCAGGAATAGATGTTGAAATAAAGAAGTGGAAGACTGCAGATGCCAAAGCCATGAACATCTTAGCTCAGACAATGTCTGATGAGATATTTCAGAAGGTAGCTGAATACAACTCAGCCAAAGGAATTTGGGACAAACTCTCTGAAATTGTCTCAGGATCTGCTGATGAAAGGAAAGACAAGATATCCCATCTTATAAGCCAATATGAGAATTTCAAAAAGGGAGAAGCTTAATCAGTGCCTGACATGTACAATAGACTAAGTCTGATTGTTAATGAGTTAAAGACTCTAGATAAAGAAATCTCATTGACTGATCTGAATGATAAAATCCTAATGTGCTTCCCCAGCACTTGGGATTCAAGAATCTGGCCAATCAAAGATGCCAGAAGTCTAAATGAGATTACCACTGAAGCTCTCCTGGGCAAGCTCAAATCTTATGAGCTGCTCATTAAAAATAGAGAAGAAGAACAAAAGGCTACTTCTCCAGTCATCAGAAAAGAGAAGACCATAGCCTTCAAAGCTACAAGAAGAGGAGCCTGAAGATAAAGCTACAGGAAATGATGAGCTCCTAAGTCTACTGGCCAAAAGATTCTACAAAATGGCCAGAAAAGACTTCAGAAAGAGATCATACAAGGGACATGATAAGCCAAGGTATGATAAATCAAATAACAATAAAGAAATTATATGTTTTGGTTGCAGGAAACTAGGCCATATTGTGCCTGACTGTCCAGAAAACAAAAACAAGGATAAGAAAGATAGAAGGGAAAGAAGAAAGGAGAAAGACTTCAAGAAGAACACCTCAGACAAACCCTCCTACAGCAAGAACACACATACAAGGAAGGGATTTGTTGCTGAGACATGGAGTGAAACTGAAGAGGATTCTGAAGCCTCATCCAGCTCCAGTGATGATGAGGATGATGCTGATGAAAAGGAATTTTGCATGATGGCTATCAATGCCTCTCAAACAGATTCAGAAGCAGAAGAGTCAGAATCAGATTCAGAAGTTCAAGTAGAAGAAAATCAGGTAATCAATTCATTTGATTTCAGTTCTGAGGACTTTAAACATGAGTTTAAAGTACTATGCCTAGATCTATTGGAGTCTGAGAAGGAAATCACTTCCCTCAGAAAACAACTGTCTGAGTATAGCACTTTAAAATCAGAGAACCTCAAACTCTCTGAAGAGTTAGAATGTTATAGGGAGGAGATAGCTTCACTAAAGAGTGAACTATCCAAGGCCAAGTAGTTTGAAGAATCCCTTAATGGGAGAAGCATCAAATTGATGGATATCACAAGCATAGTGAACTCTAGACTTAATAGTACACTGGGCTTGGGAGCTTCATCCAGCCAGCCTATAGTTCTGACAACTCCAATCAAATTTATCTCTGATAAAGGGAATGAAATTGTAGAGGTAGCTAGGAAGAATGAAGATTTGCCAAAGAAAAATACAGTTCAACAGAATGCGTCGAACAGAGATCGACGATCGTCGAACGGCGCTCGACGATCCAAGAAATGATCATCGACCTCAGATCGACGACACCTGAACTCTGAACTCCAGGATAATCGATCTTCGAACAGAGATCGACGATCTGACCCAAGATCGTCGACCTCAGCTCGACGATCGTCAAACAGAGATCATAACTTTGAACAATCCTTCAAAGGCTCATCTAGATTCAATCCTAGAAGTCCTACATCCCAAGATTTCAACCCCTATACTGAATGGATAGTACCTCCTAGGAGATACCATCCTGAAGGTTATAAGAGTCAACCTGGGATGTCTTTCATTTCTGAATTTAAGGGATATCAACCTAGGCCTAAGGTGAACTGGGTCAAAAACATATAAGCTGTTTATGTGTAGGTGAAGAACTATCCAACATCAAACCAGCCATGGTATCTGGATAGTGGGTGCTCAAAGCACATGACAGGGAACAAGGACAACTTCACATCCTTTAAAACCAAGCTTGGACCCAAAGTAATCTTTGGTGATTCAAACTTTGGAACAACAAAAGGATATGGTGCAGTTCAAATTGGAACAGTCACCTTCAAGAAAGTATCTTATGTTGAAGGACTCAAGCACAACTTGATAAGTATCAGTCAACTTTGTGATGAAGGATATCAAGTGACTTTCAACAAAGCTATATGCAAGGTCAAGTCAGAGGACAACACAACTGTGTTGACAGGTAACAGAAGAGATAACATTTACTTAGTAGATTTTCATTCATCTAAAGTAGATATTTGCCTGTTCAATTCCATATCTAGACCTAATATTCTATGTCATAAGAGACTAGGACATATTAACCTTATAACCATTGCTAGGCTATCCAAGGACAACCTTGTTAGAGGACTACCTTCTGGCCCCTACAAGAAGGAAGGACTTTGTAAGGCTTGTCAATTAGGCAAGCAAACTAAAAATAGTTTTAAATCACTTAACAAGAGTGACTCACCTAGGATTTTGTATCTGTTACACATGGATCTTTTTGGACCCATTACAGTACAAAGCCTAGGAGGGAAATCCTACACTTTAGTGGTTGTAGTTGACTTCTCAAGATTCACATGGGTGTTCTTTCTGAGGAAGAAGTCTGATAACTTCAAGTGTTTGACAGAGTTTCTCAAATGCATACAGATTGAGTTCAACACTCACATTGCCCTGATCAGAAGTGATCATGGGACAGAGTTTGATTCTCTTCTTATGCAAGAGTTCTGTCAGAGTGAAGGGATCAGGCATACATTCTCAGCTCCTAGAACTCCTCAACAAAATGGGGTAGCAGAAAGGAAAAATAGAACCCTAATTGAATCTGCAACTACATTGTTGTCAGATGCTCACCTTCCTCTATCCTTTTGGGCTGAGGCAGTGAACACCTCCAATTATGTGTTGAATAGAAGTCTAATACATAAACGGAAGGGCAAGACTCCCTATGAATTGCTCAAAGGGAAGAAACCTAAAGTAGACTATTTTAAAATCTTTGGTTGCATTTGTTATATTCACAACAATGACAAGAGATATATAGCAAAATTTCAAGCAAAAGCTGATGAAGGAGTGTTTCTGGGATACTCCATGATCAGTAAAGCTTATAGGGTTTATAATAAAACTACTCTAAAAATAGAAGAATCTGTTCATATTTCTTTTGATGAAGCTAATATGTATTTCAAGGAGAAGAATGCTTCTACCATAGAACAATTGCAGGTACATTCTCTAGCTAAAGACTTGGACAGATTACAAGTTACTCAAAAGGATGAAAGTAGTGAAGATGAAGAAGCTGCTAATCTTCTTGAAGAGCCAGTTGCTGTTCCACAAGAGGAAACAACAACACAGGTTGGTGAACAATCAACACCACCTGTTGATTTAGTAACCTCAAGAGATCATCCAATCTCCCAAGTGATTGGAAACATCTCAGCTGGTGTGCAAACCAGAAATCAGGTCAACCAAAACCTGATGCACACTTGCTTTCTATCTCAAATTGAACCTTAATCCATTCAAGATGCAGAGCATGATCCACATTTGATCATTGCAATGCAAGAGGAGTTGCATCAATTTGAAAGAAACAAAGTCTGGGAACTAGTTCCTAAGCCAAATGATCATTCCATTGTTGGAACAAAATGGGTGTTCAGAAACAAATTGGATGATCAAGGAATTATTGTAAGGAACAAGGCAAGGCTAGTTGCTCAAGGATACTCTCAAGAAGAGGGGATAGACTATGACCAGACCTTTGCACCTGTTGCAAGGTTAGAGGCCATAAGAATTTTCCTGGCTTATGCTGCTCACAAGGGATTCAAAGTCTACCAAATGGATGTGAAGAGTGCTTTTCTCAATGGGGAGATCAAAGAAGAAGTCTATGTCAGACAACCCCCAGGTTTTGTCTCTCCAACTCATCCTGATTATGTTTTCAAACTGCATAAAGCATTATAAGGTCTAAAGCAAGCTCCTAGAGCATGGTATGAGACCCTAGCATGCTTTCTTCTGGAAAATGATTTTATTAGGGGGAGAGTAGACCAAACTCTTTTTATTAGAACCCATAAGTCCCATACCCTACTAGTACAAATTTATGTAGATGATATTATATTTGGTTCTACTTATTCAAACTTGTGCAAAAAGTTTTCCAAGCTTATGCACTCTAAATTTGAAATGAGTAGCATGGGTAAGCTATCCTTCTTCTTAGGATTGCAAGTCAAACAATATGCTGAAGGCATATTTATTTCTCAAACCAAGTATGCAAAAGAACTGGTTAAGAAATTTGGTATGTCTGATGCATCATGTATGAAAACACCCATGACTACCAATGTTGTATTGGATGCTGATGAACATGGAAAACCAGTTGATCAGACAACATATAGAGCAATGATTAGCTCTTTATTGTACCTTACAACCAGTAGGCCTGATATAATGTTTGCTACATGTATATGTGCTAGATTACAAGTTAGCCCTAGAGAGTCACACTTAACTTTAGTAAAGAGGATTCTTAGGTATGTTAAAAGCTATCCAAATCTAGGTCTCTGGTATCCAAAAGATTCAGTATTTGACTTAACTGGATTTTCAGATACTGATTATGCTGGATGCAGAATAGACAGGAAAAGCACCAGTGGAACTTGTCAGTTTCTTGGTGATAGACTTGTCTCATGGTATTGTAAGAAACAAACATCTATGTCAACCTCAACTGCTGAAGCTGAATATATGGCTGCAGGCAGTTGTTGTTCACAAATATTGTGGATACAAAACCAACTCCTAGACTATGGTTACAACTTAGAGAAGTCTAAAATATTTTGTGACAACACCAGTGCTATTTCCATTGTACAAAATCCAGTCCTCCATAGTAGGACAAAACACATAGAAATTAGGCATCATTTTCTAAGGGATAATGTTGAGAAAAATAAAATTGAACTTCAATATATCCCAACTAATTTGCAAAGGGGAGATATTTTCACCAAGCCTTTGGATGAAAAGAAACACAACTTCTTCCTCAATCTGTTAGGCATGTTAGATGGAGGAAGCCTTAAGTAAATTACAAGATTTTGAAAAGCTAAAAACAGACCAAGATTAGGCTAAAAACTCATCTCTTTTTGTGTCTGTAGGATAGTTTCTGTCTCTGAACTGCGATCGACGTTTTCCCTAGAAAGCGTCGAACGGAGATCGACGTCTACCCGAGAAACGTCGAACGGAGATCGACGTTTTCCCAAAACGTCGACCTGAGTTCAGAGCGTGTCAGATAGTTGTATACTATCTCTTTCAGGCCTTCGATCGTCGAACTGAGCTCGACGTTCTCTCTAGATCATCGAACTGAAATCTACGATATTGAAGACCTTTCAGCTTCCATCAGGAGTCCTGATTGTCGAACGGAGATCGACGATCCTTCCTTTTTCGCATCGAACCCTAATATAAAATCATTTTTGGCCGCCGCTCGTCGTTTACGCTTTCATACCCTCTGCAAATTTTTCTCTTTCCCTCCAAACTCTATACACTTGGTCGTGTTTGTTGAATCTTTGCAGGTACAGATGGCAATGTCGGTCGCCGCCCTCTCCAAAATGAAATTTGATACAGGCTTTGACATTGATATGAACTCCTTCGATGGGAGCGATCAGCGATTCAAAGACATTTTGAATTTGTTCTGCGAACAGCAGTTAGTTCAGTTGATGACAACAAGAATAAAGATTGCAGTAGATGAAGTAAAAGAATGGGTTTATATTGCCACCAGCGAAAGTGAAAATTCTATAGTCGGCACCATCAATGGAACTCAGGTACCAATGTCCCCAGCTCTTTTGACAGAAGTATTCGCATTAAGTACTGGGAATGATTCCATCGATTTGTCTGGAGAGGAATATGATTCTTTGTTAGATCGAATGGGTCACTCTGCTGTGAACCCTAATAAATTGTTGAAAAAGAATTTATCTATTGAATTTCAATTCTTGGCTGATGTTGTTGGAAAAGTGCTTCTGGCAAAGCACTCCGCCCATGATACAATCTCAAGGTATCAGTTATGCTTAATGGGAGCCTTAGTTGATAAGAAACATCTGGATTGGGGATCAATCTTCTTTAATTTGATCAAAAAGAAAATTAGCAAAAGCTGTGTCAGTTTTGGGAGGATTATAAGGGTTTACCTACATCACAGGTGCCCTGATCTGTTGGTTTCAAGTGGGATGCACATCATTGCATCCAAAAGACTCACCTATGCCCTCTTCAGCAGGTGGGACAGGCAGATCATAAACCCCAACAGGGCTGCTGTAGCAACACCTGCTTCAGGCACAAGGACTGCCTCAGTCACTCCTCCTCAGGTATCTGCCCCAGAAGAAGATTTGCCTGCTTCTCCTCCTCCTCCAGCTGTCTCTGCCCCAGTCATCTCAACCTCACCACTATTCTCAACCATAGCCATATCTTCCCCCATTACAATTTCATCACCCATTTCACCTCCTCCAGCCTCTACCTCAGAATCATTTCATCCCTTGCACTACTATCCACCTGTCACCACTCCATCATTTAATCTTCTAGATGACTCCTTCATGGATGATTCTCCTCCTACTCCTCCTGAAATTCCATCTAAATCTTCCTACCAAAAACTTCTTCAGGACATACTTTCTCAATCATCCTTCACCCCATCCTTTACCTCTCCCATATCATCCATCTCTTCTTCAGTAACATCAATCTCAACAATTCCTTCTAATGAGCCATCCATCCCTATACCTCCTGCCTCCACACCATCCATTCCATCAGTCCTATCCAACATCATTCCAACTACATCAACTCCTATCTCTACTCAAGCCCCTCTTGAGCATGTAGATCTTTCAGCTTTGGCAGACAGGCTGTATGAGCTACTAGCCCCCAGGCTAACCTCATTGCTGGAGACCATCTTGGCTCCACTTCTGAAAAATGTTCAGGAGCTATCTACCAGGCTATCTACCTTCCTCTCCTCTAAGGCAATCCCTTCTTTTGGGTGCCTTGATCCAGTTCTCACTGAATCCAGGCAGGGGGAGATGCCTAATGAAGCTCTGGTTTTGCCTGAGGCTGCTGAAATTTCAGAACCTGCTCTAGTATTTGCAGTAGATCTTCAGAGCCTGCTGTCAGTTTTTGATTCTGTGTACTTCAATTCTCTGCCAGTTCTACAAGTTAAAGACCTCACTAAGGTCATTGTGCCTGTTTTAGAATGTGATCCCAGCCTGATTGCATCTTATATAAACTCTTTCAAGGCTGAGGATGTCGTTGCCTCAATTTCTGCTGCTGCTGCTACTACTATTACACCTATTGGATTTTCTGATATTGAAATGCTGTCTGTTGTTGCTGATGCTGCTGCTGTTGACGAACTTGCTACTTATCTGGAAGAACCTGAACCTGTTGCTCAAATTACTTCTGCTCCTATTGCTGCTTCCATAAGTTCTACTTCTGCTGCTGCTGCTGCTCCTCCTCTGACTTCTGAATAACTGAAACAACAAGAAAAGTACATCAAAAGCATTGATGATCTGTATGATAGACCCCAGAGCTCAGAAAGTGATCAGTTTCACACTGACTCTGATGACTCTTCTGGTACTATTACAAAGAAAAAGAAGGCCAGAAGCAAGGCCATGATGAAAGTCCCTCCTGCTAAGGCCAAGGATGCTAATGATATACCCTACTATATTCTGCATGATTGCCAAATTACTGAACCATGGATGCAATATTCTAAAAATCAACTAAAGGCCATGAAGAAGAAAATAAAGTTTGATAAGTATGAGAAAGGTTCATCCCAATTTCAGCCTCCTCCTCCTCCTCCTCCAGATTCAGGATCAGGTGGAGGCTCAGCTTCTCTAATCTCAGCTCCACAGCAAAGTTTCTCCCAATCCTCTCAAAGATATCATCTCAGGGGGCAGTATCAAAGGGGTTATCAGTCCAGAAGGGGACAATATAGAGGAAATCAAAGAGGACACAGATTTCAAGCAAGGGAAGGATAAAGTCACATGGACTCAACTCAAGGTCCTTTCCCCTATAAACTCAGAGAAATGGTTGATACAAGAACTCCTATTGCTTCAGAAACTGTCAATAGATATGAGCCTGCAGTTCCTTTTGAAGATCCAGAGAACAATCCATTATCATGGACTGCTAGGATGAAAGAACTTGCTGCTTTAGATCAGCTGAAGAAGGCCAGAGAACAAGGAAAAGACACTTCCAACATTACTACTTTATCAGATCAAAGAAAGGCAGAACTGGAATGGTATGCATCAAGGAAATTCTTTGACCCAGTGGACTACATGAAACTGCATCCTGAGGCTGTGGTTCCCAGGCCAAGATCTCAAACCTCCTTAGGTGCAGAGGATGATAGAAGGTCAAAGAAAGAAGCTCTAAATCCCAACAGGGAAATCTTATTTAAGAAGGTGAGTGAAAAGAAATGACATTTATAAGCAGACAGTATACTCATCTTGAACATTTGTTGATATTCCATCTATTTGCTGCTATGTTGCATGATCTGCTCTTTTGTGTTGGATTTTTGTTTCTATGTATGATGATTTTGTATTTATTACTGAGTTCTGTAAATAGTAATCCTAACCCAAATAGGGGGAGATTGTTGGAACACCCTATTACTAATTTGGGCAAAGATCACTATGTTTTTAGGAAATCAGTTTGACCTAGATGTATAGTTGAAAAAGTCAAGTTAGAATGAGTCTAGGGCTTAGAACTTAGGTTTGAAGGTGCCCCCAGGACCATTCAAGGATTCAGAGTTAGAGCTGAGGCAAAAACAATTATCGTCGAGCTTAGGTTGACGAAACGTCGAACTCCGTTCGACGCTCTCTGAGCGCATCTCTGCTAAATCGTCGAGCTCCGGTCGACGATCTTCGAGCTCAGATCGACGATCTGTCTTCAGCTTATTCTTCAGGTCGCTGAGCTCCGGTCGACGATCTTCGAGCTCAGGTCGACGTTTTCTGTCTGATGTTCATTTCAATCTCTGAGCTCAGGCCGACGTTCGTAGAGCTCAGATCGACGTTTTTCCTGAGAGATCGACGACTTTGAGGATTCAAATTCAGTCAGCTTTTGGTATGATTTTCAAATTCTCTTAGCATTTATTTCAAGAGATCTGCTAGCCGTTTTCATTTATTCTGGATCAAGTTTCAAGGGATTCATCAGAGAATGTTTATTGGACCTTCCTCTAGAAGACAAAACATTTATGGAAGACATTTATTGACTGCTAACGGCTATCTTGGATAGAGGATCTTCAGAGAATAAATCATCTTTTCTAGTCTGACAGATAGACAACAACAAGAGACTACACAAGAATAGACAATCTACAATAAGAAATTCTCAGTACAGATTCACAGGATAGTGAGATCAATTCAAAAATCAAGTGATCAATCCTGGAGAATTAGTTGGCATACTGAAAAGTGATCATAGCTTCAACATCAAGGACTCCAGACAATTCATATTTTAGCCTCTGCTGAAACCATCTTCTGCTGGAGATCTGAAGCTTCTGAAGACCTATCACCCTAGCAAAGCTCTCATCTTTCTCAGGGGGAGCTTTGACAACACAATCAATCCACTAAGTCTTTTCTCAGTGATTGAGACAGAGAAGACAACTTCACCTCTTGCTTTTTCTTTTCCTGCTGTAAAAGGGTTATCAAAACTCCCTTCAAAAGTCTTGATTCTTGTTCTGAGAGCCTTGTCAAAACTCAGTGGTGGCAAGACACCTGATCAAAAAATCTAGTGTGGTTTTTGAGCACCTTATCAAAAGCTCATTGGTGCCCAGGACACCTGATCAACTCATCCTGCAGTGGATTCCTACCAAGGGTGGTAGAAGAGTGGATGTACCCAGGTTTTTGGGGAACCACTATAGTTCCTTGTGTCTTCTGGTTTCTTGTGGATATTCTTTGTTGTGTGCTGTGGTTTTTATTCTTACTACTTTAGTTTTATTTTCTACATCAAAGCACCTTACACCTCTACATAAATTAAGCCTTTACTGTTGTGCATTTTAAAATTGTAAATTTACTTTAAAATACTCTATTCACCCCCCCCCCTCCTCTAGAGTTAAGATAGATCTTACCCTCACTTTCACCATACCTATCCCAAACCACCCTATAAACCATAGGAGGATGCTAAGTGTCAAAAAAAAACCAGTGGCCCAAGTTTCAGCCACTGGTGATGGGGTTTGGTCACCTAAAATCACAAAGTGCACATTTTAATCAAAACACCTCCTTAAGGCCAAACTAGGGTTTTGTGTTTCCCTAACTAAAACTCATCCAAATGAGTTGAAATTTTGTACAAAGCTAGGAACTAATACCAGGGACCACTCACCAAAATTTGGGAGGGTTTGGAGGTCATTAGACCACTTAATTAAAATACCCTAGTATTATTAAATAATAACAAAATACATAGGAAAAAGTATTCACAAAAATTCCTATTTTTGGACTGACCCTAGGTATGACTAAGGTTGACCCCCTGCCCAAATTTCAAGTCATTTGGAAAAGGGATGAAGTGTGGGCACCCTTTTCAATCACAGGATAGCCCTAGGTATTGGTCTACAAAAATGGATGCCCTAGTCCAACCAAAGGTCCAAATTGGTCCATATTAATTTTGGATTACAGTAGACCCTTAGGGCTACAACTTTTATGTTTTGCACTTTTCATCAGAGGTACCTAACTATTTTTAATATTTATTTCAAAATACTATAAATAAGGTGACAAAGAATCAATTAAAATGAGAAATTGTCATTTGATCCAGCACGGATCTTTGCGCAAATCCAAGGGCCCGGGCTCATCGTCTACCTCCAGCCAACGGCTGAGATAGCCTGAACCTGGAGCCACTTCTAACCGCCACCACCGCCCATCCCGGACCTTCCCCGGCCGAGCACCGTCACCAACACCTCCGTCGAGGTGGCGACTATCGACTGGCGGCGACTCGGCCGCCGGAGGGGCAAATTCCGGCGGTTCTACCAAGAAAATTTCTCGGCCAAAACCATGAAAAACCAGAAATTAGTTTAGGCTCAATTGAGTCCCAACCTTGAACCTAGGCATTGCTATGATCTAACCATAAGATAAGGAGAGGAGGAGGACCTTTCCGGCGGCCTGAAGGCGAGAGGAGCGGCGGGACATTATGGACGACGGCGGCGGCGCTCGCCTTCTACAATGGCACAGTGGGAACGGCTTGTTCCTTCCATGTGAGAGTTCGAAAAGACTCGCCTTCCCCCACTGGTGGTGTTTAAAAGGTCAATTGGGGAGGGGAGTGGTTGGATCCTTCATTGCCCATCAAAGCCATTAATGGCATGGCTCGGGTTGAGGGGGGGGGGGGGGGCTGAATATGCCCCTTGGTGGGTCCTTGGCCAAATTGGCCACCTAGAATTAACTCCCATGGGTCCTTGGTAACCCATTGGCCTCTCTCTATGGTTAAGAGGGAATGAGTGGGGTCCACTTGGCTTGGGTAGGGTCAATTAACCCTGTGTAGGCTAGTTTGACCCATTTAGGGTTAGGGTTGACCTTGGTCAACTCAGACTCTAGGGTTGACCCTGATGAGTCCTTAGGGCCTTAACATGAGTTGGAGAGATCATGGTGAGGTCTTGGAGTCTTGGTGAGGGCCCCTGGTCACCCTAAACTAAGGTTTAAGAATTTACTATTTGCAGACCTTAGTGCTCCTATCCACACCACCAGGCCCACTTGACTTTTTCTTGGGCTTCCTAGGGTTTTGTCATGACAAAACCACTCCTAGGGGTCTAGTTGGAAATGGGATGTTACACCATATGTTTCTCCACCACTTGAATTATATGCCTGTCTGTTTGGGTCTACTGAGTTTTCTAATGGGTTGGGTCGTGAGCTTGTACCTGGATCGCTCTCTCCATCGGTTTCCACCAGAGGTACATTGAATGTTGATGTAGAAACTTTTTCTCCTTCTTTGAATAATGATTTTCTAAGATTCCCAAGGACCACCTTTTTGCCTGATAGGATACTCAAAGATGAAGTGCTCTCCTCTCCAAGTGGAGATGTTCATCGCTACTTGATTCAATGGCATGATCGTCCGGCCTTCGATGACTCTTGGCTTCTTGAATCGGAGGTGGCTCTTTTGGATGATGCTCTTCTACGATGGTAAATTCCGAGCAACTCATCGGTGATGAGTACTTTTGAGCGGTGGAGGATTGATGGAGACGGCGACCCCCAACATGATGAAGAAGGCGACGACATGCTTACGAATGATCTTTCTCCGTCTCCAGTCAATTACTTACGGCGTCGTGGTTACCTTGTGGAGCGACGCTACAATCTCCACCCTCGGCACAAGACAAGCTATTAATATTTATTTGAATTTATTTGTTATTTTGTGAGCACTCTTATTTTTCATGTTATGTTTGAACTTATGTGTGTTTTATTTTTATTTTGGGCTGCATATAGCCAATCCTTGTTGTAAGCCTATATAAGGCCTTGCTATTGTTAATTTTATTAAGTTGAATGATAAGCAAAACCTAATTGAGTTTTCCCTCCTATTGAACTCTTCCCCCTCTCTTCAAATTTCGGCCAACCCTCTACCCTCTCTCCAAAATCGCCGGCCCCCTTCTCGCTTCCCTAGCAACTCTCGGCCACCCTCCTCCCTCTCCACAAGCAAAACTGACCACCCTCCTTGCCACCCCAAAACCCGAGCATCCCTCTCTTGGGAATAATCCGATCAGCCCACCCCTTTGTGGATCCCGGCCAAGGTGCCTCTCAACGTGGTTCCAGGAATTGAATCCGACGTGAAGTGAGGAAGGCAGACGTATTTCTCTCTGTTAGGCAAGACTCCGGTGGATCCGTTGATGAGCGATCAAAGTTTTGGAGAATATAAATCTCGGAGTGGGGTAACGAAAATTTCTACTTCCACTGAGTGATTTTACTTTATCTCTAGATAATTTCTATGGTGGAATACTTTAGCGTTGATTCTTGATAGCATTGAATTAGTCATGGCTTTCTTTGATCGATTTTGTTGTCTAACTTGATTTGTTTAATTTCAAGAGGATTGGCGAACCACGTTTTCTTTTTGTTGGGAGAGATCTACCGTTTCCGAATTATAATTTTTGGTGGATCTCTTTTTGTACAACAACCTCTCGATCGGATTGGGTGGGTCCTTTTATCTTGAGAGAATATCGGCCTATAGCCTTTGTTCGATCTTAAATGATTTGGCTATCCGTATGTTAGTATTTAATTGATAAAATTTAATAACGTGTGTGCTGCGCTGAAAGTTTGTGCGAACGGAGAATTTGGGCGTTAAGAGGAATTCGAGTTTGTTCGTAATATTCGTGTCCGCGTACAAGCCTGCATCACAAGTTGGGGGGTTACAACAAGGAGCAGATGCCTCAATATAGAAATGTATTCAAGCTTTTTATCTCAAGTTTAACCAAAGAAGTTTGAACATGCCAATATATATTCATTTTGGATTGTGGCTATGCAAGAAGAACTGGACCAGTTCAAGAGATGAAACGTCTGGAAGCTGGTTCCCAGACCACATGGACATAACATCATTAGAACTAAATGGATTTATAGGAACAAGTTTGATGAGAATGGTGTTATAATCAAAAATAAAGCTAGGTTGGTTGCCAAGGGATACATGCAAGAGGAAGGTGTTGATTTTCATCAAACCTTTGCACGAGTTGCTAGACTAAGGCTATTAGACTATTCCTTACATATGTTGCATACAAAGGATTTAAGGTTTACCAAATGGATGTTAAGTCAGCTTTCTTAAATGGCGACCTGAAAGAGGAGGTCTATGTTGAGCAACTCTCAGGTTTTGTTAACTCTAACTGTCCTGACGATGTATTTAAGTTAAGAAAAGCTTTGTATGGGTTGAAACAGGCCCCTAGGGCATGGTATGAAAATCTGTCTAGCTTTCTCATTGAGGACAAATTCTCAAGGGAGAAGATAGACAAGACATTATTCCTAAAGGAAGCCAAGGGTATGATAATCCTAGTCTAAATTTATGTAGATGACATAATTTTTTGCTCTACTGATGATGGCCTTTGCAAAAAGTTTGCCAAACATATGCAAGGGCAGTTTGAGATGAGCAGTATGGGTAAACTCAAGTATTTCTTAGGCCTCCAAGTTAGAAAGACAGAGGATGGATTATTCATCTCTCAGTCTAAGTTCACCAAGGAGTTAATCAAAAATTTTTGAATGGAGGTGCCTCCATAATGAAAATTCCTATGGGGTCAAGTATTCCAATAGACAAGGATGAGACTGGGAAACCTGTCGATAAAACCTTGTATAGAGGCATAATTGGATCCCTTCTCTACTTGACTGCTAGTAGGCTAAACATTATGTATGCTACATGTGTTTATCCTAGGTACCAAGCATGCTCTAAAGAGTCTCATTATTCTGCTGCTAAAAGAATTCTGAGATATCTCAAGGGCACACATGATCTTAGTCTGTAGTACCCTAGGAATAATGATTTTGAACTGAAAGTCTTTTATTTCAAGGGTAGATAAACACATATAGGGGGTGAATGGGTTTTAAGGTCTTTTTACTGTCTTTTAGACTTTAACTGAGTTAATGTCTATTGTGATTACTTAGTATTTCTTTCAAGAATATCACACACAGTACATAGATGGTTTATAGTGGTTCTCTAGAGTATGGGTACTTCCACTGTCCCTCCTGCCTTTCTAAAAGTGTGTTAGACAAAGCTCTTCTCCAAAACTCGGCTCCTTAGACCTTACAACACGATCCCGTAGAACCACTCAGTATCCTACAAGACCTACAGCTCAGGCACAAAGCCCTATAACTCAGTGATCAAAAAATCACCTACCTCACGTCAAAAGGCCCTACCACTCAGGTTAGAAGGAAAGCCTACCTCAGATACAAAGGATCCTACAACTTAGGCACAAGTGCCCTACAACTCAGGACAAAGGCCAACATTCAGATCCAACCTGTATCCTATAACTCAGATTCACACTTGAATCCTACCACTCAGGCCAAAGCCCTACACTAAGATTCTTAACAGAATCCTACCACTTAGATCTATACAAGATCCTACCCTTGGCCATTATAAATAGTCTTACATCTCAGATCTAGAAAGATCCTACAAAAAATTAGGTTTGTTGATTTTGAATAGACAACAGAGAAATGATCTATGTGTCTTACTCCTTCTGTCCTGAGAAAACTCAGTCCAAATTCCTTCATCACAGCTCTAGAAAATAGTCTTCAGGATGTGCTCTACTTGGGCTGTGAAGTGACTACAGTAGGGGTAGGCATTGGCTGCTTTTCTCTCAGAGAAATGTCTTTGATCTTGATGTTGCCGGTGTTGATCGCAGTAGCTAACTTGTTGAACTTTTGGATCAGTCAATTTATAATTCTGCTTCGAGCTCTATAACAATGGCGAGGAAGAAGAAGAAGTTACGCCGCTTTACGAAAAGGGAAACCCTAAAGTTGTTTGTTTCTCTGCCGATCTTATTCCTTTTATTATCCATCATCCAACGGCTCTCTTGACCATGGGCCTAGCCTTCCTTTTACAGAATAAATCTTACAGCAAGTCGCCGACGCCATTAGTGGTGCACTACAGCTTTCCCACATTGAATTTGAATTCCGTTGACTATTGTTGACTTTTGCTGACGTCATCATCTATGGACTTAGCCAAATTCTAAGTTCCAACTCAGGCGTTGAGGGAGAAAGCTTCACTCAATGAAAAAACACTTAGTCATATAAACTGCACTTCCAGGCATTGAGAGCGTTGAGTGAACAAGCTTCACTCAATGCCAAAACACTTAGTCAACAATTTGAACCTTTTTACATCTTAGGCGTTGAGACCATTGAGTGAAGCTTCATCACTCAAAGCTTTAATACTTAGCCGCTTCTCTGAACCCTGCCATCTTGCTGATGCGTTGAGTGCGTTGAGTGTGTTGAGTGAGTTGTCCTCACTCAATGCATCTAGACTTAGACAGATTTTTCTATCTATCTTTATTAAGCTTTGACTGACCATAGCTCTGATGACGCTTTCCTCTTTGGGAGTTGGGTGAGCTGACCTCACTCAATGCTTATGGACTTAGTTAATTTTTCCATCTCCTTCTTTGGCTTTGACAGAATTGGCATGGCGTTGAGTAAACTGGCTTCACTCAATGCTTATTAACTTAGCCATATTTTTTTGAACCATTCTCTGTGGCTTTGACTGAAGTAGCTTCATTCAATGCTTCTAACTGTATGGCGTTGAGTGAGTTGACATCACTCAATACCTGTGGACTTAACCACTTTTTCTGACTTCTTCTTAAGCTTTGACTGCATAGTCTTTCCTCAGCGCTTTTTGTTGTATGGCGTTGAGTGAACTGGCTTCACTCAATGCTTGTGGACTTAGCCACTTTTCTTAACTATCAAAGCAAAGGAATAGACTGGCTGGTCTTTACTCGATGCTTTTGCTCATGCGTTGAGTGAGCTGTCCTCACACAACTCCTCTAGACTTAACCAGAATTTTTCCTTTTTCAAAAGCTCTTCTTGACATCTAGCGTTGACTGAACAGACTTCACTCAACGCCTGCGGACTTAGTCGAATATCTCTTTCCAGCTTTATTCCTTAGACATCTTGCATTCAATAATCTTTCTTCACTCGACGCCTATGGACTTAGACAGATTCCTGTTTTTCCAACATCCTTCTGGGAGTCCACCTATCTAATCAATATGATAAGGAACCACCTGCATGCATGAGCTTGAACATACATCAAATACAACTAGGTGTGTACCATTGATTTGTGTGACTTCTTACAAATCCGGGACATTGGGATCAATGGACCCAATAATCTCCCCCTATTTAAAGAAGTCAAAATTCTTATTCAAAATTCTTAATCAATGATATACACCAACATATGCAGCAATAATATATGTCAAAAGGAGAGTTATAGGTTACCACATTTTCCTTGTACAATATTTTCCTTGCCTATATGGTGATCATCACCTACTCTACCTGTTTTGTTGTCTGGCCTTGGTCATTTCCTTGATCATTACCTTCTCCCCCTTTTTAACTTCTGCAGAATAGTCAGGGAGGTGTTGGTCGTCTCTGATTATCTTCTCCCCCTTTCTGATTTCACATAATCAACTAGTGCAGCTGCTAGCTTCTTCTCTACAGGATGCTGAATCTGTTCCTGTATGGTGGACTTGATCCCCCTCATTAGGAGCATCAGTACTTGCTCGCCCTCAATAAGAGCATCTTCTATCATTTTATCTGATAGAAACTCTAGTCTATTCCAGTTTTGATATCACTTGTGGTCTTCACACCCTGCAAGAAGTAGTAATTCTTGCAACTAAAAACAAAGTGAGGAGCAACTGAAGTAATACCAAGTTCTACATACCAAACTCAAACTTGAAGGTGTTGAACTTTGCTTCATCTAGTGGCTTGGTGAAGATGTCAGCCACTTGCTTGTCTGTAGGGACAAACTCAAGACTGATATCTTCACATTCTATATGCTCTCATATAAAGTGATACCTAATCTCTATATGCTTAGTCCTACTGTATGAGAAAGAATTCCTAGCTATAAAGATTTTACTAGTAGAATCACAAAATAAAGGACTTCAACTTATCTGGAGGTTATAGTCCTGAAGCTGATGTTGGATCCACAATAACTGTGCACATCAACTCCAAGCAGCTATATATTCTGACTCTACAGTTGAAATTTCAACACTTGTTTACTTCTTATTGCTCCAAGACACTAGTCTTCCTCCCAAGAACTGACAGGTGCCTGAAGTGCTTTTCCTATCCTCATTGCAGCCTGCAAAATCTGCATCTGAATAGACAGTTAGTTCAAAATCCCTATTTCTAGGATACCATAGGCCAAGATCTGGTGTGCCCTTAAGATAACACAAAATCCTCTTAGTAGCAGAGTAATGAGATTCTTTAGGGTAGACATGATACCTAACGCAAACACATGTAGCATACATGATGTCTGGCCTACTTGTAGTAAGGTATAAGAGGGAGCCAATTATCCCTCTATAAAAATGTTCATCAACAGGTTTCCCTGCCTCATCTTTGTCTATAGGCATACTTGAACCCCATGGGAGTTTTCATGGTGGAGGCATTCTCCATTCTAAACTTTTTAATCAACTCTCGGGTGAATTTAGACTTGATATGGACAAGCCATCATCAGTCTATCTTATTTGGAGGCCCAAGAAGAACTTGAGCTCACCCATACTACTCATCTCAAACTTCCCTTTCATAAGTTTGGCAAACTTCCTGCAAAGGTTGTCATCAGTAGATCCAAAGATTTTGTCATCACATAAATCTGGACTGGGATGATCTTGCCCTTAGATTCCCTTAGGAATAGGGTCTTGTCTATCTTCTCCCTTGAGAATTGGTTCTTAATGAGAAAGCTAGATAATGTCTCATTCCATGCTCTAGGGGCTTGCTTCAACCCATATTGAGCTTTCCTAAGTCTATAAATAGATTTAGGTGAGTTAGAGTCAACGAATCATGGAGGCTATTCAACATAAACCTCTTCCTTTAGGTCACCATTCAGAAAGGCTGACTTCATATCCATCTGGTAGACTTTAAATCCTTGGTATGCAGCATATGCAAGAAATAGCCTGATAGCTTCCAATCTTGCTACTAGGGAAAAGGTTTGATCAAAATCAATACCTTATTCTTGCTTATATCCTTTAGACACCAGTCTAGCCATGTTCTTAACTGTAATGCCATTTTCATCAAGTTTATTCCTGTAGATCCACTTGGTTCCAATGATATTATGTACTTGTGGTCTAGGAACTAGCTTCCAGACCTTACACCTCTTAAACAATTTCAGTTCCTCTTACATAGCTACAATCTAGAACAAATCTATGTTGGCCTCTTGAAATCTATTGGGCTCAACTTGTGACAGGAAACAAGAATACAAATCAGTATTCAGAATTTTACTCCTTGTCACCACTCCTTGGTTAGCATCACCAATAATCTGGTGTCTTGGATGATCCCTTAGATGCCTGATAGCTGGAGGAAATCTTGCTCCAACTTCCTGATCTTCATTGTCTTCATTTTGCTGATCATCATCCACAACCTGTGTGCCTTGTGCTTCCTCTAGAATGCACACTCTATCAGCTTCATCTTGAACTATTGGAGCTATTTCTTTGATAGTCAGCTTATCCATCATCAGCTTTGTACCTGCATGAATAGAAGAAGAGCATGGCAGCTCACTAATTATCATTGTTAACTCATCAAATACTACATTAATTGACTCTTCTACAACTTGACTTTCCAAGTTGTAGATCCTATAGGCCTTGCTATGATTACTGTACCCAACAAAAATCCCATCATAGGACTTGGCAGCAAATATAGTCACATATGACTTGCCATTATGAAGCACATAACACTTGCTACCAAAGATCCTGAGATAGCCCAAGTTTGGTTTTCTACCCTTCAGGATCTCATTGGGAGTCTTCTTGTGGCTTTTGGTGATAGAGGCTCTGTTAAGGATCTGACATACAGTATTCACTACCTCAGCCAAAAAATATTTTGGGAGAGATGTGTCACTCAATAAGGTCCTTCCAGCCTCTATGAGAGTATTATTCTTCCTCTCAGCAATTCTATTTTGTTGGGGAGTTCTTGGAGAAGAAAATTCTTGGTGAATCCCTTGCTCTTCACAGAACCTTATCATGCTATCAGACTGAAATTCAGTCTCATTATCACTTCTAATTTTGACCATAGTACTGTCCAATTCATTCTGAATTTGCTTGACAAATGTCTTGAATACATCAGAGGTTTTAGACTTTTCTTCAAAAATAAAACCAAAGAAAATCAGGAAAAATCATCAATAACCACAAGGGTATAGACTTTCCTATCTAGACTATGAGCTAGAATAGGACAAAACAAGTTCATTTACAAGAGATATAACACCTCACAGAGTCTTTGATCCTAATACTCTTGAAATAAGCTTTGGTCTGCTTGCCCTTTTGGCATGCAGAGCAAATTCCTTCCTTAGTGCATTTCCTTTTAGGACTATTCCTAATTAGCTCTTCACTAAAGAGCTTGCCAATTATTTTATAGTTCAAATGAGCTAGTCTCTTGTGCCAATGGACACAGTATGAGACTTTCTCATTTGCAACTAGGCATATAGGAGAGTCTATATCTAAACATAGAAAATTTAAACAATAGACATTCCCACCCATAGTGCCTATTAAGATGACCTCTTGGTCACTCAATCTCTTAATATGGCACTCATCCTTATGGAATACTATGTCAAAGCCAAGATCACAGAGTTGGCTTATGCTTATTAGGTTGTGTTGCAACCCTTCCACATGAGCTACTTTTGTGATAGTGACTATGATATTTGAGATCTTACCATAACCTCTGGTGACTCCTCTATCTGATCCACTAAAGATCACTTTGGGTCCATCCTTCACTAGAGTGTACTCCACAAGTTGCTCCTCATTCCAGTCATGTGCCTGGAACATCCACTATCCAAGTATCATATAGGGGTATGGGCACTTGGACTAACCTGCAAGACGTGATTTATTTTACCTTAGGACCCCAATAGGTATTGGGTCCTAGGTCCTAATTAGTCTGAAAAAAGACTTGTCTACACGCAGCTTTTCTGACTGGTGGACTAACTATTGGTCTAGCCACATTGGATTATGCCAGCAATCTATGGCATAGTGGCCAACTTTCCCACAACACCAACATTCATGAATGTTGTAAATTCTTTTCTGAGATGGTCTACTGACTGTGCTGACAGCAGCTCTCTATCAAGAAGGAATAGCAACAGCCTTTTTCAGGTTCCTTTTCGCTAGGATCTGGCTGAAGGTAAGTCTTCCAGTAGACTTATTTGGTATGCTTTGAATGCCATCAGCAACAATCTTCTTTACAAAAGACATGCTCTTGATAGCATCAGACATAGCTAAATCAGGCTTGTTGATAGGCTGACCCTTGGTCAGAGTCTTTGCTGGATGGCCCAGAAATTTGGCTGCAGCCACATTCTTGAGAGTGGGGGCTGTAGCACTAAAGAGAAATGGTCCATGATGGGCCATTTGAATCTCTTCATGGGCTGCCTTGAAGGCACTCATCCCCATTCCTCTTCTACTTCCATTAGAAGGTACACTTGTATTCTTCCAGGAAAAATTCCTATTCTTCCAGTGACAATGCTTGGAGTCCTAGTCATACCTGTCAGAAGGGATTATTACCCTTTCAAAGGTAATGAGTGGCTGAACTGGAGATTTTCCCTTTCCTTTGAAAGGGGCAGCCCTTGTGTTTCCCTTGAATCCTAAGCCCCTCTTATTTTGAGTGGTATAGCCAGTGATAGTCACTATCGCCTAGTGATAGCTAGCCTTCAGTTCTGTTTTCCAATATTTTGGGGTTTTACACGGTCCATGATTTGGAGTTTGTGGCTGTGATATTTGATCTGAAGCTATGGAGGTATTACTTGTATGGCATGAGGATCAATATTTATACATACCATAAGAGCCTGAAGTATCTGTTAGATCAAAAGGACTTGAATATGCGCCAGCGGAGGGAGATGGAGTTCCTTGAGGACTACACCTTCAAGATACATTACATTCCTCACAAGGGAAACATTGTTGCAGATGCATTAAGTCGTAGGGTTCCCGCACAGTCCAACTGCATACAAATGCATGACGAGCATCTTATCCGAGATTTGGAGGCCTTAGAGATCTCTTGTATTGATAGGAGGTCTAGTGCTGAAGCATGTTTGAATTGGACAGAGGTGCAGTAAGATCTCGCTGACCGAATTTGGCAGGAAATGAAGCTAGATGACAGTATGAAATGCTATATGGCAGAGTCTTTGGATGCGTCAAATGCCCAGTTTACCATTGATGATGGCCTTTTATGGAAGAACAATCGATTGTGCGTCACAAAGGTGGGCAAATTACGGGAAGAGTTAATGTACGAGGCACATTTCACCAGGTACTCAATTCACCTGGGGAGCACAAAAATGTTTAAAGATATGAAAAAGCTGTTCCGGTTGCCATGATTGAAAAAGGACGTAGCTTTATATGTGGTGAAGTGTAAGACATGTGCCTTAGTGAAGGCCGAATGTCAAAAGCCCTGTGGTTTTTTTAAGTATTTTCCTATACCAGAATGGAAGTTTGACGACATATCTATGGATATCATGCATGGTTTGCCGAGATCGCAGATGGGGAACGACGCCATCTGGGTGATCGTTGATCATTTAACAAAGGTATCACACTTCATTCCGAATAGGAAGGACAATTCGGTGGAAAAGCTAGCAAAGCTTTACGTGGATAATATTGTACTATTGTACGGTGTGCCCCGTAACATCGTTAGTGACCGAGATGGGCGCTTCACGTCTAATGATTGGAGGCTTATACATCAACTATTGGGTACTAAACTGAAGTTCAGTATAGCCTTTCATCCGCAGACTGATGGTCAGACCGAGAGGGTAAATAGGATGATGGAAGGCATGCTTTGCATGTGTGCCCTAGATTTCTGGAAGAGGTGGGAGGATCACCTTTATATGATCGAGTTTTCCTACAACAATAGCTTCTAGGCAAGTATTCGAATGGAGCCCTTCGAGGCTCTTTATGGTAGGAAGTGTCGTACTCCCTTGTCATGGTTGGAGACGGGCGAATCAAAGTTGTTTAAGCGGAAGGAAGTCAAAGATGCGACTTCGATTATACATATAATCTGGGAGAGGTTGTTGATCGCTTAGGATAGACATGCTTAGTATTATAATGCCAAACACAGAAATGTCGAGTTCGTTGTGGGCGATTGGGTGTATTTGAAGATCAAACCATTCAAGGGTGTATCAAGGATTCGACGCTTGAAAATGCTAAGTCTGAGATACCTTGGGCCGTTTGAGATATTGGTGTGCATTGGTGAAGCCGCCTATCGATTAAAGATTTCAATAAAACTAAGTGATCTGCATGACATATTCCACATATCGGTATTGCGGAATGCAGTGCTGGAGCCTACGCAGGTGGTCGCTGCATATCAGGTGCAGATTGATGATAGGTTGACAACAAAGGTCAAGCCCATTCATATCGAAGACTCGGAAGTCAAGAAACTCTGTAATAAGTCTATCGGAATGGTCAAGGTCTGTTGGGACAACTGTGGTCGTGAGGAACTGTCATGGGAGCGGGAGCAAACCATGAGGGCGGAGTTCCCCGAGCTATTCATTTGAGGTACACATTGTAATGTTGTTTCTTCTTTAAATTTCTGCACGGCCTAATTTCGGAACGAAATTCTTTAAGTGGGGGAGATTTGTAATGCCCCATGTTTACTAAAGCAGGAAATGGTTTTTTTGAGATAACGCACGGTAGTAGAGTTAACGCCGGCGGTAGCGAAGCTATTTAAGTTGGAATACCTCTCTAAGAGGTACCATATGGAGGTAGCGATACCGCATGGTGGTAGCGTCAGGCACCGAGAGCATCGAGAGCACCGTATTGATACGACGCATCGTCTACCACACTGCGGTTGGTTGTTATCGTGCGGCGATAGATTAGCATTTATTATGCGGCCACGTGTCAGCCTGTGATTGGAGGTTTTGGGTGGTGGCTTGCGGAATTAGCCATCGATTCAGGTACCACGCGACGGTAGATAGTTACCGCGCGGAGGTAGCTCGATTAGAATCCTAGGAAATGGCATTTTCACTTCATTTTCTTTTGAGGCTTTGTTCTGAGTGGCTAGAGTGGGTGGAGGAGAGTTGGACAAAGGAGATCTCATCACCATTGGAGATTCAGAGCACTGATCCACATGACAAGTTCGGATCTACAGAGGCAAAGCCATAACGGTCATTTCCATTAGGCTAGAATCTCTCTTATGGTGCCAAAACGAACTTCTAGGGTAACGATCCTCTTCCTTGGACATGTGAAGTCCTTTGCTTTGGCATGTAAGGGTAGATACTCCACAAACTCGTGGAAGTGATTCTCCCGACGGGTTGATCCGTGTATCCCCATTAGTTTTAAAATTATAATACGGAAGCGAAGTACGAAATAGGCATGCTGTGTGAAGCCCATCCGGACGGGTTAGTCTGGATTGGTGATGATTGTTTGTATGCCGGAGAAGAATCCGTGGTCATTTCCTTGATCATTCCCTTCTCCCCCTTTTTGACTTCTACAGAATAGTCAGGGAGGTGTTGGTCGTCTCTGATTATCTTCTCCCCCTTTCTGATTTCACATAATCAACTGGTGCAGCTGCTAGCTTCTTCTCTATAGGATGTTGAATCTGTTCCTGTATGGTGGACTTGATCCCCCTAATTAGGAGCATCAATACTTGCTCCCCCTCAACAAGAGAATCTTCTATCATTTTATCTGATAGACACTCTAGTCCATTCTAGTCTTGATATCACTTGTGGTCTTCACACCCTGCAAGAAGTAGTAATTCCTGCAACTAAAAACAAAGTGAGGAGCAACTGAAGCTATACCAAGTTCAGCATACCCAACTCAAACTTGAAGGTGTTGAACTTTGCTTCATCTAGTGGCTTGGTGAAGATGTCATCCACTTGCTTGTCTGTAGGGACAAACTCAAGACTGATATCTTCACATTACACATGTTCTCTTATAAAGTGATACCTAATCTCTATGTGCTTAGTCCTACTGTGTGAGACATGATTCCTAGCTATAGAGATTGCACTAGTAGAATCACAAAATAAAGGACTTCTTCTTATCTGGAGGTTATAGTCCTGAAGCCGATGCTGGATCTACAATAACTGTGCACAGTAACTCCCAGTAGCTATATATTTTGACTCTACAGTTGAAATTGCAACACTTGTTTGCTTCTTGCTGCTCCAAGACACTAGTCTTCCTCCCAAGAACTGACAGGTGCCTGAAGTGCTTTTCCTGTCCTCTTTGTAGCCTACAAAATCTGCATCTGAATAACCAGTTCGTTCAAAATCCCTATTTCTAGGATAGCATAGGCCAAGATTTGGTGTGCCCTTAAGATACCTCAAAATCCTCTTAGTAGCAGAGTAGTGAGATTCTTTAGAGCAGGCCTAATACCTAGCCTAAAAACATGTAGCATACATGATGTCTGGCCTACTTACAGTAAGGTATAGGAGGGAGCTAATTATCCCTCTATACAAAGTTTCATCAATAGGTTTCCCTTCCTCATCTTTGTCTATAGGCATACTTGAACCCCATGGGAGTTTTCATGGTAGAGGCATTCTCCATTCCAAACTTTTTAATCAACTCTCGAGTGAATTTAGACTTGATATGGACAAGCCATCATCAGTCTGTCTTATTTAGAGGCCCAAGAAGAACTTGAGCTCACCCATACTGCTCATCTCAAACTTCCCTTACATAAGTTTGGCAAACTTCCTGCAAAGTTTGTCATCAGTAGATCCAAAGATTATGTTATCATATAAATCTGGACTAGGATGATCTTGCCCGTAGATTCCCTTTGGAATAGGGTCTTGTCTATCTTCTCCCTTGAGAATTTGTTCTCAATAAGGAAGCTAGACAATGTATCATTCCATGCTCTAGGGGCTTGCTTCAACCCATATATAGCTTTCCTAAGTATATAAATATATTTAGGTGAGTTAGAGTAACCAAAACCTGGGGGCTATTCAACATAAACCTCTTCCTTTAAGTCACCATTCAGAAAGGCTGACTTCATATCCATCTAGTAGAATTTGAATTCTTGATATGCAGTGTACAACCCCGTATCTGACGAGTGGGGTCGGCAGGAGCCAGACTAGCCAAGTCCAGCCTAAGACCCAGGCAAGCCAGGTCCTGGCCTCGAGTCTACTCGATGCCCCCAGCCTCGGCTTCGAGTGAGGCGAGCTCACTCAATGCCTTCAGCCTAGGCATCGAGTGAGACGATCTCACTTAACGCCTTCAACCTAGGCATCAAGTGAGGTGAGTCCTATCAATGCTTATTGCTCTTAGCTTTGAGGGACATCACGACATCCGCCGGCTCGCACTCACCATAGAGGGCTCGACAGCAGCCTCGGCTCGCACAACCGGGATAGGATGCTTCTAGGAGGCGAGCTTGTGCTCGCCAAGCCCCGTTTACCGAGCTCTTGGCCGATTCTTCGACCTCCGGGCCTTTCGTCGAGCTCTGGGCCTTTCATCGAGCTCTAGTCCTTTCGTCGAGCTCTTGCCTATTCTCCGAGCTCTTAGTTGTTCATCGAGCTCTGGGCCTTTCGTCGAGCTCTTGGCTGTTCGCCGAGCTCTTGGCTGTTCGTCGAGCTCTGGGCATTTCGTCGAGCTCTTGGCTGTTCGTCGAGCTCTAGGCTGTTCATTGAGCTTTGGGCCTTTCGTCGAGCTCTGGGCCTCCTAACGAGGTCTAGCCACTTAATGAACTCACGGCAGGCGAGCAGGCCAGGAGCAGGCCAGCACTCGCCAAAGGCCGAGCAAAAGCAGTAAGTGCCAGCTCTATCAAGCACCCATCGCCCCTGCCGAGTACAGATTGTTGAGGGCTACTCGCCCTGAGCCCTATGATGTATTTTTATCATTTTTCCCCTGCTGTCCTTCCCGTAGCTAGTTTGAACAGTAGAGTTATGCAATTTGCAGACCTAGTTGGGATGCAAATAGCTGTTCAGAACAGCGGAGGTGGGCTATTTGTAAGTTGTTTCCATAAATCTATAAATAGGACCCAAGGGGTACCTCAGATGGCATGCTTACTTGTCTCCAAGTCTTCAAGCGCTTTTTGAGGTCGCCTTAGCTCGTCTTTTAGCTAGGGAGGAGAAGCGCTCTAAGATCTTCCGGGTGTGTGGTGGGACCTCTACTTTGAGCCCTTGGGTCAGTTCTTTGTTATTTTTCCTTGTCTTTTTGCTTGCAGGAGAGAAGTAGGTGCACGATCACCCCTTCCCCGAGGGTGAACTCCATAGAGACCGATTTTTTGGTTTCAACATACAGCATCTGCAAGAAATAGACTGATGGCTTCCAATCTGGCTACTCGGGCAAAATTTTGATCAAAAACAATACCTTCTTCTTGCCTATATCCTTTAACCACCAGTCTAGCCTTGTTCTTAACTATAATGCCATTTTCATCAAGTTTGTTCCTGTAGATCCACTTGGTTCCAATGATATTATGTCCTTGTGTTCTAGAAACCAGCTTCAAGACCTTACACCTCTTAAAATGGTTCAGTTCCTCTTATATAGCTATAATCTAGAACTAATCTATGTTGGCCTCTTCAAATCTCTTGGGCTCAACCTGTGATAGGAAACTAGAATACAAAGCTGTATTTAGACTTTTACTCCTTATCACCACTCCTTGGTTAGCATCACCTATAATCTAGTGTCTTGGATGATCCCTTAGATGCCTGACAGCTGGAGGAAATCTTTCTATTACTTCCTGATCTTCATTATCTTCATTTTGCTGATCATCATCCACAACCTGTGTGCCTTGTGCTTCCGCTGGAATGCACACTCTGTCAGCTTCATCTTGAACTATTAGAGCTATTTCCTTAATAGTCAGCTTGTCCACCATCAGATCTGTACCTGCATGACTAGAAGAGGAGCTTGGCAGCTCACTATTAATCATAGTTAACTCATCAAATACAACAATAACCGACTCTTCTACAACTTGACTTTCCAAGTTTTAGATCCTATAGGTCTTGCTATGATTACTGTACCCAACAAAAATCCCATCAGAGGAATTGGCAGCAAACATAGTCACATAGGACTTACCATTATGAAGCACATAACACTTGCTACCAAAGATCCTGAGATAGCCCAGGTTTGGTTTTCTGCTCTTCAAGATCTCATTGGGAGTCTTCTTTTGGATTTTGGTGATAGAGGCTCTGTTAAGGTGTTAAGGATATGATATGTAGTATTCACTACCTCAGCCCAGAGATATTCTGGGAGAGATGTGTCACTCAACAAGGTCCTTCCAGCCTCTATGAGAGTCTTATTCTTCCTCTCAGCAATCCCATTTTGCTGGGGTGTTCTTGGAGAATAAAATTCTTGGTGAATCTTGCTCTTCAAAGAACCTTGTCATGCCATCAAACTGAAATTCAGTCTCATTGTCACTTCTGATTTTGACCATAATACTGTCTAATTCATTCTGAATTTTCTTGACAAATGTCTTGAATACATCATAGGTTTTATACATTTTCTTCAAAAAGAAGACCTAAGTAAATCTGGAAAAGTCATCAATAACCACAAGGGTGTAGACTTTCCTACCTAGAATATGAACTGGAATAAGACCAAACAAGTCCATATACAAGAGGTATAAACACCTCATATAGTCTTTGATCCCAATGCTCTTGAAAGAAGCTTTGGTCTGCTTGCCCTTTTGGCATGCAGAGCAAATTCCTTCCTCAGTGCATTTCATTTTAGGACCATTCGTAACTAGCACTTCACTAAAGAGCTTGTCAATTATTTTATAATTCAAATGAGCTAGTCTCTTATGCCAATGGACACAGTATGAGACTTTCTTATTTGCAACTAAGCATATAGGAGAGTCTATAGCTAAACACAAAAATTTAAACAATAAACATTCCCGCTCTTAGTGCCTGTTAAGATGACCTCTTGGTCACTCAACCTCTTAATATGGCACTCATTCTTATGGAATACTATGTCATAGACAAGATCACAGAGTTGGCTTATGCTTATCAGGTTGTGTTGCAACCCTTCCACATGAGCTACTTTTGTGATATTGACTATAATATTTGAGATTTTACCATAACCTCTGGTGACTCCTCTATCTGATCCACTAAAGATTTTTTTGGGTCCATCCTTCACTACAGTTTACTCCCACAAGTTGCTCCTCATTCCAGTCATGTGCCTGGAATATCCACAATTCAAGTACTATATAGGGGTATGGGCACTTGGACTAACCTGCAAGACGTGATTTAGTTTACCTTAGGACCCCAATAGGTATGTGGTCTTAGGTCCTGATTAGTCTGAAAAAAGACTTTTCTACCAGCAGTTTTTCTGGCTGGTGGACTAACTATTAGTCTAGCCACACTAGATTATGGCAGCAATCTTTGGCATAATGGCCCACTTTCCCACAGCCCCAACATTCATGAATATTGTAAATTCTTTCCTGAGATGGTCTACTAGCTATGCTGACAGCAGCTCTCTATCCAGAAGGAACAATAACAGCCTTTTTTAGGTTCCTTTTAGCTAGGATCTGGCTGAAGGTAAGTCTTCCAGTAGACTTATTTGGCCTGCTCTGAATGCCATCAGTAGCAGTCTTCTTTACAAAAGACATGCTCTTGATAGCATCAAACATAGCTAGACTGACCCTTGGTCTGAGTCTTTGCTGGATGGCCTAGAAATTTGGCTGCAGCCACATTCATGAGAGTGGGGCGTGGAGCACCAAAGACAAATTGTCCATGATGGGCCATTTGAATCTCTTCATGGGATGCCTTTAAGGCACTCATCCCCATTCCTTTTCTCCTTTCATTGGAAGGTACACTTGTATTCTTCCAGGAAGAATTCCCATTCTTCTAGTGACCATGCATGGAGTCCTGGTCATACCTGTTAGAAGGGAGTATTACCCTTTCAAAGGCAATGAGTAGCTAAACTAAAGCTTTTCCCTTTCCTTTGAAAGGGGCAGCCCTTGTGTTTCCCTTGAATCCTAAGCCCCTCGTGTTTCCAGTGGTATTGCCAGTGATAGTCTCTATCGCCTAGTGATAGCTACCCTTTAGTTCTATTTTCCAATATTTTGGGGTTTTATACGGTCCACAATTTGGAGTTTGCGGCTGTGATATTCGCTCTGAAGCTATGAAGGCATTACTTGTATGGCATGAGGGTCGATATTTATACAGACCATAAGAGCCTTAAGTATCTGTTAGATCAAAAGGACTTGAATATGCGCCAACGGAGGTGGATGGAGTTCCTTGGGAACTACACCTTCAAGATATATTAAATTCCTGGCAAGGGAAATGTTGTTGCGGATGCATTAAGTCATAGGGTGCCAGCACAGTCCAACTGGATACAAATGCATGACGAGCATCTTATCCGAGATTTGGAGGCCTTAGAGATCTCTTGTGTTGATAGTAGGTCTAGTGGTGAAGCATGTTTTAACTGGACAGAGGTGCGATATGATCTCGCTGACCGGATTTAGCAGGCGATGAAGTTAGATGACAATATGAAATGCTACATGACAGAGTCTTTGGATGGGTCAAATGCCCTATTTACCATTGATGACGGCCTTTATGGAATAACAATCAATTGTGCGTCACAAAGGTGGGCAAATTATGGGAAGAGTTAATGTATGAGGCACATTTCACCAAGTATTCAATTCACCCGGGAAGCACAAAAATGTTTAAAGACATGAAAAAGTTGTTCTGGTGGCAAGGATTGAAAAAGGACGTAGCTTTATGTGGTGAAGTGTTAGAAACGTGCCTTAGTGAAGGCCGAATGTCAAAAGCCCAATGGATTTTTAAAGTCTTTTCCTATAGCAGAATGGAAGTTTGACAACATATCTATGGATATCGTGCATGGTTTGCCGAGATAGAAAATGGGGAATGACGCCATCTTGGTGATCGTTGATCATTTAACAAAGGTATCGCACTTCATTTCGAATAGGAAGGACAATTCAGTGGAAAATCTGGCAAAGCTTTATGTGGATAATATTGTACTATTACACGGAGTGCCCCGTAGCATCGTTAGTGACCGATATGGGCGCTTCACGTCTAATGATTGGAGGCTTATACAGCAACTATTGGGACCAAACTAAAGTTCAGTACGGCCTTTCATCCACAGACGGATGGTAAGACCAAGAGGGTAAACAATGCGATTGAAGACATGCTTTGCATGTGTGCCCTAGATTTTTGGAAGAGGTGGGAGGATCACCTTTATATGATCGAGTTTGCCTACAATAACAGCTTCTAGGAAAGTGTTTGAATGGCGCCCTTCGAGGACCATTATGGTAGGAAGTGTTGTACTCCCTTGTCATGGTTGGAGACGGGCGAATCAAAGTTGTTTAAGTGGAAGGAAGTCGAAGATGCAACTTCAATTATACAAATAATCTGGGAGAGGTTGATGATCGCTTAGGATAGACAGGCTAAGTATTATAATGCCAAGCCTAGAAATATCGAGTTCGCTCTGGGCGATTGGGTGTATTTCAAGATCAAACCATTCAAGGGCGTATCAAGGATTCAACGCTTGAAAAAGCTAAGTCTGAGATACCTTGGGTCGTTTGAGATATTGGTGCGCATTGGTGAAGCCTCCTATCGATTGAAGATTTCTATAGAACTAAGTGGTCTGCATGACATAATCCACATATCGGTTTTGCAAAAGGCAGTACTGGAGCCTTCGCAGGTGGTCGCTGCAGATCAGGTGCCGATTGATGATAGGTTGACAACGAAGTTCAAGCCTATTCATATCAAAGACACAGAAGTCAAGCAACTCCAAAATAAGTCTATCAGAATGGTCAAGGTCCATTGGGATAATTGTGGTCGTGAGGAACTGTCATGGGAGCGGGAACAAACCATGTGGGCAAAGTTCCCCAAGCTATTCATTTGAGGCACACATTGTAATGTTGTTTCTTCTTTAAATTTCTGCACGGCGTAATTCCGGACGAAATTCTTTATGTGGGGGATATTTGTAACGCCCCAAGTTTCCTAAAGCAGGAAATGGTTTCTCTGAGATACCGCACGGTAGTAGAGTTAACACCGGTGGTAGTGAAGCTATTTAAGTCGAAATACTTCCTGAGAGATACCGCGTGGCGGTAGCGATACCGCGTGGTGGTAGCATCAGGCGTCGAGAGCATTGAGAGCATTGTATTGATACGACGCATCGTCTACCGCACGGCGGTAGGTTGTTATCGCACGGTGGTAGAATAGCATTTATTATGTGGCCACGTGTCGGCCTGTGATTGGAGGTTTTGGGCGGTGGCTTGCGAAACTAGTCGTCGATTCAGGTACCACGCAGCGGTATATAGTTACCGCGCGGCGGTAGCTCGATTTAAATCCTAGGAAGTGGCATTTTAACTTCATTTTCTTTTGAGGCTTTGTTCTGAGTGGTTGGAGTGGGAGAAGGAGAGTTGTGCAAAGAGATCTCATCGCCATTAGAGATTCGAAGCTCTGATACATGAGACGAGTTCGGATCTATAGAGGCAAAGCCATAGCGATCATTTCCATTCAGCTAGAATCTCTCTCATGGTGCCGAAATGAACTTCTAGGGTAATGATCCTCTTTCTTGGACATGTGAAGTCCTTTTTTTGGCATGTGAGAGTAGACACTTCACAAACTCGTGGAAGAGATTCTCCTGACGGGTTGATCTGTGTATCCCCATTACTTTTGCAGTTATAATATGGAAGCAAAGTACGAAATATGAATGTTGTGCGAAGCCCATCCGGACGGGTTAGTCTAGATTGGTGATGATTGTGTGTTTGCCGGAGAAGAATCTGTGGTAGGGTATAAATTTTGGAGTCACAGGGTGTGTAGGTGACTATAGAGAGAGTACTTGAGAAAGACATCAGGAAAAAACCCATTTAGGGGAAGAAATGATAGTCTGTCCCCTACTGCGCGGTGGTAACTCTACAGCCGACTGTAGCTCCCAGTGAGCATTTGTTTTGTGAGGCCTATCTCGTGGAGACCTGGGGGCCATTCTTTATGAGGCCTGTATCGTGGAGCGTGGGGGAAATTGTTTGTGAGGCTTGTCTCATGGAGACCTAGGGGCCATTGTTTATGAGGACTATCCTGTAGAGACCTGGGGGCCATTGTTTGTGAGGCCTATCTCTTGGAGACCTAGGGGCCATTGCGCGGAGCTAAGATCCTAAGGGGCCCAGCTTAGATGACCGTGAGTGTTGTCCTAGGAACTTAACAGAGTTATCATACAGATGGGAAAAGGGAAGCTGTCCCGCATCGTGGCTTATTGTGCCCGACTATTTGAGCACCAGGAAATAGCTGATTTGTACCCAACCCTATGCCGATTGACTTAAAGAAATTCAAACTATGTATCTGGTGGATCATCATGACTCAGTCGTAGACATAGGGGCATTTTCTTTGGCTTCATCACTGAAAGACTAGAATGCTCAAATGTTGTTGGCCGTCGCAGAGAACGAAGGTATGACCCTTTAAGGTCCTATGCACCAAGGGTATGCCCTGAGAGCACGGGGCATTGGACGATCGTACCAATGTCAGTGGCAAATGATGCTTAAGTTGCACGTTCTGATTGTCAATGTCTAAATATGCTAATGCCTATAGGGAAGGAGCACCACCACCCCGAGTGAGGGATGGGGTCATTATATTTTTGTCAGCTAATGCTAACCATTACCATGTTTAACATCCTTTGGGTGGAATGTTTTCGTGCAGGTGTAACAGAGCCGAGCGAGAAATAACGGGCTAAATCCTATGGTTGCTAAGACGGCCCTCGAAGGCCAAAGCAAAGAGTGTTTTCTTTTACTGCTCATGTGTGGCCAGCCTGCGTGCTGAAGTATGCAAAACAATGGAGGAAACTTTGTAAGGCCTTAAGACCATAACTATTTGTGTATTTATTTTGTCATTCCTATTTGGCTTAGTAGACAATCACATGGTTGGGTTCTTATTTCAATCTTAATTTACTTTCGCTAGAATGCACTCTGAGTTAGGGTGCGCGTTTATGGATTATGGTTTCAATAAGTAACTTCACTAACTGTCCGTAGAATATGACATGGGGCCCTAGCCGGACCTTCTATTATATCCTACATGATGGATGCGGGTGTTATAGTAGGCTAAAGCCCCTTTGTGCTGTTCCAGACCTCGAAGGCCAAGAGAAGTGTTTACTTATTGTCATGTGTGGTCGACCTATGTGCTGATGTATGTAAAACACTTTGTGAAGGAAATATTGTAAGGCCCTAAGGCCAAAACACTTTGTGTATTATATATCATTCCTCAGTTGGTTAGTGGACATTCCTATACTGGGTTCTAAGTAATTTTAAATGCTTCCGCTAGAATGCAACTCGGAGTTACGGTGCGTTAATGATTTGGTTTCAATGCGTAACTCCACTGACTGTCCGTGGAATATGGCGTGGGGCCCTTGCCAGACCTTCTGTTTTATTCTATGTGATGGATGGGGGTGTTACAAATCTTTTGCTAGAGCTTCCTCTTAGCCTGGTCAATTTTCTGCATGCTTCCAAGCTCCATTTTGAGGGATTTCTTATAACGCCCCCGATTTTCTGATAATATTATTTAGTTAGGTATCATCATATTTATGACATCAGGGTGTTATCTTTTTACGTCATGTTGACGGCACTGCACCGTTAGTGCGTTTTCGCGTCCGTTGGGTCTGTTTGACAAAATTTTGGTGGTTTTGATGAGATTGAATGTTTTCTTTTTGGAAGAATTAAATTTGTGACATGTATGCTTATAGTAAGCATTTGATGTTTGTGTCTCAAGAATGGTGTGTCAGATTCTAGTGTTGTCTTCGCGGCTAAATTCATAGAGTTGGCAATTTATTCCGGAATATTAGTCAAATCTTAATTTCTGAAATTTATCCAAATTTTTTTCTCGAGAAGTCGGGAGCTGTTCCCGAGAAGTTTATATTCCTTCTCGAGAAATGCTGTGTTGTTCTCGAGAAGTCTTACTTTGTCTCGAGAAAACCCTCCTCTAGTTATCGAGAAATCCATTTTAGTTCTCGAGAAGTACTTTATTGTTCTCGGGAAATGCAGCCTTGTTCTCGAGAAGTCCATTTAGTTCTCGAGAAGTCCATTTAGTTCTCAAGAAATCAATTTTTAGTTCTCGAGAAGTACTTTATCATTCTCGGGAAATGCAGCCTTGGTCTCGAGAAGTCCATTTAGTTCTCGAGAAGTCCTACTTTGTTTCCGAGAAGTCCTGAAGTTAGTTCCTGCGAAATCCATGACTTCTTTCTCGAGAAATCTTCTTCTGTACTCGAGAAGCCTTCTTCAATACTCGAGAAATGCATACCTTTACTTGAGAGGTTTCCCTCATTTCCCGAGAAGTTTTCTTCTGTTCTCAGAATATCCGGTTCAGCTGAACCCTGTTCAATCTTTAAAGGTATAAATATTATAAGTGTAATAATTTTAATATTACATTTATTATCTATATATGTTTAAGGAAACCTCTACTTCCTCCTTAAGCCGACCGAACTTCTGTTCATTTTCTCGAACCAGAGCGACCTGAGCGAGGGAGAGAAAGTTCTTCTGTGATTCTTCCGGTGGCCGCCGACGGTGCTCCGGTGCTCAAAATCTTACACCGAACGTAGATCTGGAAAGCTCTCAACGAGAGCTACGTCATCATGGTAAAGTTTTCCCCGTTTCTTGAGTTTTTCTCGTTATGGTTTTTGGCCCTAACTTCTATTTCAGCCATTTGTGTTCAGATTTCGACTTCCCCCGTCTTCTTTAGCCCTGATCTACGACAAGGAGCGATTTGGAGAGTTTTTCCGGCAAAATTAAGGCAAGTGGTGGTTTTCTCTCCCCTCTTCCCTTCTTTCTCCCTATCTACTAAAATTTCTAACTTCCTTTTTAGTCGTTATCATTAACAACTTGTCGATTATAGTGTTGTCTTAATCCTTTATTTAAATCCACCTGTATTATCATGTTCTTGATTTTGCTAATCTAACCTTGTAAAGTTGTATATGTTTTTATGATGTGGTTGAATCTTGCTCTTTTAACTGTCCCTTAACTATTATGTAGGACGTGCTAGAGGTTACCTAGGATTGTAAATCCTTCCTAAAGGTTGATCAACCGTTTCATAAATCTAGAAATGTCTAGTAGAATCCGATGTGCCAAGTTTCGAGATTTTTATCATGGTTTTATTAGTTGCGGGTGTTAGTGGACGAAACAACTAATACAATGTTTGTTCCCTTTATTAGTACCTTGTGGAACTCTACCGGGTGTTTGGGCATCTGCGGTGAATAGTGGAGTGTATGAATCTCCCCTGCAGTTAGATGGATATTATATCTATAAGGGTGTATCCGGATGAGTGACCACCTCGCATGTGTTTTTGGGTAGAGTTTGGTGGATCCGGAGGCCAACCTTAGAGGGGGGGGGGGGTGAATAAGGTTTTATAAATTTCGCTTGAATAAACGGAATCTTGACGTAAACCACACCACAAGTGAAGATTTAAAACACAAGTATTAAATTCAATAACAATCAATTTCATACAAGTACAAGATGAATGTTTTACAGTACGATCTTCATGACGTCGAAGATCAAAGACGAAGAGAAGAAAACTTTGGGTTTTCTATACCGACCCAAAACCCGGACCGGTTGGCTCTTCACTTTCTCCCCGAAAGGTCTTAGAGCCGCTCTTCACCTCCACACCCGGAAGGGTCTTAGAGCACCGCTAGATCCCCGATCTAGACGCCCCAAATCCCGGGACGATTTTCCACGGAATCCAACCCGGATTCCGACGACCTTCTCCGGTCGATTTCTCTTACCACTTACGACAATAGAAGAAGAAAAAGATACAAAAAGAGATTACAAAATATATTCGTTAAAGTTTAGGTTCTCCCTCTTGAGAAGTTCTCTGGATGGATCTACGGCCGGTGCTTGTGATCTTCGATGGAAAGCACCCGGTCGCTAGACGTAGACGATGCGAAGCCTTGATCGCCGGAGTTCTTCGATCTCGAACGGGAGGAAGAAACCTTGCTTTTTCTTTGACGAAGACGAGTAGAACGGACGTAGGAAGACGGCCGACCTTGGTATTCCTGGAGCACTTCGTCAATAATCTCTGGAGGCTTAGGTCTTGAAGAAACGGCGCTGCTTTTTATACGTCTTGGAGAAAATAGACTACCGCCTGCGATAACGCTATCGCCGGGCGGTAGGTTCGCGCGTAACGCCTGCCAGCTGTCTCCACGCGTCTCCCGAAACGGCAACTGTGACTGCTCATTAAGGAAACTGCCGTTTCAAGAAAGCTATCGCCGGGCGGTAATGGTTACCGCGCCCAGTCAGAGCGATAGCGCCATTTCGCCAAATAATTCTACCGCCTGCGACACGACTATCGCCTGACGGTTTCAAGAGAGCTATCGCCGGGCGGTAATGGTTACCGCGCCTAGTCAGAGCGATAGCGCCATTTCGCCAAATAATTTTACCGCCTGCGATAAGACTATCGCCTGAGCGGTAGGTACCATCGTCGACGATCAACCCCTTGACGCACGTCGACCGGATACCGCCGACGGTAGCGTCCTGTCGCCGGGCGGTAGCGTCCTTTTGAAGCTCTTCTCCTTTCCTTTCACCTGTCAGCCTGCACACTCTATCACACAACCAATCTCATCAAATACAAGCAGGGAGTTGATATTCTCAAACCTAAGGAGTGTGAAACCATGTTCCAACAAACTCCCCCTTTTGATAATATCAATCCCGTTCATGATAAACCAAAATCAAGTAGATAGAGTGCCAGAATAGATGTATGTAGCAACGTAGAACAGTATAAAGTAGAGTATCAGAGTAAAATGAACATAGAACAGTAGAATGATATTGAACAAATAAGCAATACACACCTATATCGATCCCGTTCAATCCTGTTCTATCCTACTACATACTCCCCCTATCGGTGGGACGCTCCCCCTATCTATGAGCACACACACACCTCACTACGCTCCCCCTATCATGAACACTACCTCCAATACCTTCTCCCCCTTTGATAATATCAAAAGAAAGGGCGAGGCCAACCGACCAAGGAGGATGAAAATTGTAGGCGAGAGATAACGTAAAATAGACCCACAACGCACTTGAAACCAGAGAATTGTAAAACAGGGTCAAAAACAGGAGCAAACGCTAATCAGAGAGAAGAAATTGGACTATATGCACGAGACATAGCACACATCAAGTATGACATGAATGTTTGCAAGGTTTAGATAAATAGAGAGAAAAATAGGCAAACACAAATATCGTCATGAGAGAAAAACTGTGCCAGTACGTATTGTGCGAAAAGCATCGAATGTAGTTGAGGTCCAATTCTTATGCGCGGAAGATTTAAATAAGATAATGACATGTGCACGTGTAGCACCAAGAGACAAACAACCAAAAGAGATATCATGCAGACATGTTTTATATCAAGCAAACTAACGATGCTAACACCAAAGAGATATAGTGAAAAATCACGTCACATGACATAGTGCGGCATAAAGAAATTAAATCAAGGGCACAAATCATAAAGTGTAGTCCATGCACAAGATCGAAACGACTTTGTAATCCAAGGTGCTCACCCTCACAACGCTTATGAAGACTTATCAGGAGGGATGAGTAGTGCTTGGGGGTCTGTAAGCGGGATTTGATGGCCATCATTTTATTTTGAGTTAGGCCATCAATTTTATACATAATCAAAGCAAGACAAGACCCCAAGTCAATCGAAATCTACCCACATAGGTAGATCCACTTTAACTTGTTTACATTGGACATATGCGATTCTAGTTTTGGCCCAAAAATTTAATTAGCATAGACACGCGCAATTTGATTTCATGACATTGATTGTTCAAGATATATCAGATATGTTAAATTTAGTGCCACGATTTATAGCATGTCAGCTTATTATCTCAGGTTGAGTGCATGATCAAGTGGTGTGTGAGTGGTGTAATCATTATCGTAAATAAATCCTCACACATACTTAGAGGCGTAGACAACGTACACCCACATTAATTTTCGCACTCAATAGCTAGACAAAAATTTAACTTCGCTCATCATGACCGGATACCAATGTGCCGTACAAGTTGACAAAAAGAATAGCAAACATTGTATATACTTGAAAATATACCACGACTCGGTCATATGAGCCCCAAACCAACTTGACAGTTTTTTTTTTTTTTTGAATATTCTTGAAAACAATTTTAGCCACACACAGGGAACAACCAAAAACAACACGAGCATTGAATAAAAAACGAACAGTACATAAATTTTTTTTTTTTTGATTTTGGTGTTACAACTTTGAACAGAACAAAAACGAAACAAAAAAATTACAAACAAAAAAAAACACATATAACAAAAAATTAGGACGATAAATCAAGAATCCCAAGTTCGAGTCGTAGAAGTGAAAAACGAGCATCCGGAAGCGGTTTAGTAAGAATGTCCGCGAGTTGATCATCGGTCCCAATAAAGACGACACTCACATTCTCTTTCTTAATGTGGTCGCGAATAAAGTGATGTCGAACGTCTATGTGTTTGGACCGAGAGTGATGCACCGGATTATACGTTAAGTCTATCGCACTCTTGTTGTCGCACCTAAGTGTAATGTTGCGAAAAGAAAGACCAAAGTCTTCTAAAGTTTGCGACATCCAAAGTGCCTGTGCACAGCAACTTCCTAAGGCGATATACTCGGCTTCGGCGGTCGAAAGAGCCACCGAGTTTTGCTTACGACTCGACCACGAGACAAGTGCCGGGCCTAAAAAATGACAAGTACCGCTAGTGCTCTTGCGGTCAAGAGAGCAACCGGCATAATCGGAGTCAGAATATCCATGAAGGGTAAAATCATCCGAGTGAGGGTACCACAACCCGAGGTGTTGCGTGCCAAGGAGATAACGAAAAATATGTTTTACCGCTTTAAAGTGAGACTCCCTAGGGTCAGCTTGATAACGGGCACACATACCCACCGCAAACGTGATATCGGGCCGTGACGCACTCAAGTGTAACAAAGATCCAATCATGCCCCGAAACATTGTTTGATCCACAGAGATTCCACTCTCGTCTTTTCCTAATTTAAGGGACGCACTCATCGGAGTTTTGACTTGTTTTAAAGACTCAAAACCAAAACGTACAAGCATATCTTTTATATATTTGGATTGATTTATGAAAATTCCGTCTTGTCGTTGAGAGATTTGAAATCCTAAAAAATAATTGAGTTCTCCCACAAGGCTCATTTCAAATTCAGATTTCATTAAACTCACAATCTCTTCAACCAACCTCTCATTAGTCGCTCCAAAAATAATATCATCAACGTAAATTTGGAGGATAACTAGATCCGAATTTTTGGCTTGTACAAAGAGAGTTGTGTCCGCACTACCCATCTTGAACCCATGATCTAAGAGGAACGTAGTTAGCCTATCATACCAAGCACGGGGTGCTTGTTTCAATCCATACAAGGCCTTTACTAATCTGTACACATGATGAGCGTGGGCGGCATTTAGGAAACCGGGTGGTTGCTCGACATACACTTCTTCTTTTATATAACCATTTAAAAATGCGCTCTTAACGTCCATTTGAAACAACTTTATTTTCTTATGGCTTGCGAATGCCAAAAACATTCGAATGGACTCAAGACGAGCAACCGGTGCAAAAGACTCCTCAAAATCCACACCCTCAATTTGTGAATATCCTTGTGCTACCAACCGAGCTTTATTCCTCGTGATCCTAGACTCACCATCAAGTTTATTCTTGAACACCCATTTTAAACCAATCACGGGATGGTTGTCCGGACGATCAACTAGAATCCAAACTTTGCTACGCTCGAATTGGCTCAATTCCTCATTCATGGCAAGGAACCATGATTCATCTTGAAGAGCCTCGGACACGTTTTTAAGCTCAATATCCGATAGAAAGCATAAGTTGGAGAACGCCTCATGAAGAGCAGATCGAGTTCTAACTCCATGGGATGGTTCTCCAATAACTAGATCACGAGGATGTTGTTTCGTAAACGTTAGATCCTTAGGAGGCACATATGCGTGCGACTCACTCTCCTCGTTACTCTCAACCGGAACACTCTCCTCTACCTCTTCTTCGGACATTCTAGGCTCACTAGATGGTGGACTCTCATCAAAATGCACATGAGCCGATTCTTCAACCACTAAGGTTCTCTTATTATAAATCCTATAGGCTCGACTTTTGCTAGAATATCCTAAGAATATGCCTAGATCGGATTTTTCATCGAATTTTCCTAAGTGATCCTTAGTGTTCAGAATATAGCATGGGCACCCAAAAACTCTAAAGTACGAGACGGAGGGTTTTCTATCAAAGTAGAGCTCGTAAGGGGTTCGCTTAAGAAGTGGGCGAAGCATGACACGGTTCATCACGTAGCTTGCCGTGTTGACCGCTTCGGCCCAAAACGATCGAGGTAAGCTGAACTCTGCGAGCATCGTACGTGCTAGCTCTTGAAGTGTGCGATTCTTTCTCTCTACCACTCCATTCTGTTGGGGCGTGCGAGGAGCGGAGAATTCGTGCTTAATCCCTAAGGTCTCACACAACTTTGAAAAATCCTCATTCTCAAACTCTCCACCGTGATCTGATCTGATACACTTAATGTTTAGTTCTTTCTCATTTTGAATACGCGTGCATAAAGTAGAGAATTCCCTAAACGTGTCAGATTTGTTGGCAAGAAATATTGTCCAACAATAACGAGAAAAGTCGTCTATGATGACGAATGTATATCGCTTTCCTCCTAGGCTACATGTGGAAATCGGTCCAAACAAGTCCATGTGCAAGAGTTCTAACGGTCTAGAGGTGGAAATCTCTGTTTTACTTTTAAACGAGTTTTTGACAAATTTTCCCTTTTGACAAGGCCCACACATAACGTTAAAACTACCGCTTAGAGACGGAATTCCTCTAACAAGTTTCTTTCTAGATAACTTAATAATTAGCTTGCTACCCGAGTGTCCTAATCTCCTATGCCAAAGGTCTAGTTCTTCATTCTTAGTTACTAGGCATTTTAGATTGGACGAAGAGAAATCATCAAAATTAACTGTGTACACATTGTGATTTCTATGGGCTACAAGCAATACATTAGAGGTTTTAGCATCAATGAGTTTGCACGTGTTCGATGATGATTCAAAAATAACATCTATACCTTTATCTCCTAGTTGACTTACAGAAATAAGGTTATGTTTTAAACCATCAACAAACAACACATTTGAAATAGAGAAAAACTTGTTACCTATTGTGTCGATTCCCATAATTCTTCCTTTACCATTATCTCCAAACGTGACCACTCCACCTCTCTTCTTTTCCAGGCTAAGGAACTTATCTTTATCACCCGTCATGTGCTTGGAGCATCCAGAGTCCAAGTACCACACGCTCTTTGTGTCCCTTGCCTGCCAACATACCTAAAAAGGAGATGAGAGTAAAGATCTGGTTACCCAAGTTGTTCCACCTATTTTGTAGGTAGTAGACTTTGGTAGCCAGACTTGCGCGTTTTGTTTAGCACCTTTCCTCCCGCAAGAGCTTGAAGCATGTCCGAACTTATTACAGTTGGCACATAGAGCATAAGTTGAGGAAATGACTTTTATCATCTCACTCGATCTCTTGCTAGAGGAAGGAGATAATGTATTCAGATTTTTGATCTTATTTGTTGACTTAGGCGTGGACAGAGTGCTATAGTCCTCCAATGGTGATGATGGACTTACATAGCCGATGCCAAACTTTCCAGACCCATGACACTGTGCGCCCAATAGCATGTTTAGAGATTTTTGGCCTACACCAAATTTTTGAACCGCACAGTTGAGATCATGGATCCTCGCTTTTAGAGCGGTGTTCTCAGTTACTAACATCACACATCGATTAGCAAACTATTTCTTTCCTTCCTCAACTTTAGCAAGGGAGATATGAAGCTTCTTCTCCAAGACATTCTTCTCATTTTTGAGAGATACTAGTCTCAAGGATGTCTTGGAGTGACTTGCTTTACCCTCCTCGATGGATGCTACCAAGTGAGGACATTCAGGGCATTCCACCTTCTCTTTCCCAATTTTAATTACTTCTTTCTTCAGCTTTTCTAAACTCTTGTTTAGACGTTTATTTTCAGCTCTTAAGGAATTTTTCTTAGATGTTACTTCTTCTAACCTACCAACTACATGATCATAAATCTCAAGTAATTCAGAGTAAGTAGGAGGAGTTACCTCAGTGTCGCTTTGGACACTGGACTCAGCATCAGATTCAGATTCCTCTTGACCTTTTCCCATGAGGCACAGATTTGCTTCGTTGTCACTTCCCGAGTCGGTGCTACTCGAATCTTCCGATCCATCCTCATCCCAGGTCAGAGCCTTCAGTACTTTCTTCTTCCCTTTATACTTGCTGTCCTTTCCTTTCTCTTCCTTCTGGAGTCTTGGACAGTCTCTTTTTAGATGTCCCAGCTTGTGACAATGAAAGCATTCAGGCTGATACTTTTCATCATCGCTATCGGTCTCCTTTACCGACTTGTTCCACTTCCTACCCTCTTCAACTCCCTTCTTCAGAAACCGTTTGAACTTCCCTTGTTTTCTGGGGTTCTTCATGAATTTTTTGAATTCCCTTACATAGAGACTTTCCTCTTCATCTTCTTCAGAGAAATCAGATGTTTTCCTCTCTTTTGAAGCCTTCAAAGCCAATCCCTTTTTCTTCATTTCCTTGGGATATTCCTCAGCTTGTATCTTCAGTTCCACTTCATGAGTCTTCAGGTTTCCGATAAGACTCTCAATCTCTAAGTCGCTGATTTCATGAGATTCAGCGATAGCAGTCACCTTGGGGTTGAAGCGGGGAGGTAGAGATCGCAGTATTTTCCTCACTAGATCACCATTTGGGAAGTTCTTTCCAAGAGATCTTGATGCGTTGACGATCTTGGTGAACCTTGTGTACATGCTGTCAACATCTTCATCGATCTCCATCCGGAACTGTTCATACTCGGATTCAAGCCGGAACAGCTTTGATTCTTTCACCTGCGAGGTACCCTCATGAGTAAGTTCAAGAAGTCGCCAAACATCAAAAGCAGTTTCGCAGTTACATATTCTATTAAATTCCGTCTTATCTAACGCACAGAATAGAGAGTTCATAGCCTTGGCGTTATTAGTACATCTAAGCTTGTCCGCATCATCCCACTTATCGCGCGGTTTTTCAAGAACGACTTCTCCAACCGTGGTAGTGGGTGTGGTGTACTTAGTCTCTATCATGGCCCATACGTCCATGCTGTGCGTCATCAGAAAGATTTTCATCCTTGTCCTCCAGTGACTATAGTCACTACCCATAAAGAGTGGAGGGCGACTCACACCTTGTCCCTCAGTGAAAGCATGCACTGGGTTGGCCATCTTACTTCAGGTGGTTAAGCCTATTCGAAGTAAACCTCCTCTGATACCACTTGTTGGATCCGGAGGCCAACCTTAGAGGGGGGGTGAATAAGGTTTTATAAATTTCGCTTGAATAAATGGAATCTTGACGTAAAACACACCACAAGTGAAGATTTAAAACACAAGTATTAAATTCAATAACAATCAATTTCATACAAGTACAAGATGAATGTTTTACAGTACGATCTTCATGACGTCGAAGATCAAAGACGAAGAGAAGAAAACTTTGGGTTTTCTATACCGACCCAAAACCCGGACCGGTTGGCTCTTCACTTTCTCCCCGAAAGGTCTTAGAGCCGCTCTTCACCTCCACACCCGGAAGGGTCTTAGAGCACCGCTAGATCCCCGATCTAGACGCCCCAAATCCCGGGACGATTTTCCACAGAATCCAACCCGGATTCCGACGACCTTCTCCGGTCGATTTCTCTTACCACTTACGACAATAGAAGAAGAAAAAGATACAAAAAGAGATTACAAAATATATTCGTTAAAGTTTAGGTTCTCCCTCTTGAGAAGTTCTCTGGATGGATCTACGGTCGGTGCTTGTGATCTTCGATGGAAAGCACCCGGTCGCTAGACGTAGACGATGCAAAGCCTTGATCGCCGGAGTTCTTCGATCTCGAACGGGAGGAAGAAACCTTGCTTTTTCTTTGACGAAGACGAGTAGAACGGACGTAGGAAGACGGCCGACCTTGGTATTCCTGGAGCACTTCGTCAATAATCTCTGGAGGCTTAGGTCTTGAAGAAACGGCGCTGCTTTTTATACGTCTTGGAGAAAATAGACTACCGCCTGCGATAACGCTATCGCCGGGCGGTAGGTTCGCGCGTAACGCCTGCCAGCTGTCTCCACGCGTCTCCCGAAATGGCAACTGTGACTGCTCATTAAGGAAACTGCCGTTTCAAGAAAGCTATCGCCGGGCGGTAATGGTTACCGCGCCCAGTCAGAGCGATAGCGCCATTTCGCCAAATAATTCTACCGCCTGCGACACGACTATCGCCTGACGGTTTCAAGAGAGCTATCGCCGGGCGGTAATGGTTACCGCGCCCAGTCAGAGCGATAGCGCCATTTCGCCAAATAATTTTACCGCCTGCGATAAGACTATCGCCTGAGCGGTAGGTACCATCGTCGACGATCAACCCCTTGACGCACGTCGACCGGATACCGCCGGCGGTAGCGTCCTGTCGCCGGGCGGTAGCGTCCTTTTGAAGCTCTTCTCCTTTCCTTTCACCTGTCAGCCTGCACACTCTATCACACAACCAATCTCATCAAATACAAGCAGGGAGTTGATATTCTCAAACCTAAGGAGTGTGAAACCATGTTCCAACAGAGTTGACCACACATAGCTAATAAAGTTTTGAGAATTCTTTATTATGATTTAATAATGCTTTCCACTTTTTTTAGCCTTGTGCATCTAGTGTAATTTGTTGTACGTGACGATTCACGTAAGTGCAATTTTTTTGATTTTGGTACTTTACCTTGTACTTTACTTCAGCACTTTTGGTCTTGGGTTGGTACCCCTTTTTGACCTTTATTTACTTTTGGCTTACTTTTCTGTCACAGTTTGTACCCTCTTGCAGAGGTTTTATGTCTTTGGAATGCCTCAGGTTTGAAGCTTTAGCAGGTAATAGAGCTATTTTTGGAGTTCCTAAGCAGCAGTCTTGGCTGTGGTTTTCACCTCGCCATTGCGAGATAGTTTGTTGTTTTAGTTTACTTTTCCTAGTTCAAGCACACTTTTGTTTTATGTGGTTCGTGTCAGATTGTTGATGCCCACATGATAGTTGATTTTGGATACTTTGCTAGCTGCTAATTTGTTTTCTTTCTTATTATTTGGATTACATGCTCTCTGGGAGGGTTTATGCTAGAATTGCTTGTTAGGTATTTTCAAGTATAAAGATTACTATTATTACTCATGCATTGCATGTTTTAAAATTATAAATCATTAAATTTAGTGGCTGTAAAAGTTATTTCTACTACTATTATAAACCTAGAGTCTTGCATACCATGAGTTTTCCTCTATGGACATTTATTCTCATATAGGATGTCTAATCTTGTAAAAGAAGTATCTTCCGCAGCGTATAACTATTTTTCTCGTGTACTAGATGAGCCACCAAGCCAAGGGATATGGCTAACTGCTTAACTTAAACTTGATTTCTCTCTAAATAATTTAAAGATCTTTCTTGATGTGTTAAGTACGAGTTTTGTCTGAGCATCTGTTGGTTCCCTAGTTTTGATTTTTGCCATGTCATCTCAATTAGGCTTAATTGACCCAAGAATTATCTTTGGTCAATGGTTAGACTAAATGTTAGTCTACCCTAGGTTTAGTTTGTATAGACCCAAATAGGATAGTTGAGATTGGATTGAAATGGAAATTTTGTTTAAAAGAATTGTGCTCGACGATATTCGATTGTCGCTCGACGATCTTCGATTGATGATCGACGATCTCAGAGTTATATGTTCTCTGAAGTGGGATCGACGATCTGCTTACTCAGATCGACGATCGTTTTAGCCTAGGTCAACCGATTTTCTTTGATCTTCATTCAGAGATCGACGACTTTCGCTTATTTCAAGCTGATCGTCTATTTAGGTCTTAAGATCGTCGACTGAGCTCGTCTTTTCATATTCTACTTTCCGGAATATTTCGAGCTTTCGTCCCGCGCCTTCTGCTCCCTTCTCTTGCGATTCTTATCGTCATGGCGATTTCCTCTGCAACCCTGTCCGTGATAAAGTTCGATGCTGGTTTCTATGTTGACTTCGATTCCTTCTGTGACAGTGAACAAGTTTTCAAAGAAATGCTGCAGTTATGCGATGAACAAGGACTCAAAAAGCTTATATCTATAAAGATCAAAATCCACTTATCAGAGATAAAGGAATGGGTGTATACATCTTCTTCTAATGACTAAGTGATGACAGGAACCATCAACGGTGTGGAGGTAATTCTTACTCCAGAAACTCTGACTGAAATTTTTGAGTTAAAGAGTGGAGCAGATGAGTATGAGCAAGATACCACTGAGTATGGTAGGATGCTGATAGAGATGGGACATGCAGAAGGCATTCCCTCTAAGCTGTTAAAAGTAAATCAATCTGTTGGTTTCAAGTTCTTGGCTGACCTAGTAGGAAAATTATTGCTTGGAAAGCATTCCGCTCACGACAACATCAACAGGCAATAGTTTGCCTTGATGTCAGCTACTGTGAATAAGAGAGAGATCAATTGGGCTGGATTGCTATTTGAGTTAATCAGGAAAAAGAACGACAAGAAAGAGGTGACTCAAGGTAGGCTGATTGGGTTCTTTCTATCCAAGAAAGCTTCCCAGCTGTTAGGCTCTGTTCCTACAGCCATCAATGCAAGCAAAAGGATTGATTCTTCCCTATTTGCTAAGTGGAAAAGGGTCACTCAGAAACCTTCAAAGGCTAAGTATGCCCCTATAACATCTGAGGGCACAAGGGCTTCTGAAGCCATTTCCCACCCTAGTGAAGAAATTCCTGCTTTACCCTCCTTGTCATCCACCTCCATTGAAATTCCTTCTTCTCCTGTAAACCATCCATCACAAACATAAGCTTATCTAGCTGAGACACCAAACTTCAACATAAATTCCATGTTCAACCTGCTTACTCCATCTCCTCATCATTCCCCAGCTCCTTCTCCTCATCATAAATCACCCACTCATGATCATCCATCTCATCACAATTCCCCACTTGATGAAGCCCCATCTCAGAAGAACATCAATTCTGATGATTCTCCATCCATCATTCCTCCATCTTTTCAAATTACACCAGATTTCATTGCCAAAATCCTAGAACTCATTACCCCATCTATCAAAATAATGATAGAAGAAGCCATTGCACCTCTTGCCATATCCATCTCATCCCTTGCTGCTTCCATTTCTGCCCTCACAGTCCCTTCTTCATCTAGGGGCATGGGTTTAGTTCCCACTGAACTCAGGCAGGGGGAGATGTTCAATAAAGATGCGTCAGGCTCTGTTTGGGCCCTTTCTAATGATCCAGTTGAGCAATCTCCAGTGGCATTAGAGTTAGAAAGATTTTCAGATGCAGTGCCAGATGTTCTCATTCCAGATTCTATACAGAGGATAGTTGTAGATTCAGAGGCTCCAGTAGTTCTTAAAGATGAACTGGATGCTTTTCTAGATTTAGATGATGAGTCTTCACTCTCATCCAGTAGAGACCACTATATCTGTCTGTCCTCCAATTGTAATTTTGATCCCCTTCAGGCCATTGTGTGCTATCAAAGACCAATGAGCCTTCAGTTTTTTGATAGTTTCATTATTTCTGAGACTATAGCTGAAGCAATTCTTTCTTTCGAATTTTGTCTTGAAGAGCTTTCCACTCCTATCATTGCTAGACATCTAGAAGGAATCATTACCTCCTTCCTGGAACATAAGTGGACTACAGAGAAATCTTCAGATATTGTTGAGAAAAATCTTGAAGCTGCTAGATAAGTTGAACCTATGCCAGTTGCCCCAGAAATTATTTCAGAAAGTGCAGTTGCTATTTCACTTGAGCCCTCCATTGTCTGGGATGATACCCCAGGTCCAGACCTGGATGATCTTATAGCTCAAGATATCTTAGAAGAGGAAAGAGAAAAAGCTCTTGAGAAGGCTAAAGAAGAAAAAGATAAAGCTGTGATTAAAGCCATTGATGAACTGTATGCCAAACCTCAGTCTCCACACTCTGAGGATGAGGATGAGGATTCTGATGATTCAGAAGATAATAAGAAAAGGAAAAGGATTGCTAAAAAGAAAAGGAAGGTTGTTGCTCCACCTCCTACAAACCCAGATCATGATGTTCCATACTATATTTTGAAAGGAATTGATCCTAAGTCCAAAAGCTTTGAGCCCTGGATGTGGCTTTCAAAAAATGCCTAGAAAGCAAGGAAGAAAAGCAGGAAGAACTCTCCTCCTCCCAAAGGGATTCAGAGAGGTCCTCCTCCTCCTCCCTCTGTTGGTGCATCAGGTAACATTGCTCCCAAATATTCTGCTCCTCCTGATAGATCAGTTCAACAAAGGAAGCCTTCTCCAAGCAGTTCTGACTATCAGAGGCATTCTAGGCCGTCAAAAACTCCAAGAGAGCAAGTTAACAAAGTTGTATATCAATAACAAACCTTCTCTCCTCCTCAATCCCCTAGGCCTCCTCCTAGAAAAAAAGTTTCACCTTCAAAGGAAATACCAGCTCAAGCTAAGCCAGTAGATGCCAAAGGAAAGAGAGTTATATACTCTGACAAATCAAGCAAAAAGTATGCTTAATATGCTCCTCCACCTAGCCTTAGGATTCAAGAGCCGAAAGAGCAAACTGAGAGCTTTCTAACTCAATCAGTAAAATTTAAGGCTGTAAATCCATTGGATCCAGCTGATGAAGATACTTATGAAAGTCAAGAGCTTGATCCTAACTTAAAAATGGATAGACTTCTAGAATTGGTGGGAGCTGCTCAAATCAAGAAAGCTAAAGCTGAAGGTAAAGATATCTCAGGATTTTCTACCATGTCAAAATACAGAAAGAAAGAACTTGACAGATTCCAAGTAAGTTCAGAAGTTTTTGATGCTTCAAAGTATATGGAAAATCATCCTTAAGCTGTTCTGCCAAAAGCTAGAGAACTAAAGATCATTGGAGAGCAGGACTTGAAGTTATCAAAGAAAGATGCATATGATCCTAGTAGAAAAATCACTTTCTCTCCTGCTACTTCTATTCCTCCTTCAGATTCTGTTGATAAATAATTGTGACAATTGTGTTGATTATCTGATTTATTTAAATCTGTTTGATGATTTATTTATTGTTGTTTACTTTTATCTGCTTATATTAGATTTGTATATGTTTGAGTGACATCACCCAAATAGGGGGAGATTATTGGTTCCCTAGTTTTGATTTGGGTCATGTCATCTCAATTAGGCTTAATTGACCCAAGAATTATCTATGGTCAATGGTTAGACTAAATGTTAGTCTACCCTAGGTTTAGTTAGTATAGACCCAGATAGGATAGTTGAGATTGGATTGAAATGGAAATTTTGTTCAAAAGAATTGTGCTCGGCGATAGTCGATTGTCGCTCGACGATCTTCGATTGATGATCGACGATCTCAGAGTTATATGTTCTCTGAAGTGGGATCGACGATCTGCTTACTCAGATCGATGATCGTTTTAGCCTAGGTAGACGATTTCTGTTTAGACTATGTTCTGTCTTCAGGTCGACAATCTGTTTGGTAAGATCGACGATCTTCGATCCTTGCTCGACGATTTCTGTCTGCTTTTATCAATATTTATTTCATTTGATTCCCTGTGTTATTTACTCCTATTTAAAACATATTCTATTCAAATATTCTGCTTATTACAATGCTTATACTTTGTTGCTTATTTGCAATATTTATTATGCATTGATTAAAAGATTTTGACAGAATAAAGCCGTTTGTTTTATTAAAGGAAAGAGTGGATTTTGTACAGCTGTAATATAGCCGTTAGGATCTGTTTCCTGTGCATTTGTGAAAAGTCAAATTGATAGGATATTTTAATATCCTTAAATCTGTTTTGGGAATGATAGAAAAGACTATATCTGCAGTTTCTTTATTTGACTTATTATATTATTTTGGAAAGATTTTTTTTTGTGCAGAGCTCGAGGCATTGTTAGAAAGAGAAAAAGTTTCTATATTATAAAACAGTTAGCTTAATACAAATAAGAAATACATAAACTCAGAACATTGCCACAAGTGTGATAGAACAAGAGCTCTCAAGAAAAAGGAGTTGTTCCTCTGCTTCTTCCTGAGTTCATCCTGTCTTCAGGAAAATCAACCCTCAGTGTTCAAGCTTTCAAGAAGATCTTTCCTTCCAGATTGCAAAAGCCGCTGAAGAAGAACATTCATCAACATCATAAGTCTTCTTCAAAGCTGCATCAGAAAGAGTTTCAAAGCAATCTGGAGTTCCTGCAACCTGAAGCAAAGCTTCTTCCTGGACATTCTCTAAGCCAGGGGGAGCTTTGATTTTCTCAGAGAAATCCACTAGCTTCTCTGAATAAAGAGAAGACACCTTTTTATCTCTCTTTTAACCTCCTTGTAAAAGGGTTATTACTCCCTTCAAAAGTGAATTGTTGGTGATATGGCACCTGATCAAAAATCTATTGGATTTTTGGCTCCTGATCAAAAGCTCAAAGGGTCTCTAGATCTACCTGCATCAGATCTTATGATAGTAGGGCACCTAAACAAAAACCTGTAGTGGATTCCTACCAGGGTGGTAGAAGAGTGGATGTAACCATTTGGGGAACCACTATAAATCTCTTTTGTTGTCTGGTTGCTTACTTTAATTGATGCACTGTGGCTGTGATAAATTTAACTAGGTTGCTAAGTGCTGTGCTAGGCTTAAAGCTCAACTGAAACTTCAGTTAGATTGATCTTTTATTCACTACACTCTGATAGGCTTTAGGTTTTAAGCTTTCATATTTATATTCCGCAATAGCTCTAAGAGAAGTGTTTAGAGTCTCCTTAATTTTTGAATACTCCCCTCTAGAGTAGTAAGTATCTTATCCCCTCACTTTCAATATTGTTGGTTCCCTAGTTTTGATTTGGGCCATGTCATCTCAATTAGGCTTAATTGACCTAAGAATTATCTATGGTCAATGGTTAGACTAAATGTTAGTCTACCCTAGGTTTAGTTAGTATAGACCCAGATAGGATAGTTGAGATTGGATTGAAATGGAAATTTTGTTTAAAAGAATTTTTCTCAATGATAGTCGATTGTCGCTCGACGATCTTCGATTGATGATCGACGATGTCAGAGTTATATGTTATCTGAAGTGGGATAGACGATCTGATTAATCTAATCAATGATCATTTTAGCATAGGTTGACGATTTCTATTTAGACTATGTTCTGTCTTCAGGTCGACGATCTGTTTGGTCAGATCGACAATCTTTGATCCTTGCTCGACGATTTCTGTCTGCTTTTATTAATATTCATTTCATTTGATTCCCTGTGTTAATTACTCCTGTTTAAAACATATTCTATTCAAATATTCTGCTTATTACAATGCTTATACTCTGTTGCTTATTTGCAATATTTCTTATGCATTGATTAAAAGATTTTGACAGAATAAAGCCGTTTGTTTTATTAAAGGAAAGAGTGGATTTTGTACAGCTGTAATATAGCCGTTAGGATCTGTTTCCTGTGCATTTGTGAAAAGTCAAATTGATAGGATATTTTAATATCCTTAAATCCGTTTTGGGAATGACAGAAAAGACTATATCTGCAGTTTCTTTATTTGACTTATTATATTATTTTGGAAAGATTTTTTTTGTGCAAGGCTCGAGGCATTGTTAGAAAGAGAAAAAGTTTCTATATTATAGAACAGTTAGCTGAATACAAATAAGAAATACAGAAACTTAGAACATTGCAACAAGTGTGATAGAATAAGAGCTCTCAAGAAAAAGGAGTTGTTCCTTTTTATTCTTCCTGAGTTCATCCTATCTTCAGGAAAATCAATCCTCAGTGTTCAAGCTTTCAAGAAGATCTTTCCTTCCAGATTGCAAAAGCCGCTGAAGAAGAACATTCATCAACATCTTAAGTCTTCTTCAAAGCTGCATCAGAAAGAGTTTCAAAGCAATCTGGAGTTCCTGCACCCTGAAGCAAAGCTTCTTCTTCGACATTCTCTAAGCCAGGGGAGCTTTGATTTTCTCAGAGAAATCCACTAGCTTCTCTGAACACAGAGAAGACACCTTTTTATCTCTCTTTTAACCTCCTTGTAAAAGTGTTATTACTCCCTTCAAAAGTGAATTGTTGGTGATAGGGCACCTAATAAAAAACCTATTAGATTTTGGGCTCCTGATCAAAAGCTCAAAGGGTCTCTAGATCTACCTGCAACAGATCTTGTGGTGGCAGGGCACCTGAATGAAAACCTGTAGTGGATTCCTACCAGGGTGGTAGAAGAGTGAATGTACCCATTTGGGGAACCACTATAAATCAATTGTGTTGTCTGGTTACTTACTTTAATTAATGCACTGTTGCTGTGATAAATTTAACTAGGTTGCTAAGTGCTGTGTTAGGCTTAAAGCTCAACTGAAACTTCAGTTAGCTTGATATTTTATTCACTACACTCTGATAGGCTTTAGGTTTTAAGCTTTCATATTTCTATTCCGCAATAGATCTAAGAGAAGTGTTTAGAGTCTCCTTAATTTTTGAATACTCTATTCACCCCCCCCCCCTCTGAGCATTTACAGTTATCCACTGTTAACGTGGAATCATGACGCGCATTTTCCCTTACTCTGATATATCTTTAAAGGTGGAGAAAAGGAGGGTGTGACAATTGGTATCAGAGGGAGGTTGGGTTGACAAGTTGGTAGAACCAGCCAATCTGTTGTAGATTTGATTTCCTTCATTCATTTTCATACACACACCGATGTGTCATCAGTACGTCTTAGCCAAAGCATAGTCACTACACTCATAGCATGATAAAAAGTATATGGGGCATATTATGTAGTATGGGATGCATAATATGTGTTTTTATATGGATCCACCATAGAAGGACAAAAGGTGACGGTTATGTAGTCTGGGATGCATCACCACCATCACATGGATGCCCATTAGTACTTTCCTTTTCTCGATGCATGTGATGTTATGTAGTATGTGATGCATAATATTTCATGTGTACGCCGCTCATAACATGCATTAAGGCCTTTTTAGAATGCATAGCACTGCACACATAGCATATCATCGCATAAGCACGCGTGCTAAGTTAAGGTTTACATGATGACACAGGTACACACATGATTTTAAGAATAAAGAATCCATGTATTCATATCATAGGCACATGAGTCAATGGGATGAGAGGATATCATACTAAGTTGGACATAATATCATTTACAAAATCCTAGAGCAAGTTTGCAGCATAAGCAAGTGTCTTTTAAGTATGGTCTGAACTAAGTTGTGTGGCCTAGTTGTAAGCTAGGATTTTGATGAGTTGTTCGTTTGCCCTTTTAGAAATGCCGGTTAAATGTCCTGAGATGAGGTCGACTCCCTAGTCGGAGGGTGAGTCGTCAGGTGCGCAGAGCGATGCGAAAATCGAGAGTCTACGTCAGAGCAACGAGGCTCTATCGAGACAATGAGTTGTGATGCAATTGCAAATTCAGTCTGTATTGTCTGCCGCTCCTACGCAGTAACCCTTAGTGCAAGATTCTGCCGTGGGTCAAGCCGTACCCATTACTCCTGCTCCTCTGGTGCCCCCAGTGACGCTACTACCAGAGATGAATTTTATCTCGCATTTCTAGCGATTGGGAACTCCCACTTACGATGGGAGAGCCGACTTTATGGTTTTGGATGATTGGATCATCTCTATTTAGGATATGTTCTCGTATTCGGGGATTACAGAAGCCCAGAAGGTAATGATTGTAGCCTACCAGCTAAAAGGCCTGGCAAAGAGCTGGTGGATTTGGGAAAAGGAGAGCCTAAATGAAGGATGCTCGTGGGAATCTTTAAAGATGATGTTGCTTAAGAAGTTTCTACCCTCGGTCGAGCAGGACCGCCTGATGAATAATTTCCTGCATCTGAAGCAGAGACAGCTCATGATGAGCGATTATGAGATTGAGTTTAGCAAGTTGAGCAGATTTACTCCTGATATGGTAGCTTAAGAGGCACGAAGAGTGAAGTGCTTCCTTGGAGGACTAAGAAGCGATGTCCAACAGTGGGCATGCGCTTATAGAACTGAAAGTTATGTTGAGGTAGTGGAAGCCGCTCTGTAAGTTGAGGCGATTAAAAACACCAAGAATCGAGGTGCCGCGGCGAGAAAAGAGAAGAGGAAAGGTGATGAGGATGGAAGCTCTAGGGCATCTGTCCCTTCTTCGAAGAAGAATAGTGGAGATATATGTAGCTTCTATGGTCGATCTGGCCACCCTTATGAAAGATGTTACAAGAGTCCTGCCACTCTGAAGCAGCAGCAAGTGCTCGCCATCCAAGGTGCACCCAAAGGAGATCTAGTGTGCACATTCTATACAAAAAGGGACATGACGTGCGTCGTTGCTGGTAGAAGAATAAGGCTTGCTTCCAGTACAGGCAGAAAGGGCACCTAAAGTCCTCATGCCCCCAGGCTCAGTCCCCACTACAGCCTGCCCCGCTTCAAGCTCTGCCGCCGCCACTAAACCAGGATAGAGGGAAAGGAAAGCTAAATGTGGTGACCAGGGAGGAAGCTCAGACCTCTACCCAAGTGATATCAAGTTAGATTCTAGTTTAACTTTTACTCTCCATTATTTGTCCTAGTTTTCGTTCGTTTAGTTATGTATGCTACGGTTTTAGGGGAGTTTAAGGTGAAGAATAGGTGGGCGCGTTTTCTTTTCGATTCAGGTGCTACCCATTCCTTTGTGGCATGAAGTTTTGTATATAAACATCGTTTGAACGTGGATAAATTAGGATATTTCTTCAACGTCAAGCTTCCCTCCTGAGATCTGGTGATATCAAATAAAGGAATTCAGAGATGACCTATTTACCTAGGTGATTTCCTAGCCTTTACAGATCTGATGGTGTTGGATCTGGCAGATTTCGACGTGATTTTGGGCATGGACTGGTTGTCCAAGTATGATACGGTCATCCAGTGCAAGGCAAAGTGACTGGACCTTAAGACGGACAACGACCAACCTATGAGTGTCTATGGATTTCAGGACAAGGGTTCCCTCATTATTTTTGTGGTACATTCTTGTTGATCTATAGAGTCTGGTTGCGAGGCGTATCTTTTTTCTATTTATGCTTTGGAAACAGCTTTTTTTACACCACATCTTGAGGATATCTCGGTGGTGCGAGAGTTTCCGGATGTCTTTCCTAATAGTCTTCCAGGACTGCCTTCTAGAGAGAGGTAGAGTTTGTGATAGACCTCGAGCCAAGTACTGGCCCCATTGCCAAGGCACCGTACTGTATGGCACCACGTGAGTTAGAAGAGTTGCGGACTCAGCTAGATGAGTTGCTGTAGTGTGGTTTTATTAGGCCGAGTTCTTCCCCGTGGGGTGGCCCTATTTTGTTCGTAAAGAAGAAAGTCAGTTCCATGAGGCTCTGCATAGATTATCGAGAGTTAAATAAGGTGACCATCAAGAATAGATATCTGTTTCCTCGGATTGATGATCTATTTGATCAATTGTGGGGATGCGTTGTGTTTTCAAAGATTAACCTTCGTTCAGGCTACCACCAGTTGAGGGTCCGTGAGGCTGATATACCACAGACGGCTTTTTATTCCCGGGACGGGCATTTTGAATTCTTAGTGATGTCTTTTGGTTTGACAAATTCTCCTCTGCTTTTATGGACTTACTGAATAGAGTGTTCAAGGATTTCTTGGACCATTTCGTGGTCGTGTTCATAGATGACATCCTCGTGTATTATTGTAGTGTTGCGGAGCATGCTCAACACTTGTGCTTAGTTTTGTCAACCCTGAGGGAGCGCAAACTCTATGCCAAGCTGAGTAAGTACGAATTCTGGTTACCCCAAGTGCCCTTTTTGGGCCATGTGGTGAGTAAGGACGGTATTTCCGTAGACCCAACCAAGATTTCTGCTATGATGGAATGGAAGAGACCTTCTACACCAAAGGAGATTAGGAGCTTCTTAGGCTTGGCCGGCTATTATAGAAGGTTCGTGGAAGGGTTCTTTGTGTTGTTTGTACCTCTAACTAGGCTTACACAGAAGAACACCGCATTTATTTGGAGCGATAAGTGTGAAGAAGCTTTCCAAGAGTTGAAGAAGAAATTGTGTACTGCTCCAGTTTTAACTTTGCCTACTGAAGGAGTCGAGTATGCTCTGTATGTGGATGCATCACACATTGGACTTGGTTGTGTTTTGATGAAAGAAGGAAAGGTGATCGCGTACGGATCAAGACAATTAAAGATTCATGAAAGAAACTATCCTACACATGATTTGGAGTTTGTTGTTGTAATTTATGCGCTGAAGCTTTGGAGACATTTATTGTATGGCGCATTGTGTAAGATCTACACAGACCATAAGAGTTTGAAGTACGTCTTCACTCAGAAGGAGCTGAATCTGCGCCCGCGTAGGTGGTAAGAGTATGTGGCCAATTATGAAGTGGAGATTCTTTATCATCCAGGAAAGGCTAACGTAGTAGCCAATGCTTTGAGTAGGAAGACTGCCAAAATATTCAATCTATCTGTGTAGTCCCTGGTGGAAGAATTCTTGTAGATGGACATTGAAGTTGGGAGTAGTACTGTGCCTGCTACTTTGGAGGCCGAAGAGCCCACTTGGATTTCCCTTACCAGAGTACACCAGAAGGATGACCCTAATCTGTTGCATCTCCGGAATATAACTGAGAAGGGAGATCTACTTGATTTCTCTTTGGACGAGTTAGATACACTGAAATATCGGGGTAGATTTTTAATCCCCTCTTTTGGTGACATTCAGGCTAAAATTTGTAATGAAGCTCATGGTTCCAATGTTGCCTACCATCCTGGTTCCACCAAAATGTATAAAGATCTGAAGCAAATTATTTGGTGGTCGGGAATAAAGAATGATATAGCACAGTTTGTGTTGGAATGTTACACATGTCAGTGTGTTAAGGCTGACCATGGAAGGCCTGGTGGTAAACTAACACCGCTTGATATTTCAAGTTGGAAGTGGGAGAGTATTTCGATGGATTTCATCACCAATTTACCAAGATCTCCCCGTGGGAAAGATTCTGTTTGGGTGATAGTTGATAGATTGACTAAGTGTTCTCACTTTGTGCCCTTTAATATTGGGTATTCTATCAAGAAGATAGTTGAGTTATATCTTGATGAGGTCATCAGATTACATGGAGTGCATAATAGCATTGGATCAAATCAAGACTCCATATTTATGTCTCGCTTTTGGAAGAGTTTATAAGAGGGGTTGGGAACCGATTTAGGGTATTCCACTTCCTATCATCCGCAGACGAATGGTCAGACGAAAAAGGTTAATCAGATTGTGGAAGATATGATAAGATGTTACATATTGTATCACGGTGGTGGTTTGGATGAGCATCTCAGACTCATGGAATTCGCATATAATAATAGTTATTAAGAGAGTCTGCAGATGGCCCCGTTTGAGGCCTTGTACATAAGGCGTTGTAGGACACCTTTGTTTTGGGCTGAGGTTGGTAAGAGACCGCTGCTAGGTCCAGAAGCCCTTGAAGAGATGATTTGTGCGGTAACTCATATTCAGGAGAAGCTCCGTGTAGCTCAGGAGCATTATGAAAAGTACGCAAATCGACGAAGGGTCGATTTGGAGTTCGCCATTGGGGACTTGGTTTTTTTGAAAGTCTCTCTGATGTCAGGTATTAAAAGGTTTGAAAGAAACCACAAGTTAGAACCCCAGTATGTGGGACCTTTTCAGATTCTTGAGCGCATCGGAGTGTCAGCTTATAGACTGGATTTACCTGGTACATTCCCTAGTGTCCATGATGTGTTCCATATGAGCCAGTTGCGGAAGTGTGTTTGTAGTGATTGTCAAGTCCTTGACTAAGTACCCCATATTCAGCCCAACCTTTTGTGTGTGGAAGAGCTTGTCCGTGTTTTGGAATCTCAATATCGAGTGTTGCGGAGGAAGACCATTCCCATGGTCAAGGTTCTTTGGAGAAATCAAGACGTCGAGAGCGCGATGTGGGAATTGGAGTTGGCGATGAGGGAATCTCATATGCACCTCTTCTCTTAGTTTCTGGTATGTCTCCATGTTTTTGGTTGTATTTGATTTTCTCATTTTGGTTTGGTTTAGAAGTTGTGTTATGTTTCGAGACGAAACTTCTTTTTAGGGGGAGTGACTGTAACGCCCCCGATTTTTCGATAATATTATTTGATTTGGTATCTTCATATTTATAATGTCAGGGCGTTACATTTTTACGTCATGTTGATGGCGCTGCACCGTTAGTGCGTTTTCGCATTTGTTGGGTCTGTTTGGCCAGATTTTGGGGTTTTTGATGATATTGAATGTTTTATTGTTGGAAGAATTAGATTTGTGACATGTATGATTATAGTAAGCATTTGATGTTAGCGTCTCAAGAATGGTGCGTCAGATTCTAGTGTTGTCTTCGCTGCTAAATTCGTAGAGTTGGCAATTTATTCCGGAATATTAGTCAAATCTGAATTTCTGAAATTTGTCCAAATTTTGTTCTCGAGAAGCCGGGAGCTGTTCCCGAGAATTTTATATTCCTTCTCAAGAAATGTTATGTTGTTCTCGGGAAGTCTTACTTTGTCTCGAGAAATCCCTCCTCTAGTTCTCGAGAAATCAATTTTTAGCTCTCGAGAAGTACTTTATTGTTCTCGGGAAATGTAGCCTTGTTCTTGAGAAGTCCATTTAGTTCTCGAGAAGTCCATTTAGTTCTCAAAAAATCCATTTTTAGTTCTCGAGAACAACTTTATTGTTCTCGGGAAATGCAGCCTTGTTCTTGAGAAGTCCATTTAGTTCTCGAGAAGTCCTACTTTGTTTTCGAGAAGTCCCGAAGTTAGTTCCCGCGAAATCCATGCCTTCTTTCTCGAGAAATCTTCTTATGTACTCGAGAAGCCTTCTTCAGTACTCGAGAAATGCATACTTTTACTCGAGAGGTTTCCCTCATTTCCCGAGAAGTTTTCTTTTGTTCTCGGAATATCCGGTTCAGCCGACCCCTGTTCAATATTTAAAGGTATAAATATTATAAGTGTAATAATTTTAATATTACATTTATTATATACATATATATGTTTAAGGAAACCTCTTCTTCCTTCTTAAGCTGACAGAAATTCTATTCATTTTCCCGAACCAGAGACCTAAGCGAGAGAGAGAAAGTTTTTCCGTGATTCTTCCGATGGCCATCGACGGTTCTCCGGTGCTCGAAATATTGAATCGAACATAGATCCAGAAAGCTCTCAACGAGTGCTACGTCATCGTGGTAAAGTTTTCCCCGTTTCTTGAGTTTTTCTTGTTAGTGTTTCTGGCCCTAACTTCTATTTCGGCCATTTGTGTTCAGATTTCGACTTCCCCCGTCTTCTTTAGCCCCGATCTACGACAAGGAGAGATTTAGAGAGTTTTTCCGGCAAAATCAAGGCAAGTGGTGGTTTTCTCACCCCTCTTCCCTTCTTTCTCCCGATCTACTGAAATTTCTAACTTATTTTTTGTCGTTATCATTAACAACTTGCCGATTATAGTGCTGTCTTAATCCTTTGTTTAAATCCACTTGTATTATCATGTTCTTGATTTTGCTAATCTAACCTTGTAAAGTGGTATATGTTTTTATGATGTGGTATAATCTTGCTCTTTTAACCATCCCTTATCTATTATGTAGGACGTGTTAGAGGTTACCTAGGATTGTAAATCCTTCCTAAAGGTTGATCAACTGTTTCTTAAATCTATAAATGTCTAGTAGAATCTGATGTGCCAAGTTTTGAGATGTTTATCATGGTTTTATTTGTTGCGGGTGTTACTGGACGAAACTACCGCCGCAATGTTTGTTCCCTTTATTAGTACCTTGTAGAACTCTACCAGGTGTTTGGGTGTCTGCGGTAAATGGTGGAGTTTATGAATCTCCCTCGCAGATAGACGGATATAATATCTATGAGGGTATGTCCGGATGAGTGACCACCTCGCCTGTGTTTTTTGGTAGAGTTGACCACACGTGGCTAATAAAGTTTTGAGAATTCTTTCTTATGATTTAATCATGCTTTCCACTTTTTTTATCCTTATGCATCTAGTGTATTTTGTTGTACGAGACGATTCACGTAAGTGCTCTTTTCTGATTTTGGTACTTTACCTTGTACTTTACTTCAGTACTTTTGGTCATGGGTTGGTACCTCTTTTTGACCTTTGTTTACTTTTGGCATACTTTTCTGCCACCGCTTGTACCCTCTTACTGAGGTGTTGTGTCTTTGGAATGCCTCTGGTTTGGAGCTTTAGTAGGTAGTGGAGCTGGTTTTGGAGTTCCTAAGAAGCAGTGTTGGCTGTGGTTTTCACCTCGCCGTTGCGAGGTAGTTTGTTGTTTTAGTTTACTTTTTCTAGTTCAGACATACTTTTGTTTTATGTGGGTTCATGTCAAATTGTTGACGCCTACAAGATAGTTGATTTTGGACACTTTGCAAGCTGCTAGTTTGTTTTCTTTCTGATTATTTAGATTACTTTCTCTCTGAGATGTTTTATGCTAGGATTGCTTGTTAGGTATTTTCAAGTATAAAATTACTACTATTACTTCATGCATTGAATGTTTTAAAATTCTAAATCATTATATTTAGCGTCCGTAAAAGTTATTTCTACTACTATTATAAACCTAGAGTCTTGCATACCAAGAGTTGTCCTCTAGGGACATTTATTCTCATGTAGGATGTCTAATCTTGTAAAAGAAGTATCTTCGGTGGAGTATAACTATTTTTCTCATGTACTAGATGAGCCACTAAGCCCAGGGATACGGCTAACTGCTTAACTTAAACTGGATTTCTCTCTAAATAATTTAAAGATCTTTCTTGATGTGTTAAGTAGGAGTTTTGTCTAAGCGTCCGCAGTTATCCCCTGCTGGCGTGGAATCATGACGTACATTTTCCCTTACTTTGATATATCTTTAAAGATAGTGAAAATGCGGGTTGTGACATTTATCGCCGCACTCGAAGAGCTCCAGCAAAGGACGTGATCGAAGGCTATTGATGAAGAAGATTGGTAAAGTGGGAGAAGGTGGCAGCTCTTCTAGACCCTGGATGGCATTCAAGTTCAAGCTCAGACGAGGCTTGACAGCCCTCGATTTTGTCCGTGAAACTTGGATGAGTCTTCGTGCTTCCGTTGTATTCTACCCTCCTCTCTGTTTGTAGTAAACTTATCCTTGATTTGTTTGATGTTTGAGTTTGATTGTGTAAACCCTTATTTTGTTTAATGCTATCTTTCATGTCTATGTGATTGCCTTGTGGTTTACGCCTGTGAGGAGCACCTCCATCTCATCTCATCTCCCCCACCATCGTGTGAGTGTCACATTAGCAATTTCTATTGGCGTACGTTGTGAAGAGGTGCTTTTGACCCTCATCCATTGCAAACTGCTCCATAAGCTTGCCTAATTGGGCATCCACCCTTGTGAAGGAGACCCACACTAGTTTAATTTAGTTGTTCTTTATCTTTGTTCAAACCCAAACCAACCTCTGTGTTTATTCCTAACTCTTGCAATTAATTTTCTAATCAATCAAATCACGCACCCCAATCTGTGTTCCTTGAGAGATTGATACTTGGGAATTTTCTCCCACATTTTATATTACGCGAGCAACCGGTGCACTTGCAGAATGCGCATCATTTTTTTGGTACCATTATTGGGGAATGCAGACATTGTGTGAATCTTCTATTTAGGAAGTTATTTGTAGTTTGTTTTCTTAGTTTTTTGTCTATGGATGACGTTAGGCTGTTTGTCTCGGTGCATAATCTTTTATCACCATCACTTTTTTGTGCAACTAATGATAATTTTGATATATCAACTGAGCTTGTTGACTTCATCTCTAAAAATAGTGTATTTCATGGGGTTCCTGGTGAGGATGCAATGTCACATATTGAAGACTTCCTTGCACTTTGTAACACCATCCAGTACTCGGATGACAACCAAGACAGAGCCAAGTTACAGCTATTTTTGTTTTCCCATGCAAGAAAGACTAGAGCGTATTACCATGATGTTTATCCAGGATCAATAACCTCTTGGGGTCAAGCTTAAGATAAGTTTTTAAAGAAATATTATTCGCGTGAACTCTTATCATAGAATCACGTGGAGTTTGTGTAAGCTCGCCGGCGGAGGAATCCGGCGAACTGCTACGACTTCCTAATCTACTCTACTTAAGAACATTAAGCTAGCAATTACTTCCATATATTCCATTTCTTAAAAACAACGTTTACAATTGTCTGACATTTTTATAGGTCTTTTCAATATAGCCGTTACATCCTTTAACTATGACTGCCAGCTGTCCTACTGTTGTTGGTTGCAGACCGAACCCTGGATTGCTGATCTGGCTGGTTCTCTTCCGTTGGATGCGTGCTTTGGTGCATGCTTGGATGCTACCACGTGGTTTGTGTTTTTCCCTGTCACATCACTGCCCGGCTCCAAATAACAACGTCCGCGTTGTTTAAGCTCTAAAAAATTGCAGGCCTTGTCTTTGTTTCCTGCGCTGGGAAGCCAGCCACCGCGTCCACGGCGGCGCGATGAACGTTGTCGCCGCGGAATTTGTATCGACCAAGGTCGTTGCTGCCTCCTCCGTCGACTTAGTCGCTGCGATCGACGCGGCCCCCAAGCTTCTGGTGTTGCTGTCGTGGTGGCGATGTCCGGCCACAGTGAAGGAGGCGCTGATACTGTGTGGTTTCCAGATATGTCTTCTTCTCCCTCTTCCTGTTCCTGGTGAGGCCTTTCTGACTCTTCGTTGTCGGAGTTAGGGTGATTTTCTCTTGACGTCTCTACTGTTGGCGAGTGCTTTCCCCGTCTAGCTTCGCTGTCTGCTGCATCCTGCAAAATAGGGGTATTAGAACTTAGGGAAAGTCGTAGCCGCGAGCGTACCTGGGATGGTAGAGTTGAGCTGTCTTCCCATGAGCTGTCTTCCGACTGGAGTCCCTGCCACTGTACCAGGGCTTGGTGTATCCGTTTCTGGTTGATCCAGATGATTCGTTCATCTAATATTGATACAATGTCATGAACGGGGTGGTTGTTTTTTATGATCGGTGGTAAATGGTGTATTATTTCTGTGGTAGCCGGGTAGTATTTTTTTAAAACTGAAACATGAAAAACTGGGTGTAGTCGACAGTCATGTGGAAGTAATAGTTTGTAGGCTACAGGGTTGATTTTCTTTATGATTGAGAAAGGTCCATAGTATTTTAAACTGAATCGTGCGTTTTGTGTTTGGTGTAGGGTTAACTGCTTATACGGCTGGAGCTTGAGGAGGACCAGATCTCCTATGTCGAATTCTACATCTCGGCGTGTTCGATCTGCAGAGTGTTTCATTCGTTGCTGGGCCTTGCTTAAATTTATTTGTAATTGTTTAAGTAATTTTTTTCTGTCTTTTAGTTCGGCATGAATCGCCTGTAGCGAGCTTGTGCTCTGGTAGTGTTGAACGAGCGGAGGTGGTGGGCGCCCGTACATGGCTTCAAAAGGAGTCATGCCTGCGGAAGCGTGGTATGTCGTGTTATAGTAGTACTCCGCCCAACTGAGCACCTTGGTCCAATTTCTAGGGTTGTCGTGTGCGAACAGCCGTAGGTATTGGTTTAAGCTGCGGTTGACGCGTTCCGTTTGTCCATCCGTCTGTGGATGGTAAGCGGAACTGTAGTGCAACTTAGTTTCTTGTTGGGTGAACAATTCCTTCCAAAATTTTGAAAGAAAAACTGGATCGCGGTCGGAAATTATGGAGGCTGGGAATCCATGCAATTTTCCGACCGCCTCCCAGAATGCTCGTGCTACCACTGTCCCTGTAAGGGAACGAACAGGTGTGAAATGAGCTGCTTTTGTTAAGCGATCGACAACTACGAGGATGTTGGTATAGGATTCTGAGGATGGTAAGTGTGTTATGAAATCCATCGTGATGTGTGTCCAGATTTGTGAGGGAATCGGCAATGGGTGTAATAATCCTTGAGGTCCTGTGGTCAATGTTTTCGCCTTCTGGCACAAGTCACACGTTTTAATGAACCCTTGTATGTCCCCCAACATATTAGGCCAGTAAAATGAGTTTTTTAATCGATATAAAGTAGGAACGGTGCCCGAGTGTCCGCTGGATCGGGTGTTATGTGCCTCGAAAATTAAGTCATTCCGTAGGTGTCCCGCCGGAATATACAACCTATTTTTATAACATAGTGTGTTATGGTGTTGTGTCCATTGTGGAATAGAAGCTGGCTTGGAGGCTAAGGTGGCTATAATATTTTGGGCCATAGGGTCGTTACTATATGAGGCTTCTAAATTATTTAACATATTATTTTGTTGCAGGGTACAGTTTAGGGTGTTCAGGAATGTTATGTCCCCCTCATGTAGTCTTGATAATGCGTCTGCCGCCACATTAGTTTTTCCTGGTTTATATTCTATTGTGAAGTCAAAACCTAAAATTTTGGACAAAAACTTTTGTTGAGATGGTGTAGTTAGAATTTGTTTGACCAAGTGATGTAAGGTCTGATGGTCGGTCTTGATTTTGAACGGTGCTCCTAGTAGATATTGTCGCCACTTATCTAGGGCCAGTGACACTGCTAGCAATTCCCTATCATATGTTGATTTAAGCTGCTCCTTGGCAGTGAGTTTTTTACTAAAAAATGCTAGTGGATGTCCGTTTTGGGAGAGAACCCCTCCGATTCCACATCCCGATGCATCGGTTTCCAAAACAAATGGAATTGAAAAATCGGGTAATTGTAGAACTGGGGTTGTGGATAATGACTGCTTTAATGTGTCAAACGATTGGGTTGCGCGGTCAGTCCAGTGGAACCCGTCCTTGATCAATAGGTCTGTTAGTGGTCCGGCTATGGTCGCATAATTTTTAATGAATCGTCTGTAATATCCCGCCAAGCCTAAAAAAGACCGTAATTGTTTCAGGCTCAAGGGTTTTGGCCAATTCAATATCGAATTTATCTTATCCGGGTGAGGCTGGACTCCCAGGTGTGATATGCGATGTCCCAAAAATTCAATTTCTGGTACTCCGAAAATACACTTTGATCTTTTAACATAAAGTTTATTACTTCTTAAGATTTGGAAGACTGTATCCAAGTGAGCCACATGGCTGTCTAACGAAGTACTATATACCAATATGTCATCAAAAAATATAACCACGAACTTGCGAAGGAAGGGTTGAAACAAATCATTCATTAAATTTTGGAATGTCGCGGGGGCGTTGGTAAGGCCAAAAGGCATTACCCGGAACTCATATAACCCGGAATGAGTGCGAAAAGCTGTTTTGTGTGTGTCTGCAGGAGTCATCCTAATTTGGTGATATCCTGATTGTAGATCCAGTTTCGAAAAGATGATTGCTCCATGCAGTTCGTCCAATAGTTCGTCCACCGTGGGCATCGGAAATGCGTTCCTAACGGTGACCGTGTTTAGCGCCCTATAGTCGACGCAAAATCGCCATGTTCCGTCCTTTTTCTTGATTAAAAGGACGGGAGAGCTGAAGGGTGACGAACTAGGCCTAATGAATTCCTTGTCTAACATTTCCCGAACCAATTTTTCAATCTCATCCTTTTGGTAGTGAGGATATCTATAGGGCCTAACTTGTATTATGGTGTCTGATGGTGTTAATGGTATATGATGGTCGTGTTGTCGTGGCGGTGGCAGGTGGCATGGTAGCTGGAATATATCAGTAAATTGTTCTAATAATCGCGACATTGTGGTGTCTAGTAGAGTCGGGTTGTCCTTGGGTGGTACGGGCAATTCCCCTGGGGATGGTATCATGCTGAAAAGGCATAAAAAAGATGATGAGATGGCTTGTTGGTGCCACATTTTGGATATTTGACTTGGGGTAGCTGGTGCGGTGGGTTCATTCACCAACCCTTGGAGGGTAATTTGGTGTTGATCATGACAAAATGTCATTTGTTTTTGTGTATAGTTGGTGGTCACCGGTCCCAGGGATTCTAGCCAAATCATGCCCAAAATCGCATCAGATCCAAATAAATCTATCACAAAGAAATTGGTTCGACAAGTGTACTCTTGTATCCTAAGGTCGGTATTAAGAATGATTCCTTGACAATCTAAGGTGGCTCCGTTTCCCACATGGACCTTAAAGGGTCGAATAGCCGTTATTGGTAAACGTAAATATTTTGCCATTCGTGCGGAGATGAAGTTTGTTGTGCTGCCACTGTCTACTAGTATGTGTAATGGGGTGTCGTATAAGTGCCCGATGAATCGAATTGATTTTCCTGAAAATGTGCCCATCATGGCGTTAAAACAAACTGCAGCTTCCGGACAATCTAGTGGGTCATTGTCGGTGGGGGGGCTCAGGTGGTCAGGTGTGTCAGAATTTTCCTCGTCGAAGTATAGACATGAAACTTTATTTTTACATCGATGGCCCGGCATATATTTTTCATCGCACGTGTAACATAGTCCCTTTTCTCGTTTAAATTTCAGTTCTGCGGGTGTTAGTCGCTTTGGGTAAGGTGTTTGCTTAATGTTCTGGTGGAAGTCCAATGGTTTCACATACGGCGTCGTATACGGTTTGGGGTGTGGAATCTTGTCGTGTTCATCCTCTTCTACTAATTTTGCTAATGCAAACGCTTCATCCAGCGTTTGAGGCCGCTGTGCCGTAACGAAATGCCGGAAACGTGGTTTTAATCCCGCAATAAACATCGATTGTAGCAAATTGGGTGGGAGTCCTGTTATTTGTGTGGTAATTGATTCGAATTGGTCCTTATAGTCTAGTATCGAGTTTACTTGTGTTAATCGTTTCAATTTACCCATGGGATCGTCGAATAAGGATGGTCCGAATCGGTGAATAAGGGCTGTTTTAAAATCGGCCCAGTTAAAATACGTGGTGTCCGGGTGAAGGGACTGATGCCACCTTGCCGCGGGCAAATCTAAGTGTAATGCAACTATTGTCATACAGCTATTATAAGCAATATTATAATAACGAAAGTATGCTTCAGCTTTGGCGATCCAGTCCGTGGGATCACCAGAACCGAAACGTGGAAAAATAAATTGTATAGGATCATGAGTAGGAAAATTCTGGTTTTGAAATGTACCTGGAGAGCCGTGTGGCATGTAAAATTGACCGGGCATACCTTCTGGGTGTGGGAAACGCTGCGGACTGCTGTTGGTTGGAAGCATCTGTGCTCCTATGGTGTGATTTTGAGGCCACTGATGTCCTGTGTCTGGTATTGCTGGATCGGAATTGGCGTTTGATCGCCAGTATCCCGTTCTTGATGAATGATGTGATGTTCCCGGAGCGATTAGTCCCCATGGTGGTGCTGGAGGTTGGAACTGAGGCAATTGGGTCGATGATGAGGGAACGACGCCCTGGCCGTGCACTGGAGGCTGTGGAAGGGATTGCCCGACCAAGATTGATTCAGTTGTGGGCAACAAAACGGATGGAGTCGCCGGCGGTCCCGTTTGACCCGCCGATGAATATGTGCCGGCATGAGGTTGTTCATTCTGAGATCCCGTGATTGATTGCCCAGTCTCCTTGTTGGAAATGATTGAAGATTTCAGCAAGAATGTCAGTTCTTGGCGGAAAGCTTGGAATTCTTTGTTCATCTTGAGGATTTCCCCCTCCAGACGAGAGAAATTTGTGGCCGTGTCTTGTTGAAAGGTGGTTTGCTGAGAAGCTAGGTGGGTGGCGCGAGAGTCCGATTCCTTCCCATGTTCTGGCGGTGGAATGGCGAGGCCCTTTGAGCGAGTATGTGGAGGGTCAGTCGCCGCCATTGCCGAAAGTGGGGAAGGCTCAACGAGAGCACCAATATAAGCTCGCCGGCGGAGGAATCCGGCAAACTGCTACGACTTCCTAATCTACTCTACTTAAGAACATTAAGCTAGCAATTACTTCCATATATTCCATTTCTTAAAAACAACGTTTACAATTGTCTGACATTTTTATAGGTCTTTTCAATATAGCCGTTACATCCTTTAACTATGACTGCCAGCTGTCCTACTGTTGTTGGTTGCAGACCGAACCCTGGATTGCTGATCTGGCTGGTTCTCTTCTGTTGGATGCGTGCTTTGGTGCATGCTTGGATGCTACCACGTGGTTTGTGTTTTTCCCTGTCACAGTTTGTCACGTTCTTTCAGGCAATGGGAGAATCTCTTATAGAGGCTTGGGAAAAATTCCGCCTCTTGAAATCTTGGACCCACTCACACAACCTATATGAGGTTTTGTGTCTCTAGACATTTTATTTTGTTATCAGGGAGAGGTTCCACCATTTATTTAGCATAACTGCTGGTGGGGCACTCTTGAGGAGAACCATTCCTGATGCTTGGCGAATTGTGGATGTAGTTTTTTGCGCTAGTGGAATGTGGGGTAGATCTCTTGAGCCCAGTACGATGGTGGGGTCCAACTATGATGTTGAATTTGTTAAGATTACTCTGAATGCTGAGGCTGAAGAGGAGAGATTCCATCAATCTATACTTTGGTTCAATGGGTGGTGGCATTCCTAGGCCTTGTCTTCCAGAGAATGTACACTTTATTTTCCGCTCTCATTACTACCATTCAATCTTTGGATTGTTTTTCGACAGAGACCTTGAATACGATGAATCTCAGAAGCGGAAAAATAGCAGGTGATTGCAACCCTCCCAACGGGTAGTCAGATTTTCCAAACGTGGATGAACCTATTATAGAGTCATCCATCCCTGCTACTAGGTAAGTTAGCCACATGGGCCTACTGTGGCTAGACCTACGTTTCCTCATAGATTGCTGAATCTGAGAAAGGAAAAATGACATCAGAAGTTTTTGGATATAATGAGAGGTGTGCAGGTAAGCATCCCTCTTATTGACTTGCTTAGGCAGGTCTCGAATTATACAATGTATTTGAAAGATTTTTGGCCAATTCAAAGACCATGGACACCATTGGTGTAATTTTGGCTCAAGGGGAGAGCCCAATTATGGCAGTGAGGCAATGGCTGGTGAAGCAAAACGAATTGGGTAGTTTCTCAACCTTATGCATTATTGGTTTGTCCAATCATCAGACATTATGTGATTCTGATGTATCAATTAATCTCATGCCCCTATCTATCTTTTGGGAACTTAGCACAAGAGTCCTTTATCCCACAAGCATCATTCTATAGTTGTTTGACTGCTCAATCAAAAAACTGATTGGTGTAGTGGAGTATCTCGTGGTGGTCGTCAATGGCCTTATTTTCCCCGCCGATGTTGTGATCTTAAATATTTGAAATGACGATATCACTCCAATTATTTTGGGACAACTATTTTTGGCTACTGCTAGAGCTTTGATTGACATTGAGAAGGGGTTGTTAACTTTACCTTGGGAACGAAATAACTAGATTTGACATGTATAGGACACCTCTTGTGCGTGGGTGTGTTATGTCTGAGTTATTTGAGTCCAATATGGTGGAGACTGATGATAGCACATCATTCCTGCTTGATGGGTGTGATTACGTGATGGACGAGGATGGGGGTGAAAATCATGACGAGTCGGATGTCTTGCCGGAAGTTGTTTCAGATCACACTCCTGATTCATATTTTTTAGTATCTAAGATGCCTTTGCTAAAGCCTCTCCCTGCAACATTAAAATTTGTATTTTTGGGTGATAATATGACCCACCCCATCATCATTTTAGTGTTACTCCCTGAAGATCACGAGTATAGATTAGTTCAGTTGTTGAATGTGCATAAAGGTGCATTTGGGTGGAAGATCTTGGAAATCAAGGGGATCAACCCTACTATTTGCATAAACAAAATTCTCATGGATGAGAGTTTCAAACCCACTGCTCAACCTCAGCATTATCTGAACCCCAAGCTATAGGAGATTGTTAAAGATGAAATGCTGCCATCTTCAATAAAAATAATGAGTTGCTCCCAGCTCAGATGATAACAAGATGGAGAGTCGGTATCAATTACAAAAAGCTCAATTTGGCAACCTATAAAGATCAGTTCACATTGTCATTTAATGACCAGATGCTAGAGAAGATGACAGGACATGATTATTATTGTTTTCTCGAGAGATATTCTGGTTACAGCCAAATACTGATTAATCCTGCAGATCAAGAAAAAACTACATTCACCTACCCCTCCAGCACTTTTGCATTCAAATGCATGTCGTTTGGGCTTCGTAATGCCCCAATAACTTTTCAATGTTGTATGTTAGCAATATTCCATAATATGGTGGGTGTTGGCTATAAAGATATTCTACTTGTGGCTGAGTTGGGAGACAGAAGAAAGTTCTGTCGCTTAACGCTAGGCGATAGTGACTATCACTGGCGATAACTTCCAGATAGCATATTAATTGCAGGGTCTGTCTCATGGAGACTGTGAGGCTAGCATGTGAGATGTGTGCCTTGGTGCCCAGCTATGGTCGTGAGTGCCATTATGTGTCGATTGAGAGCTCTAGTCCTGGGGAACTGGTGGGCGGCAGTCGAAGCTGAGAGCTTGAAGAGCCCAGCTAAAGAAAGGCATGTGAGCCGAACGGGAAAGGGGAGGCAGACCCGCGTCTTGTCGTTCTCCATGATGGCTGTGATAGTCGGCATTGGCATGGCGATTTTAGCTATGGGATGTGGCTAAACTATACCCGCATTATGTAGTTCGGACTAGAATGCTTAAAGTAACTGGCTTCATTGTTCGCATAATGAGAGTCTTAGGCCCCATGCCGGAAAGACTATAATGCTCAAGTGAACTATCAAGTCCGGGATTTTGGATGGTGGTGGGACCCAGAGAAGTCCGGTATACCGAGAATGTGCCCTGAGTGCACGAGGCATATGGCTGGTCAAGCCTATATCTGTGGGGAATGGTGCTTAAGTGCACATTTTGTCTGCCAATATATATATGTTCTATGCATGCAGGGAAGGAATACTATTGCCCCGGGTATGGGTTAGGTCATTATAAATTGGTTCGCTAAAGCTGACTGTTGCCTTGTTTGGCACCCTTGTGGTGGAATATCCTTTTGCACATGCTGGAGAGCCGTGCAGGAAATAGCGGGTTGCTTCCCTTGTTGCTATGCTAGCCCTCGAAGGCCAAGAGAAGAGCCTTTAGTGTTTTCTGAAAGTGAGAGATAGATCTTATGTTTACTCTAGAGGGGGGTGAATAGAGTATTAGAAATTATTAACTTGTTTTTATAGCGAATTAAAATATGGTGATATATATATAAGTATGAACAGAGAATATCACAACAAACAAACAAAGAAATAAACAAACACAGAAGACACAAGGATTATGTGGTTCCCCAATAAACCTGGGTAATCCACTCTTCTATCACCCAGGTAGGAATCCACTACAGGTTTTTGATCAGGTGCCCTGCCACAACAAGATCAATTTTCTAAGGGAGATCTAACAACCCTTTGAGTTTTTGATCAGGTGCCCAAAAACCAAACTAAGTCTTTTGATCAGGAGACTTAAAAACCAACATTATAACTTTTGAAGGGAGTTAAGAAAACCCTGTATACAATTGGATGAAATAAACAAAAATTTGAAGATGTTCTTCTCTGTCAATAATCTAAGAGAAGACTAGTTGATCTGATGAAGCAGAAAGCTCCCCGTGATATGAATAGAGTTGATAATCAGGTGACGGAGTACTTTTCTCTTCAGGGTGTAGGCCTTATTTTGAAAACTGCTCCTTCCAGTAGATGTATCTGAGAGATTATGAAGATGATCTCAGAATGAAGATTGTTTGCTGGAAGAAAACTGAGGCAGAAAGTCTGAATGATAGTTTGTTGTTTTGTAAGTCTGTAACTGTCTGAGTGTATATCTCTGTAACCTTGAGATAGAAAAACTTCTGACAATATATAGAATGCTGATCAGATTTCAAATATTTGAAATCATTAATTCTGATACAGCTGGAGCATTCCTTGAGAAAGGAAATGCCCTTGTGAATTAATCAGCAATAAATTCTGTGATAATATCCCATTAGAATATTCTGCCTTCAGAATTATTAGCCTGAAATTAAGTCTAAAAATTATTCTGCTTTTTCCAATGAAATTGCCTAAGATAACTGTAGAGAAATAGTCGAACTCAGCAAATAAATCGATGACCTGAGCCTGGAATTTGTCGAGCTAATTCTTCATATTTGTCGACCTGAGCTCCAAGTTCGTCGAGCTGAGCTGGGCTATCATCGAGTTGAGATTGCAGAGTTGAGGACAAATTTCGTTGATCGGAGCTCAGCTTTCGTTGAGCTCAACTCAGAGTTGGAACTCTGAGTTCGCCGAGCTGAGTTTTACTTTCGTCGAGCTGAGTTCAACTTTCGTCAAACTGAATTCCTGAACTTTGAAAACTTCTAAGGCAAAACCCTGGAAAATCTAATAACCCTAGACTATACATGTTGGGTCAGTCTTAGCATCCTAATAGTGATCCTAGCCCAAATAAAACCTTGGGTTCCAAAAATCTCCCCCTATTTGGGTGAGGATACTATTTACAAAATATAGGATAAAGTAAAAAGATATTTCTAGTAGAAATAATACATTCAACAGATATATGATAGAGCTATGAAAGTTTTAAAAACAATAACATCAAGTAGTTCAAAAGCATAAATAAGAGTTAGGGATCACTCTTAGGAGCTTCAGAGGGAGAGGCTGAAGAAGGCTTGGTGAATAATAGTTGTCTAGTTGGATCTTTAGCTTCCCTTTAAGTCATCTTTAAATCTTCAGCTCCAAGAATTTTTTGAGGAAATGCTCTGGGCACTACTGCCTCTAGATGGAGCTGCATATACTAATTAGCATTGAATAGATGTTTCTTAGAGAATTTGTCAAATTCTTTCTGTCTATAGGAAGACATAGTTATAAACTGGGAGGTGTCTTTTCCTTCAGCTCTAGCTTTATGGATCATAGACAGACCAATAAGCTCATTGAATCTTGCCATCCTATAAACTGGATCTAACTCAGGTTCATATGTAGGAGAAAGAGGCCTCTCTGGGCTTGATTCCTTTTGTTATTCACTTTAAATTATCTGTTGACTTCTTTGCTTTGATTGTTGTTCTTGGCTACCTTGGCTTGTTTTCTATTGTTGATAGCTTCTTTGGCTTGATCTCTGTTGTTGTCAGCTGTCTTGGCAATCTGTCCTTGAAGATTTGTACTGTCTAAACTGAGTAGATCTGGAATGTTGTTGAGAGGCAAACCTATGATACTGAGAAACACCTCCTGCTAATCCTGCTGTAGGAGGAGGAGGAGGATGAGGTCCTCTCCAAGATTTTTTTGGTGGAGAACTGTACCTCTTCATCTTCTTATTTCTCTTTAGCTCATTTTTGGAAAATATCTTCCAGTAGGGCATGTCTGGAGTGAGAGGAATGTTGTGCAGAATGTAATAGGGGGTATCTACTGTAGGATTTGGTTTTGGAGCAGCCCTTACTTGAGCCTTCTTCTTGGCTTTCCTTTTCTTAGAACCAACATCTTCTGAATCATCTGATTCATCATCATCATCAGATTCACTGGCAGGAATATCATACAGATCATCAATCTGTTTAAGCATTTGAGCAAAAATGCAGGAAGAGACTATGGCTATACATCTATATCTTCTGAATCTATGTCTTCAAACATAATCTCATCCATATCTGGCATTGGAGATTTAGCCCAAGCATAAGTTGGTGGAGAGATAGCCTTTGGCTCTATAACATTTACTGATAAATTCTCATAGACTGAAGAAGTACTGGAAGAGATATTACAGAAACTATTTATAATTTCTTCTAAGACTGAAGAATCAACCTGAGCAGAATAGCAAACTATTGCTTTAAAGTAATCAGAAACTATGTCAACTGTATCAAAAAATGGAAAAGTGCAGCTATAAACTGTATCAAAAGAATGAAGTAAGGAAGGAATGTCAACTATGGGATTGATGATGAAATCACCAACAGTGATTATTTCTAGAGCTGTTTCCTCTTCTTCAAAACAAATCATTTCAGTATCATTAAGAATTTCAACTACTACTGCTACTGGAATTGCTACTGCTGCTGTTGCTACTGCTGCTGTTGTTGCTAGAGTTGGAGCTTCTATTGCTGCTACTGGAGCTTCTTCACAGGACATCTCCCCCTACATGGATTCTGAGAGACCTGAACCCAGGCCCATAGAAGAAGGGACAGAGGTGGAGGAAGCCAGCTGAGCAGAAAGAAGGGAGATAGAAGCAGCAAGAGGAGCAATAGCCTCATCTATGAGCTTCTTCAGAGTGGGTGAAATGAATTTTAGAAGGCCATTGGCAATGTCATAGAAATCCAAATATGGTGGATCAGGAGTATAGGGGGTATAGGTGGATCTGTTACTACAGTTGGAACATATTAAGACTGCTTGAGGGATGTCTGATTGTAGGAAGGTTGGAAATTTTGGTGGAAAATTTGGTGGAGGGATGGCATCAAGTAGTTCATCTGGAATGATTTCCTGAACTTGTAAAAGTGGCGGAGAGTGTTGTGGAGATTGAGATAAGAGTAGATTGAAAGTTAGAGATGATAGAAGTGGATCTGGATGAGTAAAGGTGGATGGAATATCATCAAGATGTGGTGGAAAAGGTGATTGAGCAGGTGATGGTGTATCCTCAGGAATGTAGATTGGTGATTGTGGTTGAGATGGTGAGGCAGGAGAGATGGAAGTAGATGGTCTGTCTGTAATGACTGTGGATGGTTTTTGAAGAGGAGGAGATGGTATATGAGAAGGAGAGGGAGGAGGAGTAGGAACTTATTCAGTGGTTCGGAGAGTGGTTGTTACAGCCCTTGTGTCTCTGAAGCTGTCCTGGAAGAGGAAGCCCTAGAGGGCTTTGGGAAAACCCTCTCCCATATGCCAAAGAGGGCAGAGGTAAGCCTCTTAGATGCATTGATGAAAATGGTCTGGGAGACCAAAAGTTCTGGAACCTTTGCCTGTAAGATGATTCCCAGAACTCTACCAAAACTCACATCATTCTTACTTATTTTCTTCTTAATAAAATCAAATACAATTCCACCCCAGTTAACTGATTTCTTGTTTACCAAATCACTCATCAAGTTAAACTAATGCCTGGTAATATGGTCATGGGCAGCGTGTTTGCCTAACAACACTTTACCTACCACATCTACTAAGAATTTGTATTCAATGGAAAAGTTTTTCTTAAATAGATGGTTTGGGTTTCCCTGGGAGTGACCCATCCTATCTAGCATCTCAGTAAATTCATTACTAGATAGTTCTAATTCATCGTCTCCATTCACAAAACCGAAAACTTCAGTTAAAAGTTATGGAGATAAAATAATCTGGTTTCCAAAAATTGTTCCGACAATAACTGGAGTATCTTGAGGTTTGGCTGTGTGCACCCATTCTTTAATCTCTATCACTGGGAGTTTTATTCTTGATGTCATAAAGTACTATAGATTCAGAACTTTAAATAGCTGTAAGATGTCCTTGAAAATCTGGTCTGAATGACTAAAGGATTCAAGATCTATATTAAATCCTGCGTCAAACTTCATCACTGAGAGGAGTGCTGGAGAAATCACCATTGCTCTGCACAAACAAAGGGATCAAGTGCAAAGGAAATGAAAAGGCATGGGATAGAGTTCGATGAAAACCTAGTTATAAGGTTTCAGAAGTAAAAATGACGAACTCTGCCCGACTAAAAGCAAAACATCAAACTCTGTTCGATGAAAAATCTAAAATGAAATACATTTCATCGATCTCAGGTCAACAAAAGTTTTGCGAAAAGAATTATATTTCGTTGATCTCGGTTCGACGAAAATAATTTGAAACAAATTCTTCAATCTCCGTTTGACGAAAGTTTCTAAAGGAAGGTTCGTCGATCTCAGTTCGACGAAAATTCCATGAAAAGTTCACAGATCGTCAATCTCCATTCGACAAAAGGTGACCAGTTCATCGATCACAGAACAAAAATTAAATTAAAGAGTCTCCATTGATCATGCCCAACTGATTTATAAAGAAAAGATGTTCCTTTTCATCTAAGGGTTTAGTGAAAATGTCTGCCCTTTGTAAATCAGTAGAAATAAAGATATGTTTAATTTTATTTTTGTTTACATTATATCTGAGAAAATGATGTCTAATCTCTATATGGTTAGTTCTACTATAAAGTACTGGATTTTGTGCAATTGAAATGACACTGGTATTATTACAAAAGATAGTTGAATTATGTAAGTTGAGACCACAATCCAGAAGCTGATTTTGAATCCACAAAATCTGTGATCAGCAACTACTAGCTCCAATGTATTCAGCTTCAGCAGTTGATGTGGACACAGAAATTTGCTTTTTGCAAAACCATGATACAAGCCTATCACCAAGAAACTTACAAGTTCCTTATGTGCTTTTTCTGTCAACTCTACATACAGCAAAGTCAGCATCTGAGAATCTAGTTAAGTCAAATTATGACTCTGTTGGATACCGAAGTCCTAGATTTGGAAAACCCTTTATATATCACAAGATTCTTTTTACTAAAATTAGGTGAGATTCTTTGTGATTTATTTGAAACCTAGCACAAATACATATAGCAAACATGATATCAGGCCCACTTGCTGTTAAATATAAAAGAGACACAATGATGGATCTATATATTTTTTGATCAACATGCTTGCCATGTTCATCATTATCAACAACAACATTGGAGGGCATGGGTGTTTTCAATGCCGAGGCATCAGACATCCCAAATCTTTTAATAAGCTCTTTAGCATATTTGGATTGGGATATATAGATACCATCAGGGGATTGCTTCACTTGGAGACCAAGGAAGTAGGATAGTTCACCCATGCTACTCATTTCAAACTTTGAATACATCAGGTTAGAAAACCTTTAGCAAAGTTTGGAATCAGTAGAACAAAATATTATGTCATATACATATATTTAAACTAACAAAATTTTATCCTTATGATGTCTGATAAATAAAAGTCCTATCTACTAAGCTTCTAGAAAACTTATTTTCTAACAATAAACTAGTAAGAGTCTCATACAAAGCTCTTGGAGCTTATTTGAGACCATAAAGAGCTTTGTTTAGTCTAAATACATAAGAAGAGTGAGTTGGAGAGATAAAACCTAGTGGTTGTGCTTCAAACACATCTTATTTGAGCTCTCCATTCAGAAAGGCACTCTTCACATCCATTTGATATACTTTGAACTTCTTGAATACTGCATATGCAAGAAAAATCCTGATAGCTTCCAATCTTGCAACAGGGGAAAAGGTATGGTCATAATCAATGCCTTCTTCCTGAGAATAGCCTTGAGCTACCAATCTTGCTTTGTTCCTCACAATGATTCCTTGAGCATCCAACTTGTTCCTGAAGACCTATTTAGTTCCAAAGACTGGATGGTCTTTGGGTCTTGGAACTAGATCCCAATCTCTACATCTCTCAAGTTGATTGAGCTCCTCTTGCATTGCAATGATCCAGTAGGGGTCTTGTTCTATATCTGTGACAGATTGAGGTTCAATCTGAGAAAGAATGCAAGCATGCATTTGATCATGATTTAATTGATGCCTTGTTTACACACCAACTGACATGTCTCCAATCACTTGAGATATAGGATGATCTCTAAGTGTGACAAGATCAGTGGGTAGAGTTGGTTCTTCAATAACCATTTATGGACTAATTCCTCTGGTGGAATTTCATTAGCCACAATGTCTTCAGCATGAATTTCCTGAATTTCTTCTTCACTATCTTAATCAATAATCTGTTGAGACGGATTTGATATATCCTCTTGTGTTGGGATTAAATTATCCATTTTCTCATACAGATTTGATACCTGCAAATTTTTTATGGTAGAGATGTCTCTCTCCTTATAAAACATATTAGTTTCATCAAAAGTTACATGCATAGATTATTCTATTTAAAGAGTTAATTTATTATAAACCCTATAAGCCTTGCTAACTTGAGAATATCCAAGAAAATTTCCCTCTACAGCTTTGGCTTCAAACTTTCTAAGATATTTTTTGTCATTATTGTGAATATAACATATACAACCAAATACTTTAAAATAATCAACTTTAGGTTACTTCCCTTTAAGTAATTCATAGGGAGTCTTATCCTTTAGCTTATAAATTAGACTTCTATTCAGAACATAATTTGCTGTGCTTACTGCCTCTGTCCAAAAGGATAGGGGCAAGTGAGTATCTACAAGTAATGTCCTTACAGATTCAATCATGATTCTATTTTTTCTCTCAGCTACCCTATTTTGTTGAGGAGTTCTAAGAGCAGAAAAATAATATTTGATACCTTCCTTCTCACAAAATTCTTGCATGAGAAAAGATTCAAACTTAGTGTCATGATCACTTCTGATCAATGCAACTTGAGTAGAGTACTCAGTCTGGATGCTCTTAAGAAAATCTGTAAGAACTTTAAAGTTATCTAACTTGTTTTTCAAAAAGAAAACCCAAGTGAATCCAGAGAAATCATCAACTATAACTAGGGTATATGACTTTCCTCCCAAACAATGTACTGCAATAGGTCCAAAAAGGTCCATATGTAGCAAGTACAAGATTCTGGCTGAATCACTTTTATTAATGGATTTGAAACTATTTTTAGTTTGCTTGCCTAATTGACAAGCCCTGCAAATTCCTTCCTTCTTGTAGAAATTAGAAGGTAGTCCTCTGACAAGGTTGTCCTTAAATAATTTAGCTATGGTCCTAAGATTTACATGACCTAATATTTTATGTCATAATTCACTAGCATTACTAATCTGATTAAATAAACAAATTTCAGATTTTATTGAATAGAAATTAACTAGATAAATGTTACCTTGTCTAATACCAGTTAAAAAAATTTTATTTAAATTAGAAGAAATAATGCATAAGGACTTGTTAAAGGTTACCTGATAACCTTCATCACATAACTGACTTATGGAGATGAGGTTATGCTTCAAACCATTCACATAAGCAACTTTCTTGAATGTCACTGCTCCAACCTTGACATTTCCATAGCCTTCTGTTAGTCCACAGTTGGAGTCTCCAAAGATAACTTTAGGTCCAAGCTTTGCCTTGAAATCACTGAGATTTGCCTTTGAACCTGTCATGTGTTTTGAGCAACCACTATCCAAGTACCACTATTCCTCTATGGTAGGATAGTTATTTACCTGCAAGGAAGAAAGTTAGGTGTTTTTGACCCAGGTTACCTTGGGTCCTTTATTTCTTTCATAAGAATAACTGGAAATATAAGAACAATTTGGTTGATCCTTATAACTTAATGGGTGATATATCCTAGGAGGAATTATCCATTGAGTAAAAGGATTAACAAATTTTTGTCTTTGATTATTATTTTAAAATGAGTTAAAGTTTCTTTTTTGAGATAATTAGTTTGACGATTTTAATTGAGTTCGTCGACCTGAGTTCGATGAAAGGTTTTGATTTCGTCGATCTCGGCTCACAGAATGTTAGAGTTCATTTTCTACTTTCCACAATCGTCGATCTCTGTTCGACAAATCATAGTGATTTCATCGAGCACCCGCAGATGAGTAATTATACCCAAATTCTGGGTTTAGAGAGCGTCGATCGCCGTTCGACAAATAATACTGTTTTCGTCGATCCGCGTTTGACGAATTTTGTTGAACATGATTTTTGTATGAATTTTTATTTTGTATTGATTTAGTATTTGGTAGAACTCTAGTATCTTTGTATGTGAGTTGTAAAACTTCCTTTTCTTTTCCTTTAGCAGAGATGAATTTTATGGGGTTTGATAAAATATTTTTCTGAAGAATAGGAGGCTGACTTGATGAAGCTCCCAAGCCTATTTTGCCATTAAGTCTGGCATTGACTGTGCTTGTGATTTCAATCAATTTGATGCTTCTCTCATAAAGGGATTCTTCAAATAGCTTAGTCTCATTTAGTTTATTTTCTAAAGAAAATATTTGTTCATTTGCAGTTTTTAAATCTTCTTTAAGTTTTGTATTTTCTGAAGATAGGTTGTCTGAATCATTCAATTTTTCTCTAAGAAGTTTTATTTCCTTCTCAGATTGAATTAGATCTTTGCAAAGTAATTTAAAGTCTATATTGAATTGATCTGAGGTAAATCAAAAGTAGATATTACTTGATCTTCTTAAGATTCTGACTCTGACTCTTCCTTAGAATTACTGCATGAGGCATTGATTGCCATCAAATAGATCTCTTTTGCTTTTGCTTCTTCCTCTTCATTGTAACTAGATGAAGAATCTGAATCGGAGTCACTCCATGCCTCAGCAATGAAGCCTCTCTCCTTCTTCTTGTATTTGTTGGAAGAGAGTTTGTTGGAGTGCTTCCTGAAGTCCTTCTCCTTCAGCTTGTCTTTCTTCTGCTTTTCAGGACATTCTGGAAGGATATGTCCTGGTTTCCTGCATCCATAATAGAATATATCTTTAGTAGGCATTTTATCTTAGCTTGTTTTATCTTCATTTTTGGGAGACCTTCTCCTGAATTCCTTCTTAGCCATTTTGTTGAATCTCTTGGAAAGAAGACTCATGAGGTCTTCATTTCCTGGAATAGCTTCTGCTTCATCTATAGCTTGGAAAGCAATGCTCTTTTCTTTCCTAGGTGAAGGTGAAGACTTTTACTCAACTTCCCTTGACTTGATGAGCTGCTCATAAGACTTGAGATTGCCCAACATGGTTTCAGTTGAAATCTCATTTAATCTTCTGGCTTCTTTGATTGGCCAGATCCTTGAGTCTCATATGCTAGGGAAGCACATAAGGATCTTATCATTGACTTCTGTCAATGTGATGTCCTTTTCAAGGGTTTTCAGTTCATTGATGATGAGACTGAGTCTTGTGTACATATCAGCAACTGATTCTTATTCACCCTTCTTGAAATTCTCACATTGAGAAATCAAGTGGGACCTTCTATCCTTTCTTTCATCTACTAAACAACCAACCATTCCATTTAAGGAATCCCAGATATCCTTGGTTAAGTGAATTCAACAACTTTCTGCAATATGTCATCAGACATAATTTGAGCCAAAATGTTCATGACTTTGGCATCTGCAACTTTCAGTTTCTTCTGAACCTCTGTCCACTCAGGTGGTGGTACAGTTGAGGTGCTTGTTGATGCAGATGGAGTAGGGGGACCTGAAAAAATAGGATTATAAATATCTTCATCAATAGAATTCATATAGAGCCTAATCCTTGCCTTCTAAAGTGCAAACTTATTCAGATTGCACACTAGAGGTCTGGTGCTTGAATACTCTTTGTTTTGTGCCATGAGAAAAGGGAGCAAACTAGAGTAAATGAGATCTATCAAGGATTTTTTGGTTCAGGTGTTAGCCTGTGAAACCAAATAACCTGGCCCTCTGATATCAATTAAAAGTGAGGGATAGATCTTATGTTTACTCTAGAGTGGGTGGGGTGAATAGAGTATTAGAAATTATTAACTTTTTTATAGAGGATTAAAATATGGTGATATATATATAAGTATAAACAGAGAATATCACAACACACAAGCAAAGAAATAAACAAACACAGAGGACACAAGGATTATAGTGGTTCCCCAATAAACTTGTGTATATCCACTCTTCTACCACCCTAGTAGGAATCCACTATAGGTTTTTGATCAAGTGCCCTGCCACAACAAGATCTATTTTCTAAGGGAGATCTAACAACCCTTTGAGCTTTTGATCAGGTTCCCAAAAACCAAACTAAGTCTTTTGATCAGGAAAATTAAAAACCAACAGTATAACTTTTGAAGGGAGTTAAGAAAACCCTGTACACAGTTGGATGAAATAAACAAAAACTTGAAGATATTCTTCTCTGTCAATAATCTGAGAGAAGACTAGTGGATCATATGAAGCAGAAAGCTCCCCCCTGATATGAATAGAGTTGATGATCAAGTGAGGGAGTCCTTTTCTCTTTAGGGTGTAGGCCTTCTTTTGAAAACTGCTCCTTCTAGTAAATGTATCTGAGAGATTGTGAAGATGATCTCAGAATGAAGATTGTTTGCTGGAAGAAAACTGAGGCAGAAAGTCTGAATGATAGTTTGTTGTTTTGTAAGTCTGTAACTGTCTGAGTGTATATCTATGTAACCTTGAGATAGAAAAACTTCTTAGAATATATAAAATGCTGATCAGATTTCAAATATTTGAAATCATTAATTCTGATATAGCTGGATCATTCCTTGAGAAAGGAAACTGCCCATGGGAATTAATCAGCAATAAACTCTTTGATAATATCCCATTAGAATATTCTGCCTTCAGAATGATTAGCCTGAAATTAAGTATGAAAATTATTCTGCTTCTGCCAATGATATTACCTAAGATAACTGCAGAGAAATAGTCGAACTCAGCAAATAAATCATCGACCTGAGCCTGGAATTTGTCGAGCTGATTCTTCATATTCGTTGACCTGAGCACCAAGTTCATCGAGCTGAGTTAGGCTATCGTCGAGCTGAGATTGTAGAGTTGAGGACAAATTTTGTCGACCAGAGCTCAGCTTTCGTTGAGCTCAACTCAGAGTTGGAACTCTGAGTTCATCGAGCTGAGTTCAACTTTCGTCAAACTGAATTCCTGGACTTTGAAATTTTCTAAGACAAAACCCTGGAAAATCCTATGACCCTATATTATACATGTTGGGTCAGTCTAAGTATCCTAATAGTGATCCTAGCCCAAATCAAACCTGGGGATCCAACATTTACTTTCATGTGTTGCCGCCCTGCGCGTCGATGTTTGTAATCCATACTATTGAAGCATAACTGTAAGGCCTTAAGGCCGTAATGTTTTGTGTATTTTGTAAAATATTCCTAATATGTATAATAGTGGGCATTCTCATGAATTGAGTTCGAGTAACCATGAAGCTTCTGCAAGAATGCTCTGAGTTAGGATCTGTTTGGTATCATGTGATATTAACATGTAACTCCGCCGACTATCTGTGGAATATAGCATGGGGCCCCTGTCGGACCCGATGTTATATTTCATTTGATGGATGGAGGTGTTACAATTTGTTATCAGCTTATCTCGGTCTTCCTTATGCAAATTCGTGGTCGAATTCTTTTGCGGGGTGGCGAGCATGTGGTTGTGCTTACCGTTATAACGAAAATGAACTCAAGATTGTCAACTTAGGAATGAAAATACACGTGTTTGAGGAACCTGCGCATTCCTAATGATCATTGTTTGCCTTTTGAGTAGTCGCTAAATTGTGTGTTTTACACTTATAGGTGACTAGAAGTGGTGCGGGGCAGTCTGAAACCCAACGTTCTGTTAAGAGTACATCACCAGCTAATGTGCCCACACCTCCTCCTTCTGTGGAAACAGTATGCTTAGTTACTGAGGCAGTGTTTGCAATGATGAATGCACAGCCAACTGGGTAGGTGCAACCTACGATGGTGCTAGTACAGGTTGGTGCAGCCGAGCCTATAACTGCTGGGAAAGTGCCTGCTGAGGATTTGTTTGATAATAGAGCGTCTAAACGGCAGCTGAAACACTTCATGAGCTTTAGTCCTTCCACGTTTATGGGTGCAGGATCCCCAATACAAGTAGAGGACTAGCTTTCGCATGCCAAGAGGATATTGACGGCGATAGAGACAGAGGAGGGACAAAAGGTCACCTTGGCCACTTTCCTGTTAGAAGGAGAGGATTGACTTTGGTGGGATGAGTTAGAGTTACACCAATTTATGGGAAGACGACTATCGGATATCTCGATGGAGGATTTTTCGAGATTGTTCTTGGCAAAGCATCTTCCATCGTTGCAGCAGATTGCCATCGAAAATGAGTTCCAGCATTTGACTTAGAGCAAGAGTAGTATGGATAACTACTTGCATGAGTTTACCAGGTTGGGACGTTATACGGGGTCTACTTTTGCTAACGAAGGGCGTAAGACCAATAGGTTCTATGAGGGACTACGGGATGAGCTGAGGTTACTACTCTCCAGTCCAGTGAATCAAGGTTTTCAAGTGTTGGTTAATACTACTCATTCGTTAGAGAAGGACAAAAAGAGGGTGCAGATCAAGAGGGACTTGGCTATGACAAAGCCCAAGTTCAAAGTACCGCGTCCTGGAAAATTTGACTACCGCAAGAAATGGAATAAAAATTCCAAGTCTTTTTGGATAGGTTCCATCAAATGTTGCTTCATGAGCAACATCTAGGAAAGGCATGCATACATGTTATACTTGTGGCAAGCCAGAACATTTTGCCCATGATTTCACCAGTTGCCTTCCAAGGAAGGATAAATGGTAGGAGCATCTTATGCTGAGAAGGGAAAGGAGGTAGAGTCTACTGCATCTCAATATGCTCCAGCTCAGTCGAGGGTTTATAATCTTGGGTAACATGAGGCCATCAAATAGGTTGATGTCATCATAGGTACGAGTAGTATATAGTTTTCATGCTTTATATACTTTATAACTTATGAATTGCTTATGTATAACTTGATAAGTGTAGGCTTTGTCCTTATTCGCGACTATCCGGCGAGAGCATTGTTCGATACAAGTGCTTCTCATTCGTTTCTATCTGAGGACTTCATTTCGAGGATCAGAGTGCCTACTCTTATGTCAACAAATAGAGTAAACGTGTTGTTAACGAACGGATGTGTGATGCATACGGATAGGTCTTTCTGTATTGAGGCACGGATAAGAAGTCAGGATTTCGTAATGGAAGCGTCTGTGCTACTGATATATGAGTTTGATGTAAACTTTGGTATGGACTAGCTCTTAGAGCAGCGTGCCTATATAGATTGAAACTCAAAGGAAGTCACACTAGGACAAAACACCGAATGAGAGACTAAGTTCACTGGTATGCGAGGATCGAGCTAGATATTGATGTCTGCTCTCCAAGTAGTCAAGGCTGTTCGGATGGGCGTTGAGTTATTCTTCACGTTATTGGAGGCTGTTAAGCTAAAGTCCAGTTTGAGTGACATTCCTATTATATCGGATTATGCAGATATATTTCCTAAGGGTCTCCCTGGGTTACCGCCCCAGGGGGAGATTGAATTCACTATTTAGTTTGTGATAGGTGCGAAGCTTGTGGCCCGCTCACTGTACCGAGTAGTGTCAAAAGAGATGGCGGAACTAAAAGTACAATGGCAAGAATTACTAGAGGAAGGCTATATACTTCCAAGTATGTCATCTTGGAGTGCACCAGTCCTCTTTGTGAAGAAGAAGAATGGAAGCTTGCATTTATGCATTGACTATCGAGAATTAAACAAGTTGACGGAAAAGAAGAAGTACCCGATTCCACGGATTGATGACTTGTTTGATCAGTTGGTGGGTTGAACTGTATACTCGAAACTAGACTTAAAGTCGGGCTATTACCAATTGCGGATTCGATAATGTGAAAATCCTAATACGGCATTTGGTACACGCTACGGTCATTATGAGTTCAATGTAATGTTGTTTGGGCTAACAAATGCACCATCGGTATTCATAAACTTTGTTGTAACTGCAGTTTTGATTGGGCTAGGATTACTATTAGGATGTTTAGATTGACCCAACATGTATAGTCTAGGGTCATAGGTTTTTCCAGGGTCATTTGTCTTAGAAGAATTCCAGAGTTCAAAAAATTAGTTCGATGAAAGTTGAGCGCAGTTCGACGAATGTTGAGCTCAGCTCGACGAACTCAGAGTTCTAACTCTGAGTTGAGCTCGACGAAAGCTAAGCTCTGGTCGACAAACTCTGACCTCAATTCTGAAACTACGGTCAACGAAAGTCAAGCTCAGCTCGACGAACTCTGAGCTCAGGTCAACAAATATGAAGAATCAGTTCGACGAACTCCAGGCTCAGGTCAACAAAATTTATGCTGAGTTCGACGATTTCTAAGCAGTGTTTTAGGCAGTTTTCTTTGCAGATGGCAGAACAGTTTCAGGCTTAATTTCAGGCTATTATATATTTTGAAGGCAGAATAAATTCAAAGGCTTAATTACAGATAGCCTTGACTCTGATATTTAATGCTAAATATTCTAACGAATATAGCCGTTTAGAGGCAGCATTAAATGTGGATTTATCACTGAGTTTATTGTTAATTCATTCCCAAGGCAGTTACCTTCTCGAGAATTCTCCAGCCATTTCAGGGTTAATGAATTCAAATATTTGAATTCTTCTCATAATGCTAAATATATGCTCAGAAGTTTTCTGCTTTAAACAGAGACAGTTACAGTTTTGAGATACATCTTATTTTATAGAGAATAAGCTTTCTGCTTCAAGTTTTTTCTTCCATCAACAGATCTTCAATCTGAGACAAAAAGTTCACATCTCTCAAAAACATTTACTGGAAGTTGAATTTTTCAAAGAAGGCCTACACCCTGAAGAAAGGACTCATTCACCTGATCATAAACTCTATTCAAATCAGGGGGAGCTTTCTATTTCAACAATTAACTAGTCTTCTCAGAGATTATTGACAGAGAAGAACATCATCACCTTTTTGTTTATTCCATAAATTGTGTATAGGGTTTTAACTCCCTTCAAAAGTTAGATCTTTGGTTCATAAGTCACCTGATCAAAAGACTTAGGTTTGTTTTTTAGGATCTTATCAAAAGCTCAAAGGGTTGCTAGATATCCCTTAGAAAAATTGATCTTGTGGCGGCAGGGCACCTGAGAAAAAACTTGTTGTGGCAGGGCACCTAATCAAAACCTGTTGTGGATTCCTACCAGGATAGTAGAAGAGTGGATGTACCCAGATTTATTGGGGAACCACTATAATCCTTGGGTCTTCTGTGCTGATTGCTTTCTTTGTTTGTGTGCTATGATCTTCTTTATATACATATATATATATATCACTATCTTTTAATCTGCTATAAAAACAAGTTAATAATTTTTAATACTCTATTCACTCCCCCCCCCCCTCTATAGTAAAGATAAAATCTATCCCTCACTTTCAAACTTAATGCATCAAACCTTTTAGGAGTACTTAGATCTATTTATGATCGTCTTTATTAATGACATATTGGTGTACTCTCAATTAGAAGAAGATCATGCAAATCACTTGAGGATGGTTTTGCATACCCTGAGAAGTAATAAAATCTATGCCAAGTTCTCAAAGTGCGAGTTTTGGCTATCGTCGGTGGCTTTTCTTGGCCATGTGGTTAATGGAGAAGGTATTGCGGTGGATCCGGCGAAGATAGTTGCGATATGGGAGTAGCCTGTGTTGTCTACTGTGGTAGAAGTCAGGAGCTTCCTTAGACTTGCCGAATATTATAGGAGCTTTGTAAATAACTTTTCGCGGATAGCCTTACCTCTCACCACACTGACAATGAAAGATCAGAAGTTCATTTAGATGCCTGAGTGAGCACGAGCTTTTGAGGAGTTAAAGAGTCGTTTGACCTTAGCGCCTATCTTGAGTTCGTCATGTGGTACGGACAGCTATGAGATTTATAAAGATTCTTTAGGAAGCGGCTTAGGCTACGTTCTTCTTCAGTTCGGAAAGGTTATTACTTATGGCTCATGCCAGTTGAAAGTGCACGAGCAGAACTATTCAATCCATGACTTGGAGTTGGCGGCTGCGATTTTTTCACTTAAGTTGTGGCGTCATTACTTATATGGCATGAAAGTTAACAACTTCATGGACCATAAGAGCCTTAAGCACTTAATAGATCAAAAAGATTTGAACATGCGGCAACGGAGGTGGATGGAGTTCCTCAGGGACTACACCTTCTAGATACATTACACTCCCAGAAAGGGAAATGTGGTCGCAGATGCCTTGAGTCGTAGGACTCCAGTAAGGCAAAGTTAGATGCAGATGCATGATGTGTGTCTGACCCAGGAGTTGGAGGCCTTAGATATTTCTTGTGTTGACAAGAATACTACTGCAAATGCTTGTTTGAACTGGACAAAGGTGCAATAAGACCTCGCATATAGGATTCGGCAAGAAATGGAACTCGATGAGAATATGAAGCGCTATGTATAACATCCCATTTTCAACTAGACCCCTAAGAGTTGTTTTGTTATAACTAGGTCATGACAAAATCCTAGGAAGCCCAAGAAGACCAAGTGAGCTTAGACATGAAGGTGAAAACCACCATGGTCTGCAAATAGTAGAATTCTAAACAATAGTTTGGGATGACCATAGGGCTTCACCATGACTCCATGACCCCACCAAAACATCCCTAACCCATTAGATGGTTCATTATAGCCATAAAGATCCATTGGGACCAACCCAAAATGGTCAAATTTACCTAAGACTACCAAATGCCTAAATTGGGCAAGGTATCCTAACTAAGGGCAATTGACCTCTAATGTGACCAAACAACCCTACCCAAGTCTTCCTAGACCTTAGAAGAGGCCAATGAGTCACTAAGGATATATTGGAGTAAACCCAAAAGGTCAAATTGACCTAGGTCAACTCTACTCAAGTGTTAGGTCAAGTTGGCTAAAATGGGCTAACTCAAGCTCAAACCCAAATTCACTTGGGCTAACCTCATTTTTATTTAATATTATGAGTTAATGGGCTACCATTAGGCTGGATTAGTCATCAAATTCAACCTTGATGACTAGGAGAGAGAAAAACTTCATTTTCCCCTTTAATGGAGGAGAGAGAATGTGAAAAGGAGGCCATTCATAGCCAAGGGAGACCAAGGGCCTCTCCAATTGATGGATACAATTCCCTCTAATCAGTTATGAGGAGTTGAATAATCATAGCCAGCCATCATAGTGGCGGAATTTAATTTCTCTCATAAGGAAGAGAGAGAAAGAAGAGAGAGAAAGCCATTAATGGCCATGGAAGAGCAAGAGTCCCCCTCCAAGTTATTCCAAAGTCTTGATTCATCTTCCCCCCATCAATTAGAGGAGACCAAGGGTTTTCCCCAGTCTTTAGGTGGCTGAATTCAAGTAATATTCCATGGCCGAATTCAACCTTTACTGGCCATAAATGGCTTTGAAGCTTAGGCCCTTCCCCTCCCCCATTTGAGTGTTTTAAAAGCATCACCAAGAAAAGGGGAGGAGTTTCCACATTTTTTCTGAATAAATCGAGCCCTCCCACTGCACGGTTGTAACATACATGAAGCTCCAAAATCCGGCCATGGCGCACCACCACCAAACCCGTCGGCAAGCACGGTTGAAGGTCCTCCTCTACTCCTTTTATGGATAGATCTTAGGAATCTTTTAGGATGAGAAACGGGATCAAATGAGCTAGATCGGGTGATGATTTTTCCATGGTTTTTCCAAAAAAATGGAGTGGTCGGGTTTGCTGGAAATCACCCCTCCGGCGGTCGTGCCGCCGCCCGGCGATAGCCCCACCTCAATGAAGGTGGTGGCGGTGGTGGCCGGGTGGCTGGGAAAATTACTTGGAGTAAGCTCCAGGTCAGGCTGATCCCAGCCCTTGGGTGGATGAAGAATATGACCAGGAGCCCCACGATTTTGCTTAAAGATCCGTGCTGGATCTGATTTTATTAAATCCTATTATTTCAATTTTTATCCTATTTACTGGTCTATTTTAAATTAAATATTAAAAATACCTAGGGTCACCTAAAGAAAAATTGGTCAACATTAAAGTTGTTGCCCGTGAAGTCTAGTTTAATTAAAATTTTATTTCAACTACTTTGGGTAAGTGGTTTGACCACAACACTCATTTTGGTGAGGTCTATACCTAGGTTATACTAGAGATTATTTTGAGTGCCCCCATCAATCCAGATATCCAAATGACTTGAAATTTTGGATGGGGGTCACACATACCTATACTTAGAACATATCTAAAAATGGAAATTCTTGGAGAACATTTTTTTATATTTTTTGTAATTATTTAATAAACCATGATTAAATTAATTAAGGTACTTAATGACCTCTAAATGCTCTCAAATTTTGGTGAGAGGTTGTTGGGGTCAGTATAGGTCTCTGTATAAAATTTGACCTCATTTGGAGATGATTTTTTTTGAATTTTGTAAACTCTAACCTTGGCCCAAAAGGGGTATTTAGGTCAAAAGTGCCCCTTGTGGGTTATAGTGGCCAAACCACCTCAACAGAAGTTGAAATTTGGGCCACTGATTTGACATTACATTTAACACCCTCATATGGATTATGGGGTGGATTAGGGTATATTTGCCTTAGGTCCCTAGTTCTAACCCTAAGGTTGAACTTTGAGGGCTTGTGAAGGACATAAGGGGTTATGTTCTTGGATGGACTTGGGGATTAGTCCATGAGATCCTAGGGTGGTGAAATGACCTAGAAAGGGATTTGGTGGTATTTATACACATGCACCTCCACATAAACACTTAATAAGTATTTAGGACCTTAAACCCTAGAAATTATCTTATGGGTCAAATGAACTTGAATCTTGATGATATTTTGGTATGGATAATTTCATAGTATTATTAACCTCTGGTATTTATCTTAGGGTATTTAGAGATCAGTAGGTCATCCTTGAAGTTGTAGCTCCCATATTGCCCTTTTGATGTTAATGTTGAAAATATGATGTATAGGTGGTAGAATAATTTGAAATTCTTGAATAGATAATCAAATGACATTAGGTTGCACTAGTAGTTTATTTGGAGTGTTTAAAGCTTTATTTGTAGTACTTCCTTTGTAAAGTAATTTAGTGCACCATACTTGGATAAATAGGAAATAAATACAATGGCTTGCTGGAATATTATGATACTTAGCCAAAGAACATTTTAGTGCATATAGAAGCATGGAAAAATTGTTAAATATTGTTTAATTGAGATTACAACTGTGTGTCTTCATAAAGTGCCTTATGATGGTTTTTCTTAGGATAATATTTTACCTGTTTTACTGACTTGATAATTTCATGAAACTTAGGAAGTGAAGTTTTATGATTATAATGTAGCTCTGTTAATTTTTGAGGAATTTTTGGAATAGTATTTTTGGTACTTTCTTGAATACCCCTATTTATATGAATTATTTTGGATTAAATATTTAGAGGTTAAATGATTTGTGAAAGTTTGTGATATTTAGTATTCACTTATATCTTGTTATTCTACAATTTTCTTAATTTTTGTATGGTCATACCCTAAGTAAATCTAGTGCTTCATGTTCAAATCGCCCATGGATTAATTTTGGGAAAAAATTAATTAAATATCAAATTTAATTAGAAAATTAGAAATTTCTGGATTTAGACTGAATATATAAGGGTAGACCATCAATAAATAATTTAGGGCTTTTGGATGATTATTTGAAGTACCTCCTATTATGCACGTCATATAGCATAAGGTGGTCTGCATGTAGCAAAACTGCGGAAATTGTGATAACATGTGGAATGATCATAGGGAGATGAGGTTATTGGTTTACTGATCTTGGTAAAGAGAAAAAGAGAGCTTCATTAGGAGTCATGATAAGGAGAGTGTTGGGTTGAGTAGCGTTAAGAGGTGTTCGGGATCGACGAAAGATCATCTTTCCCGTGGAAGGAGAGAGAAGGTCAAAACACACTAGGGTTAGATCCAGTGCAATATTAAAAGGGATCGGGAATCGGGTATTAACCAATAATATTAAGTGCCTTGCGAAATGGAGCTTTGGGCTTTAGCCCATCGTAGTTCCTAGTGCCCTCGAGAGCCCTTCATGGGGTATGCCTTGGGCAGTCCTAGGCTAACCTAAACTGTAGGCAAAATAAACTACAAGAGTAACTAGTATAACTAGGGATTCACTTTCACTCACCTCGATTTCTTAGAATGTTAGGTTGGGTCACTCGGGCTGTAGGCCCGGTGGATTTGGTGATGGGCAGGTTGGCCTGGCAAGCTTTGGCTCGGTTGTTTATTGTGATGGACGGGATGTTCCGAGGAGCTTTAGCTCGGTAAATGATACATAAGATTGCATGTGCATAAAGTATAAGGTGGTGGGTCTTCAGTATTGGAGGGTCGATGCACCGACTCCAATACGTTGACTCGGTAAGTGTGATTTTGCACTTGGCCAAATTAAGTCGTGTGCGCTAGCCGGCAAGAGTACGCAGGAGCTTCGCTTAGTGCACCAGCGTCGAGGCATATGATAGGTCTAACTGGTAGTGCAATTGCCGGTTTATAGGTGGGTGAGGCCCAACCCACCGGTTCAGTTTGCCACTACGGAGGTATCCTGGGAGGTTAGGCTCCAGAAAGGGGGAACAAAAGGTCTGTGTGCACAGAGTCAGGTGGGTGAGTTGCACTTGCATGATCACATCATAGCATATTTACATTTCATAGCATTGTCATTGCATATAACCCCTGACACCTATTTTATAAAGTGGTATGGGATGCTTTATACAATATGCCCTGCAAAACGACCCGTTGGTTTATAAGCTCGCGTGAGCGTGCTTATAAGTTAATGTTTATATTATGTAGATATATACATGCTTGCTAGAAAACCGACACCCTATCGTATAAATTGGTATGGGAATTTTTATACGATAGGAGCCTTGCAGAAGATCCCTTAGCTTATGTGTTTTCATATAAGTTAAGGTTACTTTTTTTGTGTTCTTTCTTTCATACTTTTTTTGTGTTCTTTCTTTCATACTTTTATTGCTGCTACTTAACTGTCGTCACCTACTTCTTGTTCATTCTCCACCTTCTCTACCTCTCCTTTCCTCCTCCCCGCTCGGTGCCTAGGATCCATGGGGGAAGGGGGGATGATAGGACTTCGTATTTTAGACTAATGGTTTTTGAACCATATCATTTTAGGGGACCATGGAGCCCAGCATGGAGGAGCAGCTCCGGAGGTCGGCACGCTTGGAGATGGGGCAGTCTAACACCGGAGTTCAGACAGCTGGGACTGTGAGTTCCGATCGTTAGTAGATGTTTAGTTTTTTCTTCCGCGCTGAGTGATATGTAGTGAGGATATTGATTTACCGGGCATAAGCCCTATTTTCTGTACCTTTATTATTTCTATGGACTCTCCCTTCGTGGAGATTATTTACTGTATGTGTGATTTTTGTAGACTTGCCTCATATTTTGCTAATGTTTTATGATCGATTTGGCTAGCAGGATCAGCGTTTTGTGGTGATGACCTTCTCGGATGTGAGGGTGTCACCGCAAAGCGGCGGTTCTTGGCCTAAGACCCCGGAGGTTTAAAAAAAAGGTCTTACACTATGCATCTGATGGGTCAAATTCCCAATTCTCCTTGGAAGACGCTCTTTTGAGAAAAGACGATCGTTTGTGCGTCCTAAATATGGGTAAATTACAGGAGGAATTGATGTATGAGGCGCATTTCACGAAATACCCAATCCACCCAGGGAGCACAAAGATGTACAAGGACATGAAAAAGCTGTTCTGGTGGTCGGGTTTAAAGAAGGACATTACTCTTTACGTGGCGAAGTGCCAGACTTGCGCCTTAGTAAGAGCGGAATGTCAGAAGCCTGGAGGTTTCCTGAATTTGTTACCAATTCCGGTGTGGAAGTTCAATTATATCTCTATGGATTTTGTGCATGGGTTGCCGAGATCACAGAGTGGGAACGATGTCATGTGGGTGATCGTTGACTGATTGACAAAGGTATCTCACTTCATACCGGACAAGAAAGATGATTCAGTTGAAAAATTGGCTAAGTTGTATGTTGACAACATATTAAGTTTGCGCGGTGTGCCCCGTAGTATTGTTAGTGACTGAGATGGGCGCTTTACTTTGAATGATTGGCGTCAATTCACCAGTTGTTGGGTACTCAACTAAAGTTCAGTACGACCTTTCATCCGCAAATGGATGGTCAGACCGAGAGGACCAACAGAACAATGGAGGATATGCTCCGGATATGCGCCTTGGATTTCGGGAAGAGGTGGGAGGACCATCTATATATGATCGAGTTCACCTATAATAATAGCTATCAATCTAGCATTCAGATAACACCCTTTGAAGCTTTAAACGGTAGGAAGTGTCGTACTCCTTTAGCTTGGGAAGAAACAGGCAATTTGAAGCTGTATAAGCGTAAAGAGGTTGAAGATGCAAATTCGACTATATGTGCTATATGAGAGCGGCTATTGGTGGCCCATTATAGGCAGGCCAAGTACTACAATGCCATGCACCGAAATGTGGAGTTTGTTGTGGGTGATTGGGTATATCTGAAGATATAGCCATTCAAAGGCGTGTCCCGAATTCTGCGCTTGAAAAAGTTGAGTCTGAGGTATCTTAGTCTGGTTGAAGTGGTTGAGCGGATTGGAGAAGCTGCCTATCTACTAGCTCTTTCAGCAGAGCTAAGTGGTTTGTACGATGTGTTTCACATATCGGTGTTGCTGAAAGCTTTACAAGAGCCTAAGCAAGTTATTGTTGATGATTAGGTATCGGTCAACAGTGGGTTGAAGACGAAGGTTCGAACCATTTGGATAGAAGATACGAAGGTCAGACAGCTATGAAACAAAGTAATCGGGATGGTAAAAGTCCGTTGGGACAACTATGGCTGTGAAGAATTAATATGGTAGCGTGAGCAAACTATCCGAGATGAATTTCCCGAGTTGTTTTTTTAAAGTAGAGTTGTAATAGTTTTGTATTGTTTTTCCTATATATGAATAAAATTTCGGGATGAAATTTCTGTAAGGAAGGAGGTTTGTAATAGCCCAAAAACTGTAAAACCGAACTCACGGGTTGCTATCGTCGGGCGATAGTGAGTATCGCTAGCGATAACACTCGACGCTTTCAACAAAGCACTTGAGTAGACTCGATGAATCATTGAGTCGACTATTACGTGGCGATAGTGAGTATTGCACGGCAATACCACTCATCGCTCTCGACGCACTCGATGCTCTCAATGCATTCAACGAATCGTCGAGTGAGCTATAGGAGGGGCGTTAGTGGGTATCACGTAGCGATATCGTTATATGGCGTATAGACACATGTGGGATGGCTGAATGGCGGTCGAAGAGTGGTGTTTGACTAGGGTCAAAGCGGCTACCGATGATATCACCTAGGCAATAGCGGATATCACGCGGTGATAGAGATAAATTTGACTGGTTAGCTGAGATTGTAGCCATTCATTCCTATTGAAGAGAGAGTCCTGTGGCTGGGATAAATCCCGGGGTCACTTAAGCAGAGGAGTGGAGAAAAGAGAAGTCATTTCTCTTCTCTCACTCTCTCTCCTCCCTTTCATCAAGAGCTTGAAAGAAATAGCTAAGGGTTGGAGGCTGAACTTTGCAAGCTTGGAGAAGGAGATTTCATCATCGGAATCAAGAGCCGAGGCATGATCCGTGAAGAGGAAAGAGAGGCGCTCCTTTCCATCTGAATAGAAGATTATCCATGGCTCCGAAAGAAATTACGAGGGTAACGATCTTCCTTCTTGGACAAGTGAAGTACTCATATTTGTATATGCATGGAATCCCCCACAAATAGGTGGAAAAGCAAAGGGAGTTTCGATGGGTTGATACGTGATAGCCCTGAATAGTTTTGCATATATAATTCGGAAATCGTAGTACGGAATAGGCATGTTGTGTGAAGCCCATCTGGATAGGTTGGTCTGGATTGATGATGTTTTAATTTGTGTGTCGGAGAAGACTCCGAGTATAAATGGGTAGTTTATGGAGTCAGAAGGATTGTGCCTATGAATGGGAGTATCATGAAGTATTGGAGCCACTCTCTAGGAAAATACCACGATTGTGAGAATTGTTAGATATCTCTAGGCGACAGTGAGTATCGCTGGCGATTACTCTTGGTGAGCTATATATTATATGAAAGACCAGTTTTCTAGAACTACAGGATGCTGCAAGGTTTTGAGTGGAAGGATGTTCCAGTTGTGGCTGAGTCTGGAGACATAAAAGAGTTATGTCTCTTAACGCCGGTCAATAGTGATTATCGCTGGTAATAGCTTCCAGATAGTATATTACTTGCAGGGCCTGTCTCATGGAGACTGCGGGGCTAGCAGGTTAGTTGTGTGTATAAGTGCCCAGCTGTGTGCATGGGTGCCCATCTATGGTCATGAGTGCCATTATGTGTCGATTGCTGGCTCTAGTCCTAGGGTCCTAGTGGGCGGCAGCCAAAGTTGAGAGCTTGAAGAGCCCAGCTAAAGAAAGGCCAGTGAGACAAACGGGAAAGGGGAGGCCAACCCATGTCTTGTCATTCGCCATGATGGTTGTTACTGTCAGCATTGGCATGGTAATTTGAGCAATGGGATATGCCTGAACTGTACCCGCATTATGCCGTTCAGACTAGAATGCCTAAAGTAATTGGCTTGTTCGTTGGTAGAATGAGAGTCTTAGGCCCCATGCCTGAAAGACTAGAATGCTCAAGTGAACCATCAAGTACGGGACTGTGGATGGTGATGGGACCTGGAAAAGTCGGTTACACCTAGAATGTGCACTGAGTGCATGAGGAGTATGACCGGTTGAGCATACGTCAGTGGCGAATGGTGCTTAAGTGCACGTTATGTTTGCAAATATATATGTGTTATGCATGCAGGGAAGGAATACCGCTGCCCTGGGTATGGGGTAGGGTCGTTATAAATTGGTCAGCTAAAGCTGACCATTGCCTTGTTTGCCACCCTTATGGTGGAATGTCCCTTTACATGTGCTAGAGAGTCGAGCAGGAAATAACATGTTGCTGACCTTGTTGCTATGCTGACCCTCGAAGGCCAAGCGAAGAGCCTTTAGTGTTTTCTTTCATTTGTGGTCGGCCTGCGCGCCGATGTTTATAATCCACACTATTGAAGCATAACTGTAAGGCCTTAAGGACATAATGTTTTGTGTATTTTGTAAAACATTCCTGATATGTGTAATAGTGGACATTCTCATGAATTGAGTTCAGGTAACCAGATCAATTTGATCCTGCCTACCTCTGCACTGCTGACACCAAACCTCTGAGTGAGTATCGTTATGGTGCTAGTCCCATACCTGTGTATAGGAATGATTATATACCTAACGCTAGATTAGTTCCCCCAAAAGGTCGGCCTGCCATTAGTGTGCCTACTCCCTCCTTTAGGTAAACCATTCCTAATAGATCATATGTCTTGGACTTGAATGATGTTACTACTAGAGCTTTGTCTCCTTTAGCCTCGACGTCTAAGCCCCTTGAGATAGTGACTGATACCTCTGAGGATTCTGATGTGGATATAGTATCTCTGGATTCGGAAGTTGACCAGCTAGGTGAGAGTATTCCTTCACGTACGATAGTGCCCGATGAGTCTTATGATTTTGACAGTGAGGGAATCCCGAGTGATTTAGAAGACGATGTATGGGATGATTACATTCTGATCTATGAGAGTATTCCATTACCTATTACTTGCACTGCTAGTGTTGTTTCTGACCACCCTAGTATTGAGTGCCCTCTCCAGGATATGATCCCCATCATGATAGAGTCTACGATCGCACCCACTGAGATTGTATCTGAGTTATTTGAGGAGCCTGAGAGTGAGGATGTCCCTAGTATTATTGTGGATGATTTAACATCTAAGGGAAGGGTACCTTTGGATGATTATTTTATTGTACACTCGGATGAAAGTTTTTTGATGATATCACCATTGTGTGAAATTTATACTGATTTGGATGTTATCTTGGGTTTGATTTTACCGACCTTTCCTCCTGAATATTTGCCCACATTAGTTGACTTTTTAGGACGTGGAATCGGTAGTCCTAGTCTGAGTTTTTATGACACGCCCACTCTATTAGTTCCTACATTGGCATTGTCTTAGTGCTTAGATATTAGTAAGTTGAGCGCACTAGTATTTGGTCTGTTCACCGCACCTCGTAGATCTAACTACGTGTCACATTTGACTGTTCATTTGTCTGTGTGTCCGTCTATGGTTCTGTACTCGACTACGGCTGATTCTGATTCTTTGGCAATTGTGCCTCTAAGTGTGGTGTCCCCTATACATACTTATATACCACACCCGGTTGCACGCATTTACCCGCCGCCTTTTGATGACCCTCATTTCCATACGTTAGTGACTATAGAAAAACCCCTTGGGTTGTATCGCTCGCACATCCTTTCACATCTGGGAGCGTCCAACTCCATTATTTATGATGATCGGTTCACTTGGGCATATCTTCATGCCAAGCATAAGAATATTAAAGTTAAAATTAAGACTGCGGTTTTGGAGCCCATTAAAATCATCTCTGATTATAAGGCTCCTGTGCCACCTGACTTAACCCCCTTATCCTCCGTGTTTAGGTCAAGTCATGTAGCACATAGATTCTCTCCTCATGTATCTAGGACGTTAGTGTTTCATTTTAAGTTATGTCACACACACTTCCACTCCTTTTTGAGACCATCCGATGTTAGATTTAGTGATTTGAGTTTAGTCTGGTCAGTCCCCGAGCGGATGCCTTCTGGCTCCGTTAATAAATTAATATGTAGGAACGCTGACCCATCCATGATTATGAAAAACGTCAAATTTCATACTTTTATTTCAGATTTTTATATAGCACGGGGTGTTTCACTTTATTTCAAGTTTTCGGACTTTTTACTATACGTCTCTATTCCACCCGAGTGGCTTTCTCTGTTGTTTCTTCCTCCCACTAAATGTTCTCTTGGGTTGGGGAGTGTTAGTGTTGTCGTATTTAATTTCTACGTGGACTCCTTAGTTCTTGAACCGGATGGTAAGATTCAAGTTTTATTTATTTTGCTTGACACCCTTTCGATTTTCCTCGGAAGTCTTGTTGTTTCTTTGCCAGACAGGTTCTCAGTGCTGATGGATGTTCATGATACTACGACATGGATAGTACGGCTAGATTTTCCCCATATTGCTGCTACTTTTGACTGTTCTCCGCTCACGGGCCACTCATTGGTGATGAGTAATTTTGAGTGGGGTAGGATTGATGGCGATGATGTTGATGCGGACGTGGATCCTCGTCATAGAGAGTTCGTGGATTGGGACGATTGATGTCGCAAGCTCGAAGATGAAATTCTACACGACATTTCTTTGCCAACGTCGTCGCCGCTACATGTTTTGCTCAACATCCGCCACCTCCATTAAATAAAATATAAAATTATAAATTAAATAATTATAATTATATATTTTCTCAATTTTTATTTTAAGCAATTTCAATTTAATGCAATTTTAATTTAAGCATTTTTATTTCCAAGCATTTCATTATTGTATTTTTTTTCATTTCATGTAATGATGGGTGCATATAACCATCATAGGTTTATTTTATTTTCAATGGTGGAGATGGAGTTGTGTAAGCTATATATAGCCATGCTTATGAAGGTTTTAGTAGAGAAAGAATGAAAAGTTAAAACCCTAAATCTATTAAGATTTCCCGCCTCCTCCTCTCTCCCTCTTGGAAATTCGACCACTCTTTCTCCCTATCTTCCTTTTGACCGCCGGCCACCTCCCTCCCCCTCTCTAATTTCTCCTTTCTCCTTTCTCCCCCTCCTATATATTCTACCTCACCTCCACCACCCCAACCTGAGCCCACCTCTTTCTCCCCCAAAGAAAACCGGCCTCTCTTTCCCTCCCCAATACCCTAGTTGGCCACCCTCATAGCCGCCACCATATCCCTCCCCTTCCATAAATTCGGCCACCCTCCCCACCACCCAAAACCCGACCACCCTCATGCAAACAAAACCCGAGCAGCCCCCCCCCCTCACCACAAAAACCGAGCCACCCTCCCCCCTTGAAAACAATAGGACACCACATTTTCCCTCTCTTCTTTCCAAATATATATTCCCTCAAGGTTTCCCTCTCCTAGGGTTTGTCAAAAGGAATAATGGCTTGCAATTTCATCGTCCGGCGCAGAACCGTGGACTTACGTGGAAATAGAATCAACCACCGTCATGAGCGCTTCCTCCACTCATCTTGTGGACGGATTATCTTGGGAATTGGGTAATGATTTTATCTAAACCATATTCTTGTGTGTTTCTTCTACAATATTGTGAGATTTGGTGGAAATAGAAGGCTAGTTAATTGTCCTGATTTATATTGAAATCGTGTTAATTAAAATCTAAATTTTAAGCATTAATTGTCCGAATATTTTTCATATAAATTGGAGAGGGTAGATCTCGTGAACACTAGAAGAAATCGGGTTCGTTACCCTTTATTTCCCCTTGAGTTTAAGTGATTTGGTATACCCTCATATTAATTAATTTTTTGGGATTGATTTGGACTCTATCTTAAATCGCATTTTTAGTCTGGATCCTCTCTTATTGGTTTGTGAATTGTTTTGCAGATAAATTTAATTTGAATAGCTAATTTTCTGGATCGTGTAGGTCATATTCGCTTGAGCAAACATTGGCCTATAGCCCTTGTTCAATTTATATAAGGGGTAGCGACCCTTTGCGTTGTGCATTGCTATAATGTGTGGAATCATTGTTAGTATTAATTTAGAGAAATATTGCTCGCTGCGTAATTATTTTAATAACCATTCCTAAGAACGGGTAGTATTTAATCCGTCGAAACCATGGGCCTGCATCACCCTGACCCTTCGCCATTTGGGGAATGGATTTGGTGGGTCCTTTCCCCCAGGCCAGCGGGCAAAGGAGATTCTTGCTCATCATGAAAGATTATTTTTTTAAGTGGTTGGAAGTGAAGGCGCTGGACAAGGTGACCTCCCAGGTAATCAGGAACTTTGTTTGGATGGAGATCATCTGCCGACACGGGTTGTCGCAGGCCATCTTCATGGACAATGGGACTCAATTTGCCAGCACCGAGTTCATCAGTTTCTGTGGGCAGCTTGGGGTTGATCTTAGGTTCGCGTCGATCCACCATCCTAGGAGAACCGGGCAGGCGGAGGCGACGAACAAAATCATCGTCAACCTCCTCAAGAAGAAGGTGGAGAATTTGAAGGGTACCTGGGTGGAGCAGCTTCATTTAGTTCTTTGGACCCTTAGGACAACTCCCAACACAGCCACGAGGGAGACTCCCTTCAAGCTCTCCCATGGATGCGAAGCGGTACTACCCATAGAATTTGAAGTCCAGACACCTCGGGGGGCAGAGGCCCGGGAAGGTGGGGAAGAGTGACGAGCTAAAAATTAGGAGGAACTACAACTCACTCTTGACATGGTGGAAGAGCTGCGGGATTTCTCCTCCATCCGACAGGAAGAGGTAAAGCGAAGAATGGCTAAGTACAATGACAAACAGGTCAGGGTCAAACAGTTTGCGGAAGGGGAGTTGGTCCCAAAGAAGGTGTATGCAGCATGGAGGTCAGCGGTAGTGGGGAAGCTCAACCCTAACTGAGAAGGCCCATATATTATCCAGGAAGTTCTGAGGACAGGGGGTACCATCTCCAAAATATGGAGGGTGATACCCTAAGTCACACCTAGAGTGGTGATGACTTGAAGCACTTTTATCCATGAAAGCATGTACATCCAATCCCTCAATGAATATGAAATCTTTTGATGCCCCAACCCTTTTACAGATTAAGTTATGACGAGTTGTGTTTATTGTTGGGCATTGCATCCACAATAACCCAGATTTGCATGAAGTCTCCCTTGAACTAAGATGAATTAAGTTGTATTTGATATCTTGTTTAAGTTGTGTGTTTGCAGATCATCATTACTAAGTGTAGACCAATGTCAGTTTATAGTGGGGTCATGAACACAGGACCATATAGTGTAATCCCTCACTGTGTGATCCAAGGTGTTGACTCATGTGTAGCCTCTCTATTGGGATACACTTCATATTCAAACACTTGGACCATGGAATGAAGATTGGACTCTTGAAGAGAAGAAAAAGTTTTTTCTAAAAAGTTCAAAATTTTTCTAAGTCCACTTCTCGAGAAGTCCTTTCAGTTCTCGAGAAGTAGAGTTAGAAGTTCTCGAGAAACATGAGTTTAGTTCTCGAGAGGATTAGCTGTTTCAGTTCAGAAAAAATTTCTAAGTATGACTCTCGAGAAGTATCTCATAGTTCTCGAGAAGTTCTTTCAATTCTCGAGAAGCTCAACTCTTAGTTCTCGAGAAGTCCAGAAAGCTTCAATTTATTTGTCTAAGTCTCAGCTCTCGAGAAGTCCAATATAATTCTCGAGAAGTCCAATATAATTCTCGAGAAGTCCTTTCAGTTCTCGAGAAGCTCGGCTCTTAATTCTCGAGAATTCCTTTCAGTTCTCGAGAAGCTCGGCTCTTAGTTCTCGAGAAGTCCTATAGTAGTTCTTGAGAAGTTCAGAAAGTTTCAAGAAATTTTTCTAAGTCCTATTTCTCGAGAAGTCCAGATTAGTTCTTGAGAAGTCCTCAGTTCTCGAGAAACTCAACTTCATAGTTCTCGAGAAGTCAGGCTATAGTTCTCGAGAAGTCCATATTGTTTTCAAGAAGTATTGATCCTGAAGTCTCGAAAACTAAGTTCAAATCCAGACAGTTTAGTTCTCGAGAAGTCAGGCTATAGTTCTCGAGAAGTCCATATTATTTTCGAGAAGTATTGATCCTGAAGTCTCGAAAACTAAGTTCAAATCCAGACTGTTTAGTTCTCGAGAAATTTAATCAGTTCTCGAGAGCTAATGCTACTTCTCGAGAACTGCAGACTAATTTTTTTTTCTGAAATTTGTTTAAGTTCCGATCGGCTAGATTTTCTGAAATAACTTGACACGTGTCGTCATTAATGTCTTTTTTAACCGTTAGAAGTAATCCTATATAATATCTTTTCATTAAGACCTAACCCTAATAATTATCTTTTGCAAGAAGCGGTTGTCCGTTCACTCGAAATCCTTCTCGTCGGCCATCTATAATTTCAGATCTCTAAAGCCGCCGCCGCCGCTCGCTATCAGATCGATTCTTATGTTGTCGATCAAGAAGACTTACTGTTCAAGGATTCTCATCTTCTCCTTGATCGAGTTGGCCAAAGCTTTCTTGGATCAGATCTACTCATCTTCTTCAACATTTCTGAAAGAGCCGCAAAGTTCAAGAAGAAGATTCAGATATTCACTTTTCCAGATCTGAGAAAGTTATTCTGTTTGTAATTTAAAATTTCTTTACTATTATTGTAGGAGATTTTCTCTGAGTGTAGGAGCGTTGTTCTCCGAGTTTGTAGGAAGTTTTTATCTTCCGAGTGTAGATCCTTTTGGATTGAGTTTGTAGGAACTTGGTTCCGAGGCATAGGATTGTTTTCAATCCGAGATAATGGAGTAGCCGAGTCTAGTGATTTGCTAGATCGGTGAGGTAAAGTGGACGTATCCAAGATTGGGGAACCACTATAAATCTTCTTGTCTTTCTGTGATTGCTTGATTACTTGTTCAAGTTCATTAAAAATTTTATTCTGCAAATAGACGCACGATTCACCTATTCACCCCCCTCTAGGTGATTTAGGTTGACAACTTTCCACTTTCAATTGGTATCAGAGGGAGGTTGGTCATTAAAAGGTTAACACCTTGATCAATTTCCTCTTGAAAGTTGTCACTTGAATATTCAAGCAATGGACAAGGTCAAAGATTTAGCCAAGCTTCCTTTGTGCACAAAGAATAACTTTCCCATGTGGAAAGAGAGAATCAAATTTTTCATGGAAGATGTGGATCCCCGGATCTTCATGATTGTTGAAGAAGGTCCCTACGTTCCTATGACTATCTCCACTATAGATCCAACCAAGAAAGTTCCTAAGAAGTTGATGGATCTGGATAAGGACGAGATTGCACTTGTCTCCTTGGACAAGAAAACCAAAAATATTATAGCTAGTGCAGTCGATGGCTCGATGCTGCAGAATCTGATTCACTGCCAATCGGCTAAGGAGATGTGGCAGTCTCTAGTAACTTTGATGGAAGGTACTGAAGAAGTGAGGGATGATAGAAGGTCCCTACTGAACCAGAAATATGAAGCCTTCAGGCAAGGGTCAAAGGAGACCATTGCAGATACCTTAAAGAATTTCTTCAAGATAGTAAATGTCCTAAGAGTGTATGGCCGAGTCTTCACTAATGGGGATCTGAATGATAAGTTTTTGAGGTCTCTCACAAAGGAATGGGACAACAAAGTCTGTGCCATCCGGGAGTTTGGCAGACTAGCTGAGACAGACCCACAGAATTATTTGGCAAGCTGATGTCCTATGAACTGCAGATAAATTCCAGGAAAGCTGAAGAAGAGAAAAGTCACTTATCTTTAAAAGAGAAGTCAGTCGCATTAAAGGCTGAAAGTACAAGGAAGGGAAAAGCTGCCTCACCAGCACCTACTCTAGAAGTAAGTGAAGAGGAAAGCTCTGAGCCAAGCACCTCAGGCTCAGAACTATCTGAAGGAGAGTTCTCATTGCTCTCTCGGCAGTTCAAGAAATTCTTGAACAAGAGTAAGCAGTGGAGAGGCAAGGATGCCTCATTCAGAAGATCACGACATGATGGTGATCAGCGAAAGAAAGGCTCAAGTAGCCATGACGGATATACCTCTAAACAGAACAAAAAGATTTCTACTGACATTTTTTGCTACTGCTGTAACAAACTAGGTCATGTCATAGCTGACTGCCCCCACAAGAAGAAGGAGGGTGGTAGAAGAGAGGAAAAGAAGTCCTCGTACCACAAGAAGAGGACATAGAAGAGCCTGTTGGCCAAGAAGGGCAAGACTCTCAGTGACTCCTACTCATCTGACTCGAGTGAAGAAGAGGAAGCCTACTTTGGGCTCATGGCTCAATCAGATGACGAACAAGAGCCCCAGTTTACTAGGGAGGTGAAATCTCACACTCCTCTCTTTGAATCTGAAAGTTTTGAGCATGATCATGAGGAAAGCTCTTCTGACGATGAGTCGGAACTTCTGGCCCAGTACAAGGAGTTGATCATGACTTACGACAAATGTCGCCGAGTCATGAAAACTCAGGCTAAAAAGATTAAGTCTCTAAAATCCATTGAGAGCAGCTTGGGAGAAGAAGTCGCTAAGACTGACTCTCTTCAAGAGAACTTCAATCTAGCTATTGAAGAATATAATCAAGCTCTTAAGCACCTCGACCTTAAAGAGGAAATCATCAAAGAGTTGAAAGAACAACTCGAGGCAGAGAAGAAATTTATTGAAAGTTTCTCTAAGCCTAAGACAGTTCTTCCACTCATTGCTGAATTCTCAGCTAAGGCCCAAGGAGCCGGACTAGGCCATGTTGCCGCTCCTAGTAAATCATCTAGGAAAAACCAAGCTCAACGGAAGAATAAGGCCACTAAGAAGGCCTTGGCCAAAGAAAAGGGGAAAGCCCCTCTAGATCAGACTGTATTTAAGAAAGTCATCTTTCCAACAAATAAGTTTGATCTGGACTCGTCCTTCGGTCACTTCACCAGGCCTACCTATGTAGAGCCAAAGTCTCGGTACCAAGGATGGACTCGCCCTCGGAACTTTGGTGAGAGTGTCTTTAAGGCACCTTATGAAGAAGTGACTCTTCAGGGCTATGGTCCTTATAATCATGGCCACAACTTCAAGAAAGCACCGAAAGTAAAGCCCGTTGTGGAAAGGCCTCAAAAGGAGAAGAAATCATATGACTGCCATCACCATGAAGCTTCTTCCTCCAAAAATGCCACCCCTGCTAGACCATCACTTTAGAAGGTCAAGCAAGAGTACACAAGGCAGAGATACAACAGGTTCGACAGTTGGTGCTGTGGCAAAATTAGTCATTTTGCCATCGATTGTTGGTTTAATACAAGGAAGGTTGCTACTCCTCAAGTTGGCAATATAAGACTGACCACTCAGAATGCTAGTCTTCGTAGGGGGAGCATTCTAACCCGAGACCAAGGACCCAAACACGTTTGGGTTCCTAAGGCAAAGTGATCATGAATGTAGGTATATCCAAAGGCCACCAAAATGTCAATCTGGTACTTGGACAGTACATGCTCTCGACACATGACCGGAACAAGAAGCCTACTCTAGAATTTCACTTCAGTCTGCAACGAACTAAAGGTCATCTTTAGAGGTTCAGACCGAGGGATAACCAAAGGCTACGGTATGATCACTAACGGTAGTGTATCCTTTTTTGATGTAGCTTATGTGGAGGGATTGGAACACAATCTCATAAGCATAAGTCAACTGTGCGACAAAGGATACATAGTTGAATTCCATGCTGACAAGTGCTTGATAAATTCTGTTGACAATATGGAAACAATTCTATCAGGCACTCAAAGCAGGAATATATTTTGCTTAAATTTCATTTGCATAGATTCTTCTACACCAGTGTGTCTTTTGGCAAAAGATAGTGCGTCTCTTGGTGACCAATGGCACAAGAGGCTAGCACATATTAATTTTAAAACTATTAATAAATTATTATCCCAGAACTTAGTACGTAATGCCCCTAATGTCAAGCACGTCAAAGAGAGACCTTGTCATGCATGCGTAAAAGGCAAGCAAACAAGGGCTACCTTTAAAAGCATTATAGGCAAAAAATCTAATAGGTGTTTGCACCTAATTCAGATGGACTTGTTCGGTCCACTGCAAATTAGAAGTTTAGGAGGTAAGGATTATACATTGGATATTGCTGATGACTACTTGCGCTTTGCGTGGGTGTTCTTTCTAAAACACAAGTCAAATACCTTCGATATCTTTAAAAATTTTGTTAGGCAGGTACAGAATGAATACAACTGTTCCATTGTCAAAATCAGAAGTGACAATGGAATGGAGTTCAATTCTGGGGCCATGATAGAATTTTGTGAAAGCCTAGGTATCTTTCATGATTTTTCCTCTCCTCACACTCCACAGCAAAATGGAGTAGCTGAGAGAAGGAATAGAACACTCATAGAGGCCTGCAGGACCATGTTGAGTGATGCTTCACTACCGGAATACTTCTGGGCAGAAGCCATCAACACTGCATGCCACGAGCAAAATCGAGCCCTCATAAATAAGAATCATGATAAGACACCTTATGAACTTCTAAAAGGCAGGAAACTGACTGTATCATATTTTAGGATTTTTGGCTGTAAATTCTTCGTACTTAACAATGGCAAGTATCATACTACCAAGTTTAGTGAGAAAAGTTTTGAAGGTATTTTTGTAGGATATAGTAGCCATAGTAAGGCATACAGGATTTTTAATAGAAAAACTCTGGTGGTAGAGGAATCAATACATGTTGTATCTGATGAGACGAGCTTGCTGCAAAGCAAATCGTCTAGTGTGCTTGTTGAAGATGCAGGTACAAGGCTTAAAGAAATCAGTTTGGATGAACAGACCGAAAGTAAAGAAGATAAGTTCATCAAGATCACCTCTTCGACCCCTATTGGAGAGGTAGATGATCAAGATGAAAACGTTGTCCAAATTAATGAAGTCACTCCAATGTCTGAAGAAGTCCCAAATGCCAGAAATCTAGAGCTCAGACATCTGAAGGATCACCAAATGGACCAAATTATAGGAGATCTCCGGGACAGTGTCAGAACTCGTCGAGGTACAACTAAAGAGAATCTCTATTTAATTTTTGTCTCGCAGGTTGAACCAAAGAAGTTTGAGGATGCAAACTCACACACATCGTGGATCTTGGCCATGGAAGAAGAACTAAATCAGTTCAAGCGCTGCAAAGTGTGGACACTTATTCTAAGACCCAAAGGTAAAAATGTCATCGAAACTAAGTGGGTCTATAGGAACAAGATGGACGAGGATGGGACAATCATAAAGAACAAGGCCAGACTCGTCGCCAAAGGATATCATTAAGAAGAAGGGATCGACTTCAACCAAACATACGCTCTAGTGGCAAGGCTGGAGGCCATCAGACTGTTCCTGGCTTATGCTGCACTGAAGGGCTTCACAGTCTACCAAATGGACGTGAAGTCCGCCTTCCTGAATGGAGACATAAAGGAAGAGGTGTATGTGGAACAGCCCCCAGGTTTTGTTGATCCTAACTATCCTGAGCATGTTTATTTATTATAAAAAGCGTTGTACGGTTTGAAACAAGCTCCTCGAGCTTGGTACGAAATGTTGTCTACCTTTCTCCTCGAGAACAAGTTCATAAGGGGAAAGATAGACAAGACATTATTTCTTAGGGAAATTAAATGCAAGATTTTGCTAGTGCAAATCTATGTCGACGACATTATTTTTGGATCTACAGACAACAACCTCTGCAAAAAGTTCTCCAAACTTATGCAAGGGAAGTTTGAAATGAATAGTATGGGCGAGCTGAAGTATTTCTTAGGACTTCAGGTGAAACAATCTGAAGATGGAATTTTCATCTAACAGATAAAGTTCACCAAGGAGTTGATTAAGAAATTCGGAATGGAGAGTGCAACCTCTATGAGGACTCCAATGGCCTCAGCTATGTCTCTGGACAAGGATGAGAAAGGGAAACCTTTTGATGAAACCAAATACAGAAGCATAGTTTGATCCTTGATCTACCTTACTGCCAGTAGACCAGACATAATGTTCTCCACATGTGTCTGTGCTAGATTCCAAGTGAACTATAAGGAATCTCACTATGCTGCTGCAAAGCGGATCTTGAGATACCTTAAAGGTGCACCGAATCTTAGCTTATGGTACCCAAGAAGTAATGACAGCGAACTAATTTGTTTCTCAAATGCAGACTTTGCAGGTAGCAAAGATGATAGGAAAAGCACTTCCGGGACGTGTCAGTTCCTTGGAAGAAGGCTTATTTCATGGAGCAGCAAAAAGCAAAACTGTGTCGCAATCTCAACGGCCGAGTCAGAATACATTTTTGCTGATAGTTGTTATGCACAGTTGCTTTGGCTAAAGAACCAGCTAGAGGATTACAATATGAAGATCAAAGAAATTCCATTATTCTGCGACTCCTCCAGCGCAATCGCAATTGCAAACAACCCAGTCTCGCACAGCCGAACAAAGCACATCGAGCTCAGATATCACTTCATCCGGGAGCACGTGGAGAAAAGGGATATAGACCTGCAGTACGTGCCAACAGATCGGCAAGTTGCAGATATTTTCACGAAGCCGCTGGACGAGACCAAGTTCAATTTCTTCAAAATTGAACTTGGGATGCTGAACAAAGAAGGATAAGTCACAAGAGATCAGTTCAAAGCTCAAGAATCGAGGATACTTCAAACAGGTCAGAAATTTCTCAAGAGGAAGGTAGTTCTCGAGAACTCTGTCTACTTCTCGAAAAGTAACATATTTATTCTCGAAAACTCAAACTCCTTCTCGAGAACTTGACTTATCTCTCGAAAAGTTTTCTCAGTTCTCGAGAAATTTGAACTGTCTCTCGAAAAGTCTCTTCCATTCTCGAGAACCAGTATATTACTTCTCGAGAAGTCCCCTGGCAGTTCTCGAGAACTATACTCGACTTCTCGAGAAATGCTCATTGCCTTTTCTACTTCTAATTAATTTCTTCTATTTCAAAAACCCGTTGATTTAAGCCCTAATCCTAGATTAATTAGACACTTAATTGACATTACTAGGATTATATATATATAATGCTTTAGAAATCCCAAATCAACCGCCATTTCGACATTACTCCTCTCGAAAACTCTTCGCCTTCCGGCGACAGAAGCTTCGTCGCAGCCACCTTCTTGCACTCCGTCCGTCGCCGTCGTCAGCTTCAATGGCTCAGAGTTCAAAGATAAGAGTCGGCAATGAACTTGTAGTCACAGGGATTGCAGACATCTCTGATGATTTCAAGAACCTGCTCCTTCTCCGGGAAACCGCCGGATTGATGTCCGTCCTGTCAGAACCCTGTAACATTTCTTTTCCAGATGTCGAAGAATTCTTCAGAAATGCAAAGGTAAGGAGTAATGGTAAGATTTTGAAAACTAAAGTAAGAGGGATCAAGATAAAGTTGGACAAAACGAGAGTTTCTCAGCTTCTCAAGATGCCCGTTGTAGATGAAGAGGATGATCTAACCCATGAAGATTCAGACAAGACTTACTCCTTCTATGGAGTTTCTGGGGATGTCATGTCTTTAAGGAGAAATCTATTCAATGATGTAGGCAAACTTCTTGTTGACATAATTGGAGAAATCTTGTGGTGCAAAACAGGTTCGATTAGTTTCATAACAAATGACCTCTTTGATGTTATGATAGTAGTAATCTGCAGGAAGAAATTTCAGTTTGGCATGATTGTATTTGAATTGATCAGGGACAGTATTCAAGCTCCTAAGTTTTTGAGGATAATCTCTTTATTGCTGAGTGAGATTGATCCAGTCACTTTAAAATCTTTTAAAGATACTCAAATTCATCACTTGAAAAAGATCTAATTGGCCTCCATCCAAAGATGGGAACTCAAGCTGAAAAATCCAAAGCAGTTAGCTAAAGAAATTGCAGCTTCTGCCTCTGAGGTCAGGACCCCATCTCCCTCCTATCATCATGTTGCTGAACCATCTGGTGCAGCAACTAAGGGGAGCCTGCAGCCTCTGTTCATATTGTCAGACCTCCTCCTTCCTCTCCAGTAAGATCAGCAAGCAGATATCCCATCAGAAGCTATGTCAGCTCTCCAGCAAAGTACACAATGGCACTCTCTCCAGAAGATACCATTCCAGATGCTCAAGTCCTAGAAACCCTCCAAAACACTGCAGAAGCCATTGATAGAATGGTGGAAGAACTCACCTCAGATGTTCCCCCCTCTATAAGGAACCAGTTGAAGAACATCCAAAAGATCCTTCTCCAGCTCCCTCTCCTTCTCCTATCAGATTACCAGAATCTCCTCCTGCTCAATCCCCTTCTGCCAAGCAGATATCCATGAGACTATTCTTCTTTCTGATAAAGATAGAATCTCTCCTGAGTCTGCTAATCTTCCCTTGAGGAAGTTAGATTTCTCCATCCCCAAATTCATTGATCGGGCTGATATTACTCTTGTTCATACTACCAGAGTTGTAAGCTCAGTGATTCTTGAAGAGATACCTCTATGGAAAGCCCCTCCTCCTGCTACTATTACTGCTTCTACCTCTGCCTCTACCTCTTCTAATATTGTTGCTACTGCTGCTACCCCTTCCAACTCAGAACTTCTTATCCAGATAGGCCAAATGCTCTATAATCAAAGGAAACATTTTGACCATTCTCTGAAAGTGATGCAAGACAAGGTGACTGCTTTGGAAATAGAAATGAGTCGAAGATTTGTTGAGATCCAACACAACACTTACTCTCTCAAGAGCTTATTTCAGATTGGTGGCAAAGTCATAGATCACACTATTACTAGTGTTGGTCAAGTTATGGAACAATCTCTGACTCTTGCTAATAATCAGATTGAATTAGAAAAGAATGCTCAAAAACATGTGATGAAGGTCTGTGAGGAAGTTGGTACTTTCAAGGAAGAAGCCATAGAAAAACTCCTTGTAGAATTCAGAAAGGTGGAGAGCCTGGTGAAAGAACATGTAATCAAACTTGTGGATAAGTTTTATACAGATGCAAACACTCTCTGGGCTGAGAAAATTCCTGAAATCAATAAGAATGTTTTAGCTCAAATCCAGTCAGTGAAGTTCTATACTTATGACACCACAATTTGCATGCACAACAAAATTTTCCTTGACTTTCAGGCTGATCCCAATATTATTCCTCATCATCTGAACCCCCTTACAGAAGGAGAATCCAGCCATATGCCAGCCCAAATACAACAACCTCAAATGCCCTGCTTCTCTCCTAGGCCAGAAGATCAGAATCCTCCTCCAGCCTCTTAGACCAGGTATGGGATGATGATATTCCTCAAAGCTTACCAGAAATTCATATCCCCAAGAAGAGGAAGTATGGACAAGGTCCATCTACTAGCAAGTCTGTTCACCAGCCAGATGCAGAGAAAAGGAAAGCCCAGAAGTTTGCTCAAGTTTGGAGTCCCACTTTTAAAGCTTTAATTCTTGACACACTCAAATTGGTGTTGGATTACAATGAGAGCAGGAATCTCCACTACAGCTCCTCTGAGTGGGATTTATATGAGAAGTCCATGACCAAAAGGAGACTTTATGACAGAGAATATGGCAAGAATAATCCTAAAGCTCCTCATAAGCCTCCAAGATACTATCCTAAACCCTTCAGCTATTAGAAGAGACAGCAAGACAAATTTGACAAACAACATCAAAGCTAGAAATGAGAAGTATACTATGGATATATGTGTTTTTGAGAATTTTGATGAAATGGTTGTTGATTAAGAAATCTAAAATATTACTTATATACAATTTCCAGTTTTGCCTAATTGTGTTCAATTAATCTCTTACTGCCTTAGTTTAAATTTTCATTTCAAGTTCTTTCTTAATTGTCATAATTCACCTTAGTGTAGAGGGTTCTGACTTCTACAAATAGGGAGAGATTGTTGGGTATTGCATCCACAATAACCCAGATTTACATGAAGTCGCCCTTGAACTAAGATGAATTAAGTTGTATTTGATATCTTGTTTAAGTTGTGTGTTTGCAGATCATCATTACTAAGTGTAGACCAATGTCAGTCTACAGTGGGTCATGAACACAGGACTATACAGTGTAATCCCTCACTGTGTATTCCAAGGTATTGACTCATGTATAGCCTCTCTATTGGGATACACTTCATATTCAAACACTTGGACCATGGAATGAAGATTGGACTCTTGAAGAGAAGAAAAAGTTTTTTATAAAAGTTCAAAAATGTTCTAAGTCCACTTCTCAAGAAGTCCTTTCAGTTATCGAGAAGTAGAGTTAGAAGTTCTCGAGAAACAGGAGTTTAGTTCTCGAGAAGATTAGATGTTTCAGTTCAGAAAATTTTTCTAAGTATGACTCTCGAGAAGTATCTCTTAGTTCTCGAGAAGTTCTTTCAATTCTCGAGAAGCTCAGCTCTTAGTTCTCGAGAAGTCCAGAAAGCTTCAATTTGTTTGTCTAAGTCCCGGCTCTCGAGGAGTCTAATATAATTCTCGAGAAGTCCAATATAATTCTCGAGAAGTCCTTTCAGTTCTCGAGAAGCTCGGCTCTTAATTCTCGAGAAATCCTTTCAGTTCTCGAGAAGCTCGGCTCTTAGTTCTCGAGAAGTCCCAGAGTAGTTCTTGAGAAGTTCATAAAGTTTCAAGAAATTTTTCTAAGTCCTATTTCTCGAGAAGTCCAGATTAGTTCTCGAGAAGTCCTCAGTTCTCGAGAAACTCAGCTTCATAGTTCTTGAGAAGTCAGGCTATAGTTCTCGAGAAGTCCATATTGTTTTTGAGAAGTATTGATCCTGAAGTCTCGAAAACTAAGTTCAAATCCAGACAATTTAGTTCTCGAGAAGTCATGCTATAGTTCTCGAGAAGTCCATATTATTTTCGAGAAGTATTGATCCTGAAGTCTCGAAAACTAAGTTCAAATCCAGACAGTTTAGTTCTCGAGATATTCAATCAGTTCTCGAGAGCTAATGCTACTTCTCGAGAACTATAGAAAAAATTGTTTTTCTGAAATTTGTTTAAGTCTCGATCGGCTAGATTTTCTTAAATGACTTGACACGTGTTGTCATTAATGTCTTTTCAAACCGTTAGGAGTAATCCTATATAAGGTCTTTTCATTAAGACCTAACCTTAATAATTATCTTTTGCAAGAAGCAGCTGTCCGTTCACTCAAAATCCTTCTCATCGGCCATCTCTAATTTCATATCTCTAAAGCCGCCGCTGCCGCTCACGATCAGATCGATTCTTCTATTGTCGATCAAGAAGACTTGCTGTTAAAGGATTCTCATCTTCTCCTTGATCGAGTTAGTCAAAGTTTTCTCAGATCAGATCTACTCATCTTCTTCAACATTTCTGAAAGAGCCGCAAAAGTTCAAGAAGAAGATTCAGATATTCACTTTTCCAGATCTGAGAAAGTTATTCTGTTTGTAATTCAAAATGTCTTTACTATTATTGTAGGAGATTTTCTCCGAGTGTAGGAGCGTTGTTCTCCGAGTTTGTAGGAAGTTTTTATCTTCCGAGTGTAGATCCTTTTGGATCGAGTTTGTAGGAACGTGGTTCTGAGGTGTAGGATTGTTTTCAATCAGAGATAGTGGAGTAGCCGAGTCTAGTCATTTGCTAGATCGGTGAGGTAAAGTGGACGTACCAAAGATTGGGGAACCACAATAAATCTTCTTGTCTTTTTGTGATTTCTTGATTACTTGTGCAAGTTCATTAAAATTTTTATTCCGCAAACAGACGCACGATTCACCTATTCACCCCCCTCTAGGTGATTTAGGTTGACAACTTTCCACTTTCATTTATCAAGCTAAGTCTCGGGATGCTCCCGCCGCCAGGCTCCCACCTAGATGGCAGGGGGAGGAGATTGGACTATGACAAGTTTTCTCTCTCTATGGTTAGGTCCCAGGATGCTCTTGCTGTCAGGCTCCCACCTTGCTGGCAGGGTCAGGATCCCCATTGGATGTCATTATAACCCTAGAGGGCTGAGGCTCTTTGATGCTCAACACCCGTCGTCAGTCTCCCACCTAGCTGATTGGGCCGGTAGTAGCGCCCGGAGGATAAGTGATGGAAAGTTTTCTCGCTCTAGGGTTAGGTTCTGGGATGCTCCTGCTGTCAGGCTCCCATCTAGCTGGCAGGGCCGGGATCCCCGTTGGATGTCATTATGACCCTGGAGGGATGAGGCCAATTGATGCTCAACACCTGCTGTCAAGCTCCAACCTAGCTGATTGGGCCGGTGGTAGCGCCCGGAGGATAAGTGATGGCAAGTTTTCTCGCTATGGGGTTAGGTCCTGGGATGCTCTCGCTGTCAGGCTCCCACCTAGCTGGCAGGGCTGGGATCCCCGTTGGACTTCATTATGACCCTGGAGGGCTAAGGCCGATTGATGCTCAACACCCACCATCAGGCTCCCACCTAGCTGATTGGGCTAGTGGTAGCTCCCGGAGGATAAGTGATGGCAAGTTTTCTCGCTCTGGGGTTAGGTCCCGGGATGCTCCGACAGTTAGGCTCCTACCTAGCTGGCAGGGCTGGGATCCCCGTTGGATGTCGTTATGACCCTGTGGATGAGTTCGGTTGATGCTCAACACCCACTGTTAGGCTCTCACCTACATGACAAGGCTAAGATTCTCTGTAGACAAGGCTACATCCAAATTCAAGAATCAACTAGTTGGGCTGAGAAGGCAAAACGCAAAGGTGATTAAGGGTTGGATACAGTCACCCCTGGGCGAGCCAGCCGAATCTGATACAGATAGCTTTAAGGAGGAAGAACAGCTGCAGGTGAGCTGAGTATTTGCGAGACCGGCTCGGCAAGTCGTCCGGGCCTATTACCCTGGGGGTAGCACCATCCCATGACAAGATGAAAGTGCGGCGAGCAGAGATCTCGGCACCCACTAAGGATGGTGAGGCAAGGCGGCCCTCGACAGTACATATCCACCCCCGTGAAATTTTACTTGGGAATTTTCTAAACAATTACAGCTTGACGAAAACAAAAATTCGAGGGCAAGCTGAGCACTCGCGAGCTTGGCTCGGCGGATTGTCCACCTCCTAATTATCTAGGGTTAGCGGGCAAGAATCCTAACTCAAATACACTCTAGTAGCAAGCTCTATCCTAGCGAGGTCGCCCAACGAAGAGATTAGCTCGCAGGCGAATACAACACAATAGATTCAAAAAAAAGGAAAGAGACAAATTCAAGCTAAGTACTTTTTCACTAGTAAATAATAATGTTATAAAAGAGGGGAGAGAATTAAAATGAAAGAAAAGCAAAAATGGAAAGGGGATGCGAATCAGCACTCGCCCTCCCCTTGAAAGTGAAGGGATAGATAACACTAACTCTAGAGGGGGTGAATAGAGTATTAAAAATCTTTTGATTAATTTTTATAACGGATTAAAATAACTGATATCTATATGTAAATAGGCAGAAATAAAACACAGAAAATCACAGCACAGAAAATAACAAATAGAACAACCAGACGACACAAAGATTTTATAGTGGTTCCCCTAAAACTTTGGTACATCCACTCTTCTACCACCTTAGTAGGAATCCACTATAGGTTTTTGATCAGGTGCCCTTCCACCACAAGTTTTTGCTCAGGTGCCCTGTCACCACAAGATCTATTTTCAAGGGAGATCTAACAACCCTTTGAGCTTTTGACAAGGTGCTCAAAAACCAAACTAAGTCTTTTGATCAGGAGACTTAACAACCAAAGGGATAACTTTTGAAGGGATTTAAAAACTCTTTTACAGTAAAGTGAAAAGAAGTTGATATTGTCTTCCCTTTCTCAATGTTCTGAGAAGACTAGTGGATTGTTGTTATCAAAGCTCCCCCTGTGATGTAGAATAGTTCAGGAGAATGGAAGCTTTGCTCAGGGTGTAGGCCTTCAGATTGCTTGTAGATCTTCAGAAAGCTTTTAGATAGATGTTGATGGATTGTCTCTTAAAAGCCCTTAAGCAAAAACTGATGAAGAACTTGAGTTGTATGAGAGCTATTCTTCTTTAAGTTTTTCTGCAAATTATTCTTTCTGTCACAGCTTACTAACTTACTGCTATCTTGAAAAATAATCTTTATATACTCCTTGCAGATTTTAGCCTTTGAATTTTAAATTCCTTTTCTTGACTGACTGTAGAAATTCTGGGAGTTGAACGGCTAGAATTTTTCTTTAATGAGTTTCCCCAACTATCCCAGTAAAATAAGCCAAGTAATAACTCTGTGAAGACAGTAATTAATGCTGTCATGGAACGGCTATATTTATAAGAATATTGTGCATTAATTATCAGAGTATTACAGACATATTATAATATAATTTGAAATTCATCTGCCTTAGTCGAACTGCAATCATCAAGGAATTAGTCAAACTGAACCTGGGAGAAATTAGTCAAACTCAGCAAATTTTTCGTCGAGCTGAGCTCTAAGATCATCGAGCTGAGAATTCTCTTTCGTTGAGCTGAGCTCTGAGAACATCGAGCTAAAAAAGTACTTGCCAAACTGAGCTCCAAGTTTGTTAAGCTGATATAGTCCTTCGTCGAGCTAAAGTTCTGATGTGAGATCAGAGATCGTCGATCTCAGCTAGACTTTCGTCGAGCTCAACTCAGAGAAGGAACTCTGAGTTCGTCGATCTGAGCTCGACGATCGTCAAGCTGAGTTCAGCTATCGTCGAGCGACTTTTTCTGCAATCTTTAAACTGTCTTCTGAAGGCAGGTTTCAATAATCTAACCTAATGTGACTAACCTTAATCCTAGAACTAACAAATGACCCTAGGCTATACATGTTGGGTCAACAAACCTAATAGTGAACCTAGCCCAAATACAAACTAGGGTTCCAACAATCTCCCCCTATTTGAGTGAGGTCACTATACAAAAATAAAATAATAAAAATCACAAAGCAATAAAAATATCTGACAGAATTTTAAATCATTCAGCAGATATGAACAAATGTGCCTTGTGGATATAATACACAGCAATAAAGTTTAAAATGCAAAATCAGAATATTATGAGTTTTTCTTTGAATCATCAGTCGAGGGATCTGAAACAGGTTTTGTGAAAACCATTATCCTTTTTGGGTCTTTTGCTTCTCTTTGGGTCATCTTCATGTCTTGAGCCCCAAGAATCTTTATAGTTGCAGCTCTGGGCACTACATCTTCTGGATGTAAATTCATATAAGAATCAATATTAAAAAGTTTTTGTACTTGATATTTATCCAGTTCTTTCTTTTTATAAGAAGACGTTGTTGTAAACTGAGAGGGATCTTTTCCTTCCTCCTTGGCCTTTCTGATTTGAGACAGTCCTACAAGCTCTTGAAATCTGGACATTCTATAGTTTGGATCCAATTCTGGATCATAAGCCAGAGAAGGAGGTCTCTCTAGACTAGATTCTTCTTTCTGAACATCTAGAACTTTCTACTGGTGCTTTGACTATAAGACTATTGTTGTTGTTTTCTCTGTTGAGTTCTAGATTGAGACTCTGACCTTGAAGATCTTTCCTTGCTGCTATGAGTTGGTCTTGATTGATAAGAATAAGAAGCAGACCTTTGAGCTTGAGAAATATTTCTTGTTGATCCAGCTACAGGAGGAGGAGAAGGTCCTCTCCAAGACTTCTTAGGAGGAGAACTATATCCTTTCTTTCTTCTCTTTTGCTCATTCTTAGGCAGCCTCATCCAGTATGGAGTATCTGGATTGAGAGTAATGTTGTGCAGAATGTAGTAGGGAGTGTCAGCTGTGGGATTTGGTATAGGTGCAGCCTTTGCTGAAACTTTCTTCTTTGCTTTTCTCTTCTTAGAACCAAAATCTTCTGAATCATCAGAATTATCATCATCATTGTAAGAATCACTAGCAGGATTATCATATAATGCATCAATTTGCTTAAACAAGTTAGCTAGATCCTTGGCTTGAACTTCTGGCTCTTTAGATATAATATCTGTAATAACTTGAGCCTGAATATAGTCACTTTCTGCATCCATATCTTGAAACATTATTTCATCAAGATCAAGCATGGGGGACTCAGCCCAGCCAAAAGTTGGAGGAGAAAAAGCCTTTGGCTCTGTAACACTTACTGATATAATCTCAGAATAAATACTAGAGGAAATGTTATAAGATATATTTCTAATTTCTTTTAACACAGAAGAATCAACTAGAGCAGAATAACAAACAATTGTTCTAGAATAATTAGATACTACTAAATCAAAAGCTGGTATATTTCTGCTATAAACTGTATTAAAGGAATGCAATAAAGAATGAATATTAACTGAGGGATTTATAATAAAATCACCAATTGTGTTTATTGCTGCATCAACTGACTCTTCTTCAGAGCAAGTCATTTCAGTATCATCATCAAGAATTTCAATTATCTCTGTTGGAATTGTTGCTGTTGGAACTACTGCTAAAGTTGTTGTTGCTGCTACTGCTGGGGGAGCTTCTTCATTGGACATCTCCCCCTATCTAGTTTCAGGAAGACCTGAACCCAGGCCCCCAGAAGAAGGGACAGAAGAGGAGGAAGCCAACTGATCAGAAAGCAGCGAAATAGAGGCAGTGAGAGGGGAAATAGCCTGAGCAATTAGCTTCTTAAGAGTGGGAGTGATGAATTTGAGAAGATCATTTGAGATGTCAGAGAAATCTAGATACAATGGATCAGGAGTAGATGGGGTATATGTAGATTGGTGACCACAGTTTGAACAGATAGAGAATACTTCAGGGATGTTTGACATTAGGAAGGTTGGGAATGTTGGTGGAAAATTTGATGGAGGGATGGCATCAGGAAGTTCATCTTGAACAGGTGAATGTTATGGAGATGGAGATGAGAGTAGATTGAATGTAGGGAATGATATAGGTTGATCTGGATGAGTAGATGAGGATGGGAGATCATCAATATGTGATGTTTGAGGTGATTGAGGAGGTTGAGATGGTGTATCCTCAAAAATATGGATTGATGATTATGGTTGAGATGGTGATTGTGATGGTGAGACTGGAGTAATGGAGGTAGAAGGTTGTTGAAGTGGAGTTGATGAAGGAAATATAGAATGAGGTGGAGATGGAGGAGGAGCAGGAGCGTCTTCTGGGGTTGGAGAAGTGGATGTTTCAGCCTTTTTATCCTCTCAAGCAATCCTGGAGGAGGAGGCCCTGGAGGGCTTGGGGATAATCCTCTACCATCTACCAAATAGGGCAGAGGTAAGCCTCTTAGAGGCATTAATGAAAAAGGTCAGGGAGACCAATAATTCTGGAACCTATGCTTCGAGAAAGATTCCCAGAACTCTTCCAAAACTCATATCCTTCTTACTGATTTTCCTTTTAATCAAATCAAACAGAATTCCTCCCCAGTTCACTGATTTCTTGTTAACCAAGGCACAAATCAATTGAAATTGGTGCCTGGTAATATGATCATGAGCAGAGTGTTTTCCTAACAACACTTTGCCAACAATATCTACCAAGAATCTATATTTTATTGATAGATTTTTCTTAAGGAGGTGGTTAGGGTTTCCTTCAGTATGACCTAACCTTTCTAGCATTTCATTAAATTTTCTGCTAGATAAATATATTTCATATTCACCATTAATAAACTCAAAAACTTCAGTCAAAAGTTCTGGAGAAAGAGGAACCTGGTGTCCTGAAATAATTCCAACAAGAATTGGAGTTTCCTGAATCTTTGTTGTATAAAACCATTCTTTGATCTCTATCACTGGAAGTTTAATCCTTATTATCATGAGTTTCCTTAATTGCTGAGTCTCAAACAACTATAGGATGTTCTGGAAGACTTGATCAGAGTGGCTGAAAGAATCGATGTCAATGTCGAAGCCGGCATCGAATTTCATTCCGTAGAGGGTCATCGCCGAAATCACAATTACCTACAAGAACAAAATATCAAGTGCAAATAACTGGAAAGCGCGGGATGGAGTTAGAGGAAAACCCTATTATAAGTTTTCAGAAGGTAAAACGGCGAACTCCGTCCGACGCAAATGAACAACTTTGAACTCAGGTCGATGAAAAATTTCATGAAGAAATAAAAAAGCGTCGATCTCAGTTTGAAGAGGGGGAAAGCATTTCGTCGTTCGACAAAATTATTTCTGAAGAAAAATCGTCGATCTCCGTTTGATGAAAATGTTTCTCAAAGAGATTTCATCAATCTCTGTTTGACGAAAAATCTCAAGAAGAGTTTACAGATCGTCGATCTCCATTCGATAAAAGGTGATCAATTCTTCGACCTTAAAAAAATCAAATTAAACTTCTCCATTAATCATACCTAGCTGGTTTAAGAAGAATAGATGTTTCTTTTCATCCAATGGTTTGGTGAAGATGTCTGCTCTTTATAAATCAGTAGAGATAAAGACAAGATTAATTTTATTTTTGTCTACACAATCTCTAATGAAATGATGTCTAATTTCTATATGCTTGGTCCTACTATGATGCACTGGATTTTTTTCAATGGAAATTGCATTGGTTGTAACACCTCTACCCGTCATGTAGGATATAATAGAGGGTCTGGCCGGGGCCCCACATCATACTCCACAAACAGGCGGAGACGTCATGAAATAATATCAAGAATATCGCATCCTAACACAGAGCATTCTTGCGAAGCTTCAAGGTTGAAACATGAACTCAATAATAACAGAAATGTCCACTTCTATTACAAAATAGGAATGTATACACCCATACACAAACAGGTACACAGCCTTATGGCCTTTACAAGTTTCTCTGAACATAAGGTGTGGTTTACAAACATCGGCACGCAGGCCGGCCACACATGAACAAGAGTAATCAAAACAAGGCCTTCAAGGGCAGCAGCGCAGCTTGGGCTTCAGCCCGCTTATACCAGCACCACCTGCACCTGCAAGAACCAATCTACCAAGCGGTGGAAAACAGGACAACGGTAAGCATTCAGTTGACCAATTATAACGACCCTGCCCCTGGCATGGGGCAGCGGAATTCCTTCCCTGCATAGCATTTAACATCACAAACATATATATTTTCAGCCACCAAGGCAATACATATCACAAATGTCGGCCCGACGGCCCGACATTCTGTGCACTCAGGGCACATTCTTGTGTACCGAAAACACCGGATCCCACCACCGTTCAGAGGTCCCAGACATGACGGTTCATTATTGAGCATTCCTAGTCTTTATGGCGCCCAGGACAAATACTTGACGCTTTCTTGTACAGCTGGCATAATGCAGGTACAGATCTGCCACCCCCAGTTGCTCAAATTGCCTTGCCACAAAGGAATACTGAAGTACTCATGGTCAACTTACAGGCGCGGGTCGGTTTCAACTTTCCTGTTCGGCACTAAGCCCTTTTTCGCAGTTGCAGCCCCACGGCTCAACTTCAAACCACATGGCGCTCACGGCCAAAAGAGTTGAACTCAACTCTCACAATTTCTTGTACTTCCTCCAGTACTTCCTTCGGCACCAAGCCACGGGCATCACCACATATTTTATGCATACAAGCAATAAACACGGAGTCTTCTCCGATGCGCAAATAAGCATCACCAATCCAGACCAACATGTCAAGATGGGCTTCACACAGCATGCCTAACCATACTCACACTTCCGGTTCTAATGCACAAAAGCAAGGGATGAACCACCAATCCCAAGGGAATCACTTCGCCATCCACCTTTTGGTGGAGGATTCCTATGAAAACGCAGGAAAGAAAGAATTCCCTTGTCCAAGAAGTAAATCGTTACCCTTAGAAGACGCTTCGGAGCCATGGGGAGAAAAGTAAATGGATGAACATTCTCGCAGCAGCCTTGCCTTTGCAAATCCAAACTCGGCTCGCGATTTGAACTACCGTAGCACTGCCGGCAACCAGCTTCCTCTTCTTCTTCCTCCTCAAGCTCTCCTCTCTCTCTTAACTTAAGAAAGAGAATGACACAACTCAAATGAGCTTTCTTCTCCTCAAGGCCAGCCTTATCACCCCAGGGAAGAGCCTAGATCATTAGATCTTGGTCAAAGAAAATGAACGGCTCAAATTAGCCCATAAATGATTTCCCTGGGCTGAACACGGGTTGTGACACGCCCGTGTAATTGGCCGTGTTCCTGAAGCGGCTATAGAACCGACTCACTTAGTCCAGAACACGGGTATAGACACGCTTGTGTCAAACACCGGACATGCCCGTGTCAAACACCGGACACGCCCGTGTCAAACACCGGACACGCCCGTGTCATAAAGAATACGGCCGTGTGACTAGTCGTGTCACTCTTTCAACACAAGACCTATTTACCTGAGAAGGACACGGCTAAGGCACACGCCTGTGTCCTTAGCCGTGTGCCAAACACGCCCGTATGACACGCCTGTGTCACAGGCCGTGCTCTACACTCAATGCCACTCAACGCCATTCCACTCAATGCCACTCAACGCCGCCCAGTAATCACCCGAGCAGGACACGACCTGGGACACGCCCGTGTCTCAGGCCGTGTCACCTGCCATCTTGAGAACTCGAGTCGATGCCTATAGAAAAGGACACACTCATATCCCAGACCGTGTACACTCAACACACCCTGGGACATGTTCGTGTCCTAGGCCGTGTCACCCAGCCTGACTCATTTTGGGACTTAGGGAGATTTTTGGGGTGTTATACTAGTACTATCATAAAATATAATTGAATTATTTAGATTGAAACCATAATCCAGGAGTTGGTTTTGAATCCACAAAATTTGTTAACAATAGCTTCCAGTTGCTATATATTCAGCTTCAGTAATTGAAGTTGACACAGATGTCTATTTATTACAAAACCAAGACACAAGCCTATCACCAAGGAACCGGCATGTTCCTAATGTGCTTTTCCTGTCAACTCTACATCTAGAAAAGTCAACTTTTGAGAATCTAGTTAATTCAAATTCTGACTCAGTTTGATACCATAGTCCTAGATTTGGAAAACCCTTTATATATCTCAAAATTCTTTTAAGTAAAATAAGATGAGATTCTTTAGGGTTCACTTAGAACCTAGCACAAAGACATGTAGCAAACATTATATCTGGGCTACTAGCTATGAGATACAACAAGGACCCAATAATAGCCCTATATGTTTTCTGATCAACTGGCTTGCCCTATTCATCAGAATCAATCACAACATTGGAAGCCATGGGTGTTTTCATAGCTAAGGCATCAGACATCCCAAATCTCTTAACTAGCTCCTTAGCATATTTGTATTAGGAGATGAAAATTCCATCAGGGGATTGCTTCACTTGAAGGCCAAGTAAGTAGGAAATCTTACCCATGCTACTCATTTCAAACTTAGAATATATCAGGCCAGAAAACCTTTTGCATAGTTTGGAATCAGTAGAGCCAAATATGATGTCATCTACATATATTTGTACTAGCAAAATTTTATTTTTATGATGCCTAATAAACAAAGTCCTATCTATAATGTCCCTAGTGAACTTATGCTCTAACAAAAATCTAGCTAGGGTCTCATACCAAGCTCTTGGAGCTTGATTTAAACCATAGAGAGCTTTATGCAACTTAAAAAAAAGAGGGATGAGTTAAAGAGATAGAACCTGGTGGTTGCTCCACATAGACTTTCTCTTTGAGTTCACCATTAAGGAATGCACCTTTGACATTCATTTAGTAGACTTTGAATTTCTTGTATGCTGCATATATAAGAAATATTCTGATAACCTCCATCCTTACAACAGGGGCAAAGGTCTGGTCATAATCAATTTCTTTTTCTTGTGAATAGCCTTGGGCTACTAATCTGGCTTTGTTCCTTACAATTAATCCTTAAGTATACAACTTGTACTTGAAAACCAATTTAGTTACAATGATTGGGTAGTCTTTGGGTCTTGGAACTAAATCCCAAACTCTGTATCTCTCAAATTGATTGAGCTCCTCTTATATTGCAATAATCCAGTGGGTATCTTGCTCTGCATCTTTTATGGATTAAGGTTCAATCTGAGATATGAAGCAAGCATGCATTAAGTCTTGGTTGAGTTGATGCCTTTTTTGCACACCAACTAATATGTCTCCAATCACTTGAGATATGGGATGATCTCTAAGTGTTACATGTTAAGTAGGAGGAGTTTGTTCATCAACAGCTTGGGGAATTAATTCCTCTTGTGGAATTATTTTAGTTGTTGTTCGTTCAACTATTCCAACAATTTCTTCTTCACTCTCTTCATTAATCTATGGAGAAGGATGCAATGTAACCTCTTGGGTGAGGTTTAAGTCATCCAATTTCTCACACAGAAAGGGTACCTGCAATGTATCTCTAGTCGAAGAATCCTTTTCCTTGTAGCACATATTAGCTTCATCAAAAGTTATATGTACAGATTCTTCCATTTTTAAGGTTGATTCATTAAATACCCTATAAGCCTTACTGACTTGGGAATATCCAAGAAAAATTCCCTCTGCAGCTTTGGCTTCAAACTTTCTAAGATGTTTCTTATTATTATTATGAATATAACAACTACAACCAAATATTCTAAAATAATCTATTTTAGGTTGCTTCGCTTTAAGCAATTCATAGGGAGTCTTACCCTTAAGTTTATGTATTAAACTTCTATTTAGAACATAATTTGTTGTGCTTACAGCCTCTGCCCAAAAGGATAGGGGCAAGTAAGCATCTACAAGCAATGTCCCTACAGCTTCAATAAGGATTTTATTTCTCCTTTCTGCTACCCCATTTTGTTGAGGAGTTCTAGGAGCAGAGAAAAAATGACTGATACCTTCCTTCTCACAGAATTATTGCATAAAAAGAGATTCAAACTTAGTTCCATAATCACTTCTGATCAATGCAACTGGAGTAGAGTACTCAATCTTTATGCTCCTAAGAAAGTCTGTAAGAACTTTAAAGTTATCTGACTTATTTCTCAGAAAGCACACTCAAGTAAATCTAGAGAAGTCATCTACAATAACTAGAGTGTAAGATTTCCCTCCCAAACTTTGTACAGTAATGGGTCCAAAAAGATCCATGTGTAGCAAATACAAGATTCTTGGTGAATCACTCTTATTAATTGATTTAAAACTATTTTTAGTTTGCTTGCCTAATTGACAAGCCCTGTAGAGACTTTCCTTCTTGTAGGGGCTAGAAGGCAATCTTCTAACAACCTTATCCCTAGATAGTTTAGCAATATTTCTTAAATTTACATGTTCTAGTCTTTTATGCCATAAGTCATTAGTATTACTAATTTTATTAAATAAACAAATTTCTGAAATAGCAGACTTAAAATTTACTACATATATATTGCCTTCTCTAAGCCCAGTTAAGACAGTTTTGTTGTTATCAGATGTAATAATACAACAAGATTTATTAAATGATACCTGATAACCTTCATCACATAATTGGCTTATGGATATCAGGTTATGCTTGAGACCACTCACATAGGCTACCTTCCTGAAGGTGACAACTCCAACTTTGACATTCACGTATCCTTTTATTTGGCCATAATTGAAGTCTCCAAAGATCACCTTTGGTCCAAGCTTTGACTTGTAATCAGTTAGATTTCCCTTGCTGCCAGTCATATGTTTTGAACACCCACTATCCAAGTACCACTGTTGCTCTATGGTAGGATAGTCCATCACCTGCATGAAAATAGATTAGGTGTTCATGACCCAGGTAACCTTGGGTCCTTGATTCTTCTCAAATTTATAACTAGAAATAAAAGATAATTTTGGTTGGTCTTTATATCCTAAGGGGTGAAATCTTTTAGGTAGAATTATCCACTAGGTAAAGGGATTAATTAAAAGATCTAGGTTGATTAAAATTTCTAAAAGAATTTAGGTTTTTGTTATAATTTTCTGGGTTCGACGAATTGCAATAAGTTCATCGATCTACGTTCGACGAATAGGGATGAGTTCGTCGAACTCCGCTCAGAGAATGAAAATATTCATTTTCTGAGCCACAATTTCGTCTATCGTGGTTCGACGAACCATATTGATTTCGTCGATCGCAGTTATGATAATAGTTATATAAAAAATCTGTGTTCATAGTTCGTCGATCTGAGTTCGAAGAACCATATACATTTCGTCGAACTTGGTTCAATGAAAAATGTTGAACATTGTTTTTATTGAAATTTTTCTTTTTCTTTTTATTTTGTTTAGGTTTTTGAAACACTTAAATTTATTGGTTGTTATCTTCTATTTTTTCTTTTCCTTTTTCAGATATGAATTTAACAGGGGTAGAAAGAATGTTTTTCATAAGAAGAGGAGGCTGACTTGATGAAGATCCCAAGCCCAGTTTGTCATTAAGTCTGGCATTGTCTGTGCTTGTGATATTCATCAATTTGATGCTTCTTCCATTGAGGGATTCTTCAAATTCTTTTGCCTCATTTAATTTAGTTTTTAATGAAATAAATTGTTCAGAAGCTATGTCTAATTCATCTTTCAGTTTGATGTTTTCAGAAAAAAGATTGTCATATTCAATTTGTTTTTCTCTAAGAAGTTTTATTTCCTTCTTAGATTTAATTTAATCATTACATGGGAGTTTGAATTAATTTTTAAATTGATCAGAAGTGAAATCAAAAGAAGTTATTACCTGGTCCTCTTCTGATTCAGAATCTGCTGTTGATTCTTCAGCTCCTAAGTGGCTGCATGATACATCAATTCCCATCAAGAAGATCTCTCTGGCTTTTGCCTCTTCTTCATCCTCACTAGAACTGGATGAAGTATCTTCTTCTGAGTCACTCCAGGTCTTAGCCATAAATCCTTTCTCCTTCTTCTTCTTGTATTTGTTGGAGGAGGGATTGTTGGAGTGCTTCTTAGACTCTTTCTCTTTTCTCTTGTCCTTCTTTTGAGCTCTTGACATTCTGGGAGAATGTGCCCTGACTTCTTGCATCCATAGCAAACAATTTCCTTAGTAGAAGTCTTGTCATACTTGAGTTTGTCTTCATCTCTGGAAGACTTTCTTCTGATGTCCTTCCTAGCCATCTTGTAGAATCTCTTATCCAAGAGACTCAATAGATCTTCATTGGCAGGTAGTGCATCTGATTTCTCAGATGCCTTGAAGGCAATACTTTGCTCCTTCCTTCTTAAGGTGGAAGTCTTTTGTTCAGCTGCTTCCCTAGTTTTGATAAGCTGCTCATAAGACTTGAGCTTGCCTAATAATGACTCAGTAGAAATCTCATTTAGGCTTCTAGTCTCCTTCATTGGCCAAATCCTAGAATTCTATATACTGGGGATGCACATATGAATCTTATCATTAATTTCTATTAATGAGATGTTCTTATCCAAGTTCTTCAGCTCTTTGATAATCAAGTTGAGTTTATTGTACATGTCAGCAACTGATTCTGCTTCTTCTTTCTTGAAATTCTCATATTGAGAGATCAGATGTGATCTCCTGTCTTTCCTTTCATCGACAGATCCTGCTACCATTGCATTTAGTGAGTCCCAAATGGCCTTTGCTAAATTACACTCAGCAACCTTCTGAAATATGTCATCATACATGGTTTGGGCCAGAATATTCATTGTCTTAGCATCAACAATCTTGGCCTTCTTCTGAGTATTAGTCCACTCAGGTGGTGGAACTGCAGTTGTATCTGATGTAGTTGCAGTTGGTGTAGGGGGACCTGTCAAAATAGAATTGTAAATGTCTTCATCAATTGAATTCATATAAATTCTGATCCTTGCCTTCCAAAGTACAAACTTGTTAAGATTGCACACTGGAGTTCTGGTGCTTGAATATTCTTTATTTTGTGCCATTATATAAAAAAGACAATAGAGTAAATGGGATCTATCAAAGATCTTTTGGTTCAGGTGTTAGCCTGTAAAACCAAATAACCTTACCCTTTGATACCAATTGAAAGTGAAGGGATAGATCACACTAACTCTAGAGGGGGGTGAATAGAGTATTAAAAATCTTTTGATTAATTTTTATAGCGGATTAAAATAAGTGATATCTATATGTAAATAGGCAGAAATAAAATAATGAAAACCACAGCACAAAAAATAACAAATAGAGCAACCAGATGACACAAAGATTTTATAGTGGTTCCCCTAGAACTTGGGTACATCCACTCTTCTACCACCCTGGTAGAAATCTACAGGTTTTTGATCAGGTGCCCTGCCACCACAAGTTTTTACTCATGGGCCTTGTCACCACAAGATCCATTTTCAAGGGAGATCTAACAACCCATTGAGCTTTTGACCAGGTGCTGAAAAAACCAAGCTAGGTCTTTTGATCAGGAGACTTAACAACCAAAGGGATAAGTTTTGAAGGGAGTTAAAAATCCTTTTACAGTAAAGTGAAAAGAAAGTTGATATTGTCTTCTCTTTCTCAATGTTCTGAGAAGACTAGTGGATTGATGTTGATGTCAAAGCTCCCCCTGAGATGTAGAATAGTTCAGGAGAATGGAAGCTTTGCTCAGGGTGTGGGCCTTCAGATTGCTTGTAGATCTTCAAGAAGCTTTTAGACAAATGTTGATGGATTGTCTCTTGAAAGCCCTGAAGCAAAAACTGATGAAGAACTTGAGTTGTATGAGATCAATTCTTCTTTTAGTTTTTCTGCAAATTATTCTTTCTGTCACAGCTTACTAACTTACTGCTCTCTTGAAAAATTATCCTTATATATTCCTTGCAGATTTCAACCTTTGAATTTTAAATTCCTTTCCTTGACTGAATGCAGAAATTTGGGGAGTTGAATGGCTAGAATTTTTCTTTAATGAGTTTTCCCAACTGTCCCAATAAAATAAGTCAAGTAATAACTCTATGAAGACCATAATTAATGCTGCCATGGAATGGCTATATTCATAAGAATATTGTGCATTAATTATCAGAGCATTACAAACATATTATAATATAATTTGAAATTCATCTGCCTTAGTCGGACTAAAATCATCAAGGAATTAGTTGAACTGAACCTGGGAGAAATTAGTCGAACTCAGCAAATTTTTCGTCGAGCTGAGCTCCAAGATCGTTGAGCTGAGAATTCTCTTTCATCGAGCTGGGCTCTGAGAACGTCGAGCAAAAAAAGTACTTGCCAAACTGAGCTCCAAGTTTGTCGAGCTAAGATAGTCCTTCAGCGAGCTGAAGTTCTAATGTGAGATCAGATATCGTCGATCTCAGCCAGACTTTCGTCGATCTCAACTCAGAGAAGGAACTTTGAGTTCATCGATCTTAGATTGACGATCATCGAGATGATTTCAGCTATCGTCGAGCGACTTTTCCTGTAATCTTTAAATTGTCTTGTCTCTAAATTCTTGAGTCTCTAAAGTCTTCTGAATGAAGTTTTCAAAAATTTAAACTAATGTGACTAACCTTAACCCTAGAACTAACAAATGACCTGAGGCTATACATGTTGGGTCAACAAACCTAATAGTGAACCTAGCCCAAATTCAAACTGGGGTTCCAACATCCCTCCAAATGGGTGGTCCTCCACGCCTTCCCCTCCGGATGCGTGGCTGTCCTTATAGCCCTTGACATCCTTAAATAGCGACTCAAAGCTTTCCTACTTCTTGCTGGGAGGGGTGGCCGGCGGGAACAAGTTCGGCACAAGGTCCCTCATTGTGATATCCTTGCATCCCTCCACCAACACCTCCATGTCCTTCATGATCTGGAGGGTGTAGTCGGTGGTGCTGATGGAGTTGATCTGCAGCCTCTCGGTGACCTCCTCCTCATTGTAGACCCTTGGCCATTTGGGAGGGATGCTCGGCTCGCCGTCGGACTGAGGGACGAAGATTTCAGTCTGCAGAATCAGCTCACCCTAGAGCCCTCTATTCTCCTCCCTCAGGCCGCTAATCTCCTTCTCCAACTCAGCGGCACGAGCCTCTTTCTCGACAGGGCGAGCCTCCTGCTCGGCGGATCGAGCCTCCATCTCGGCAGCACGAGCACGCATCTTATCCGCAGCTTCGACATCCAGGAGAGAAAGATAAAGATTAATATGCTTGAAAAACCCCTGAGGGAAAAAGGAAGTGGGTAGACGGCGCTTACCTTCCCGCCGACAGTTTTCGCGAGAAGGTTCTCAACGACTTGCATTCGCCCCGCCAGGTCGCGCCCTTGCTCCGCCTTCAGTAGCTGGTGGTTGAGGTTGAAACCTCGGCGGACCACCATGTGGTGCAGCTCCAGGGCCCGCATCTGGGCGTGTAGACCCTCGCGGCCGAGTTGGCGAAGAGTAAAGCTCTTGTAGGCCTCGGCATCCTAGTGCCCATATAGGCAAAAGCCTAGCGCATAGGCGTGCCTGGAGGCAAGCTTACTCCCCTACCAGGAGGGATGGAGTGATGAGTTGGAGACCCTGTGGGTTTGCTCGTCCCACCGCACCATCAGCTTGTCGGCCGGATCTTTCGACTTTCCCCCAAAGCCGAAGAGGGGGCATCTCTTTGGCAGGCCCAGCTCGCGGGCCACAATCACCACTATAGCAGTGGAGGAAGAGGGCTAACCACCCTGCAGTTCCTTCTCTGGCGAGTGCCTCACCGAGCTCTTCGGCGACCCATCTGGCATGGTCTCTGGCGAGCTGATGTAAACTTGTTGTTGTGGTTTTGGTCTCCCCCGGACTTATTGTTATTGTAGTCCTCCCAAGGAAACCACCGTCTTCTTCAACTTCTTTGGCAGTGGGGGGAGGCGAGGCGAGCCGGACCCTTCGAGGCCAGGTCATTTTCGGCTGGAGGAGGGTCCGCCAGACCCCAGGTCGCATCGGCAGGCCGCCGCTACTGCCTGCTCGCGTGCGAGCGGGTCAGGGCTGACTCCCGAGTCCATATGAGGTGGATGCTCAGGAATTGATCGCTCCTCTGTAGTGAAAAACTTAGAGTTAGAAAATGTATGGTTGTAAGCAAGCTGGCAGGAAGGAGAAAAGAGTATACCTTCACCAGGGAGGACGGGGGGAAGCGAATCGAGGCCCCTTCGAAGGAAGGCGACCTCGAAGTACTTCTCCAGGAAGAACAAGTGTAGCTCGGTGTCGTCGTCGTATAGCATGGGAGGCCAGTATACCTCCTCGCTCTTTTGCTGGGGGGAGAAGTGTGTGTTCCCTAAGTTTCCCTTGATGAAGACGATCTTGGATACCCAGTTGTGATTTTTGTTCGCGGTCTCGCGAACCTTGATGTGTGAGCCCATAAAGTAGGTGACTCCATCATTGGTCGCATGGTAAGTGAAGAGCTTGCGAAAGATGGCAAGGTTGAATTCAATCCGCTCGCGGCAGAGGAGGCAGGAGAACGCAGCCATCATAGAGATCGCATTTTGGTTCAGCTGTGCGGGAACCACACCGAAGTATTTGAGGATCTGGCGGATTTCCGGCCAAAGGGGGAGGCGTAACCCCACCTCAAAATGCGATATGGGGAAGGTGAGATCATCCCAATAGAATATGTTGATAGCCTCGCCCTCCCTGGGTCGGCATGCCTCATAGTCGGGGGGGAGGTATTCGATCTTGAAGGTAGCGAGCTCATGCTCGTTGGTGTTCCCGTCAAAGAATAGGTACTCCGCAAATTGCCGAGCACACTTGGAGCGCCAATTGGCGTCGTGTCGCGTCTTGCCCATATCGGGTAAAGGTGGGGATGCGAGAGCAAGTTGCGAGCAAAGCAGCAAAGGGAGGACGAATGCAATTAAGGCGATAGCCGGGGGGTTGGTGAGGGGGCCTATTTATAGAAAACTGGATTTATGGCCGAGCTGACCGGTCAGCCCAGATCGCTAGCCCCAGCTCGCCGATCCCATCTCTCCACCCGACAGTCTCACCTATCTTAGTGGGAACCAAACCTAGATAGTGCATCCTGTTATTTCAAATAGAATGAGATCTAAAAACTGTTTTAAGTTATTACTTACAGGGACATTCGCAGCCCGATAAAGAAGTTTATTACGAGCATAGGAAAGTTCAGCCAACCTGCGCAAGCTGGGGAACTGGGGGCGAGGGTCGGTAGTCTCAGCTAGGGTGTCATTTCCATCTACCCCGGACTCGCACCACCATCCCCGGAGGTCGGTGCGAATTGAGGAACTCGCGAACTAGGTTCAGGTCCCTGCCGAGAGTCTGCAGGTGTTCATTAACTCTTTCCATAATTGGGGTGGCAGGCATCATCTTGCTCGTCGATCCTTGATCCATCCTGACCGCGAGCAACACATTATACCACTCTAGTACCTACAGCCTCTACTCGCTGTGTGCATTGTCCTCTCAAAGTTGGCGAAGGGCGGCATCCTGCTTCTTCAGTACCTCCAACACTCGATGTCTCAGCTCGGCAGGATCAAGCGAGTCATCCAGGAAGCTATCCATCCCGGGCTCAGGGGGTGGTGAGTGGAGAGCCTGCTCTAAAGACTCTTCAACCTCAGATGGAGCAGGGAGCCCTGCAAAAAAATAATCAACTCAGAGGGAAGGATGGTGCGAGCAGCAAAGCGACCTAGAAAAAATATTCCAGAGAAAGCGGGGCTAATGGGATGAGCTCGGCAGTTCTTGAAAGCTATGCGTGGGAGGCAGGGACAGGTTCTTGCCGTGACTCGGAGGATGGATTCCTGGGGAGATGAGATTGAAGCTCGGGATCGGGATGTCCTCGGCTCTTTTCCCCGCGAGTGCGGTAGTATTTGTAGGCTGCTTAGTAAGGATGCGAGCTGGCGATCTATTTTTTAGCGAATCCAGCCCCATGGTCCCAAAGGGGGGATTTACTTTGCAGGCAAGTGTCATGGGGAGTTTGATGCTGCGAGCTGTCGTACAAGGTGTGGATTCGCGGTGTGGAGATCTCGGCATTGGATTGGTGGTCCTCGGGGTCGGAGGGAATATTGACAACAACTTTCCCCTTGAGGTCGGCAGCCGATTTGGAGGAGGCAAACCCGGGAGTCAAGGTAGACTCTAGGTCACGATAGATAGATTTGGTGTCCTTCTGAATAGACTTGGCCTTCTTGGCAGGATTGAATTTCGGCAGCTCGCGCGCTGTAGTGATTGGAGGCAGGCCGACTAATGCGTCAGCGCGAGCGATGTTGAGCTCACGGGCGCAGCTGAGTTTCTCTTGGATTTCTTTGGAGAGAGGCATCTCGGCAAGGCTCAAGTAAGAGGGAATGACAAAGGTCACTCAGGTACGCGGACCTATATATATAGCAGTTGGTGGAGCCCACCAAAAGATTCCCTGGCCCTATCGCACTCACCGCATATTATGGTGTTGGATGTTTCTTTCCGAGCTTGGACCAACCTCGCAAAGAGCGGGGATTGTATACAACCCCATATCCGGCGAGTGGAGTGGGTCAATAGGGGCTAGATCGGCCAAGGACCAGTGGCCCGGCTCGCACTTGCCCAAGGGGCCTCGCGAGTAGCGGGCGAGTAGAGTGGGTCGGCTCACGCTCGCCCAAGAGCTCGGCGAGCAACGGGCGAGTGGGGTATGCCAGGACCGCACTCGCCCAAGGCCGGTAGAGACGGCGAGTGCCAGCTCCACCGAGCACTCGCCACCCCCAACGAGCGGAGGCTCTATAGGGCCGCTCGCCCAGTCTCCTGTGCTGTATTTTTATTGTTTTACCCCCATCGGTCTGTCTATAGCCAATTAGAACAGCAGAGTTACGTTATTGGCAGACCCAGTTGGGTTGCATATAGCTATTCAGAACAGCGGTGGTTGGCTATTTGCAGGCCATTTTCAAAAATCTATAAATAGACCAAAGGGGGTATCGTAGCCCCCGATCTTCTTGCGCTTTCTGAGATACCCTTAGCTCGGCATTTGGCTAGGGAGGGGAAGCACTCTAAGATCTTTCGGGTGTGTGGTGGGACCTCCACGCCGAGCCCTTGGGTCTGTTCTCTGTTCTTTTTCCTTAGTTGTTTGGCCCATGAGAGAGAAGTAAGTGTGTGATCACCCCTTCCGCAAGGGTGAAATCCATAGAGACTGAGTTTTTAGTTTCAACGATCATCTTGCTATTTCAACGAATTGGTCCTTGATTCATCGGATATATACGTGTAAACTCGACTAATGTTGTTACCTCCGGTTTGATCCTTTAATTCCTGATTTGGGATGGTCTGTCGGTATCGGTGTTGTGGTCTTCTGTATATATACGATATAAACAGTAAAACAAGAGGTCGTGCTAATTTTTGCATGACATAATCATTTGAGATTGAAGAGAGTGACATTGACTTCTCCTAGCGGAACTGTTCCACACTGATAGAGTTACTGCCGCTACACAGCACCGCTGACCACCCATCCCGTTGTCAAAAAGTGTTTCCTCGGGCTTTATCTTCGTTGTTGTCGCCTCTCCTTTAAAGGTTCTAGAAAACCATGGAGTCATTGAGGGCATACCTTCTTCTAACCTAGATCTTGTGTCACAAGAGTCTAAGGGTTCTTCGTGCTCGTATGGACATTCGTAGAGGCGTGGACACAATTCTATGCTCGGAACTCCAGCTGCTAGTGTACATCAGACTTCTTCGGAGCACCTTGGTTGTGTAGTGACTCAATCCCGCAAAGGTATAATTTTATTTACTAGAATTTTACTTCTTGATCAATGTTCATGGCAAAATCCGTATTTCTTTTGGGTTTTCTTGTTCCCTATTCTGTTGCACACATGTGATGTGTCGTATAGTAAAACCCAACAATATCTAATCTCTATATTCTTGGTCCTACTTTGAGAGACAGGATTCTTAGCAATTGAGATAACACTAGATGAATCAGAGTACATGGGAGTTTTACTTAGCTGAATATTATAATCCTGGAGTTGATGTTGAATCCACAGTAACTGTGCATAATAACTCCTAGCTGAAATGTATTCTGATTCTGCATTGAAGATGGCTAAACTAGTCTATATATTGCTGCTCCATGATACCAGTCTTCTATTTAGAAAATAACAGGTGCCAGATGTGATTTTCTTGTATTCTCAATAACCTGCAAAATTTGCATCCGAATACACTGTTAGTTCAAAATCATTATTCCTAGGGTACCACAGACCAAGATCAGGTGTGCCCTTGAGATATCTCAGAATTATTTTAGCAGCAGAATAATGAGACTCTTTAGGGAATTCCTGGTACCTAGCACAAACACATGTAGCATACATAATGTCTGATCTACTAATAGTCAAGTAGATAAGGGAGTTGTTGAAACTTGTTGAGACTAGGTGGTTAGCCTTTCTAGTAGCAGTGGTCTGATATTTCAGCGGTCTGGAGGTTTGGACCAACGGCCTTTTTGGTAGTTATCCTACTGATTTGGTAAGAGTCTACAGTAGCGGTCTGGTGGCTACCCGCACTGTGGTCTGGTGGTTATCCATAGTAGCGGGATGGTGGCTATCCGCAGTAGCGGCCTGATAACTATCCGCTGCAGCGGCCTGGTAATACCCGCACTACGGTCTGGTGGATATCCATAGTAGCGGTATGGTGGCTAGCCACAGCAGTAGTCTTGAAGTTAGCCGTAGTAGTGGTCTGGAGGTTAGCCATAGCAGCGGTCTCATCGTTAGCCATAGCAGCGGTCTGGGCGTTAGCTGCAGCAGCGGTCTGGTCGATAGCCGCAACAACGGTCTGGAGGTTAGCCGTAACAACGGTCTAGAGGTTAGCCGTAGTACGGTCAGGAGGTTATCTGCAGCAAGTGTCCAGAGGCTTCCTAGGAGATTGAATTTGTTGTATAGTTTGGCGGTTTGATAGAGTCAAACCGCTCAGCCCACGCGGCTTGTATTTAGTCCCACATTGCTTGTTATTTTTTCTCATCTCCCCATTTTTCTATAAATTAGGGGGTATACCTATATATTGTTTATCTTTTTGGAGTAATAAAATATGCCTTTATTTATCTCTTTTTTACATGGTATCAGAGCTAACTGGACCAATGATCCAGTTTCCTCACAGTCTCTTTTTCTAACCGTGTGCGGTCTCTTTTTCCTCCCGCCCTCCCTTTCCTTATCGCGCCTTTTGAGACTTCTTCTTTGACCGCTTGTTCTCTTGCGGGTTGTTGTGTTCACACGGGTTATTCTCTTTTGTCATGTGGTTTATTCCTCTTCTTGGTCGCTTCTTCATTGCCCTTTTGTTCGCGCGATTTGTTCGGTTAAACAGTGCGGTTTGTTGTTGTTTTCTATGGACATTCCATCTTCTTCTTCCACTTTGTCCGCTCCTCTCTCTCTTTCCTATTCTTCTATTTATACTTCCGGTATTTTGGGTACTGCTTCCAAGCTTACTGGTCCAAATTACCCTAATTGGAGTGTGTCCTATCATTTGACTGATGATCCCCTCCTTTTGGCTCCAGTTATTTTGATGATTGGGATGCTACTGATGCTTTGGTGCATACTCGGTTAGCTAATAGTTTGTCTGATGAGTGCCTTCCTATCATTTGATATGATTAGATGATCAAGGCTTCCTGGAATCATCTCGCTGCTTTGTACTCCAAGGGAGCACAAACTTCATGCATTTATACTTTATATGTGGATATTTTTACTCGAACTGTCATGACTCCTGCTACTTGTTATCAGGAGGTCCATACTTTTGGTGCTGAACTTCTTCATCATCGACCTTTTTCTATTGATCTCACTAAAAACACAAACACTTTCAGGAGCTTCTTGTTGTTTTCTACTTACTTTGTCTGCCTGACTCTTATGATATGATTCGACAACAAATTCTTGGAGAGACGGATACTCCGACTCTGGATTCTACTGCTCCTCGTATTTCTGCTATTACTACTCTTCTTCAGCGTCCATTGCTTCCCTCTCCATCTCCTGATGTTATTGTTGATCCAGCTCGTCATGATACCTCGAGTGATCGGGGTGGAAATGTTGGTGGTAGTGGTTACTATAAGTATCTTTGTTCTCATTGTGGCAAAGTTTGGAACTTGGTTGATCGTTGTTGGGCCAAACATCCTCACCATCGTCCTGCTTCGGCTAATTTCTCTAAGAAGTCTACTTCTTCTCTTGCTACTTCTAGTGCAACTTAGTTGGCAACTACGAGTAGGTGGCTCATTGATTCTGGTTCTACTAATCAAATGACGGGGAATTCTTGTCTTTTCTCTTGCCTTGGCAAGATTAACTAATTACCTCCAGATCTTATTATGGATAGTTCACCAACACAATTTGTGGGTCTGGTACGGTGCTTGTTACTCATTCTTTTCAACTTCAGGACACTACTTATGTCCCGAATTTTCCATGCAACCTTTTTTTTTTCACTGCTCTTTGCAAACAGTTGAATTGTGAAGCTATTTTTACTGTATATACTTATGCTTTTCAGATTCCTCACTCCAAGGATATGATCGCTACTAAGACTGAAAGCGGCTTGTTCTACATTGATACTTCTTTTGCTTTTCATGTCTTCTCTTCTTTACTTAAGTGCCATCTTTGGCTTGGGCATCCTCTTCCTCGGATTCTTTATAAGTTTTTGCCTAATTTACCTCAAGGAGATTCTTCTCTTAATTATAAGGCTTGTCAATTTGGCAAACATCGCCGATCTACTTTTCCCGCTTGTCCATTTGGAAAACATCATTTTGACCTTGTTCATTCGAATATATGGGGTCCTACTCCCCTTCAGACTGTTGGTAGGGTTAGCATGTATTATGTTACCTTTATTGATGATTTTTCTTGGTGTATGTGGTTGTATTTGTTACACGAACGCTCTGAATTTTTTTCTATTTTTACTGCATTTTATAATAAAATTCGTACATAGTTTGACACCCCAATTAAAATTCTTCGCACTGATGATACTAAGGAGTATCTTAGACATCAATTCACATCATTTTTTCTACAACGTAGCATTTTCCATCAAACTACTTTTCCTTACACTTCCCAATAGAATAGTATTTGCTAATATAAGAATCACAATCTTCTAGATGTGGCTCGTAGTCTTCTCACTCATATGCATGTTCCCAAGTCTTATTGGGGTCATGATGTTTTTCTCTCTTATTTTCTCATTAATCGAGTTCTGTCTTTGGTTCTCAATGGCAAAACCCAATTTTTTATCATGTATCCTGATGCGACTCCATTTCTTTTACCTCTTGGTGTCTTTAGATGCACAGCGTTTGTCCACTCTCCTTCTTCTGGTCGTGACAAACTCTCTCCTTATTCTGTTAAGTGCATCTTTCTGTGTTATTGTCTGACACAGAAAGGGTATAGGTGTTATGATCCTGTTCTCTGGATACAGTATGTTAATGTAGATATCACTTTCTTTGAGGGTGCTCCGTTCTTTTCTCATTCCTTTATTCACTCTTCTTCTAATGATTTTGCTTCTTTTCCTCTTATGACGACGCCTCTTCCAGAGCCTGCACTTCCTACTTCTCCTATATTTCTGATTCTCCTACTTTCTCTGATTCTTATACTGAGCCACTGCCAACAGCTCTTGGGTCAGTAGTCTCTCCTTCAGATAGAACTAATACAGTATACAAGACAGACCTTGATCTTCTGATTGCTCTTTGGAAAGGTGTTCATTCCTGCACACAACATCCTCTTCGGGATGTGATCTCTTATGCATAGTTGTCTCCTCTGTCTAAGATCTTTGTCCTTGCTCTATCGGCAAATATTCTTCTCGCCTCCTATCATGATGCTCTGGTTATTCCTCATTGTAAAGTTGCTATGGATGAAGAGATGAAAACTCTGACTAAATGGTTCTTGGACTCTTTTTCTTACCCCTCCAGGAGTTGATGTGGTTGGATGTCGCTGGTACTTTATCATCAAATATCTCCCTGATGGTACTATTGATCGATACTAAGATCAACTTGTTGACAAAGGCGCAAACCTATGGTGTGGATTTCTTTGACACATTCTCTCTTGTTGCTCGGATTACTATAATCCGTGTTCTTTTCTCTGTGTCATTAAATAGGGGTTGGGAGATGTCTCAGTTGGATGTAAAAAATATTTTTCTTTATGGTGATTTGCTTGAGACATTCTATATGGAACAACCTCCTGGGTATGTTTCTCAGGGGGAGTCTCAGGTGTGTAAATTAAGGAAGGCTATCTATGGTCTTAAGCAAAGCCAGAGGGCCTGGTTTGATAAATTCAATGAAGTTATTTTCTTTATTGGATTTGTTCGGAGCACTGCAGATCACTCTTTGTTCATTCGCAAAACCTCGGTTGTCCTTGTTGTTTTTGCAGTCTATGTGGATGATATTCTTCTTATAGGGTATGATAGAAAAGGCAATGACATGAAAAAGAAGCATCTACTTTAACATTTTGTTACCAAGAATATGGGGTCTCCTAAATACTTTCTAGGGATTGAGATATCTCAAAAATCTAGTTCTGTAATTCTTTCACAGCATAACTATACATATGATCTCTTGAAAGTGACAGGTCTTCTTGGGACTAAATCTGCTCGGTATCTTATGGCTGTAGGAAATGACAAATTCTAGAGTAAGAATTCTCCTCTTCTTGAAGATGTCACCAGATACAGACATCTTGTGGGTAAACTCATTTATCTAAAAGTCACAAGACAAGATATTTGTTATGTAGTAGGGAGAGTGAGACAATTTATGCAAGCACCCAAAGAATGTCATCTACAGTCAGCTCTGAGATCCTAGAGTATGTAAAAGGTGCACCAGGAAAAGGGATTTTATTTCAGAGAAGGGGACATTTGAAGGTTAAGGCTTATTCTGATGCTAGCTACACAAATGATAAGGAAGATAGGAAGTCTACGTCTAGTTTTTGTACCTTTGTTGGAGGTAATCTGTGAAAGTCTTTAATTTCAAGGATAGATAAATCACCTAGAGGGGGGTGAATAGGTTTCTTAGTCTTTATGACTATCTTTTGCATTTATCTATTTTAGGGTCTGTAGTGATGTAGTTACTTTTTCTTTCAAGACAATCACACAGACAACACAGTAATTTTATAGTGGTTTCCCAGATTATAGGTACATTCACTTTCCCTTCCACCTTTCTAACAGCTTGTTAGACAAGGCACTTCTCCAATCTCGGCTCCTAAGAGCTTATAACATGATCTCACATGACCACTCAGTCTCCTCCAAGACCTACAGCTCAAGAACATAGCCCTACAACTCAGTCTCCTCCAAGACCTACAGCTCAAGAACACAGCCCTATAACTCAATGATCCAAAGATCACCTCCCTCAAGACCAAAGGCCCTATAACTCAGGCTGTGAGGATAGCCCCACCTCAGAGAGTATGACTCTCCTACAAGCTCAGGCACAAAGGCCCTACCTCAGATCTAAAGGATTTTACAACTCAGGCATAAGTACCCTATAACTCAGAGAGAATGACTCTCCTACCTCAAGCACAAAAGCCTTACCTCAGATCCAAACTGGATCCTACTCTCAAGCCAAAGCACTACCTTAGGCACACAGGCCCTGCACTTAGATCTGCAACCAGATCCTATACTCGACCTACAGCTCAAATCCAAAAGGATCCTACAGGATGAGAAAGATTTTGTTATAGATTTGACTCTAGAGAATTATTCCATGAGCCTGGCTTCCTGAGCTGAGATAAACTAAGCCCTATCTTCTTCATAGCACCAAGAATAGATCTTCAAGGTTGATCTGCTTGTGCTGAGAAGCATCTTGCAGAGCAGTAACTTTGAACTTGCTCTGCTTCTTCTTCCCTTCCTAGACTGAGTAGATTCAGCCCAGTCATCTTCTTCTTCATAGCTTCCAGAAAATGTTCTTCAGAAATGTTCAGCTGGAACTGTGAAGTGGCTGCAGCTAGGGTTAGCCCTTACTGCACCTTTTTACTCAAAGATTAACTTTGAACTTGTTGTTGACGATGAAGATGACAACATCTAACTTTTATTTACTTCCAATTTCTACAGCTAGGGTAAAACCCTGCTACTTCTTCTTTTTCCTCAGAAATTTCTTCTGAACTTACTATAGCAGGTGAAGATAGCTACAACTAACTTATATCATCTTTTAGATCAGCTGCAGCTTGGGTTTTCCCTTGGCCACTTCTTCTACCTCAGAGATATCTCTGATCTTGGTGTTGTAGGTGAAACGTTCAACAGCTACCTCTTTGAACTTTCGGATCAGTTGATTGAACTTGTTCTTCAAGCTCTACAACAATGGACAGAGGAAGAAGATGAAGTCGAGTGCCTTTTTAAAATAATCCTGGAAAGTTATCTTTATCTCGCCAATCTGATTTCTTTTATTCTTGATGTCCAACAGCTATTATAGCAGTGGGACCCACAATAGTTGACAGATGCAACCATGCTTGAATAGCAAAAGTCATACAGTAGGCATGCAACGCCATTTTTCACGTACTGTAGCCATCCCATAATATTTTGAATTTTGCTGACGTCAGCATCTGTGGACTTAGTCAAATTCTAACTCTTTAGTATAGGCGTTGAGTGAACAAGCTTCACTCAATGCCAAAACACTTAGATAGATTTCTATCTTACTCAGGCCTTGAGAGCGTTGAGTGAACAACCTTCACTCAACGCTTTTTTCCTTAGTCAATCTTTCTGCATCTCAGACATTGAGAGCGTTGAGTGAGCCTTCATCACTTAACGCTTTTTGCCTTAGCCAATCTTTCTATACCAGTAGGCATTGAGTGAGCCTTCATCACTCAATGTCAAAGTACTTAGATAATTTTCTGTCACTAGGCATTGAGTGAGCCTTCATCACTCAACGCCAAAACCCTTAGTCGCATTCCTGAATGAAAGTGTTGTGTGTAGCTTCTTCACTCAACGCTTTCTTCTTTAGCCTATTATTTTGATGAGGCATTGAGTGAATTATCTTCACTCAACGCTTCTGTACTTAGACAGATTTTCTGTCAACTTAGGCGTTGAGTGTGTTGAGTAAGCCTTCATCACTCAATGCTATCTAGACTTTTGTAGCCTTAACTGCTTAGGCATCGAGTGAGCCTTCATCACTCGACCCTTCTGGACTTAATCAGATTTCTTTACTGTCAAAGATAAAGCTTTGACTATCTGATCTTTACTCAACTCTTTTTGTAGTATGGCATTGAGTGAACTGCCTTCACTCAATGCCTATGGACTTAGCCACTTTTCTGCCTTACAAATAGCCAGGCTTTGACTGACTTGACTTTACTCAACCCGTCTTGATGTATGGCGTTGAGTGAACTAGCTTCATTCAAAGCATGTGGACTTAGCCACTTTCCTGCCTTGCCAATGTTGAAGGGCATTGACTTTCCTATCTTCTTTCAACGCTTTTTGGCATCTGGCATTGAGTGAACTTGCTTCACTCAATGCCTGTGGACTTAACCACATTTCTTTGCATCTAGCTTTGAGTGAGTTGTCCTCACTCAACGCCTGTAGACTTAGACAGATTTTCTGTCTCTCCACCTACCTACCTTGTGACCACCTGTCACCATCACTTAGACAACCTATCTAAACTTGTTCTAAGGAACTTCCTGCACATGATGATCTTAACCAACATCAAAATAATTATGCTCTTAGTGTTGATGGTGATGCCTCTTCAAATCAAATCTAGGGAACATTGAGGGCAATATTCCCAACAATCTGGTCAACTGGAAGAGCAAGAAACAGGTTGTAGTTGTCAGGTCAAGTATAGAAGCGGAATATAGAAGCATGGCTCAGACTGCTTGTGAGCTGAACTGGCTACTGACACTCTTGCTAGATCTGGGAGAGGTTTATGACCATCCCCTACCAATGTTCTGTGACAATAAGGCGGATATATATATATATATATATATCGAGAAATCAGGTCTTTCATGAAAGAACGAAACATATTGAAGTGGATTGCCATTTTATCGGAGAAGAGATATTGAAGAATAAAATTTGTACCCCATTTATTACCTCTGATAAAGAGCTAGTTGATTTCTTCACAAAGCCAGTTACCTCATTCTCGGAAGTTTGTAGCAAGTTGAGCATGGTTGACATATATACTCCAGCTTGAGGTGGAGTATTGAAACTTATGGAGACCGGGCAGTTAGCCTTTCTAGTAGCAGCGGTCTGATTGTTCAGCAGTCTAGTGGTTTGGACCAGCGGCCTGTCTGGTAGCTATCCTCGAAATTTGGTAAGAGTCTACAGTAGCGGCCTGGTGGCTACCCGTACTGCGGTCTAGTGGTAATTCATAGAAGCGGCCTGCTGGATATCTACAGTAGCAACCTAATGGCTATCCGCAGTAGCGTCCTAGTGGCTAACCGTACTGCGGTCTGGTGGCTATCCAAAATAGAGGCCTAGTGTCTAGCCGCAGCAGCGGTCTGGAAGTTAACAGCAATAGCAGTTTGGAGGTTAGCTGCAGCATCAGTCTGGTCGTTAGCCACAACAGCGGTCTTGTCGTTAGCCGGAGCAGCGGTCTAGTGGTTAGCTGTAGCAGTAGTATGGAGGTTAGCCATAGTAGCGGTCTGGAGGTTAGCCGTAGTAATGGTCAGGAGGTTAGCCGCAACAGGTGTTTAGAGGCTTCCCAGGAGATTGTATTTGTTGTATAGTCTGGCGATTTGATAGAGTCAAACTGCTCAGCACAAGCGGCTTGTATTTAGTCCCACATCGCATGTTGTTTTCTCTTATCTCCCCCTTTTTCTATAAATAAGGGACATACCTATGTATTGTTTATCTTTTTGGAGTAATAAAATTTTACTTTATTTAGCTATTTTTATAGGAGTCAATTATATCTCTATACAAAGTTTCATCAATAGCTTTCTCAGTCTCATCCTTGTCTATTGGCATACTTGACCCCATAGGAGTTTTAATGATGGAGGAACTCTCCATTCCAAACTTTTTGATTAACTTCTTGGTGAACTAGACTGAGAGATGAGTAATCCATCCTCTAACTATCTAACCTGGAGGCCCAAGAAATACTTGAGTTCACTCATACTGCTCATCTCAAACTGCGCTTGCATAAGTTTGGCAAACTTCTTGCAAAGGCCATCAACAGTAGAGCCAAATATTATGTCATTTACAGAAATTTTGACAAGGATTATCTTACCCTTGACTTTTCTTAGGAATAATATCTTATTTATCTTCGCCCTTGAGAATTTGTTCTCAATGAGAAAGCTAGACAGGGTTTCATACCATGCCCTGGGGTCTTATTTCAACCCATACAAAGCTTTTCTTAACTAAAATACATAGTCAGGAAAGTTAGGATTGACAAAACCTAAGGATTGTTCAATATAGACCTCCTCGTTCAGGTCATCATTCAAGAAAACTGACTTAACATCCATTTGGGAGACCATAAATCATTTGTATGCAGTATATGCAAGGAATAGTCTTATAGCCTCTACTCTAGAAACTGGTGCAAAGGTTTGATTAAAATCAACACCTTCCTCTTGCATGTATCCTTTGACAACCAGTCTAACTTTATTTTTGATGATAATACAATTCTCATCAAGCTTGTTTCTATAAATCCATTTAGTTCCAATGATGTTATGTCTGTGAGGTCTGGGAACCAGCTTCAAGACATTGCATATCTTGAACTGGTTCAGTTCTTCTTGCATGGACACAATCCAAAATGGTTCTATGTTGGCATCTTCAAACTTCTTTTGTTCAACTTGAGACAGAAATCTTGAATATATTGCTACATTGAGGCTTCTGCTCCTTATTGTAACACTATGGGTTGCATCTCCAATGATCAAGTTTATGGGATGATCTCTCAGATGTCTAACTGTAGCTAGCATTCCTTCTACAGTATCTTTACCCTCAATTTCTGGAGCCTGATGATCTTCATCTATGTCCAATCTACCTAGACCTTCATCTGCAATGACCATACCCTCATCTTCTTTTTGTTTAGTAGGATGTGTATTATAGATGCTTAGCTTGTCCAACTTCACTTCTGCACTTGCAGATCATAGCCTTTGGTAACTCCTCTGTCTGAATCTCCAAAGATGACTTTGGTCCATTCCTCACTGAAGTATAATCCTTTAGATGGCTCCTTATTCCAGTCATATGTCTGGAACAACCACTGTCCAAGTACCATATTGGCATCTGATGGGTACTTGGACTTACCTATAATTACAAGGTTAATTTACCTTAGGAACCCAAAATGGTTTGGGTCCTTGGTTCATGTTAGCTTGAAAATGGATATATTTACTAGCAGCAGCCCTAACAGGAAGACTAATCCTTGCCCTTAACACACTTAGATTGTGCCAACGGTTTATAGCATAGTGACCCACCTTGCAGCAAAACTAACACTCATGGATATTGTATCTCCTCTTTTGAACAGACTTTGATGTGTATAAGCCATCAGTCTTTATCTATTCAGAAGGGAGAGCGGCAACCTTCTTCCTATTTATTTCAGCAAGAATTTTACTGAAGGTAAGTCTGCTTGTAGGTACACTTGGTTTATTTTGATTTACACTAATAGATGTCTTCTTTGCAGCTAGCATGGTGTTGATGGCATCAGAAATGGCCAAGTGAGTCTTTCCTACAGTCTTGCTAACATCCTTACTCTTTGCAAAAGGAACTTGGGGGTGCCCACTGACTTATTCTTGAGAGTGGGTGTAGGAGCACCAAACACAAATTGTTCATGGTGGGCCATTTGGATTTCCTCATGGGGAGCCTTCAGTGCACTCAATCCCATACCCTTTCTTCTTCTATTGGAAGTAGCATTAAAGCTCTTACAGGAAGAATTTCTATTCTTCCAGTGACCATACATACTGTCATGGTCATACCTGTTAGAAGGGAGAATAACCTTCTGAAGGGTGGTTTGAGGCACAATAGGAGTCCTGCATTTCCCTTTGGAATGGGAAGCTCTATTATTCCAATTGAACCCCAATCACCCCTTATTATTTTGAGAGGAGAAAGAGTCAATCAGTGGTAGTACTGCCTTGGGCTTAGAGAACTCAGCCATAAGCAACCTCTCTTTGAGGAGCTTCTCTTCAAGATCCTAAATAATCTTATTCTTTTGGCTAATAGTGCCTATTTGGATGATTGAGATTGTCTTCAGCTGACTGACTTACCTCCTCATCTGGGCTAGCATAAAAGTTGACTCAGAATGCAAGGAAGTAGCATATTGTAGAGAGGCAATCTCTTTAGCTTGTCTCTTGACAAGCTTCTTGCTCTTCTTCGGAGCCTACAGGATAGCACCATACTTGTCAATCAATTTATTGACATCCTCATCAGATTTTTTACATCATCCCCATTGGATGAAGTAGATGCCTTAGAGTTTGAGCTAGTCTCATAAATAAAAGGAGAGTTGGGAAGAGAGAGTACCTCATCAAGAATAGAACTATCCTAATTGTCTTCTGTTAAGTCCATGAGGCTAAATTCTTCATCATCTTTACAATCACTGTCAACAGAGGATAGTGGTTCCCTGATGCCAATTTTGGTAGCAGGAAGATCAGCCTTCTCTTTAATAGAAATGAGACCAATATATGCCTCATCTTCTTCTGGTTCTGAAGACTCAGAATCATTATCTGACAAGTAGGTTTTCTTCTTGACCAAGAAGCTCTTTCCATCCTTCTTGTCCTTATACTACTTCTTGTCATCTAATTTCTTGTTCTCCTTCCTCTTTATTGGATAGTAAATAATGACATGTCCAGATCTGTTGCAATAATAGCAAACAACATTAGTATTAAAGTGTTTGTTCTATTTAGAATCATACCATTCCCCATAAGGGTCTCTTATGGACTTCTTCATGTTGGTATATGGCTTTCTGGACCTAGAGCTAGAAAACCCCTTGTTCTTACACTGTCTTCTCCTACTTTACATCTTCTTGAACTGTTTGGAGAACAAGGTAAGTTCTCCATCTAACATTTCATTGCCTGAGGTGCTGGGATCTGAGCACTCTAACTCAGTAGCTCTCCTTGGTGGAGAAGGAGTCTTTTCCCTACACCTCCTTATAACTTCAGCTTTGAAGGCCACATTCTTATCTCTATTGAGGGATCTGGTAGCATCTTCTTATGTCCTTCTGGAGTTCAGTTGCAGCTCATGAGACAGCAGCTTTCTAAAAAGGTTTTAGGGCATAGTGTTGGCAAGGTTGTCAACCTCCCTGATGGCACAAATCTTGATATCACATTCCTTGTTGAGGGATCTCAAGAACTTTTCATTTAGGTCATAATTTGTGAACTGTCTGCCATTGGTGATCAGACAGTTCACAATCTTGAAAAACTTTTTATAGCATTCAGCTATGGAATCCTTCTTGTCTTACTTGAAGGCCTCATACTGCTGGTTCAGGAGGAATTTCCTGTCATCCCTCACCTCCTCTATCCCTTCCATATACATAATTAGAAAATCCCATATCTCCTTAGCATTTTTGTAGTGGACCAAGTTCTGGAATGTAGAATCATCTATGATACTTAAAATAATATTTTGGGCCCTCTTGTCCATAGTGGCCAAAATTACTTCATCATTTGTCATCTCAGTGTATTTCTTGGGAGTTTGGACATTGACATCTATAACAGAGACCTTCATGGGAATGAAAGGTCTCTCTTTAATATTTTTGTATATCCTAGGGTCTGAGGCTTCCATGAACAACCTTACCCTCTCCTTCCTGATCCCAAAATTATCCTTCCTACAAATAGAAAGTTGCATAGAACCCAACTCCTTGTGTTTCTCACCTAAAGCCTTGGAGATAAGCTTCTACTACCCTTGGAGATCTTATTCAGACTGTTAAGTACTTTTTGAACAACCTCCCTCTGATACCACCTGAAAGTCTTTGTTCAAGAGAAGCTAAACACCTAGAGGGGGGTGAATAGGTTTGTTTTGGCACTTTTGATTCTTTTGGAGTTATGTGCTTGGTGTGTGCTATAGTTAGTTGTTAGCTTTAAAGAATCATAACAACACACAAGATTTTATAGTGGTTCCCCTATCTAGGGTACATCCACTTTCCCCTTCGCCAATCTAGCATTGAGCTAGATTCAGTCAACTTCTCCTATATCCTCGGCTCCTTGAGCTTACACCTCATGTAAGACCCCCCCTTTGTTATGCCATCGGAGTCTTATGCCCAGAATTTCCATTTTGCGGTGACACCGACACTCGGGAAGGTCACCACTACAAAATGTTGATCCTGCGGGCCTTATGGATCACCAAAGAATAGAAGTTTATAGTTAAAAGACTATTAAGTCAAGTCCACAATCACATATAATATATGAAATAGAAATCACAGTAATGTCCACATGATAAAAAAAGTACTGAAAAAGATCAGTAGGTAGAAACATAAACGGGCAATGCCCGGTACAACATATCCTCACTACATCACTCTCGCGGAAGCTAAGTAAAACCAACACTCACGGAGCCAGAGACTGGTGCTCTTGTACTAAACTGACCCACCTCCAAGTGCACCGTACTCCGCTGGTGCTGCTTCTCCTACTACTGCTCCATGTCCCCCATCTAGAGCCCCTAAAATATTTGGTCCACCAACTATTAGTCAAAATACTAAGCCTGATTTCCCCCACCCCTCCCTTAGTGGATCCTAGGCACCGTGCGGGAGGAATAAAAGGAAGGATATGATGGTGGAGAGTAGAAACAAGGCAGGTGACGGTGGAGCTATCTACCAAGTATATTGTAACACATATAGTGCTATGAAACGAAAATCAAGCTATCAGTTCTACAATAATAAAAATAGTAAGAGTAGAAGGTAAAGTGCACCACAAAGGAAAATAATAAATAGCTACAAGAAAAATAATAAATGACCACAGAGAATGTAACCATAGCTTATAAGTATGCCTACACAAGCTTATGAACTATGGGATCATTTTGAAAGGTCTATCATATAAAAAGTCTCATACCAATTTATACGTTAGGGGTAAGGGTTGAAGTATGATGATGGCATAATATGCTATGTTATGCGGTTTTAATGTTATGTTCATACAATATAACCCACACACGCGACTCTATGCGTACAGACCTTTAGTTCCCCAGTTTTGGAAGCTAGCTTCACTCCTATGAGCCTCCGTAGTGGCCAACAGAGATAGTGGGTTGGGCCACCCCACTCCTAGGCGGGTATCCACACTACCAGGCCTAGCCCTTATGTATGCCTCCAAAGGACACACCAGAGTCACCATGTACTAATGCTAACTAAAACACACCAGTCTATTCTTTGGCTAAGTGTAAACCACACCCGTCGAGTCATCGTATCGACGTCAGTGTGAATGACCATAAAATTCTGAAGACCCACCACCTTATGCACATGTAGCCATGAATTATCGAGCCATCGGCACCCCGGACTATCTTGTCCGTTATAACTACCTTTCGAGCCCACAGCTCGTCGGGCTAACCTGCCCATTTCCACAACCACCGAGCCTACCGCTTGGATAACCCAACAAATCTAACCTCCTGAGACATCACGGTGAGTAAAAGTGATACCCTAGGTTTACTAGTTGCTCTTTAATATTTATTCTTATGGTTTAAGGTTAACCTTGGACTGCCTAGGGTATTCCCTAGAAGGGCTTTCGGGGGCACTAGGAACTATGATGGTTGAATTTTATCATTCCATTTCGCAAGGAACTTACTATTATTGGTATCTACCCAGGTCCCAAACCCTTAGCAATACACTTGAACTAACCCTAAGTGTATTTTAGACTTTCCTCCTTGGGAAAGACGATCTGCCATCGATCCCGAGCATAACCCAGCCCGTAGCCAACCAGGTTCTCACAACCTGCCTTCCAATGGTGACCTTACTCATTCTCATCAAGACCAGGTACACCAACTACCCTTTCCCATAACAGGTTTCACATATTACTCTACTTTTACAGTTTCTACTATGTGCAGACTAAGTATCCTACATGATGAATATGAATGGTGACCCCTTCAAATATTCATCTAATTGACCTAAGATTATTGTTGGGAGTCTATAATGATGTTTTAGAAATAAATCCAGAATATAATATATTTCCTAATTTAATTGTTATTTAATTAATTTTCGGTAAAAAAAAGGCCAACAATGTTGTTGAACATCATGTACACTTTTATGACATGATATGGTCCTAACAAAATTATGATAGATCCATCTCATCAAAATAACAAAAAGTCTTGAAATTATCAATTTTTCAATAATGTTTTGACTTCCAAACAAAATATTAAACAATCTACCATAATAATAGAGTAAAGAGGGAAGTACTAAATTTGTTCATCCAAAAATTATAAATAAATTACCAGATGCTAACAATGACCAGAAAGGTCTACTAACCAAAAATATCAATTTTCTAAGTCCATTTGGGCATAGAAATAAATTACTTAAAGATATTCAATATGGGGGCACTTTGTGTATGTTCCTAAATGATATATCTTCCAATAATTCTATAAAAATTCACAGAGCAAGGTTATATCCTTAAATGTTCCCTGACCATGTTTCATAATTTTACAGTAAGCATATAACCCCTAAATAACTATCTTATGATTGAATCAAACTTAGGGTTTGTGAATGAAGTACTACAATTATTCATCCAAAATTCACAAAAAAAATTATAGGGAACAATAACAATAAATAAAGTTTACTGCCTAAGTTTTATGAGTATCAAAATCCATTTGAGCATGTAAATAAATATTGGACCAAAGTACCATAAATCATCCATAATTATTTTAAAGAAGGTGTAAGATCCTAAAAATCCAAAAACTACTCTCCAGAGCCTATTTTTATCCTAGGAACTCACTAACCAAGTTCCAAGGCCATCGAAGGACATACTGACATATGTCCTTCACTAGGCCCAAACCTCAACTCTAGGGCCTACACTAGGGTCTTAGGGAATCTCCACCCCAAACAACTCAATTTCTCTTAAGGGGTTGTTTTAAATGACTTTGAGGCAGTGGCCCAAGTTTCATCCCTTTTGGGTGAGGATTTGTCACTCAACCCATCAAGAACACATTTGCCCTAATTTACCCTTAAGGGACAAAATTTTGGTCGCCTCAATACCTAATCAAATCAGCCCCAATTGGGCTACAATTTTTACCATGGTCATACCATGACCTTAAGAATAATCCACCAAAATTTTGGGGAGTTGTGAGGTCATTAGACCCACTAATTAAATCATACATCATTTATAACATTTTTACAAAAACTATAGAAAAATGTGTTCCAAAAATTCTCATTTTTTGATATGTCAGATACATAGGTGAGAATAAACTATGACCCAAATATCAAAGCATTTGGATTAGTAGATTAGTGGGGGAACACAAATTTTTGTTTGGCAATCCCAAGGTATAGCTTGCACCATTTGGTGTGTTGTGGTCAGACCAGTGACCCAAATGGGTTGAAATGCATTATACAATGAACTAGACTTCAAGGGCTACAACTTTCATATAGAACATTTCCTCTGGTTTTACTTCTAATTATTTTTAATATTTAATTTAAAACACTGATATTTATGTAACAAAAATGAATTTAAATGGAATAATATTAATTTGGCCAGCATGAATCTTAAAGCAAGATTCGACGAAATCGGCTCATCTTCTACCTTGAGCCAATGGCAAGGATTGGTCCGTTCTGGGCCTTCTTTGCCCGTTGAAAGTCTTGTGTTCAAGGCTAGCTAAACACCTAGAGGGGGGTGAACTGGTTTTTGTCTCTATTTCAATCTTCTTACTTGTTAGCCGATTTCTGTGCTTGGTGATTAGGTTAGTTTTAGCTTTAAAGAACAATCACAGACGACACAGTAATTTTATAGTGGTTCCCTAATCTTGGGTACGTCCAATGTCCCTCTACTCCTTTCTAACAGTGTGTTAGACTAGGCTCTTCCCAAAAAACTCGGCTCTTTAAGAGCTTAAAGCACAGATCTTGCGGGACCTCACAGGTCACACAGACCTACCACTTAGGCACTAAGCCAAACTATAGGTCACAAAGACCTTTCACTCGACACTAAGCCAAACTATAGGTCACAGAGACCTTTCACTCGGCACAAAGCCAAACCACAGGTCACAAAGACCTTAGCCTTTATAACACAGGCTTACAACTTCAGACTCACAAAGAATTTATACAAAAGAAATAAAAGGTGATTTGATTAGACACCAGAGTAAGAACTCTGTGTCTACTTCTTCCTAGATTGAGCAGATATCAGTCCAAGCTTTTGTTGTTGAAGATAATGAAGTCGGCAGTTGAATCTTTCTTCAAACAGTTATCGTTTCTCTACAGAGCTTGTAGATCTGCTTCCTCAGAATTGCTTCTGAACCTGTTGTAGCAGATGGTGATTGCTTCAGCTATCTCTTTCCTCTGTTAAGTTTTTTGTGCAGAACAACTTCTTCAGGCTTGACAAGAAAGGAGAGGAAAAAGATGAAGTTTGGCCGCACTTTCGTTTTCAAAAAACCTAGACAAGGATTCGATTGTTTTCTCTGGACGATTTGCTTCTTTTTATTTGACAGCCAATCGAGCAGTGGGCCCACCACCATGATTGATGGCTGATATTTAGGCATACAACACATTCTTTCCATTTACTCTTGATTCATTGGCTCTTTGCTGGGTGTGGGCACCAGCACTTAAAGACAAAAATATATCTTTCCAGGTGCAGAGGACGATGACAGCTAGCCCCCAGCGCCTCTGGCAGCATACTCTTAACATTTGAATTTTCGTTGACTTTTGACTTTGCTGACATCGGCAGGACTCGGCATCTGTGGACTTAGAAAAAATTCAAGCATTAGAAGCAAAGGCATTGAGTGAGTAAGCACAACTCAATGCCACCACACTTAGACAAAATTTTGTCTATCTAGGCGTTGAGAGTGTTGAGTGAGCATGCCTCACTCAACGCTATTTTCCTTAGAAAGTTTTTCAAAAACTTAGGAAATTTAGACATTGAGAGTGTTGAGTGAGTACAGCTCACTCAACGCTTTCTTCCTTAGAAAATATTTCTGCGTCAAGGCGTTGAGAGCATTGAGTGAGCACGCCTCACTCAATGCTATTTGCCTTAGCCAGATTTTTTGAGCCTTGGCGTTGAGAGAGTAAGCTCCACTCAACACAAAACTACTTAACTGAATTTCTCTGTTATCTGGCGTTGAGTGAGTAAGCTACACTCAACGCTTTTGGACTTAGACAAATATCTGTGTCTGAAAACACATAAGTAAGGATACAGTCAATTCTATTGCTCTATGGCATTGAGTGAGTAAGCTACTCTCAACGCCTTACTACTTAGACAGATTTTCTATCATGGCGTTGAGTGAGTAAGCTACACTCAACTCCAGTGGACTCAGTTAAAATTTTGCCCAACTTTTCTGTTCTGTTGACAGGTACAACAACACTCAACGCTAAAAATCTGTATGGCGTTTAGTGAGTAGACCACACTCAATGCCTGTGGACTTAGCCACATTTTCAGCCTATTTCTCTAGGCTTTGACTGACTCAACCAGACTCATAGTTTTTTGTTTTATGGCGTTTAGTGAGTAGACTACACTCAATGCCTGTGTACTTAGCCATATTTTTGGCTATCTACCAGTTAGGCTAAGATAGACTCGGCGCTATTTATTATATGGCATTGAGAGAGCTCTACTCACTCAATGCCTGTGTACTTAGGCAAATTTTCAGTTAGATAATATTGATTCCTTTCCTCTGGCATTGAGTGAGCTTTCTCCACTCAACACCTGTAGACTTAGTGTATTTTTTCTATGCGCAGCAGCCAATTATTGTGTCCACTTGTCTAATCAATGTGATATGGACTAATCTGCACTCATGATCTCAAATACCAATCAAATACAGTTGATGTGTGTGACATTGACCTATTTGACTTCTCACAAATTAGGGACATTAGGAACAATGGACCCAACAATCTCCCCTTATTTGAAGAAGTCAAAACCCTTATCTAAATTGTTTTCTTTCCTTGGTTAATGACACACACAACCTATACAACAAAATAAATATTTAATTCTGATATAGCAACATAAGGAAGTGTACCTCATTTCCTGCCTGTATGGTGAGCATCACCTACTTCCCCTGTTTTGTTGCAAGGTGTTTGTCCTTACTTGAGTGCCTTGATCACTTTCTCCCCTGTATGGGAACAACTCTTTCTCCTCATGGGTTTGATGCATGATAGTGATCATCTCCTTATCCCTTAGTTTCCATATGTCCTTCTCTGGATGACTAGATATTTCCTTCTCTCCCCCTTGCCATCTCTCCCCCTTGTTATTACCTTCTCTCCGCCTTTTTGACTTCTGCAGAATAGGCAGATAGGGGATGGCCCTTCTAAAGTAACTTACTCCCCCTCAATAGAAGCATCAGTTAACTGATACCATTGGGGAGTCTTTATCTCTTGCAAGAGGAACAATACCTACACCACAAAAAATGCAAAAGACAGTGCCTGAAGCTAGGCCAAGTTCAACATACCCAACTCAAATTTGAAGGTGTTGAACTTTGCTTCATCTAATGGCTTAGTAAAGATATTAGCAACTTGTATGTTTGTGGGGACAAACTCAAGACATATGTCTTCCTTCTCGACATGCTCCCTGATAAAATGATATCCACTTTCTATATACTTAGTCTTACTATGTGAGACAGGATTCCTAGCAATAGAAATAGCACTTGTAGAATCACAGTATAGAGGAGTTCTACTTACTTGAAGGTTGTAATCCTGGAGTTGATGCTGGATCCATAGCAGCTGAGCACAGCAGCTGCCTACTGATATATACTCTGACTCAGTAGTGGATATAGCAACACTAGTTTGTTTCTTGCTGCTCCAAGATACTAGCCTTCTTCCTAAGAACTGATAGGTTCCAGTAGTGCTTTTCTTGTCTTCTTTGCAGCCTGCAAAATCTGCATTTGAAAATCCTATTAGATCAAAATCCCTATTTCTAGGGTACCATAGACCAAGATCTGGTGTGACCTTAAGATACCTCAAGATTCTCTTTACAGCAGAGTAATGAGATTCTTTAGGGCAGGCCTGATACCTAGCACAAACACATGTAGCATACATGATGTCAGGCCTACTAGCAGTTAGGTATAGAAGGGATCCAATTATCCCTCTATATAAAGACTTATCAATAGGTTTCCCTGCCTCATCTTTGCATATAGGCATACTTGACCCCATGGGAGTTCTCATGGTGGAGGTATTCTCCATACCATATTTTTTGATTAGCTCCATGTTGAACTTGGATGGGATATGTACAAGCCGACATAAGTCTGTCTTACTTGGAGTCCCAAGAAGAACTTGAGTCCACCCATACTGCTCATTTCAAACTTCCCTTGCATAAGTTTAACAAAGTTTCTGTAAAGGTTGTCATCAATACATCCAAAGATAATGTCATCGATATATATATCTGGACTAGGATAAGCTTGCCCTTTGATTCCCTAAGGAATAGGTTCTTGTCTATCTTCCCTTTTGAGAATTTATTCTTAATGAGGAAGCTGAACAAGGTTTCATACCAAGCCCTAGTGGCTTGCTTTAGCCCATATAGAGCTTTCCTAAGCTTATAAATAAACTTTGGAGAGTAAGGATCTACAAAACCTGTTGGCTGATCCACATATACTTCCTCTTTTAGGTCCCCATTCAGGAATGCTGACTTAACATCCATCTGGTAGACTCTGAATCCCTGATAAGCAGCAAATATAAGGAATGTCCTTATTGCTTCCAATCTAGCTACTGGGGCAAAGGTCTGGTCAACGTCTATGCCTTCTGCTTGCTTGTAGCCTTTAGCCACCAGTCTAGCCTTATTTTTGACAATAATGTCATCTTGATCCAACTTGTTCCTGTAGATCCACTTGGTCCCTATGACATTTTGTCCTTGTGTTCTGGGAACCAACTTCCAGACCTTACATCTCTTAAATTGGTCCAGTTCTTCTTGCATTGCTCCAATCAAGAACTTGTCCTTGATTGCTTCTTCAAACTTCTTGGGCCCTTCTTGAGACATAAAGCTTGAGTAGAGAGATGTATTCGTGCTTATGCTTCTGGTCTTAACTCCATGATTTGCATTACCAATTATTTGGTGTGCTTGATGGTCCGTTAGGTTCCTGGTAGCTGGAGGCAGTCTAATTGTAGCTTGCTGATCTTCAGTATTTTCAGCTAGCTGGTCTTCAATTTATTCAAGTATGTGTTGCCCTTCTCTTGGAATGGACAGTCCATCATCATTATCTTGGACTGTGAGGGTAGCTTCATTGATGGTCAACTTGTCCATCATCTACTATGTACCTGCAATACAATAAGAGGAGGAGCTAGGCAGCTCACTATTAACTATATTAGATTCATCAAAAATAACATGCAATGACTCTTCTACAACTTAGCTAGTTAAATTGTAGATTTTATATGCCTTACTATGAGTGATGTACCCAATAAAGATCCCTGCATGGGACTTGGCAGCAAACTTAGTTAAATGAACTTTTCCATTGTTGAGCCCATAGCACTTGCAACCAAAGATCCTGAAAATAGCTCAGGTTTGGTTTCTTCCCTTCAAGATCTCATAGGGAGTCTTCTTGTGGCTCTTGGTGATAGAAGCCATATTAAGGACATAGCATGCAGTGTTAACTGCCTCAGCCCAGAAGTATTCTGGGAGAGGTGAGTCACTTAATAAGGTTCTACCAGCCTCTATGAGAGTCTTATTTTTCCTCTCAGTAATTCCATTTTGATGGGGTGTTCTATGAGAGGAGAATTATTGATGAATCTCTTGCTCTTCACAGAACCTTGTCATGCACTCAAACTGAAACTCAGTCCCATGGTCACTTCTGATTTTGACCACAGTGGTGTTGAATTCAATCTGAAATTTGCTTGACAAATGTTTGGAAGACATCAGGGGTTTCAGATTTCTTCCTTACAAAGAACACCCAGGCAAATCTGGAAAAGTCATCAACAACCACAAGGGTGTAGACTTTCCTACCTAGACTTTTAATTGACATAGGACCAAACAGATCTATATGCATGAGGTATAAGACCTCACTGAGTCTTTGGTGCCAATGCTCTTGAAGGAGGTCTTAGTCTGTTTGACCTTTTGGCATGCAGAGAAGATACCCTCCTTAGTATATATAGACTTAGGGCTATTCCTAACAAGCTCATTGTTGAAAAGCTTGCCTATGGTCATATAATTTAGATGGGCTAGCCTCTTATATCACTGGACACAGGAAGAGGCTTTTTCATCTACAACTAGGCATATAGATGAGACTTTGCTTAAGCATAGGAAATCTAAAGAGTAAACATTTCCACTCCTAGTGCCTGTTAAGATGACCTCTTTGTCACTTAACCTCCTAATTTGGCACTCATCCTTGTGGAATACTATGTCATAGCCAAGATCATAGAGTTGGCTGATGCTTATCAGGTTGTGTTGCAACCCTTCCACATAGGCTACTCTAGTGATAGTGACTATGCCCTTAGAGATCTTACAATAACCTCTAGTCACCCCTTTTTTTGACACACCAAAGATGACCTCTGGTCAATTCCTTACTAGAGCATAATCCTTCAGCATACTCCTTGTTCCAGTTATGTGCCTGGAAAATCCACTGTCTAAGTACCGTATAGGGGTATGGGCACTTGGACTAACCTGCAAGACACAATTAGTTAACTTTAGGACCCTAATTTTTATTGGGTCCTAGGTGCAGGTTAGACTGACAATGACTATGCCTGCCTACAGCTTTTTTGACAAGCAAGCTAACATTGGCTCTCTGCACACTATGATTGTGCCAACAATCAACAGCAAAGTGGCCTACCTTGCCACAACACCAACACTCATAGTTGTTGTACCTACTTTTCAGAGCAGGTCTAGTAGATGTGTTAACAGTAGCTCTTGGTCTAGAAGGAGCATCAGCAGTCCTGTTCTTTAGTTTTCCAGCCCCAGTCTGACAAGTTATGGGTCTGGCAGTAGGAGTGCTTGGGATATCTTGCCCCTTCTAGCAGCTGCTTTCTTTTTAGAAAGCATACTCTTGATGGCCTCAGAGATGCCCATGTCTGGTGTACTAATAGCCTTGCCCTTTGTCTTAAAGTGGACTGGAAGATCTGGAGAACAGTCAGCAGCTTTACCCTTTACTGAAGGGGCCGGTGCACCAAACACAAATGATCCATGATGGTCCATTTGTATTTCCTCATAGGCTGCCTTAAAGGAACTTACACCCTTGCTGTATCTACCACCATATTGTGGAACATCTTTGTTCACACTAGAGGATCTAGCATTCTTCCAGTGACCATAAATACTCTCATGGTCATGTCTGTTAGAAGGTAGTTGCACTTTATTAAATTTAACACGAGGCATAGAGGCTAGTGGATGTACTTGAGCTTTATCCTTTACCTTGGGATTAGCATCCCTTATCCTTCCCTTGAAACCCAACCCTTTCTTTCCCTTTTGGGAGGAGAAGGAGTCTATCAAGGGCAACATTGTGCTAGGCTTGGAGTAGCTAACCACTAGTTCCCTCTCTTTTTGGAGCTTTCATTCAAGGTTCCTGATATGGTTATTCTTGAAGGTTATTGTGCTCATCTGAATGATTGTTACATTCTTCAGTGTGCTTACTTCTTGGATCTTCAGATCCAGCAGTTTTGTTGATTCTAAAACAGCAAGCTGAAGAGAAGCAATTTCCTGAGCCTGCTGTTTGGCCAGGAGCTTGCTTTTCTTTAGAGCATGTAGGAGTGCACCATAGTTATCAATCAATTGATTGATGTCTCCTTTAGATTCTGAGCCATCATCATCATTTGATGATGAGGCACAAGAATCTAGAATTGATTCATAATCTGATCTAGAAGAGCTAGTAATAGAGATTACCTTGCTTGGACCAGGCTGATCCTGGCTGAGTTCTTCATCAGACCTAGCCATCAGCCCAAGGCAGTAGCTGTCTTCTTCATAATCCACCTATGAATCACCATCAAACTGTGATAGAGGATCCCTGACTTCAACCCTGACGCAGGAAGAACCTTCTCAGCTTCTTCTTCTATAGCAGCAGCCTTTTAATGTAGTCTGCTTCTACAGCTCCATCTTCAGTAGAGTAAAGCCCTATGTAGGCTTCTTCTTCTTCTGACTCTGATGAGAAGGTGTCAGTCCAGCTTCTTTTCTTCTTAGCAATGAGGAATTTCTCCTTCTTGCCTCTTTGCTGGTGTTCCTTTTTCTCACCATGTTCCCTATTTTTGACTGGGCAGTCGGCTATTATATGCCCAAGCTTTCTGCAATAATAACAAGTCATGTTAGATGAAACCTATTTACTTGTTTTGGAACCATACCTGACCTCCTCAGAGGATTTCCTCCTGCCCATGTAGTAGTCAACCTTGGGATAAGAGGAGGAGGAAGGTTGGCCTCTCTAGTGCTTCTTCTTCATGAACTTCTGTAATTGCCTGGAGAAGGCACCAAAATCTTTATTAGACTATTGGCAATCTGATGTGCATTTCTCTGATCTTCCAGAATAAGATTCAGCATCTCTCCTTTGTGGAGAGGAAGACTTTCTTCTGCTTTTATTGGAGCCTTCAGCTTTGAATGCAACAGTATTGTCTCTTGCCTGAGACTTGTTGTGGTTCTCCTCTTCTTTCCTAACATCCAGCAGCATCGCATATGACAGCAGCTTCCCAAAGAGAGTGTGAGGAGCAGTGTCACCCAGTTTTGCCACTTCTCTGAAGGCACGGATCTTTATGTCCCAATCTCTAGTGAGAGATCTAAGGAACTTGTCATTCAGTTTATAGTGACTGAATACCCTTCCATAAGTCTTCAGTTCATTCACAATCCTAAAGAACTTTTCATAACTGGTGGTTATGTTGTCCCCCTTGGATTGCCTAAAAGTCTCATACTCTTGGTTGAGCATGGACTTCCTATCATCTCGAACTTCATCTTTCCCCACTATGTAGATCACCAGTGTGTCCCACATTTCCTTTGTTGTTGTACAATGGATCAGGTTCTAAAGTGTAGAGTCATCAACAGCACTCATAATTATATTCTTTTCTCTCTTGTCTATTGAGGCCAGGACAAGCTCATCCTTAGTCATCTCATCATATGTCTTGGGTGTCTGGACCTTTGCATCCAGTTCTGAGACCTTCATTGGGATGAATGGTCCCTTTTTTACTGTAGTATACATCCTAGGGTCAGCAGCTTCCATGAACTGCCTCCTTGCATTCCAGATGCCGAAGTCTTCCTTCCTATAGATTGGAAGCATCACAGTACTCAACTCCTTATTGTTCATTCCTGAACCCATAGAGACAGACTTCTAGCTAACCTTGGAGATCTAATCAGACTATTAAGCCTTTAAAGAGTAACTCCCTCAGATATCACTTGAAAGTCTTGTGTTTAAGGCTAGCTAAACACCTAGAGGGGGGTGAATAGGTTTTTGTCTCTATTTCAATCTTCTTACTTGTTAGCCGATTTTTGTGCTTAGTGATTAGGTTAGTTTTAGCTTTCAAGAACAATCACAGACAACACATCAATTTTATAGTGGTCCCAATCTTGGGTACATCCACTGTCCCTCTGCGCCTTTATAATAGTGTGTTAGACTAGGCTCTTCCCCCAAAACTCGACTAAGACAAACCACAGGTCACAGAGACCTTTCACTCGGCACTAAGCCAAACCAAAGGTCACAAAGACCTTTTACTCGGCACTAAGCCAAATCGCAGGTCACAAAGACCTTAGCCTTTATAACACAGGCTTATAACTTCAGACTCACAAAGAATTTATACAGAAGAAATAAAAGGTGATTTGATTAGACACCAGATCAAGAACTCTGTGTCTACTTCTTCCTGGACTGAGCTGATATCATCACAAGCTTTTGCTATTGAAGACAATGAAGTCAGCAGTTGAATCTTTCTTCAAACAGGTATCGTTTCTTTATAGAGCTTATAGATCTGCTTCCTAAGAATTGCTTCTGAACTTGCTGTAACAGATGGTGATTGCTTCAGCTATCTCTTTCCTCTGCTAAGTTTTCTATGCAGAACAGCTTCTTCAGGCTCGACAAGAAAGGTGATGAAGAAGATGAAGTTCGGCCACACTTTCATTTTCAGAAAACCTAGACAAGGATTCGATTGTTTGCTCTGGCAGTGGGCCCACCACCAGGATTGATGGCTGAGATTTAGCCATACAGCACATTCTTTCTATTTACTATTGATTCAACGGCTCTTTGCTGTGTGTGGGCCCCGGTACTTAATGTTTAAAATATATCTTTCTAAATGGAGAGGATGATGACAGCTAGCCGTCAGTGCCTCTGGCAGCATTCCCGCAACATTTGAATTTTGGTTGACTTTTTTATTTTGCTGACGTCAGCATGACTCAGCATCTGTGGACTTAGAAAAAATTCAAGCATTAAAAGCAAAAGAGTTTAGTGAGTAAGCATCACTCAATGCCACAACACTAAAACAAAATTCTGTCTATCTAGGCGTTGAGAGTGTTGAGTGAGCACGCCTCACTCAACGCTATTTGTCATAGAAAGTTTTTCAGCAACTTAGGAAATTTAGGCGTTGAGAGCGTTGAGTGAGTACACCTCACTTAATGCTTTCTGCCTTAGAAAATATTTCTGCGTCAAGGAGTTGAGAGCGTTGAGTAAGCTCGCCTCACTCAATGCTATTTGCCTTAGCAAGATTTTCTGAGCCTTGGCGTTAAGAGAGTAAGCTCCACTCAACGCCAAACTACTTAATAGAATTTCTCTGTTATCTGGCGTTGAGTGAGTAAGATATCATCAACGCTTTTGTACTTAGCCAAATATCTATGTCTAAAAACACATAAGCAAGGATATAGTTAACGTTATTGCTCAATGGCATTGAGTGAGTAAGCTACACTCAACGCCTTGCTACTTAGATAGATTTTCTGTCATGACACTCGATGCTAAAAAGTTGTATAGCGTTGAGTGAGTAGACCACACTCAATGAATGTGCACTTAGCCACATTTCCAGCCTATTTCTCTAGGCTTTGACTGACTTAGCCAGACTCACAGCTTTTTGTTGTATAGCGTTAAGTGAGTAGACTGCATGCAATGCCTGTGTACTTAGCCATATTTTTGGCTATCGACTAGTTAGGCTAAGATAGACTCAGCGTTATTTGTTATATAGCATTGAGAGAGCTCTACTCACTTAATGCCTATGTACTTAGGAAAATTTCCAGCTAGATAATATTGATTCCTTTCCTATGGCGTTGAGTAAGCTTGCTCCACTCAACGTCTGTGGACTTCGTGGATTTTTGCTATGTCTAGCAGCCAATTATTGTGTCCACTTATCCAATCAATGTGATATGGACTAACCTGCACTCATGACCTCAAGTACACATCAAATACATTTGATGTGTGTGACATTAACCTGTTTGACTTCTCACAAATTAGGGATATTGGGAACAATGGACCCAATACCCGCGAATTCTCGGCCACCCACACCTCTTCCCGGCTGGCCACTGCCACCGCCACCTTCGTTGAGGTGGTGGATGGCGATTCGCGGTTGTTGGCCGGCCGGAGGTGGCCAGAACAGTGATTTGTGATCGGAATTAAAAGCTTGAAAATCAAGCTCTCGAACTACTCGATCTAGGTCCAATTGGCACCAAACCTTGCGGACAATGGATAGAGATCTACCCACTGAGAAAGAAGAGAGGGATAGGACCTTTTGGGAGGGCTGGAGTTGGGCCGATCGTCGGGATGCTATTGATGGTTGTGGCGTCTCTTGGTGCTCTACAACAACACTACCAAAGGGATTGGCTGCTTTAGGTAAAATGTCGAAACGGTTGTTGGGGGTCTATGGATGCTTTTAAGATGAACAAATGGGGGAGGGGAGTGGTAAAGCTTCAATTCCATTAATGGCCATAAGTGGTGTTTTCGGCAAATGAAAAATCTAGTGAATGCATCTACTGGACAGCCTAGAAAACCCCTTGATCTCCTCTAATGGATGAGGGGAGATGAATCTCCATCATTTGGGAGAGAGATGAGGGGTCAAGGGCATTAAAACACCATGATTTGACACTTTCTCTCTACTCCATTAAAGGGAAAATGGATTTTTCTCTCTCCTAGTCACCATGGCTGAATTTGATGATTATTTCAACCAAAAAGCACCCCATTAACCCATATGAATAATTAAAATGAGGTTAGCCCAAGTGGATTTGTGTTTGAGCTTGAGTTAGCCTATTTGGGTTATATTGACCCAATGTGGGTTAGCCCAACCCTAGGCAACATTGGGTGACCTAACTGACCTTAATGGGTGGTTAGTGACCCTTTGGCCTCCCATATGGGCTAGGAAGGTCTGGGTAGGGTCAATTGGGCACATTAGAGGCATTTGCCCTTAATTAAGGCACTTTGCCCAATTTAGGGCTAGGGTTGTCTTTGATCAACTTGACCCCCCCCCCCCCAGGTTAACCCCAATGGGTCCTTAGTGACCCATTGGCTTCCCCTAGGCTTAGGGGTCATGGGATCAAGTTAAAGACCTAAGGTCAAACCCTAAGTCTGGTGATGAGGTTGAGTTATTTGCAAACCAAGGTGATCTCAACCTTCATGCCTTAGCTCACTTGGGTCTTCATAGGCTTCCTATGGTTTTGTTATGACCTAGTCATGACAAAACCACTCTTAGGGGTCTAGTTTTTTGAGGAATGTTACAAATCCAATATATAAAAATAAAAATTTCATCCCTGAAATTAAGGTTAGGCCTATGGGGTTTCTACTGAAGTGAAAGTACGTAACATACCTAGAAAATTAAAAATTTACCTGACTCAAAGAGATCCGGGTACCTCTACTGCATCAGCTCCCATCGCTCCTAGGTGTGCTCCTCCTGCCAATGGTTCCTCCATAGTACCTTGACTAGCGGACCTTTTTCCGTCGCAAGACTCGCACTATTGTATCATCGATCCTGACCGACTCCATGTTGACTGAACAATCTGAAGCCACCGGGCCATATGTAGTGGAAATCAGCTGCTCTGGTCGTAATAGAGCCCTACGAAGTAAAGAGATGTGGAAGACGTCCTGCAATCCCACTAACTCCGGTGGTAGCTCTAGTTTGTAAGCCAAGGGGTCGATCCGCTCCAAGATCCTATAAGGCCCCATGCATCTCGAACTGAGCTTCTTCTGCTCGCGAACCCTCGAGACTCCATGCATCTGCCGTATCTTCAAGAAAACCCGGTATCCCACCTGGAACTCCACCCGAAGATGTCGTGCATCATAGTATTTTGCCTGTCTGCTCTAGGCCTCTAACATCCTATCCTGAATCATTCTTACCTGAGCATCTGTGTCCTCCATGAACTCTGAGCCGAGTGCCTTTGGATCCTCATCCTAGATCCAAGATAGTGGGGTCATGCATCTCCGACCGTACAATGCCTCGTAAGGGGCCATGCCTATGCTAGACTGATGACTATTGTTGTAGGATAACTCAATCAGCGGCAATAGTCTCTACCAGGGCTCTCCGCAATCAAAAATTCATAGGCGTAGAAGATCCTCAAGTGTCTGGTTGGTGTGCTCCGTATGCTCGTATGTCTGAGGGTGGAAAGCCATGCTGAAAGTATACGGAGATCCTAGGTAGGCCCGAACTGACCTCCACTCTTTGGACGTAAACCGTCCATCCCGATCTGACACGATCGTCCTAGGCACTCCATGGTAGCGGACAAACTGCTCCACAAATCTCCGTACTAGATCACCGATCAGAGCATCCTTCCTGATTGGAATAAACCTAGCCACCTTCATCAATCTATCGACGATCTCCCAAATAGAATCATTCCCTGTATGAGATCGGGGTAGCCCATGTATAAAATCCATGGCTATGTCCTCAAACTTCCACTCCGGCACCGGGATTGGCTACAATAATTCGGCCGGACTCTTGCACTCCATCTTTAAGAGCTGGCAAGACTCATAATGCATCATGAAGTATGTAATATCCTTCTTCATGCCCGGCCAATACATCGTCCTCTTCAGATCCGTTGCCATCTTCGTGATCCTTGGGTGTACTGAATATCTGTTGTAGTGTACATGCAGCTGGCTTTGAAACTCCACCAACTCCTTTGGGGCCATCCGGTAAGGAGCTCTGGATGCTAGCTTAGCTACCAGCACAAGCTGTATCTGAAAATACTTCTCCCGATGTTATGGTAGCCTTACAACTTCTCCGAAAATGCATCTACAAAGTCCCCCACCACTAGAATACTAGCTACAGGGTCCTGGGCCTCGGTCTTCTCGAATAACACCTGGTAGACCTCGTATCCCTGCATATGGGCCTTGATGGCCTGAATAGAAGAGAGTAGGAGGCGAGAAACTGGGATAATACCTTCGAAGGTCATATATGTGTTTTCGTATCTGAGTACGACCTTCCTTTCTAGGCATTCAATCTGAGCATGGTTCCAAGTGATCCATGTCATTCCCAATACGAGGTCAAAGTCTGCCAAGCTTAAAATTGTCGCCGGATCCTCAAGGGATAACCCATCAATGGTCACCCTTAGAAGGCATTTTTTCGTTGACTGGACTTCCATCCCATTAGGGAGACGCACCCTCCTGGTGACTCCTTAGTAATATCTGATGCCTTCCAGGTCCTTGATAATGTAAGACCCCTTTTTTTCTTTTTAAACCACCTGGTCTTATGCCCAGGATCGTCGTTCTCATATTAAACTCCTCTTTTTTTCTCTTTGGGTATCTCCTTACCTTTACCAAGTTCATACTGAAGGTCTATTTCCGACTAGGTCATTCTATAAGTTGTCATGGTTAGTCATGTGTCCTAGTGGGTTGAGTCTAACTCGTTGACTAGAGAATTATAAGATGAGATCTTCACAGCCGGAGGTGCTCCCTGCTGGTGGCAGGGTTTGCCGCAGGCTACAAAGAAGAATTCCAATTGTTAGCTAATGTATAAGTTGAACTAAAGAAAGGTGGACTTTTGCATGTGATTCCCCTTATGGGCACACCATTGCTTCCACTGCTAGTTTGTCTTCAAACTTAGCTCGTGTAGTGTGGCCTAGGGTTTTTGTGGACTACATCTCTTTGGATCGATGTTTCGCACTGATACTAGTTTGTAAGACCGCATTTTTTATACTAAGTCTGACCCTAGTGTATTTTGACTCTTTCTCTCTCCATAGGAAAGACGATCCTTCGACGATCCTTTGCTCACTTTTTCATCTTACCAAATCAGCATACCATTACTCCCAACTTCCTATGTCTTTCACACATGCTAATACAATTCTGCAGTTTTACTATATGCAAACCAATCTAAGCTATATGATGGGTATGAAAGGTGACCCCTTCAAATATTCCTCCAAATGCCTTATAATTTTTACTGGGGATCTATCATGTCATATTTAGACTAAATTCAGAAACTTGTAATTTTCCCAATTAATTTAATATTTGTTAAATTTTCCCCAAAATTAGGCCATGGATGGTTTTGAACATGAAGTACTAGATTTCCTTAAGTTATTGCCTTCCAAAAACTATAATCACTATATGATGTCAAAATATCAGAGAGTACCAAGTTACACAAACTTTCATAAATATATTGTCCCCAACTTAATTAATTCAAGATATTTGCAGTAATTAAAGTTAAAGAAGGAAGTACCACCAATCATAATCCCAAAATTACACAAAAATTACAGAGCTTAAACATTATCATAAAACATTACTGAATGAGTTTCATACAATTCTAAGTTAGTTCAACCATGAATTAATCAAAATCATCAATAGGAGCAACAAAAAGGTTATAACTACAAGTGTGAGCTACTGTCTTCCAAACACCAAACAATAAATTTCAGAGACTTATAATGATATGAAAACTCTTCTACCATAATTTCATAAGGATCCAAGATCATATGACCTTCAATATTTCCATAAAAGGTATAGTCCTAAATAATCCCTAATTGATTTAAGTTGTGTGTCTAAGTTTAAATGTCACCAAATTCCTTCCTAGGGCTATTTACCATCCTAGGGTTACATGGACTAAACCCCAAGTCCATACATGGACATATCACACCATGTCCTTCACCAACCCCCAAAGTTCAACCTTAGGGTTTGAATTAGGGTCTTAGAGAAAATCCACCCCAATCCATATCCAACTCTATGAGGAGGTGTTTAAACTAACCTTGGGGCTCTGGCCAAAGTCCCAACCCCTTTGGGTGAGAATTTGCCCCTCCATACCCCGAGCTCACTCTTGCTCTAATTAACCCTTAAAGGGACACACTTTGGTCTCACCAAAACCCATTCAAATCAAACTAAATTGGGCTTAGATTTTTATCAGAGTCATAATATAACCCTAAAATACAGCCACCAAAATTTTGGTGGGTTTAGAGGTCTTTAGACCCTCTAATTAAATCATACAAGGTTTATTAAATTATTACAAAAATTATAGGAAAATGTTTTCCAAAAATTCCCATTTTAGATATATTATAGGTATAGATAATATTGACAACCAGTCCAAATTTCAAGTCATTTGGATGTCTTGATTGATGGGGGCACTCAATTTAGTCTTTGGTCAAGCCTACGTATAGGCTGCACCATTTTGAGTGTTGTGGTCAAACCACTTACCTAAATGGGTCGAAATCAATTTAAAAATAAAGTAGACTACAAGGACTACAAATTTCATGTTGACCATGTTTCCTAGTTAAGCACCTAAGGGCCTTATTTATTTTATTTAAAAGGGTGCACAGCAAGGGTTAAAAATACACTATTAATAATTTTTATATAAAATAAATCAACGGCTAAGATTATCTCTTCCTCCTCCAGACAAGAGTCACGATCTACCCGGCCTGGAGCTATTTCCAAGTGCTACCGCCGGCCACCTGGCCACCTCCCTGGCCGGCCACCGCCACCACCTCCGTTGAGGTGGTGGCTATCGCTGGGCGGCAGCATGGCTGTCAAAGGTGGTGGTTTCCGGCGAACCCGCCACCATCAAAAATCGGAAAATTCCATTTTTATTCTCACTGGATTGGGCTCAATTGAGCCCGATTTCTCTCATAATTGATATAGGATACTAGCACAAGGGGAGAGGAGGAGAAGTAGATTTGTGTGGTGTGTTGTTGCCTTGCCGGCCGCCGCGTCGCTATTTCCGGCGATGGAGCTTTTTGGTGTTCTGCAACTATACAGTGAAGGGCTTCGATTTCTTCAGGGGAGGGGTGGAAACGACTCCTCTCATCCTGGTGAAGCTTTTAAAATAACAAAATGGGGGAGGGGAGGGGTCAAGCACCAACTTCCATTAAAGGCAATTAGAGGAGGATTTTGACCAAGGTAAGATCAAGTGAATGCAGCCACTGTACAGCCTAGAAAAAATCTTGATCTCCTCAGAACTAATGAGGGAAGATGAATCAAGCCTTTGGAGATGAAGAGGGAAGACCCTTGGCCTTCCAAGCCATGAATGACCCTCTTTCTCTCTCTTTCTCTCTCCTCCATTAAAGGAGAAGATGGATTTCTCTCTCCAAGTCACCATTTCCAGAAAATTAATGTATTTTTAAGTGATTATAAACCTCATGAGTCTAGTGGGCCACCCAAGTTTGGCTTAGCCCAAGTGGATTAGGCTTAAGCTAGCTATTTAGGCTAGTTTTACCTAATTCTAGGGTGGAGTTGACCTTGGTCAACTTGACCTTTTGGGTTGACCCCAATGGGTCCTTAGTGACCCATTGGCCTCCCCTAAGGTCTAGGAAGGGTTGGATAGGGTTGGTTGGGCACCTTGAAGTCCACTTGACCCTTAGTTAGGGCACTTTGACCTTTTTAGGGCTAGGGTTGACTTGGGTCAACTTAGCCTCTTTGGTTGACCCCAATGAGTCCTTGGTGACCCATTGGCCTCCCTTAGGGCTTGGGAAGGTCTAGGTGGGTCTCTTTGGCTAAAGGGAGGTCAATTGGCCATGTGTGAGCTTAGTTTGACCTAATTAAGGTTTAGGTTGACTTCGTCAACTTGCCCCTTTTTGGTTGACCCAATGGGTCCTTAGTGACCCATTGGCCTCCCCTAAGGTTAGGAGTGCCATGGTGGGGTCATGGAACCAAGTTAAAGCCCTAAGGTCAAACCCTAGGTCTGGTGATTGGAAATTACTATTTGCAGACCATGGTATTCTTCACCTTCATGCCTAAGGTCACATGGTCTCTTGAGCATCCTACAATTTTGTCATGACTTAGTCATGACAAAACCACTCTTAGGGGTCTAGTTGGAAATGAGATGTTATAGATAAAGTCCTCCGAGACGAAGTTGTGCATTGCCCCAGTGTCGATCAAGGTATTGGCAGGCTTGTCGCATACCATCACTACCCCTGCTATCACTCGCTCCGGGTTCCGTGGCTGAGCTAGGTCTAAGGCATAAACCTGCCCTCTATCCTGTCTGTGTTCTCCGTCCTGAAGTCCATGTCCTCGGCCACAAAACTGCCAAGCAGGTAGGGCATGCTGAGGTGCTGGTGGAGGTGTTTCCCTCATGGGGCAGTTCCTCCGAATGTGCCTGGGCTGGTTGCACCGATAGCATGTCAATGCCTCCTCCACTGGCCTCAGCATCTCTCGCATCTGCAAGGGCTGAGGAGCTAATACCACCGGGTTCCTCTGCTCCAACATGTCCTCCTAGCAGGGTTAATACCCATTTCTCCTTTCCCCAATGACACGACCTCTGGGCTGGTCTCTCCTACCACCAATCACTGAGTCATTAGTCGGTCTATTCCGGCCCTGAACTGTAAGATGGACTGCCTCAAGCTTCTTTGCCATCTCCAATATCCTGTCCAAGCTCCCATCAGAGATGAAGTGGAGGGCCTGCCTCATGTCATCATGAAGTCCCTTGTAGAACCTCTTTGCATAGCCCGCATCGTCCAGCTGATATGAGTCCGCAAAGTTGGCTAGATGTGTGAACTCCCGGTAGTACTCGAACACCATCCTACTGACCTACCTCAACTACGGGAACCTGTCCTCCAACTCATCCCTCACCGAATGAGGTACAAAATGCTCCAATAAAGCTGCTCTGAACTCCTCCCAGGCGATGTCTACGCAATCCACTCCAGCAAAGTTGGTGTTTAACAATGACTTCCATCATCTCTTCGCATGTGACTCCAAGAAGGAAACTACCAATGCAATAGCCTCCTCCATCGAGCATCTAATCCCATCCAACATCTCGTAAATAATGTCTAGCAACTCCTCTGTACGGACTGTTGACTTCGTCCCGAGGTAGGATGGAGGAGAAAGCCCCCGAAAGACACTCAGTCAGTTATCCCCGAGATTTGGCTGTGGATTCGGAGCCTGCTGAACCCTGAAGGCCTCCAAAATAGCCATCAGTGTTTGCCCCATCTCCGTCTGCTGGAACGGAGTCGGAGCCGGCGGGGGTGGATCCATGTTCTGCGCTTGAGGTGTACCCTGCAATGGAGTAGGGTTCGTCACAGGCAATAAAGGAAAATTCCAATTGTTAGTTAATGTACAAGTGGAACTAATGACAAAGTGGACTTTTGCATGTGATTCACCTTATGGGAACACCATTTCTATCACTACTATTTTGCCCTCAAACTAAGCCCACGTGGGGTGGCCTAGGGTTTTTATGGACTTCTTCTCTTTTGATCGAAGTTTCCTCTGATTCCAGTTTGCAAGACCCTTTTTTGCTACGCTACCAGGGACTTATGCCCAGTATCACCGTTTTGCGGTGACACCAACACTCAGGAAGGTCGCCACTACAAAATGTTGATCCTGCCGGTCTTAAGGATGACCAAAGAATAGAAGTTTACAGTTAAAATACTATTAAGTCAAGTCCGTAATAATATATAATATATGAAATAGAAATCACAGCAATGTCCACTTAATAATAAAAGTACTGAACAGATCAATAAGGTAAAAACATAAACGGGCAATGCCCGGTACAACATATCCTCACTACATCACTCTCGCGGAAGCCATGTAAAACTAACACTCACGGAGCCAGAGACTTGTGCTCCAGTACTAGACTGGCCCACCTCCAAGTGCACCATACTCCGCTTGTGTTGCATCTCCTGCTGCTTCTCTCTGTCCCCCATCTGGAGCCCTGAAATGTTTGTTCCACTAACGTTAGTCAAAAGACTAAGCCTGATTTCCCCCACCCCTTCCCCAGTGGCTCCTAGGCACCATGCGGTAGGAATGAAAGGAAATCTATGATGGTGGAGAGTAGAAACAAGACAGGTGACGGTGGAGCTATCTAACAGGTATATTGTAATATATATAGTGCTATGAAAGGAAAAGCAAGCTAGTAGTTCTACAATAATAAAAATAGTAATAGTAGAAGGTAAAGTGCACCAAAAAGGAAAATAATAAATAGCCACAAGAAAAGTAATAAATGACCGCAAGGAATGTAACCATAGCTTATAAGCCTTCCCACACAAGCTTATAACTATGGGATCGTTTTGCAAGTCCTATAGTATAAAAAGTTTCATACCAATTTATACGTTAGGGGTAAGGGTTGAAGTATGATGATGACATGATATGCAATGTTATGTGGTTTTAATGTTATGTTCATATAATGCAACCCACACACATGACTCTATGCACACAGACCTTTAGTTCCCCAGTTTTGGAAGCTACCTTCACTCCTATGAGCCTTTGTAGTGGACAACGGAGACAGTGGGTTGGGTCACCCCACTCCTAGGCGGGTATACACACTACTAGGCTTAGCCCTTACGTATGCCTCTGAAGGACACACCAGAGTCACCACGTACTAATGCTGACTAAAACCCGCCAGTCTTTTATTTGGATAAGTGTAAACCATACCCTCCGAGCCATCGTATCGAAGTCGGTGTGAATGACCGTCAAATACCGAGACCCACCACCTTATGCACATATAACCATGAATTCCCGATCCATCAGCTCCCCAGACTATCCTGTCCATTATAGCTACCTTCCGAGCCCACGGCTCGCCGGGCTAACCTGCCCATTTCCACAACCACCGAGTCTACCGCTCCGATAACCCAACCAAGCTAACCTCTCGAGACATCGGGGTGAGTGAAAGTGATATTTTAGGTTTACTAGTTGCTCTTTAATATTTATTCGTATGGTTTAAGGTTAACCTTGGACTGCGCAAGGTATTCCCTATGAAGGGCTCTCGGGGGCACTAGGAGCTATGATGGTAGTTAAAGCTCATCATTCCCTTTTGCAAAGAACTTAATATTATCGATATCTACCAAGGTCCCAAACCCTTAGTATTACACTTTAACTAACCCTAAGTGTATTTTAGACTTTCCTCCTAAGGAAAGACGATCTGCCGTCGATCCAGAGCACAACCCAGCCCGTAGCCAACCAGGTTCTCACAGCCTGCCTTATAATGGTGACCTTACTCATTCATATCCAGACCAGGTACACTAACAACTCTTTCCCATACAGGTTTCAGATAATACTCTACTTTTACAGTTTCTACTATGTGCAGACCAACTATCCTACATGATGAGTATGAATGGTGACCCCTTCAAATATTCATCCGATTGATCTAAGATTATTACTGGGGGTTTATCATGGTGTTTTAGGAATAAAACAAGAATATAATATTTTCCCTAATTTAATTGTTATTTAATTAATTTTCTACAACATAAGGCCAACAATTCTTTTGAACATCAAGTACACTTTTCTGAACTGGTATAGTTTTAATAAAATTATGACTGATTTATCTCATCAAAATAACAAAAATTCTTGAAATTATCGATTTTGTAATAATGTTTTGACTTCCAAACAAAATATTGAATAATCTACCATAATAATAGAGTAAAAAGGGAAGTACTATATTTGTTCATCAGAAAATTATAAATAAATTACCAGATGCTAACAATGACCAGGAAGGTCTACTAACCAAAAATCTCAATTTTATAAGTCCATTTGTGCAGAAAAATAAATTAATTAAAGATATTTAACATGGGGCACTTTCTGTATGTTCCAAAATGAAATACCTTCCAATAATTCTATAAAAATTCACAGAGCAAGGTTATATCCTAAAATGGTCCCTGACCATGTTTCATAATTTTCCAGTAAGCATATAACCTATAAATAATTATCCTGTGATTGAATCAAACTTAGGGTTTGTGAATAAAGTACTACAATTATTAATCCAAAATTCACAATAAAATTTCTAGGGAACAACATCATTAAATTAAGTTTACTGCCTAAGTTTTATGAGTATCAAAATCCATTTGAGCATGTAAATAAATACTGGACCAAAGTGCCCTAAATCATCCATAATTATTTTAAAGAAGGTGTAGGATACTAAAAATCCTAAAACTACTCTCTAGAGCCTATTTTTACCCTAGGAACTCACTATCCAAGTTCCAAGGCCATCCAAGGACATACTGACATATGTCCTTCACTAGGCCCAAACCTCTACTCTATGGCCTACACTAGGGTCTTAGGGCATCTCTACCCCAAACAACTCAATTTCTCTTAAGGGGTTGTTTTAAATGATTTTGAGGCAGTGGCCCAAGTTTCATCCCTTTTGGGTGAGGATTGACCACTCAACCCATCAAGAACACGTTTGCCCTAATTTACCCTTAAGGGACAAAATTTTGGTCACCTCAATACCTAATCAAATCAGCCCCAATTGGGCTACGATTTTTACCAGGGTCATACCATGACCTTAAGAATCATCCACCAAAATTTTGGAGAGTTGTGAGGTCATTAGACCCTCTAATTAAACCATACATCATTTATAAAAAATTTACAAAATCTATAGAAAATGTGTTACAAAAATTCCCATTTTTGGATATGTCAGATACATAGGTGAGACTAAACTATGACCCAAATATCAAGGCATTTGGATTAGTAGATTAGTGGGGGAACACAAATTTGTGTTTTGATATCCCAAGGTATAGCTTGCACCATTTGGTATGTTGTGGTCAGACCAGTGATCCAAATGGGTTAAAATTAATTATAAAATACACTAAACTTCAAGGACTACAACTTTCATATAGAATATTTACTCTGGTTTTACCTCTAAGTATTTTTAATATTTAATTTAAAACACTGCAATTTATGTAACAGAAATGAATTTAAATGGAATAATATTAATTCGGCCAGCACGAATCTTAATGCAAGATTCGATGGAATCGGCTCATCTTCTACCTTGAGCCAACAGCCAGGATTGGCCCGTCCTGCGCCTTCTTTGCCTGTGAATTCCCGGCCACCCACGCCTCTTCCCAGTCGGCCACCGCCACCACCACCTTCGTTGAGGTGGTGGCTGGCAATTCGCGGTGGTTGGCCGACCGAAGGTGGCCGAAACAGTGATTTTTGATCGGAATTAAAAGCTTGAAAATCAAGCTCTCATCCTACCCGATCTAGGGCCAATTGGCCCCAAACCTTGTGGCCAATGGATAGAGATCTACCCACTGAGAAAGAGGAGAGGGATAAAACCTTTTGGGAGGGCTGGAGTCGGGTTGATCATTGGGATGCCATTGATGGTGGTGGAGCCGCTTTGTGCTCTACAACAACACTACTAAAGGGCTCGGCTGCTTTAGGGAAAATGTGGAAACGGCTGCTGGGGGTCTAGGGATGCTTTTAAGATGAACAAATGGGGGAGGGGAGGGGTAAAGCTTCAATGCCATTAATGGTCATAAGTGGTGTTTTCGGCCAATGAAAAATCAAGTGAATGCAGCCACTAGACAGCCTAGAAGACCCCTTGATCTCCTCTAATGGATGAGGGGAGATGAATCTCCATCAATTGGGAGAGAGATGAGGGGTTAAGGGCATTCAAACACCATGAATGGCCACTTTCTCTCTCCTCCATTAAAGGTAAAAATGGAGCTTTCTCTCTCCTAGTCACTATGGCCGAATTTGATGTTTATTTCAGCCAAAAAGCACCCCCATTAACCCATATGAATAATTAAAATAAGGTTAGCCCAAGTGAATTTGTGTTTGAGCTTGAGTTAGCTTATTTGGGTTATATTGACCCAATGTGGGTTAGCCCAACCCTAGGCCATATTGGGTGACCTAACTAACCCTAATGAGTGGTTAGTGACCCTTTGGCCTCCCCTATGGGCTAGGAAGGTCTAGGTAGGGTCAATTGGGCACATTAGAGGCCAATTGCCATTAATTAGGGCACCTTGCCCAATTTAGGGCTCCAGTTGACTTTGATCAACTTGACCCCCCCCCCCCTTAGGTTGACCTCAATGGGTCCTTAGTGACCCATTGGCCTCCCCTAGGGTTAGGAGTGATTTGGTGGGGTCATGGGATAAAGTTAAAGCCCTAAGGTCAAACCCTAGGTCTGGTGATGAGGTTGAGCTATTTGCAAACCAAGGTGATCTCCACCTTCATGCCTTAGCTCACTTGGGTCTTCTTGGGCTTCCTAGGGTTTTGTCATGACCTAGTCATGACAAAACCACTCTTAGGGGTCTAATTTTTTGAGGAATGTTACACCTCAGATCCCTCAGGATCTCACAATTTAGAGTGAATCTCACTCCTACAACTCAGACTGAATACAATCCTACCTCATACATAGCAGCCCTACACTCAGAGTTAAGCAACTCCTACCTCAGGCTCATTAGCCCTACACTCAGAGATACATAAGATCTCATACCTCAGATCCCTCAGGATCCTATCTCACATCCACTCCTGCATCCTACCCACTCAAATACAGTAGCTCCTACCAATTAGCATTTATAATACAAGCTTACAGCTCAAATCACATAGTGATCCTACAAATTAAGTAAAGTTTTGTGGTAATTGAATCCAGAGAAATAAACCTCTAAGTCATATTCCTTGACTGTATAGAATCATCCCTAACTCTTCATAGCAACAAGAAAGTAAATCTTCAAATTTGTTCTACTTGTGCTAAGAAGAGTTGTTGCTGAGCTCTTCTCCTTCAAACTTGAGTATATCTGAGTTGAATGCAGCAGCCTTGAAGAAGAACAGCAATAATAATGATTGCTCTACTAACTAACCCTTGTAAAAAATTAGGGTTTGAGTTCTGTAACACCCCTGACTTTTAAATGTTTGTTTTAATTTTCCTTAGTGATGAAATAATAATGTTAGGGCATTACGTTGACGCGTAGTTAATGGGCGCCGTTGTTGGAGCGTGATTTTGCTCATCGGAATCCGAGATTTTGACCCGGTCTATTTTTTTTAGTTGGTTGATGTTGGTTGTAACTTCGGGAATTTTAACCCGAGTATTGTTTGTCGAATCTTAATTTCAACTTCGTCGTTGGATTTATAGCATCGATATTTAGCCTCGGTGCGAATTTCGTGAAAATCCGAGTTGATTCAAGTTTTTGGTCATTTGGATGTGTAATTATTCATAATAATATAATATTATATATATATATATATAAGCTTGTACGTTATATTGAAACCCTATTCATTGTCTCTCCCAATACGTCGGGCCGAATTGCGGGAGAAAGTAAGCAACAGACATCGCGAAGCCTTCGACCGCCAACTGTAGGAATTCTGGTGAACTAAATCGTCAGCGGAGGGTAGATTCGGAAAGCTCTCGCTAAGAACTTCGCGTGCACGGTAATTTTTCCTCGTTTCTTAGATTTTTGACAATAGGGTTTTTGACCTTGACTCTAGTTTGACCCGAAAAGTTTCAGGAATTGTGGTCGATCCCTGTAGCGGAGCGCTCGTGAGGCCTGATTTTGGAAAATTTGAGGCAAGTGGTGATTTATTCCCCTTATTATATTCTCGTTTGTATTACCTTTCTTTATTTCTTCTTTCCTCATTCCTCCTTAGAAGGTAGGAGTAGTGTAGGGTTTGGCTAGGTCAGAATCCGCCCAGTAGTGTAGAAGGCTGACTAGCCTAAATTCGTCAAATATACAGGAGCTAGCATGAGTAAAATTTGACAGATAAGGGTTGAGTCCGGTTAAAACAAATTCATTGAGTATTTAGCCTTTGGCGTCGAGAACGTTGAGTGATTAGCCTTTGGCGTCGAGATCGTCGAGTGCGTCAAGTATTTATGATAAGCTAAGTCTTTTTTGTCTAGTCATGCCTTTGGTGTCGAGAGTAACTGCTTTGGAGTCGAGTGCTTTGAGTATAACTATCTTGGCATCGAGTGCTTTGAGTGAAATTGCCTTTGGCGTCGAGTGCGTTGAGTGAACTCAGCTAGGCATTGAGTGAAGTAAAATTCATTGAGTTAAGTCTTGGCATTGAGTGAAGTCTTTTTCGTCGAGTATCTCAACTTATTGAGTCTGACTTAAATTCGTCAAGTATCCTGGGATTCATTGAGTCATATTCGTCGTATATTATTAAGTATTAAATTTTGCCAAGTTTTATTCATTGAGTTTAGCCGACAAACTGAGCCAAAGCGGTTAGTGAACTACAAATTCGTTGAGTATTATCGAAAAATTTCCTGTGGACTTGGATGATTTGAGCCGATTCGTCGAGTATCACTAAGCTAGCCAAATTTTGCTAAGTATAATTCGTAGAGACAAGTAAAGTCTTATCTAGTCAGGCTATCTTGTTTAAAGGAGCTAGTCTTACCCGTCAAGGGGTAAGTTTGTTGTGTGAATTTCCTTTCCATCAAGGCTATCATTTCAGCTAACCTTGTCGTTCTTACTACTTATGTCATTTACAGTATACACTATGGACTATTTGGGGATGTGGTTGTTGGTGGAATGTACCACCTCCATAGTGACCTATTTTGTGAATATTTGAGACTGTCGGTGTGTAGGGAACATTTCCACCACCGCAGATATGATTCGTGACTGGGTGTGTGGGGGAGGTTTCCACCACCGCAGGTGCCGATTATTCTCTAGTTTTGGGTGTGTCAAGAAATAAGACCACCTTTCCTTGGGCCCTTGTGAAGTTTTCACTGTTGGTGTGTAGGTGGAGAAGACCACCACTGCAAGTACCGGATTTTGCCGGTGTTTATGCTTGCTAAATGATGAGTTATCTATTCTCTTATATATATACACTTAATCATATATATGTTTTATAAATCTTAGATCTTTATCACACTTACTGCAACTTCTCATACTTTTACTTTCGAGAACTCTTCATTGCCTATTATGTTATGAATTATTTGATGTGATTGGACAGCTATTCTTATATATGGAGTGGTAACTCTTTTGCATCTTTTGATTATTGCTACTAATGATCTTTAATCGCCACTTGTACATTCTTGCTGAGGTATTCTTTTATTTTGAATGTCTCAGGCTCGGAGCAGTAGCCGATCGAGCGGTTAGGGTTGGTAGATGCTGGTGTTCTACAGCTGTTGTAGTTATTCTCTCCTCTCTATCGTGAGGTAGTTCTATTGTTTTATTTTTTTAGTTCAGACATACATGTTTTTTGGTGGGCTCGTGTCAAGTTGTTGACGACCACTGGAGATTTTGTAGAATATTAAGTTACTTGCTAGCTGCTAAGTCACTTTCTAGATGATTTGTTGTCTTTACTTGCTCTCTGGTAAGGATTTATGGTAGAGTTGCATATTAGTTATTTTCAAGCTATAAAAGTATCATTATGCTTATCTCATACTCATGACATCTTTTAAATCAAATATCATTATATTTTAACCAACATAAAAGCCATTTTCTTACTTATATTAAATCTAGAGGTATGCATATCATGAGTTATCCTTTTGGAGGTCTCTGCTCATGTAGGATAATAATTGAGCAAAATAAAGTAATTTTCGCAGCGTATATTTATATTTTCATCAGTGGACTAGTTGATCCACTAAGTCGAGGGATACAGATGTCAAACTTAACTAAAAATATATTTTCTTCAACATAAACTTGAGAATTTTATGCTAAGTGTCAGGAGTAGGTCCTTGCCTGATTGTCTGCAGTTATCCACTGTACGGTGTGGCATCACGACACGTGTTTTATCTTACTCTGAAATATTATTTAAATGCGGAGAAAATACGGGTTGTGATAGTTGGTATCAGAGGTGTTGTTTTAGTGGTCTTGTTCTATTTTATACACACACCGATGTATCATCAGTACGTCTTGGCTGAAGCATGAACACTACACTCATAAGCATGATAAGAAGTATACGGGGCATATTGTATAGTATGGGATGCATAATATGTGTTTGTATATGGATCTTCATAGGAAGCAACATGTGACTGTTATGTAGTATGGGATGCATAACAAACATCACATGAATTCCCATTAGATTTTGCTTTCGTTACATGCGATATTATGTAGTATGGGATGCATAATATTTCATGTGTACGCCACTCATAACATGCATTAAGGCTTTTATTAGACTGCATAGCACAACATGCATGACATAACATAACATTAGCACACGTGTCATGCTAAGATCTATATGATGACATACGTACACACATGGATTTAAACTGAAAAGAATAAGAATTCATGCAATCATAGTTTATGCACATGAGTCAATAGGATGACAGTATATCATCCTAAGTTTAAGAATAACATCATTTATGAAAATCCCAGAGCAAGTTAGCAGCATGAGCAAGTATCTATACATGTATGGTCTGAACTAAGTTAAGTGGTTCTAGCATTAAGCTAGGTTTTGATTCGACATTAATAATATTATTAGGATGCCGCCTAAGCGTATTGTGATGAGTTCGACACCCTAGTCTGAGGGTGAGTCGTTAGGTGTGCATAGTGAGGCTGTGATTGAAGGGTTGTGCTAGAGCATTGAGACTCTAGCCAGGCAGATGGTGGCAATGCAAGCACAGTTGCAAGCATTGTTGACTGCCATCTTGGGCGGTATCCTGGCGAGCAGACCCCCGCAGTGGTTAAGAATGAGAGTGAGATCGGAAAATTAAGTAAGTTTGCTTCTGAGTTGATAGCTACTGAGGAGTGCAGAGTTAAAAGTTTTTTGGGTGGTCTCCAAAATGACATCCAGCAGTTTGCCAATGCTTACCAATCTGGGACTAATGCAAAAGTAGTGGAAGTTGCCCTGGGGTATGAGGCTATTGGAAATGCCAAGGATCGTGGTATGTTATTGAGGAAATAAAATAGAAAGGCCGAGGATGGCAAAAGCCTTGGGACATTCGACCCTGCCCCAAAGAGAGGAAGCAAGGAAGTATGTAGCTTTTGTGGTCGACCAGGCCATCCCTATAAAAAGTGTTTTAAAAAGTTGGGAGTTCAGAAGCAGCAACAAGTTCTTACAATGCAGAGATAACCCAAAGGAGATATAGTTTGTGCTTCGTGTAAGCGGAAGGGGCATGATTTTGCCCATTGTTGGTTAAAGGATAAAGCTTGTTTCCATTGCGGGCAGAAAGGACATTTGAATTCTGGGTGCTCGCAGACCCAGTCCCTAGTGTAGCTACAGCATTTGGACAAAGGAAAAGGTAAACTTATTGTGGTGACCGAGGAATAAACTCAGTCTTCAATCCGAGTGATTTCAGGTTCAATCCTAATCTAGATGTTAACTAGTATTGTGGATATAATTTTGGTTACAGTAGTTACCTGTACGATTTTATGGGTGGGTTTAAGGTAAAGAGTAGTTAGGCGTGCATTCTTTTTGAGTCTGGTGCTAACCACTCATTCGTTGCTAGGACTTTCGTAGAACGTCATTGACTGATTCTCGATCTAGTTGGCATTCTATTTCACATTAAGTTTCCCTCTGGTGACTCCGTGGTGTCAGACTAGGGTATTCAAAGTTGTCCTATTCTTTTAGGTGATTTCCTAACTTTTACCAATCTGAAGGTGATAGACCTGGAGGACTTGATGTGATTATGGGCATGGACTGGTTTTCCGGATATGATGTGGTTATCCAATGCAAGGTTAAGCGTTTGGACTTCAAGATGGACAAAGGCCACCCAGGAGTGTGTATGGCTTTCTGTGTCAGGATTCCTGGATAATTTCTGTGGTATGTGCTCGAAAACTTTTAGATTCCGGTTATTGTGCTTATCTTTTTTCTGCTTTGGTAACCGTTGGTAGTTTGCCGCATGTCGAGGATTTTCCTGTGGTGCGAGAGTTTCCTGATGTTTTCCCAGTTAGCCTTCTTGGTCTTCTGCCTGAGAGAGATGTGGAGTTTATTATAGATCTAGAGTCGGGTACTCACCCTATTGCTAAGGCACCGTACCGTATGGCCCCGCGCGAGCTGGAAGAGTTGCGTACCCAGCTAGATGGGTTGTTGTAGTGTGGATTCATTAGGCCAAGATCTTTGCCTTGGGGTTCTCCTGTCTTATTTATTAAGAAGAAGGATGGATCTATGAGGCTATGCATTGACTACAGGGAATTGAAAAAGGTAACTATCAAGATCAGGTATCCCTTACCGCGGATAGATGATTTATTTGATCTGTTGTGTGGTAGTACAGTGTTTTCGAAGGTTGAAAAAGAGATTGTACACTGCTCCAGTGTTGCCTTTGCCTACCGAAGGAGTGGAGTATGATTTTTATGTGGATGCATCGCACATTAAGCTTGGTTGTGTATTGATGCAAGAAGGAAAAGTGATTGCATAAGGATCGAGGTAGTTAAAGATTCATGAAAGGAATTACCCTACTCATGACTTGGAGTTTGCGGTAGTGATTTAAGCCCTGAAGTTGTGGAGACATTTATTTTATGGCGCATTGTGCAAGATTTACACGAACCAAAAGAGCTTGAATGTGTCTTCACTCAAAAGGATTTCAATTTGTTCCAGCATAGATGGTTGGAGTATGTCGCAGATTATGATGTAGATATCCTATATCATCCGGGTAAGGTCAATGTTGTGTTCAATGCCTTAAGTAGGAAGACCGCGCAAATCTTTAACCTTTCTCTGGAATCTTTGGTGGAAGAGTTTTTATTAATGGGCATCTCTATTGGAAGTAGCAATTCACCAAGCAGCCTGGAGGTGGCAGAGTCTTCATGGATTACGCTTACAAGGCTTCATCAGAAGGATGATACTTATTTGCAGCATATTTATAGTAGAACTGAGAAAGGGTGTAACATCCCTCAAACAACTAAACCCCTAAGAGTGGTTTTGTCATGACTAGGTCATGACAAAATCCTAGGGAGCCCAAGAAGACCAAATGAACTTAGGCATGAAGGTGAAAACCACCTTGGGCTGTAAATAGTAATTTTCAATTACCCACCCTAGGGCTTGACTTTAGGGCTTCAACTTGACTCCATGACCCCACCATAACACCCCTAACCCTTAAGGGAGGTCAATGGGTCACCAAGGACCCATTTTGGTCAATCCAAAAGGTCAAGTTGACCAAAGTCAACCAAAGCCCTACAATGATCAAAGTGTCATAATTAAGGGTCAAGCGGCCTCCAAGGTGCAAAACCAACCCTACCCAACCCTTCCTAAATCTTAGGGGAGTCCAATGGATCACCAAGGACCTATTGGGGGCAACCCAAAAGGTCAATTTGACCAAAGTCAACTCAACCTAGGTTTAGGTCAAATTAGCTCAAGTTGACCCAACCTAGCCCAATCCACTTGGGCTAAGCCAAATTAGAGTAGCCCATCTACCTTAGGGGCTGATATTTACCTAAAATACCACTCAATTTTTGGAGGTGATGACTAGGAGAGAGAGAAAGCTCTACTTTCTCTTAATGGAGGAGAGAGAAAGTGGTCATTCATGATGTTAGAATGCCCTTGACACCTCATCTCTCTCCCAATTGATAGAGATTCATCTCCCCTCATCAATTAAAGGAGATCAAGAGATTTCCCCAGCCATATAGTGGCTGATTTCAGTACATTCTACATTGGCCGAAGACCTCCACTTAAGGCCATTAATGGCATTAAAGCCTAGACATCTCCTCTCCCCCCAATTAATCCATTTAAAAGCTTCCTTGGATCCCCAGCAGTAGTTTCCACTCCTTCCCTGAAGAATTTGAGACCTCCTGTAGTGCAGTTGTAGAGCACCCGAAATCTCCAAATCCATTAATGGCGACACAGCGATCGGCCCGACTCCAGCCCTCCCAAAAGGTCCTATCCTCCTCTCCTTTTTCAGTGGATAGATCTCAATCTTTCGACGGCTTGATTCGAGTCCAAATGGATCTGGATTGGGCTGACCAAGGGGCTCAATTTCAAGCTTAAATTTCCTACCATAAAACTGATTCCGGCCACCTCCAACCGGCCAATCACCTCCTATCGCCGGCTACCACCTCAATGAAGGTGGTGGTGGAATTGGCCGGCCGGGGAGGCGCTTAGGTGGCCGGGAAATCATCCCCCAAGTTGGCCCAGGACGGGCCAATCCGGGTCATTGGCTCCATGAAGAAGACGATGAGATGTGTCAAATCTGCTTTAAGATCCGTGTTGGATGGTTATACTAACACTGATATACTATTTATTTATTTCATCCCTATCATACTAAGTGCATGAGGTAGAAATAATTATTAAAAATACTTAGGTACATATTCAGGGAAAATGATCTATAGGAAACTTGTAGTGCTTGAATTCTTGTTTATTTTAAAAAAAATATTTTAGCCCATTTGGGTCACTAGTCTGACCACAACACACCAAATTGTGCAAGTTATACCTAGGGTTAATCAGACACAAATTGAGGCGCCCCCACTAAACTACTAATCCAAATTCTTTGAAATTTGGGTCATAATTTAGTCTCATCTAGTCCTCTGACATATCCAAAAATGAGAATTTTTGGAAAACAGATTTCTATAGTTTTTGTAAAAATCTAATAAATCATGTATGATTTAATTAGAGGGTCTAAGGACCTCATAATTCCCCAATATTTTGGTGGATGACTCTTAGGGTCATGGTATGACTCTAGTGAAAATCTCAGCCCAATTAGAATTGATTTGAGTAGGTATTGGTGTGACCAAAGTTTGGTCCCTTAAGGGTAAATTAGGGCAAAGGTTGTTTGATGGTTAAGGTGTCTAATTCTCATCCAAATATGGTGAAACCTTGGCCACTGACTTGAAGTCACCTAAAACACCACCTCAAGAGAAATTGAGTGGTTTGGGGTGGATATGCCCACAAACCATAGTACAAACCCTAGGGTTTCCCTTTGAGTATTGAGAAGGACATGGGATTATATGTTCTTGGATTAACTTGAATATTGGTAGTCTACCTCATAGGGTGGTAATAAGCCTTGGATAATTTTACTGGAATTTTTAAGAACATTTATCCCCTCTGAATTAATTAAAGATTAATTAGGGCACTTCATGTAAAAATGAAATTTCATGTTTATATAATTAGGGCACCTCAGTGAGCTTTTATTGATGTTATTATTCTTTGATAATTTTGTTATGAATTTTGGATTGATATATTTGGTACTTTATTCACAACCTCAAAGTTTGTCTTGATTGCAAGAAAATTAATTATGGATTTATTACTCACTAGAAACCTATGGAACTTGGTCAGAAAATTTTATAGGACATCCTTGAGCTCTGTGAATTTTTATAAAATTATTGGAAGCCTTTCTATATGAGTTGTTTCACAAAGTGCCATATGTAGAAGATTATTAGATAAATTAATTATGTGATCAAATAAGCTTAGAAAATAATAATCCTTGGTCAATAGTCTCTCCTGCTTATGTCTGTCACCTGGTAATTTTCCCATAATATTTTGATGAATAATTCTATTTTTCCCCTATATATACTAATATTGTAGTTGTTTATTCAATAGTTTATTAATGGTCAAATTAATCTTAGAAAATTAATATTTTTGGTATTTACTGTTATTTTGATGATATTAATCAATCACAATTTTTTTAATACCATACCTAGTCATAAAGGTGCACTTGGTGTTCAAAGGCTCATGAAGCCTGATTTTGTAGAAATTATAATAAATATCCTAGAAAGACGAAAAATCTTAACCTCCTGGATTTATTCCTAAAGAATCATGATAGACCCACAATAATAATTTTAGGTCATTTGGATGAATATTTGAAGGGGTCACCATTCATACAATGGAAGACAATATGTGAAACCTGTTATACGAAAGGGAAGTTGGTGTACCTGGTCTGGTTGAGAATGAATAAGGTCACCAATGAAAGGCAGGTTGTGAGAACCTGGTTGGCTTGGGGCTATATTTTGCTCGGGATCGATGGTGGATTGTCTTTCCCCTAGAAGGAAAGTCTAAATACACTTGGGTTAGAACAAGTGAAGATCACTAGAGCCGGGACATGGGTAGATACTAATAATATTAGGTGCCTTGCAAAAGGGAATGATTGGTTTCAGCTACCATCATAGTTCCCAGTGCCCCGTGAGAGTCCTTCGCCGGGTATACCCTGGGTAGTCCAAGGTTAACCTAAACCGTAAGAATAAATATTAAAGAGCAACTAATATAAACTAGGGCTTCACATTCACTCATCCTGATGGCTCGGGAGTTTAGCTTGGTTGGGTCATTTGAGTGGTGGGCTCGGTGGTTGTGGAAACTGTTAACCCAGAAATCGGCGATCCCTCCCATTGTAGCCAGCTAGCAAGTCGCATCCTGCTCCAGGTTCTCCCTGGAGGTCACGGCCTGTCAGCCCCATTTTTTCTAAGGATGGGCAGACAAACTTCTCTGTCAGCTCAGGCTGCGCGGCTAGGGCGGTCTCCCCATCCTGACTGCCCAGGTCGTACAGCAGTCACTTGTTCTATAGGAGCTGCAGACTGCTTCCCCAGTTAGCCCCTGCAGGCCGCACAGTTGGGTCAGCTAACTGTGCAGTGGTTCATTCTTCTCCAATAGGTAAACTACTAAACTAAGTGGCGGACTCATATTCCTATCCGCCCAGACCGCTCGGTAACCGCATGCTCAGCAAGAGGCGCGGTTTGCTCTCTAGCCCGCTCCTACAGGTCGCTCATCTAGCAAGGCTACGTCATCACCAGGCGACCACCTTTCGACAGTTGCGGACTGCTCTCCACTACATCCCAGTTCGCAAAGAAGTAGGTGACCTGCCTCCAAGTCACCCGACAGTACACGAAAAGCTTCAGGCCGCCCAATAAGTAACCTGCTTCTAGGTTGCCTGCCTAACAAGTGTGACCTGCTCCCTCTATTTCGTAGAAGGCGGCGGACTCGTCTCCATTCAATAGTAGAGGCGGGCTCAACCTGTCCGCCACGGACTCAACTCCTGTGCACCGCTAGACAGTAGTGGCGACCTGCCTCTAGGCCGCCCACCATTAACAGTGGCGGCAAGCCTCCAGCTCACCACATAATAGCATTGTCGACCTGCCTCCAGGCCGCCAGTAAGGAACGGCTGCCAGTCAGCAACGGCTACATGCTCCACCTCGCCAACATGCGTGACTTGACTCCTAAGTCCGCCAAGTTGCCAAGCCCTTGTCACCCTGCAGGAACGACAAGCCTCCAGCAGTAGAGGCGGACTCCTCCAGTCCGCCGCAAGCTAGGCATTCTCATTGTGCAATCTACCAGAACTTCCCCATCGCCAGCTTCTCAGCAGCCGGCGACCTGCCTCATCCTTTCTGTAGCGGGCTAGGCGGACTCATTCTGTAGTCCGCCAGCTATCCCTCCTATTTCCTGATGCCCGCTTCTTCCCAGCAGTAGGCGGGCTACTCCTCAGCTCGTATAGCTCGGCGCGAGCTTGCTCAATACAGCAGAAGCGGACTCATCCCAATCCGCCAATAGAATATCAACTCAAATGGAAAAGTCACTAACCGCACAACATGGCGCGTACTCGGCGGACTCCTCGTCTACTCACACAACTTACCGCTCTACCAGGGGTAATGTTACCAAGACTATCTCCGACCCGAGCCTATAAATAGACCCCCATACCTCTCATTCAGCAGGCACGGTGGAGTGGGACAACCTGCGCATCAAGTCCTGTGGACTCCAACTCTCAGTCCACGTGATCTCAGCTACCTTTTCTTCCTGGTCACACAGTCCGCTCACCCTTGTCCAGTGAGCTGCAAGATCAGCTGACTGCGTGGCCTGCTGAACTCTCTAGTCAAACTGCGCAGCCTCTGGCAACTTCTTTCCTTAGCCGTCAGCTTCCCCCATTGTACCCTTTATTTTCTTTCCATGTAAAGGTGCAATCTAAAGTTGTAATCTCAATTCATAATAAAAGGAAAGCCCGTCGCAAGCGTGGCATTTAAGTCACGGCGGGCGAAGTCTGCATTTGCCGCTGCCAGCAGCCCCCTCTTCTTCTCAACTCATTTCTTCTCTCAGCAACAACATTAACCATAAAAACCTAACCGTCAAAGTAACCATATGCAGAATAGTTCCTCATCAACCTCCCATTATCCTCGCAACCCTTGATCAAGCACGTGCTCCACTCTCGAGCATGTAGAAGCATTCACCGCCTCCCCGTCAACTTCTCCACCTCATCCTAGTGAGACCGAACACCCGTTATCTACTTGTACCCGCAGCCCCTCCATTTTCGTGCATCAACAGTTAACACGCGACCTTCAGATCTCGAACAGATAGTGAAAATTAGCGGTTACTCATGTCAGACCTCCAACCCCCTCAAAACATTCCTCGTACCAGCAAAGATGCTCTCTAGGAAGCCCTCATGCTAACACGTCAGGAAACTACCCAGCAAATCGCAGTGATTAACGACACCCTAGCTGCTATTATTCAGCGACTAGACTTACAACCTGCAGCAGCGCTGGTTACTGCAGTCAACCCAACAGTGGGGAATCCGCATTCTTACCCCCTAACTTTTCAGCTAGTTGATCCTCATTCCTATCCGACAAATTATCCACCTAGGCAGGCCGCAATGCTTTTGCAGTCTCCAGTTATTGGACAAAGGGAGTGTTTATACAAACTCAGTCCTTGAACCATCGCTTATTCTGCCAATCACCCGAGAAAACTTCCCAAGTTTTCCACTAAGAGGAAAAGAGGCCCAGAAGCTTTATTCCACATCAAGCAACATGAGAACGAGACTTTGGCCCGCTTTATCGAACACTTCCAAAGAGAGATCTCGGAAGTGAAGAATGTTGATCCAGAATTCTACAAAGCCGCGTTGATGGTTGGTTTACAAGAAGGACCACTCAAGTTCGAAGCCTGCCTCCGACAGCCAAAGACGTATCAGGAATTGATTAGTATCGCCAATGAATATATTTGCATTGAAGAGAGTAATCCCAGTTTCACCACCAGGCTTGTAGCAGAGAAGGATTCTTCTTCTTATTACAAGTAGCCTCTAAAGTCCCCTCGGAAGGATTTTCAACCGCGAGCAAGGAAGGGAAGAATTGGCCAATGTAATCAACACTTCTTCCCAAGCAAGGATCACTTCCAAAGTAAAAAACTGCAATTGCCATTCCCTTCCACTTATCCAGCACAAGCTCCACAAGAAGCTTCAGTTTATCGGTAGCATGGGAAAAACTCACCAAAACCTGAAATGAGCAGAGCCATGCAGGAAGTAATCCGAGTCCTGAAAGGCGAGGATAATTACCAGCCAACAGACCAAAGATCCAAAGACTCTGACCAGTACTGCGAGCATCACAAAGGAAAGGGTCATGCGACAGAAGATTGCAGAGCCCTTCAACAACTGGTGGAGAAAATGTTGAAGTAGGGCAAATGTTAACATTTGCTCCAGAAGGATAACCCATCTCATCCATAAATATCAAAAGGCAAAAGGAGGCAGGCGACTTTCTTGCCGCAAAGTCCCCACGACTCCTCACACCATGGCTGATTGCTTTTACTTTTCATTCTTCAAACATTTTTCTCTAAAAACACTTATAAGTGTTCTTTCGTTCATTTCAATAAATTTTTGACGTCAAAGATCCCATACTGACACATTTCCCTTTTTAGAGTGTCTCCTCCTCTATTTTCTCTTTGCCGAAGGGATCACTAAACCACTGAGATATCGTCGGTTCTTGGTATTCCCTCCATAGATTGTTCTCAGGCGTAAGACCACAATGAACACATATAATGGGGAGTGTTCACGTATGTGCAGTGGGTGCCGCTCAATCTATGATGGTGGACTTTAGGCTTCGGATCCAGCCAGTATCTAACACACAGTGTGTATCAAGGGAGGTCATACATGTTAGCTCTGTTGTGCTTCGCTAAGGATACATTACAGTTACGATGATCTTTGTTGGGCAAGCCATGGCGATCAAGTGTAGCCTTGCCTCCTCGATCATCTCATGACTGTAATAGACGAATACTCTATGGTACTCTCAATTCGTGCCTTCGCGGGGCCCACAACTCCGTTGATCACTCCACAGACAATCAATAGGCCACTTGGCGCATCTAGTCTAATTGATCAGTGATGTTTGTAACCTAAGGCAAGAGATCAGTGTATCTATCATTTCCTTCTCAGGATTTTGTGCATGTCTCTCTTTTTTTCCCTTACAAAGGAATGTGGCTAGCCCGCTCTAGGTAGGACCATACCCTAGATGATTTTTCTTAGGCAATTGATGCATAAGGCCCATGGGGAACACCTGTGGCAGCATCCAGTCTTTTTTGGGTCATCTTCGGGTGTAGCCCTCCTTTTTCATTCTGCCTTCTTTCAGGTTAACAGTTTAAGTCCAACCTATCAAAAGGATTTGCGACAACTTTTTGCTTATACTTGCTTTATATATTCGGCTTTCGTGAAGCTCCATCTGTTGACGATTGATTATGCTTATTCTTGACATCTATTATTCAATCAAGGAATCTATTTCTATTTTATTGGCAAGCCATGCTATTGAAGTCTAATCAAGATGTTTTCATCTAGCTGATCTGAATTTCATATTGGGATATCATATCTGACCAAGCAAGAAGCTTATTGATGTGGTTTGATCGCTACTTGATTTTTCTTACTCAGTCAATAGCAGGACTTCTGGATATTCCTTCTACAGTTTAATCATATCTATCTTATCGCAATAGCTTTTAGCAGAATATTTATCCATAAACTCCTCAGGTACACGAGTTACTTTTCTATTATATCTGCTTCTAACTCTTCTTCTTGCAAAGGTTAGCAGATATTAGCAAGTTCCTTTCAGGTACTTGTAGCTTTCTTTTCTATCATATCTGCTGCTCACTCTTCTTTTGCAGAGATTAGCATATATTAGCAAGTTCTATTCAGGTACTTGCAGCTTACTTTTCTATCATATCTATTTCTAACTCTTCTTCTTGCAGAGGTTAGCAGATATTAACAAGTTCCTTTCAGGTACTTTAGCTTTCTTTTCTATCATATCTACTACCCACTCTTCTTTTTACAAAGATTAGCGGATATTAGAAAGTTCTTTTCAGGTACTTGTAGCTTTCTTTTCTATCATATCTGCTGCTCACTCTTCTTTTTAAAGAGATTAGCAGATATTAGCAAGTTTCTTTCAGGTACTTGCAGCTTACTTTTCTATCATATCTGCTTCTAACTCTTCTTCTTGTAGAGGTTAGCAGATATTAGTAAGTTCTATTCAGGTACTTGCAGCTTACTTCTCTATCATATCTGCGTCTAACTCTTCTTTTGCAGAGATTAGTAGATATTTGCAAGTTCCCTTCTGAGGTTAACAAGTGCATGCAAGTTTCCTTCAGGTACTTGCAAGTTATTATTCTTTCATGCCTTCCTCTCACCTTTGTTTTGCAGAGCTCAATGGAAGACATTCACAAGTCTTCTTCATTTTGCAAAAGCAACTCAGGTACACACAAGATGTACCTATATTCGCTTGTGTTAACTCTTCCTTTGCATGAAGAAAAAATAAGCATTGACAGGCTTTTCTGAGAAGAGACATCAGGTTCTATCTCTCTCTGCCTCTTTTTCTTCCGAGGGGAGGATCACGATTTTCGTGGGTCTCCTACTTTTTTGAAGTTCCCTTTGGGACTTAAAAAACTGAGGGGATTATGTTAACCCAGGAATCGGCGATCCCTCCCAAGATAGCCAGCTCGCAAGTCGCGGCCTTCTCCAGGTTCCCCCTGGAGGTCGCGGCATGTCAGCCCCCTTTTTTCTAAGGATGGGCAAACAGACTTCTCTGTTCGCTCATGCTGCGCGGCTAGGGCGATCTCCCTGTCCTGACCACCCAGGTCGCGAAGCAGCTGCTTGTTCTACAGGAGCTGCGGACTGCTTTCTTAGTCAGCCCCTGTAGGCTACGCGGTTGGATTAGCTAACCGTGTAGTTGTTCATTCTTCTCTAATAGGCAAACTACCCAATTAAGTGGAGGACATGCATTCCTATCCGCCCAGACCGCTCGGTAAGTGCATGCTGAGCAGGTGGCACGGTCTGCTCTCCAGCCCGCTCCTGCAGGTCGCCCGTCTAGCAAGGCTACGTCATCACCAGGCGACCACCTTTCGACAGTTGCGGACTGCTCTCCGCTACATCCCAGTCCGCAAAGAAGTAGGTGACCGGCCTCTAGTTCGCCCGATAGTACACGACAAGCATCAAGCTACCCAACAAGCAACCTGATTTCAAGTCGTCTGCCTAACAGGTGCGACCTGCTCCCTCTATTCGGCAGAAGGCGGCAGACTCGTCTACATTCAGTTGCAGAGGCGGGCTCAACCTTTCCGCTACAAACTCAACTCCTACGCACCGCCAGACAGCAGTGGAGACCTGCCTCCAGGCCGCCCACCATTAACAGCAGCGGCAAGCCTCTAGCTTGCCACATAGCAGGATTGGTGACCTGCCTCCAGGCCGCCAGTCAAGAATGGCGAGCTGCCTCCAGGCCGCCAGTCATCAACGGCTACCTGTTCCACCTCGCTAGTATGTGCGACCTGCCTCCTCAGTCCGCCAGGTCGCCAAGCCCTTGTCGCCCAGCAGGAATGACAAGCCTTCAGCAGCAGAGGCGGACTCCTCCAGTTCACCGCGAGCTAGGAAGACTCATCGTGCAGACTGCCAGAACTTCCCCAGTGCCTTCTTCTAAGCAGCCATCGACCTACCTCATCCTGTCCGCAGCAGGCTAGGAGGACTTATTATGCAGTCCGCCAGCTAGCCCTCCAGTTTCCCGGCGCCCGCTTCTCCCCAATAGTATGCAGGCCACTCCTCAGCTCGCATAGCTCGGTGCGGGCTCATTCAATACAGCATTAGCGCACTCGTCCCAGTCCGCCAAAACAAGATCAACTCAAGTGGACAAGTCCTTAACCACACAGCATGGCGCGGACTCGACGGACTCCTCGTCTACTCGCACAAGTTATCGCTCTACTGGAGGTAATGTTACCAGGACCGTCTCCGGCCCGAGCCTATAAATAGGCCCCCATACCTCTCATTCAGCGGGTACGGTGGAGTGGGACAACCTGAAAATCAAGTCCTGCGGACAACAACTCTCTGTCTGTGCGACCTCAGCTTCCTTCTCTTTTCGGTCGCACAGTCCGCTCACCCTTGTCCAGCAAGCTACGAGATAAGCTGACCGCGTGGCATGCCGACCTCTCTGGTCAAACGGCGCAGCCTTTGGCAACTTCTTTCCTTAGCCGCCAGCTTCCCCCTTTATACCCTTTATTTGTTTTCCATGTAAAGGTGCAATCTAATATTGTAATCTCAATTCATAATTAAAGGAAAGCCTGCCGCAAGAGTGGCATTTAAGCCACGATGGGCAAAGTCAGCTGTTGCCACTGCCAACAGCCCCCTCTTCTTCTCAACTCCTCTCCTCTCTCAGCAAAAACATTAATCATCAAAGCCTAACTATCAAAGTAACCATCTGCTCGACAGTTCCTCATCAACCTCCCATTATCCCCGCAACACTTGATCAAGCGCGTGCTCCACTCTCGAGCATGCATAAGCATTCACTGCCTCCCCATCAACCTCTCCACCTCATCCTGGTGAGACCGAACACCCATTATCTGCAAATGCCCGCGGCCCCTCCATTTTCGCGCATCAACAGAAACGAACAAGTTAGTCCATGGAGTTGATGGCTCGGGAATTCATGGCTGCATGTGCATAAGGTGGTGGGTCTTCGGTATTTGACGATCGTTCAAACCGATATCGATACGATGACTCAGCGGGTGTGGTTTACACTTAGCCAAGGAAAAGAGTGGCAGGTTTGTCAATATAGTACGTGGAGACTCTGGTTTGTCCTTCAGAGGTGTACGTAAGGGCTAGGCCTTGTAGTGTGGATATCCGCCTGGGAGTGGGGTGGCCCGACCCACTATCTTTATTGGCCACTACGGAGGCTCCTGGGAGTGAAGCTAGCTTCTAAAATGAGTGAACTAAAGGTCTGTATGCATAGAGTCGTGTGTGTGTGTGTGTTGCCTTTGTATGAACATGTCATTAAACCCACATAGCATAGTATACCATGACATCATCAATCAACCCTTACCCTTAACGTATAAATTGGTATGGGACTTTTTATATGTTAGGTTGTGCAAAATGACCCCGTAGTTTATAACTTGTGTGGGAATGCTTATAAGTTATGGTTACTTTTCTCATGGTTATTTATTACTTTTCCTTGTGGTGCACTTTACTTTCTACTCCTACTGCTCTATTGTTATAGATCTGCTAGCTTGCATTTCCATTTATAGCACTATAAATATTATAATATACCTGCTAGATAGCTCCACCGTCACCTGCCTTATTCCTACTCTCCGCCATCATAGCTTTCCTATCATTCCTCCCGCACAGTGCCTAGGAGCCACTGGGGGAGGGGTAGGGGAAATCGGGCTTAGTCTTTTGATTAACGACCGGTGGACCAAAAATTTCAAGGGGCTACGGATGGGGGACAGGGAGTTGTAGCAGGAGATGTAGCACCAGCAGAGTACGATGAACATGGAGGTGGGCCAGTCTAGTATAGAAGCACTAGTCTCTGGCTCTGTGAGTGTTAGCTTTACTTATCTTCCGCGAGAGTGTTGTAGTGACGATTTGTTGTTCCGGGCATTGCCCGTTTATATTTCTACTTTACTGATCCGTTTCATTATCATGTGGACTTTACTGTGTTTCATGCTCATATATATATATATATATATATATATATATATATATAATATATATGTTGTGATTTTGTGGACTAGACTTAATTGTCTCCTTTCATGTACTTCTATTTCTTTGGTGATCGTTAAGGCCGGCAGGATCAGCGTTTTGTAGTGGCAACCTTCCCGAGTGCCGTTATCATCGTAAAACTGCGATTCTGAGCATAAGACCTGGTGGTGTAAAAGAAAAAAATGGGGTCTTACAAAGGGGAACTACCGGACTTTTCAATTAATGATGCGGGTACTTTGAAGTACCGCGGTAGATATTGTATTCCCGTTATTGAGGATATTCGAGCAAAGTTGTGAAGTGAAGCGCATGGTTCTAATGTTGTCTTCCACCCTAGTTCTACAAAGATGTATAGAGATTTGAAACAGATCGTTTGGTGGTATGGGATGAAGAATAAAATAGCCAAGTTTTTGTCTAAGTGTTTTACCTGCAAGCGTGTTAAATCAGATCATGGAAGGCCTGGTGGCCAGCCAACGCCTTTGGATATTCTAAGTTGGAAGTGGGAAAGTATTTTTATGGACTTTATTATCGGTCTGCTGAGATCTTCCCATGACATGATTCTGTGTGGTTCATAGTTGGTAGATTGATGAATTATGCTCAATTCGTGCCGTTCAAGATTGATTACTCCATGAAGAAGATAGCAAAGTTATATTTGAAAGAGGTCATTAGATTGAATGGAGTGTCGGTAAGTATTGTGTCAGATCAAGATTCCAGGTTTACTTCTCGTTTTTAGAAATGTTTACAGGAAGGGTTAGGTACCGATCTCAAATATTCCACAGCTTATCATCCGCAGACTAATGGTCAGACGGAGTGAGTTAATCAGATTTTGGAAGATATGATTATATATTACATCTTGGACCACGGAGGAGCGTGCGGCTTAGATTGATGGAATTTTCCTATAATAATAGTTATCAGGAGAGTTTACAAATGGCCCCCTTTGAGGCTTTTTTTGGGGGGGCATTGTCGAACCCCCTTATTTTGGGCTGAAGTTGGTGAAAGACCATTGTTGGGTCCAGAAGATTTGGAAGAAATGAGTATCTCGGTGTTGCATATTCGAGAACAGCTTTGTATAGCTCAGGAGCGTTATGACAAGAACGCTAATCAATGAAGGGTTGATCTGTAGTTCGCAGTTTGGGACATATTTTTCCTCAAGGTTTCTCCGATGGCAGGAGTTAAGAGGTTTGTAAGGAATCACAAGTTGGATTCCAAGTATGTGGGACCTTTCAAGGTTGTTGAACGTATCGGAGTGTTAGCTTATTGATGATGCATATTTTAGCTTTATTTATTAGGGTAAAAATATATTTATTTTTGTTTTAAATCTCTTTCTTTATGTATTTTTAAGCTTCCTTTTCTGTAAATAATCTAACTTAGTTTATTTTGTGTTTTTGCAAGTTTTCTCAGCATATGGCCAAAATTTCCCTGACACGTCCTCCCTGTGCGTGTCCCAGGGCATGTAGCCAGTTCCAAAAGAAGGATTGATGCCAGAAGAATTTCCTGAGAAAAGTGACCTGACACACCCCCCTAACATGCCCTGCCATGGCGTGTCACAGGGTGTGTAGCCCGATCTAGAGGATGGTTGATGCTAGGACCCAAATGCTGAGGAAAACCCCCTTACACTCCCCCATGACACGCCCTCCCTGGACGTGTAACAGGGCGTATCACCCTCATCCCGAAACCTGCTGTCACATTTAATGATTTTTCGCCCATGCATGCAAAGAGTACTGACACGCCCCCTACACGCCCTCCCTAGGGCGTGTCTCCGGGCGTGCCCCACCTTTTTCCGACATCTGATGGATTTCCGACCAATAATTATGACGTGACATGCCTTACACGACCCCACTACACGGGCGTGTCCAAGGGCGTGTCCATCATTGTATAGAAGCAATCATCATTCCCGCCAGAATCCAGAGCCCGAGGTCGACTCCATACTTGACACGCCCCCCTGACACACCCTTCCTGGGCGTGATAGGGGGTGTGACATACCAGTGAGAAAACTCTATAAATACCAGGCCATTCCATGCATTCCAGACCAAGTTTTGGGGAGAGGGGAGGTGCTGCTAGTTTTAGTTTTAGGTTTTAGTGTTTTATTTTCATGTTTTGCTCTCTCTCTGTCTCTCCCTCCATTTCTAGCTGTACTTTTCATGCAATGCACTTTCATTACTTGTAATCTCCTTTTGTTAGTATAATATCAGTAGTTAGCTTTCTTTTTATGCACATGCAATCTCGTTTCCTAGTTGTAATCCCTTTTGTTCTTAATTTAATCTAGTTAGCTTTTCTTTAAGTCGCTTTCTCTTTACCTGTTTAGCTTTAGTTTTTATGCACCTTTATTTATCTACCCCTCTCTTTCCCTATTACCATGATTAACTAATCCTCATTTGTACTCGATCGCGATGATCTGAGAATGAGATGATCAAGTTATGATGTTTTATCTTTCCTTTTATTCTTAAAGTAATTACCTATGATTTACTCTTGGTTTTTATTTAGTGAGACTATATTGCCAGTATATAGTTTCCATTTGGGTTTTTACTCTTAGTTAGCCTAGAGGCTCGTAGATTGAATCGATGACCCAAGAGTAAAGAGAGTTGCACACACCCCTCGAGAGAGGCAGACGTCCAAATCTCCTGCATTGGTGTGAAATTTAATAGCATGGTTCACTACTTAAGGCGAGCTTTAGGTCTTCGATTTGGACGAGAGTTCGGTCGGACCTTCCTAAACTCAGGAGGGCACGACTTTGAGAGAAGCGTGTTCATGCTTCGGGAACCTCCACAGTCAAGGTTGTTTTACTTTATTTAGAAATAGTTTGTTATTTCATTTTGATTTTCTTATTTAAAGGTGATTCAAGATTGAGTACTCCTCTTTTATCTTTAGCTCTAACCCTTTTTATTTCTACAAGTAGTTTAGTTTTCTTTTTAGTTTCGTATTTTACTTCCTGTTTTTAGTTAAGTAATTTAATCTTCAAAATTATTTGATAAAATAATAGTGATCTCCTCAAAGTAGAAGTAATCATTATGCCCAAGGAAAATACGACCTTGATACTAATATTTAGTATCCTATACTATAAATGATAAGGTACACTTGCCTCTATTGTATATAGAATCGGAGAATATTATCAGCTTTCGCCACATCCACCTTCTCTTCTCTTTAACCCCTCTCATCCACCTTTGTGATTCTCTGTATCAAGTTTTTGGCACCGTTGCCCGGGAAAAGTTTTGATATTTTGAAAAAAGGATAACTATTAAGTTTATCATTTTTTTTCTTTCTCTCTCTCTCTCCTACCCCCTTTTGCAATTGATTTTTTTATGGATAATCTTTGCTTTTCTTGTGGAGAGTTCGGTCACTCTCGCGAGGAATGTTGGGTAGGATGTTCTTCATCCGCCCATGATTTTATCCCTCCTGGATCGGATCAATTTGGCCAAATTGATCCATCTGCGAATTTTTTTTCACGAGGTTACGATGATTTTCAAACGCCTTCCTACCCATCTCCTCCGATTTTTTCTAATTTTAACTTTTTCGGAGATTTATTGAATGGACATTTTGATCCTAGCCCTACTTTGAACTACTCAGGGTGGCAATACCCTGATCATTCTAGGGGCCAAGGTGATCATCAACCCATTCCATCTCAAGATTTCTCTGCTTTTTCTCTGTAAGTTTGCGCGCCTCCTATTTTAGATTCTAGCAAAAATGAAATCATTATTGATTCTGTAGCATTTGATGCTCGCATCAATGCTCATTTCAAAGTGATTTTTGACGCTTTAGTTTCTGAGACCGAACCTTTTTCTTCTCCTCCTATTTATCTTTTGAATGATCAATCTTCGAATGTTTCGCAGTGCCTTCAATCACTCGCGGAGGATGATTATTCAGAAATTCCATTGTGCTTTCAACCTCCCGGGGAGGAAATCTCCCCCGATATCCCGATTTTTTTCAAGTTTTCGAGGAAGACGAACTTTCGTGTGTTTGATCTTCCAAGGAGATTGATTTTTCGGATATCCCGGTTTGCTCCCAATCTATGGAAATGATTGGTATTCAAGTGGAGCAACCAGATATTTTTATCAAAAAAAAATTTTGTGATCAACCGCAGCCTTTTTCTTCTTTTTCTTCTCTTCCCTCTCCTTGCGAAAATTCATCTTTCTTTTCTGCTTTAATTTTTCCTTCTAAATTAGCTTTTAGTTCTTCTCCTTCTTCCCCTTCTAATATTTTATTTTCTTTTACTAACAACTTTTCTTTTTCTAAATGTTTTTCGTTTTGGTTTTATTTAAAAAATAAAAAATTACAAAAAAATATTTTTGTTTTCTTAAAAAATGTTTTGGCGCTCGCGCCGCAACGCATATTATGCGAGCTGCCATTATATTTCTATTTTTATTTTCCATTTAGCAAACAAACAACGTCGAGCTCAACGACGTTTTAAACAAAGAGCGCTCTTGGGAGGCATCCCTTGCTTATTCGTTTTTTTTTTGTTTTTTATTTGGTTTTGTGCAGGAATAAGCTCCCGGGTGTTTGTGCCGCTTATTGCCTCTAAACTTCGACTTGAGACGGTCTTTAGCTCAAGTTAGGGGGACGCGTTTTTCAACGTCTGGGCACCAAGCACTAGGGAAGTATCTTTTTCCTTTTCCTTGCATTTCTTTTTTTTCTCTTTCTTCCCAACTCTCTCTTTATACTTAACTTTAAACATTGGGGACAATGTTTAACTTTAAGTATGGGAGAGTATTTCCTTAGTTAGTTTACTTCAGAAAAATAAAAAATATATATACAAAAATTTTTGAAAAATCCAAAAAAAATTATAGAAGATTTTGAAAAAAAATTCACAAATTAAATTGAGTTAATTTTTGCAAAATCAATTAGTACCCTGTCACTTTGCATTTTATTGTTTTTAAGCACATGTCTACTTGCTTAGTTAGAATAAATTAGATTTTTTTTTCTATTTAAATATGTTAAGCGAGTAGTATTTTGACTTGTGCAGTGTTCCAATTTACGGTAGTATGCTATTTTTGAAAAAAATATTGAATTTTTCTTCACTTTTTCTTAGCCTTCTTTTTATTTCTTTTACTTTTATAAAACCTATCATCCTTTATTTTTCCTTATTAATATCTTTTTAAACGTTAATTAGTATTAAGGGTAGTAGACATAAACTGGTCTAGACGCTTATTATTATTGTTTTCAGGAGAGCAAATTCTCTATTTTCTATTTTCTGCTTATCTTCTTTTGAAATTTCAAAGCTTTACTTTGAGTAGATTTTGGAAGCACGAAATTGATTTAGGCATTTATTTTGAAATGATTGAGCATTTGCACCCCCGCCTAACAATAATCATTGCTAGCCATTTTTGTGTCTTTTCCTTTCCTTTTTGTAGCCCCACTTTTTATTTTACCGCGGCCAAATAGCTTACCTGTATGTATACTTTAAATTTGTTTTTTGAGCTTTAATTGCTAATGTGCATCTTTTTGAAAAATTTTGGGGAAAATCCTTGTATTATCTTTTGCTACAAAAGTGGAAATATTTTAGTATGAAAAAACGAAAAAATGAAAAATGGAAAAAAAAATATTTGTTGAAAAAAGTAAAAGAAAAAATATGTTAAAAGTATTTATTTTGGCAAAGCTCATTACTTTTTATTTTAAGTGTACAAATACCGCTCGTGTTTATCTTTTGAATATCGCACCCTTAAAAACCAAAGCCTAACTGTACGCCTAATTAAAGCTCTAGTGATTCATGCTTCCTACGTTTACTTTTTAGTATAGTAGCGAGAAACTAGATTGAGTAAGTGTTTTTTGATAGAAATATTGAACTTTGACTTGATTGACTATGATTTTAATTTGTATCTTAGACTTTAGTAGTGACTCAATGCGTTTTTTATTCGTTACTTTATTAAGTTTTAATTCTGTACAAATTTGGGATGTTTTTATATTTAGTGAAATTTATAAAATTCTGTGCTAAGTTAAAGTAGGAATTTTCAGTTCTTTTTCAAATATTTCTCTACCTCTAAATTCCCGTCTTACTCGTTTATAGCATTTTTAAACTTTTCAATTAATCCTCTTTATTTTCTCTAACCCGTAGTCTTTGCTTGAAGAAAAGCAAAATAATAAGTATGGGGGAATTTGATGATGCATATTTTAGCTTAATTTATTAGGGTAAAAATATATTTATTTTCGTTTTAAATCTCTTTCTTTATGAATTTTTAGGCTTCCTTTTCTGTAAATAATCTAACTTAATTTATTTGGTGTTTTTGCAGGTTTTCTCAGCTTATGGCCAAAATTTCCCTGACACGCCCCCCTAACACACCCTCCCTAGGCATGTCCCAGGACGTGTAGCCAGTTCTAGAAGAAGGATTGAAGCCAGAAGAATTTCCCAAGAAAAGTGACCTGACACGCCCCCTGACACGCCCTCCCAGGGCATGTCATAGAGTGTATAGCCCGATCCAGAGGAAGGTTGATGCCAGGAACCAAATGCTGAGGAAAACCCCCTTACATTCCCCGATGACTCGCCCTCCTTGGGCGTATCACAGGGCATGCCACCCTCATCCCGAAGCCTGCTGCCACATTTAATGATTTTTCGCCCCTGCACGCAAATAGTACGGACACACCCACCCTAGCGCGTGTATCCGGGCATGTCCCACCTTTTTCTGACGTCTGATGAATTTCCGACCAATGATTTTGACATGACGTACCGTACATGCCCCCACTACACAGGCATATCCCAGGGTGTGCCCATCATTGTATAGAAGCAATCATCATTCCCGCCAGAATCTAGAGCTCGAGGTCAACTCCGTGCATGACACGCACCCCTGACACACCCACCCTGGGCGTGACGGGGGGAGTGACCAAACAATGAGAAAACTCTATAAATACAAGGCCATTCCATGCATTCCAGACCAAGTTTTGGGGAGAGGGGAGGTACTGCTAGTTGCAGTTTTAGGTTTTAGTGTTTTTATTTTCATGTTTTGCTCTCTCTCTCTCTCTTCCCTCCATTTCTTGCTTTACTTTTCATGCAATGCACTTTCATTACATGTAATCTCCTTTTATTAGTATAATATCAGTAGTTAGCTTTCTTTTTATGCACTTGCAATCTCCTTTCCTAGTTATAATCCCTTTTGTTCTTAATTTAATCTAGTTAGCTTTTCTTTAAGTCATTTTCTCTTTACCTGTTTAGCTTTAGTTTTTATGCACCTTTATTTATCTACCCCTCTCTTTCCCTATTACCATGATTAACTAATCCTCATTTGTACTCGATCACAATGATCTAAGAATGAGATGATCAAGTTATGAGGTTTTATCTTTCCTTTTCCTCTTAAAGTAATAACCTATGATTTACTCTTGGTTTTTATTTAGTGGAACTATATTGCCAGTATAGAGTTTCTATTTGGGTTTTCACTCTTAGTTAGTCGAGAGGCTCGAAGATTGAATCGATCACCCAAGAGTAAAGAGATTTGCATGCACCCCTTGAGAGAGGTAGACGTCCAAATCTCCTGGATTGGAGTGAAATCCAATAGCGGGGTTCACTACTTAAGGCGAGCTTTAGGTCTTCGATTTGGACGAGAGTTCGGTCGGACCTTCCTAAACTCAGGTGGGCACGACTTCGAGAGAAGCATGGTCATGCTTCGGGAACCTCCACGGTCAAGGTAGTTTTACTTTATTTTGAAATAGTTTGTTATTTCATTTTGATTTTCTTATTTCAAGGTGATTCAAGATTGAGTACTCCTCCATTATCTTTATCTCTAACCCTTTTTATTTCTGCAAGTAGTTTAGTTTTCTTTTTAGTTTAGTATTTTACTTCCTGTTTTTAGTTAAGTAATTTAATCTTCAAAATTATTTGATAAAATAATAGCGATCTCCTCAAAGTAGAAGTAATCATTACGCCCCAGGGAAATACGACTTGATACTAATCTTTAGTATCCTATACTATAAACGATAAGGTACACTTGTCTTTATCGTTTATAGAATCGGAGAATATTATCAGCTTTCGCCACATCCACCTTCTCTTCTCTTTAACCCCTCTCATCAACCTTTGCGATTCTCTGTATCAAGTTTTTGGCGCCTTTGCCGGAGAATAGTTTTGATATTTTGAAAAAAGGATAGCTATTAATTTTATCATTTTTTTCTTTCTCTCTCTCTCTCTCCTACCCCCTTTTGCGGTTGATTTTATTTTATTTTTTTTGGATAATCTTTGTTTTTCTTGTGGAGAGTTCGGTCACTCTCACGAGGAATGTTGGGTAGGATGTTCTTCATCCGCCCATGATTTTATCCCTTCCGGATCGGATCAATTTGGCCAAATTGATCCATCTGCGAATTTTATTTCACGGGGTTACGATGAATTTCAAACGGCTTCCTACCCTTCTCCTCCGAATTTTTATCATTTTAACTTTTTCCAGAGATTTCTTGAATGGACATTTTGATCCTAGCCCAACTTTGAACTACTCAGGGTGGCAACACCCTGATCATTCTTGGGGCCAAGGTTATCATCAACCCATTCCATCTCAAGATTTCTCCGCTTTTTCTCCGAAAGTTTGCGCGCCTCCTATTTTAGATTTTAGCGAAAATGAAATCATTTTTGATTCTGTAGCATTTGATGCTCGCATCAATGCTCATTTCAAAGTGATTTTTGACGCTAAATAAAGTATTTTCAGCATCATATATTTATTTTTTCATCTGTGCACTAGTTGATCCACTAAGCCGAGGGATACGGTCGTCAAACTTAACTAAAAGTATGTTTTCTTCAACATAAACTTGAGAATTTCATGCTAAGTGTCATGAGTAGGTTCTTGCCTTAGTATCTAAATTTATCCCCTACACGGCGTAGCATCATGATGCATGTATTTTTTACTCTGATGTATTGTTTAAATGCGGAGAAAATGCAGGTTATGACAAGTTCTTGTTGAATTCTCCCGAGATTTTTCGATTTCAACCACTTTTTCCAGCAAAAATAATAATCTCTCTCGACTCTTTTTTAATTCCACAGTTTCAACTTATATATCTCTTAGTGCAACGGCTCTTTGATCTGTATGGGCTAGTAGTATGGGTGTAAGACCACCACCCCAACCTTTGCCCGGGTCGGGCCGGAGGGGATCTAACTTGCCCAAGACGTCCAACAAGTGCTTCTTAAGGGCTGTCAACCCACACTATTAAGCACTAGTTGGCCGTCTTACTCGGCTTCAATCACAATATTCACATCACATCATAGACTTTAGTGAAAGCATTAATAGGAAGCCACAATAATATATATAACATTATATATTTAAAAGGAAGTGCAAAAGGTCGTAGCCACTATTTATATACGAAGCCCGTAGGCTATAAAAGTATTATAACTAACAACTCCTTTCTCTCTCAATCCTACACGCTAGTACTCATGTCTCGAAACTCTAGAGATAACAGGGGTTCCTCTGCTCGAATAGTCCTATCAGTAGGCGTATCGTCCCGCGACAGCTGGTCACTACGATGCTTCATCTCCTGTGAATGGTTATTAAAATAATCGTTAGTCACAAAGCTAAGTGGAATCAAATATCCTCCAAGGATCAATATCCTGGGGACGAGCGCACGCACCAAACAAAAGTAGATATCCGAAGCAAGAGAGAGTTAGTACAACATTTAATATATAAGCTAAGAGTAACCATAAAAGAGGTTCAGCGTAGTATAACTGGAATAGCTGCAGCAATATACGTCAGTTATAATTTAAGTTCTACTAGTACGGTGCACAGCAGGTATTCACAACCCGTATTCATATCGCAGGCATTCACAGTTGCACACACATCACGGGTAATCATAGTCGCACACTGATGCTAAAGATCACGGTAGTGAACCGGTCGCACAAGTAATATAAAATGGGCGAGTTTTCCTAAGTATCGATCTCACAAGGAACACAGTAAGGTGGAGTTAATTTCGAGGAGGACTTGAGATTGAAGTTCTTAAGTCGGCGTTAACTAAGGGGGGTTTTGATGGTTGCGATAAAAAAAAGTAAAACTCTAACAACTACTCCTATGCAACGCCGCTATGCGATGCTTTGCCAGGCGGGATGGAAGACTAGTCCGGCCGATATGCACCGAATCGCTAGGCAGATGGGAGAGTAAGCTAGTGATGAGGTGGAGAGAGTGGCGGAAATCCTACTATGCAGGCAACTATGCACTGCTTCGTCAGGCCAGATGGAAGACTACACGGGCCTCTATGCACCGGATCGCTAGGCGGATGAAAGAGTAGGCTAACGGATGAGGTGGAGAGAACGGCGAAATGAGGTTCGAAAGCACCTCTTCACGAAGCACGCCACTAGTAATTACAAGTGCGGCACAAAACAAATCCACACCACAAAAGCACACCTCAAACAGATATGCAGGAATACTAAATCACATAGACATGATTAACTAAACATGCTAACAGTCAAAATACACTTCATCAATACAAAGAAATCTACTATGCTATCAATACAAGAGGAGATGAGTGTGCGAAATTGATCGGCTCCGAAGTCTTGTTGAGGATTAACGGTTGGAGTCATCGGGTTGTTAATCCGCGTCCAAGCTCGGTCCTCAACTGCATCCGGGGAAGAGAAGGGTTGTCACCACCTTCCAATGGCCCGTCTTCTTCGTGTCACAACCTGGTGGAGAATGGCACAAACTGCTCCAAGCTTGGTGAAAGCTAGGTCGAGATCTTCTTGAAGCTCGTGGATGATGGAGGAGGCCGAGAGGATGCTCCGGCTTTGATTTGGCGGTAAAAGCTTGCCCGGAGCCCCTCCCTATGGTGGAGGATGAAGGGAAATGGCGGAACCCTTCGTCAGAGACGAAAAATGGCGGAAGAAATCGATCGATCCGGAATTAGGGCGGAACCTGTGAATTTATATATTGCAAAAATTAAACAATGCGCACGATCACGAGCGCACGACCAGTGGTCGTGCGCACTATGGCCAGTGATCGTGCGTATTGGCATGACAGGACCTGGTAAAAAATTTTAATCAATGCACACGATAAGTGGCGCACGACCGGTGGTCTTGCTCACTATGTCCAGTGGTTGTGTGATTACCCCAGGCAGATTCTTAAAATAAGGGTACATTGTGCACGATCATCGGCGCATGACTAGTGGTCATGCGCACTATATCTGATGATCGTGCACAGTATTCCTGCTTCAAAATGTCCCCGAAACACGCACACAACCCCTAAACCCATCACCGATGTGTGCAGAAATTCCAGATAAGCATTAAAAGGAGTACAAGCAATAAAAGTACAAAAATATACACAACCACGGGCCAAAAGTGCACTTCCTATGACAATAAGGATAAGATAAAATATGAACGATGATGAAGTAAAAGTGAAGTGAAAGCAAAGGAAAACAAGCCCAGATGAGTCCGAAAATAGGTATATAATATGGACTCATCACACCCCCAGACTTAACTGTTTGCGCGTCCCGAGCAAACGAAATCTAAGCAGATAGGGGAAATTACTAACTAACAAAGAAATTGAAAAACAGAGTACCATGCAAAGTCGCATGCTCGCGTGCGTAAAAATACAATAGAGAAAATTTCTATGTAGAATAGTTTATATTTTTCATAATGCGTATCAAAATTTTATTACTACTCAAAAATGGAATCATGGTGAATCAACCGGTCAAGCATAGGACGAAAGTAGGCAGGCCACTAAGGTGTGCTTTGCCAAAAATCGGGGCTCAGGATCACCTTCAAAGGAATCCACCAATGTCGGGGACCATACGCTTGCCCGTTCACACTCTCTCCACGACACTAGTTAGACTCAAGCGATAATCCGTAGGACTTTAGGATAAAATGGGGCTTAGGTGAAGGCGGGTTATACAAAGGGTAAACAAGACGGACACGCACATCCAAATGAAACCGCCCGAAAACACTCACAACTATAAACATGACAAACACGCATGGTGCACCACCAGGCTTGGATTTTTATACGGTGCGTGCACACCCACCATGCATACAAACCAAAATATTTCACAACTTAAGAGCAATACATATTTTTTTATTTTATTCCTAATTGGGAAATTTCATTACATTTACTTTTTTTTCTTTTCTCTATTTTTTTTTTCAAATAGCCGAAGCCAAATACAAAACACGGAAACACCACAAGCTGCATGAACACCACATGACTGCCACACAGAATGGATACAAATGACAATAAATAATAAAATAAACTAACCGAGTGTTCACATCCGGATGTGCGAGAAGGTGAGGCTATAAGGCTTTGGTAGCGAGGCGTAGGGTTGATAAAGGAAGGGATAGGCTCAACGGGGATAGCAACGGATAGACGTCGGGAACGGTACAAGGCTCAAACTAAACAAATGACGGCCTACATCACACTCGCGCTTGACTAACCATATACCCATGCTTTGAGAGTAGCTTGGGGCAAGTTTTTAGCCACCGAGAAAGATTAACCTTCCTCTCGACTCGAGCAAAGTAAGTCTAGTGATGGCTACACACATTCCTATGCTACCGTTTGATTCACACAGGATTCACCAATTCTTAAGTAGAATAAAAAGTATTTACGCAAATAGAAAAATATAAAACTATAAGCATACAGAAAAATTAAATCTACTCGAATTTCTACAGGAGACGAGAGCACTTGACTAGAAACACAGCAAGGTCAACATTTTACTCTGTCTCACAATCCTAAGTCAGCACCATAATTTTCCAAAATCTAACAAAGACACGAGTTTAACTCGCAACATGCAAAAAGCTAAGCACGCGCTCATGTGGGTGCAGTGGTGTGCGATGCAATGAACTAATCAAAATAAAACTATAAAAGCTTCTAGTATGCAAATAAACTGAATGTGTGCAAAAGGTAACAAACATCAGCTCTCCCTCAGACTTAATCTAAACAACACATCATATGATATTGAAATTAGAATCATAAAGAGCTAAGGGAAGAGTTTACCCAATTCTCAGCTAGTGAGCATACCAGAAGACGCTTGAAAAATCGAGGCAGGCCCGCCATACGAAGAATCACAACCCCGCCAATGCGTAGTTTCCATGAATACCTGCAGGGGTGAGCTCCGCAAAAACAAAAGAAAAATACACAAAAAGAAATGCTAAAACTAAAAGATACAAGAAAATAAAAATGCAGAAAATTAGATAACTACTGGGGTTACTGTCATCCCAGCACGACTTATTAAATTCTGTATAGTTCTAGCTAATGGGCCTATGAAAAGAAAAATGCACAGGTAACTGTTCCATTATCCGTTGCGGTAGCAAGTACCGATACGGTGTGAAAGTTAGGGTTAGATTTGATACTCTAGAAGGGGGTGAATAGAGTATGTACATATATTTAAAAACTTTTCCTGAGTTATAAAAGATTATACCTAAACTGAGATATAATATCACAGTATACTAAATTAAAATAAATGAAACCACAGAAAGCTAAATAACACAACCACAGTAAGAACAAGAAGAAGAGGGCAACCAGACAACACAAGAATTTATAGTGGTTCCCCAACCTGGGTACATCCACTCTTCTACCACCCTGGTAGGAATCCACTCAGGTTTTTGATCAGGTGACTGCCACCAATGAGCATTTGATCAAGTGCTCAAAAACCAAACCTCAAGTCTTTTGGTTAGGAGACTTGCAACCAGGAATCACTTTTGAAGGGAGTAGAGAACCCTTTTTATAGAGAGGGTGAGAGAGTGATGGTGTATTCTCTTTCTCAAATACAAATGAGAAGACTAGTGGAATTGATGCTAACAAAAAGCTCCCCCTGAAATATTGAGTTTGTTCAGGGAGGAATGGAACTTTTTCTTCAGAGTGATAGGCCTTCAAGCTTTCAACTTCAACCAGAAGAACTTCAGGAACTTCTTGACAGATGTAGTATAATTGTCCAACTGAAGGTTCCTGAGAGTATGACAGAATAATACTCTTGATTTGGATGGTTGTTCTTCTTCTGCAGAAAGATTGTTCTTCTTCTGGTCTAGCAATTATTGATTACTTAACTGATCGATTCTCTGTGTCTCAAGAATTCTGTATGTCTCTTTGATTGTGTCTGTATTTTATATCTTATCTATAAGAAAAAGAACTTCTCATATTTTATATTTTCCATGTGGAAGTGCTTTTGAATTTTGAAATTCTTCCTGTAATTAATGCTGACGGCCTTGGAATAATTTGGCATTGATTTGTTTCCCTAACTGTCCCTTAGAAAAACGGTAGGCAATAGTCTTGATGAAGAACGTGATTAATGCTCTTGTCTAACGGTAATATTCAAAAAATATTAGAGCATTAATTACTCAGGAATCATTGCCACATAATAAGGACAAAAGAAGAAAATAGCAAAGACTGGATTCGTCGACCTGAGTCCATAGTTCGTCGATCTGAGAATAGTTGTTCGTCGAGCTGAGATCCAAGATCGTCGACCTATGAATACTACTTGATAACTTTCTTCTTCTGTGCATCAAGTTCTTCGAGCTGAGATCTAAGATCGTCGAGCTGAGCCCTGAGAACTAAGTTCGTCCAGTTGGTCCAAGATCGTCGAGCTGAGTTTTAATTCTGGACTTAGACTATTTTTTGGTGTAGATTGTTGAAGTATCATTTTGACATTGAGTGTAATATCATCTGTCGTTGAGTGAAATGTCATCTGGCATTGAGTGAAATGTCATCTGGCGTTGATTGAAATGTCATCTGGCGTTATGTGTTGAATCACCTTATCCAGAATTAGTCGACCAAAGAACAGAGTTTGTCTAGCTGATGTTTTTAGTTCGTCGACTGAAGTTTGACTCAGAGAAGTTATCACTTTGTTTAGAGTTCGTCGGGCTGAGAACCAAGTTCATTGAGCTGAGCTAAGAGATTTGTCTCTGAGTTCGTCGAGCTGAGCATGACTTTCGTCGACCGGAGCTCGACGAACGTAGAACTCCTTTTTCTAAGTCTTGAATTCTCTAAGTCTTGAGTCTCTGACTTTGTTGAAGGCTGGTCCCTTGTATTGTTGACCCTAAGGACTTGACCTAGACTCTAAGACACAACCATGATCCTAACTTAGTGAACCTAGCCCAAATCCAACTAGGGATCCAACAATCTCCCCCTATTTGGGTGAGGTCACTAATTACAGACTCAATAAAAGAAAATATACAAAGCAAGAACACAATACATATCTGGCAGAGAATTAAACAGTAAATGTGCAACAGATATATTTACACAGTTAACTTTGTAACATAAAACACAATTTATCAAAAATATACCATATAGAAGTTCAAGTTCTAGTTTTTCTGTTTCTTCTCCTTTGGCTTAGCTTCTTTGCTCTTATCCCCAGGCTGAATAAAAATGATTTTCTTGTCAGGATTAGTAGCTTCTTTCTTTGATATGTACATATCTGCTGCTCCAATCACTGTCAGGGTGGAGGTTCTGGGAACTACAGCCTCTGGGTGTCTAGCCAAATAATCTGTAGGATTAAATACCTTCTTGCTTACCTGAAGTCTTTCAAGTTCTTTCTCTCTATATGTGGACATGGTAGTGAACTTAGTTGGATCTTCTCCTTCTTCTCTGGCCTTCTTTATCTGTGACAGACCTATCAATTCTTGAAGCCTATCCATCCTGAAATTAGGATCAACATCCTGACTGACAAATGATTGATCATCTTGGGAGGGTAGTAGAGTAGCAGGCCTGAATTGAGTAGACTGTGCTTGAAAGATTGTTTCTTTATGGCTTTTATCACTCTTAGTGTATAGTGACTTTGGAGGTGCAGTTTCACTATATTTTCCTTTAGGTTTGTGTGATACTTAATGCCTTCTTTGTTCAGCTTGTTGTTGGGGAGTAGAGAACGTTGGCTTCTGATAGACTACTTCTTTTATCTGCTCTGTACAACCCATACTTCTTTGCTGACTGCTTCCATGAGATTGATGTCTAGATGACCTTTCCTGCCTCTGATAAGTCTTGGTGAATGTAGGCTTGGAAGGTGCATCTGACCTTTGAGAAGTGGTTCCTGAAGCACCAGCAGCTGGAGGAGGAGGAGGAGGATCCTTCCTGTATTTATGAGTTGGGGGAGGAGAGTATCTTCTACTTTTCTTTCTAGCCTTTTGTTCATTCTTAGAAAGCCACATCCAGGATGGCATCCCTTTGTATGGGGTTAAGTCTTGTAAAATATAGTAGGGAGTGTCATTTGTAATTCCAACTTGGGAGCAGGAGGAGGAGGAGCCTTCCTTTTCTTAGAGATTTTCTTCCTCTTTTGTTCCTTATCAGAATCATCATCATCATCATCATCATCATCAGAAGGTTGAGGATTGTAATACATATCATCAATTTCTTTTAGTGTGTTCTCAGAAATTTTTTTCTTTTCTATCTGAGATGGAACTGGAAAGGGGACTGGAGAACTCTATACATCTGTACTTTGAGCAGCTAACTTATTTTCTTCCTCTATGTTGGCCAAGATCAAGGCATCTAAATCTGGCACTGGAAAATCATCCATTATAAATACTGGAGCCATGGGAGAAGATATAATGGGAGAAACAATCTGTGGAGATGATGGAGTGGCAGGGATAGCAAAACTTGTCTGGAGTTGTTTGACAACTTCAGGGCTTATTGGAGAAGAATAGGGGGTAATAGCCAATGATGGCTTAGTACACTCAGCTAGAGGGAGACTTAGATAAGCTGTATCAAAAGATCTTAACAGACTCATCAAGTCTACTATGGGATTAATAAAAACATCACCAATAATATTTATTTCCAGTATAACTGACTCATCTATTTCCATGTCAGTTTTAATAAAATTAATCAAATCAAATAATTCAGTATCATCTACTTAAGGTTCTGCTTCTATATCCATTACTGTTATATCTGCTGTATTTGAGACCTGTACAACTGGTTGTACTGCTGCAACTGCTGCTACTTCTTCATGAAGTATCTCCCCCTGCCTGGTTTCAGTAGATACTGAAGCCAGGCCCCCAAATGAAGAGGGAGCAGTAGTGAGGGTAGAGATCTGGGAAGCAAGAGAGGATATGGAGACAGCTAGAGGAGAAATGGCCTCTACTATAAGAGATTGGAGTAGGGGTGTGAGGAGGGTAATTAGTGGAGTGACAAGAGATGGATCCAAGTTTGGAGAAGTGGATGGTGGAGCAGTAGCTGGTTGAGTGGAAATTGCAGTTGCTGAGGGGTTGGGAGGTGGAGGTGGAATGGGAGTGTCTAGGGGGGAGTCATGTTGAGGAGAGGGAGTGTTCAGTGGAGAGGATAATAAATTGAAGGAGGGTAGTGAGGAGAGGGTGGTGTGGGGAATATTAGCAAGATGAGATGGAAGAGGGGATTGGGGTGGTGTAGGCATGGATGTATCATACTGAGGTGAAAGAGGAGGGGATGGTATATATATAGGGGAAGAGGGAATTGGAGAGGTTGGTGGTGTTGGGGTATGGATTAGGATGGTAGTGGAGGGTGGAATTGGTTGGGCTTGTGATTGGGATGGAACCTGAGGGGTAGGAGGTGGTGGAGGGGTGGAGAGGATCCCTTCAGTGGGGTGGGGAGAGGCTGGTGCGGCCCTTGGACTCTCAAAAGTTTTAGTGGAGGAGGAGGTAGCCTTAGTTGGCTTAGTGATGGTCCTCTCCCACTTGCTAAAAAGAGCACAAGTGAGTCTCTTTGAAGCATTGATGGATATGGTCGAGGAGACCAGGGATCCTGCAGCCTTTTCCTTGAGGAAGATCCCTAGGATCCTTCCAAAACACACCTCTTTCTTATTATTCTTCTTTTTAATCAAATCAAACAGAATTTGACCCCAGTTCACAGCTTTCTTATTTACTATGGCGCACATAACCAGGAACTGATGCCTGGTGATGTAATCATGTGTTGTGTGCTTCCCGAGCAACACCTTCCCAACTATATCTGCGAGAAACTTATACTCGGCAGACAAAAGTTTCTTAAGTAGTTTATTTGGGGTGTCTCCAGATTAACCCATTGTACTCAGCATCAAATCAAATTCTTCAGAATCTATTTCTAATTCATCCTCGCCATTTTTTAATCCAAAAATATCAGCTAAAATATCGGGGGTAAGAGGAATAGCGTTACCCGCGATGGTGCCTGTCATCATGTTCTCGTCTGTAGTAGCTGTGTACACCCACACCCTGATTTCTGTTGCAGATATCTTGATACGAGTCGAAAGCCGAGTCTTTAGTTGTTGGTCTTCAAGAAGTTGAAGAATGTTTAGGAAAACTTGATCAGAGTACTGGAACGATTCAAAATCCAAGTCAAAACCAGTATCAAATTTCATAGCAGCAAGAGATCCTGCGGAAATCGCCATGAGAGCACCTGCAAAGAAAAAAACGACGATCAAGTGCAAAAGAACTGAAAGCGCGGGACGGAGGTCGAAGAAAACCTAAATATAGTGTTTTCCATAATATGAATTGACAGATTCCGTTCCACAAAAAATGAAAAGATCTTCGATTTGAGGTCGACGAAATAATTTAGAGTTAAACAGTTCGTCGATCTCAGTCTGAAGGTTTGAAGACATTTCGTAGATCTCTGGTCGACGAAAGTTTTCTAAAGTAAGTTCGTCGATCTCAGTTCGACAAAACTAACTTCACTCACAGAGAGTTCGTTGATCTCTAGTCGACGAAAATCTCAAGAACTTTTCCTAGTTCGTCGAGCTCCGTTCGACGAACTCTGAAAAATTCATCGATTGCAGACATAAACTAAACCTTCTCCATTTATCATTCCAAGCTGATTTATAAAGAACAAGTGATTTTTTTCATCCAGGGGTTTGGTGAAAATATAAGCTCTTTGTAAATCAGTGTAGATATAGACAAGATTAATTTTGTTTTTGTCTACACACTCTCTAATGAATTGATGTCTTATGTCTATATATTTAGTTCTGCTGTGATGGACTGGATTGTGTGCTATAGCTATAGCACTTGTGTTATCACATAGTAGAGTTGAATTATTTAAGTTTAACCCATAGTCCAGGAGTTGGTTCTAAATCCACAGCATCTGGGAACAACAAATGCCAACTACAATGTATTTTGCTTCAGTAGTTGATGTGGACACAGATGATTGTTTCTTGCAAAACAAGGACACTAATCTCATACCAAGGAACTGGCAGGTTCCTGAGGTACACTTTTTGTCCACTCTGCATCCAGCAAAGTCAGCATCTGAGTATCCAGTTAACTAAAACTCTGACTCTGTAGGATACCAGAGACCTGGACTAGGACAACCCTTTATATATCTTAAAATCCTTCTTAGAAAAACTAGATGGGATTCTTTAGGGTTCACTTGGAACCTAGCATAAAGGCATGTAGCAAACATAATATCAGGTCTGCTAGCTATAAGGTATAGTAGGGACCCAACAATGCCCCTATATAATTTCTGATCCACAGGTTTCCCATGCATGTAAGAATCTATTACAGCATTTGTAGCCATGGGTGTTTTCGTTGCTGAGGCATCAGCCATCCCAAACTTTTTAATAATCTCTTTAGCATATTTAGCCTGGGAAATGAAGATGCCATCAGGGAGCTGCTTCACTTGGAGACTAAGGAAGTAGGAGAGCACACCCATGCTACTCATCTAAAATTTTGAATGCATTAGATCAGAAAATCTTCTGCATAATTTGGGGTCAGTATAACCAAATATTATGTCATCTACATATATTTGTACTAACAATATTTTATCATGATGCATTTTGGTAAATAAGGTCCTATCTACTATGCCTCTTGAAAAACCATGCTCAAGGAGAAAGCTGGCTAAGGTCTCATACCAAGCTCTTGGAGCTTACTTTAAACCATAGAGAGCTTTATGCAATTTAAATACATAAGAGGGATGAGTTGGAGAAACAAAACCTGGAGGTTGTTCAACATAAACCTCTTCTTTAAGTTCCCCATTTAAGAAAGCACTCTTCACATTCATTTGATAAACTTTGAACTTCTTAAATGCTACATAAGCCAGAAATATCCATATAGCTTCTAGCCTGGCAACTGGATCAAAGATTTGATCATAGTCAATCCCTTCCTCTTGCCTATACCCTTGAGCAACAAGCCTAGCCGTGTTCCTCACAATCACACCTTGGGCATCAAGCTTGTTTCTGAATACACATTTGGTTCTAATGACTGGGTAGTCTTTTGGTCTTGGAACCAAAACCCAAACTCTGCATCTCTCAAACTGGTTAAGCTCCTCTTGCATTGCAATGATCCAGTGGGGATCTTATTCTGCATCAGTTATGGATTGAGGCTCAATTTGAGAGAGGAAACAGGCATGCATCAATTCTTGGTTGAGTTGATGCCTTGTCTGTACACCTACAGTTATGTCTCCAATCACTTGGGATCTAGGGTAATCCCTTAGTGTGACAAAATCAGTGGGTGGAGTTGGTTTTGCAGCATCATTTGGAGAGAATTCTTCTTGTGGAATAGCTTCTGTTGTTGTAGGGGGATCAGCTTCTTCCACAGTCTCTTCATCACTTTCTTCATTGACTTATTGAGAAGGATGAGGTACAACTTTGGGGGAAAGGTTTAAGTCATCCACTTTCTCACACAAGTTTTGTACCTGCAAGGAGTCTTTGGTAGAAATCTCTTTCTCCTTATAAAACATGTTAGCCTCATCAAATGTCACATGCATAGATTCCTGTATTTTCAGTGTAGATTTGTTAAAGACCCAATAAGCTTTGCTAACTTTGGAATAACCTAGAAAAATTCTAACTGCAGCCTTTGCTTCAAATTTTCTAATATGTTTCTTGTCATTATTATGAATGTAGCACACACAACCAAAAACTTTAAAATAGTTGATTATTGGTTTCTTCCCTTTGAGCAATTCATAGGGAGCCTTATATTTTAGTTTGTGTATCAAGCTTCTATTCTGGACATAATTTGCTGTGCTCATGGCCTCTGCCCAATAGGATAGGGGCATGTAAGCATCTGCAAGTAATGTACCTGCAGCTTCAATGAGTGTTCTATTTTTCCTTTTAGCTATCCCATTTTGTTGAGGAGTTCTAGGAGCTGAGAAGCAGTGCCTGATACCTTCCTTATCACAGAACTCATGCATAAGAAGAGACTCAAACTCTGTACCATGATCACTTCTGATAATTGCAACATAAGTAGAGTACTCAATCTGCATGGTCCTGAGAAAATCTGTAAGAACCTTAAATATATCTTACTTAGATCTCAGAAAGAATACCCAGGAGAATCTGGAGAAGTCATCTACAACCACTAAAGTATAAGATTTTCCTCCTAGGCTTTGTACAGCCACAGGGCCAAAAAGGTCCATACGTAGTAAGTACAATATCCTAGGTGAATCACTCTTATTAATGGATTTGAAACTAGATTTAGATTGCTTGCCTAGTTGACAAGCCCTGCAGAGTCCTTCCTTCTTATAGGGGCCAGAAGATAGTCCTCTGACAAGGTTGTCCTTAGATAACCTAGCAATATTTTTCAGATTTACATGCCCTAATCTATTATGCCACAAGTCATTTTGACTGCTAACTATGTTAATTAAACATATGTCTGAAGTTACAGAATGAAAATTAATTAGGTATATGTTTCCTTGTCTATTGCCAATTAAAACTGGTTTGTTTTCCTTAGAGGTAATAGTACAGGAGCTAGAGTTGAATGATACCTGATAACCTTCATCACAGAGTTGGCTTATAGAGATTAGTTTATGAATTAGTTCACTTACATATGCAACTCTCTTGAAAGTTACTGTTCCAATCCTGACTTTGCCATAACCCTCTGTTTGGCCACATTTAGAGTCACCAAAGATGACCTTTGGTCCTAGCTTGGACTTGTAATCAATTAGGTTGTCCTTACTGCCTGTCATGTGCTTGGAGCAGCCACTGTCCAGGTACCAATGTTGATTATATATTGGACAGGTCTTCATCTGCAAATAAGATAGTTTGTTGTTCTTAACCCAGGTAACCTTAGGTCCTTGTTGATTTACATAGCTATAACTAGAAATGTAAGAACATTCAAGTTGATCTTTATAGCCTTTGAGATGATATCTTCTTGGTGGTATTATCCATTTACTAAAAGGATTAAAGTTGTTGTTATAATTTAGGTTTCTGTTGTAAGAATCTGCGATTGACGATTTCTGGTTGGATCGTCGACCTGAGCTCGACGATGTTGGATGAGATCTTTGATCTCTACTCGAAGAAAGAAGATATTCATTCTCAGGGCACCAAAATCGTCGATCTCTGGTCAACAAACCATACTGGTATCGTCGATCACAGATCGAAGAATAATTATTACTTAAGTTTGCGTTAAGAGATCGTCGTTCTGAGTTCGACGATCTGTTCATATATCGTTGATCTGAGTTCGACGATAACTGTTGAACATTGTTGTTTTTGTTATTCTTCTATTTTTTAAGTTTATTTTTAGTTTCAATTTGTTCAAGAAATTCATTGACCATATTAACATGTTCAGTATTCTTCTTTCCTTTGTCAGATATAAACTTTACTGGTTTGCAAAGGTTATTTTTCTGAATTAGAGGTGGATCACTAGAGGAGGCACCTAGTCCCAGTTTGCTATTGTTAATCCTAGCATTTACAGTACTAGTGATATCTAGTAGTTGCAAACTTCTTCCATTTAGTGATTCTTCTAACTTTTTAGCCTTGCTAAGTTCAGATTTCAGAAAATATATTTGTTCATTAGCAGAAATCAGTTCATTTGTTAGGCTAGCATTTTCTGAGGTGATTTGTCTAAATCATTTAGTTTTTCTCTGAGAAGTTTGATTTCCTTCTCAGAACTGATCAAGTCTAAGTAGAAATTTTTAAATTCTAATTTAAACTCATCTGATTCAAAATCATAAGATGTTATTACCTGATCTTCAGCTGATAATGATTCCTCATCTTCAGATTCATCTGTATCTGATCTGCTACAACCTGCCTCAATGTCCATGAGGCAAAATTCCTTAGCCTTCTGCTCTTCTTCATCCTCACTGGAGCTGGAGGATGTTGATTCTTCTTCAGTATCACTCCAAGTCTCAACAACAAAGCCCTTGTCTTTCCTCTTATGCTTGCTTGAGGAAGACTTGTTGTAGTGACTCTTTCTTGAGTCCTTCTCTTTTCTTCTATCCTTCTTCTGAGCTTCTGGACACTCAGAAATGAAGTGCCCAGGTTTCCTGCACCCAAAACACACTACTTCTTTAGAGGGTGTTTTGTCATACCTTAGCTTATCTTCATATTTAGAAGGTTTCCTTCTGAAGTCCTTTCTGGCCATCTTGAAGAATCTCTTGGCAAAGAGATTGATCAACTCTTCATTTACTGGAATGACTTCAGAGTCTTCTGTAGCTTTGAAAGCTATGTTGTGCTCCTTCATAGTTGGTGTAGGAGTCTTCACTTCAACTGATGCTTCCCTTGCTTTGATCAGCTGCTCATAGGAATTTAATTTTCCTAGAAGAGATTCTATTGAAATCTCTATCATGCTTCTGGCTTCTCTGATGGGCCAGATTCTTGAGTCCCATGTGCTGGGGAAGCACATAAGGATTTTTTTCATTCACTTCAGTCAAAGTGAATTCTTTGTCTAGAGTCCTTAGCTCACTAATGATGGAGCTAAGTCTGTTGTACATTACTTCTACTGTCTCTGCTTCATCCTTCTTGAAGTTCTCATACTGAGTGATGAGATTTGACCTTCTATCTTTCCTCTCATCTGCTGATCCAGCCACCATTTGGTTCAGGGAATCCCAAATCTCCTTGGCTGATTGACACTCAGCAACCTTTTGAAATATTTCATCAGACATAGTTTGAGCCAGTATGTTCATGGCTTTGGCATCAACTATCTTAGCCTTCTTCTATGCATCTGTCCATCCAGGGGGTGGAACTACACTCAGGTCAGTTGATGTGGTTGAGGTTGAAGCCACTGGATCTGGTGGTCCTGTTAAGATAGAATTAAATATATCTTCATCAATAGAGTTCATGTAAAGCCTAATTCTTGCCTTCCAGATTGTGAACTTGGACAAGTTACATACTGGAGGTCTGGTGCTTGCATATTCTTTATTCTGCGTCATGCTGTGTAAATAAGTCTAGCAAAGTTAAAGAATAGATCTAACTTAGGATCTTTGGTTCAAGGTTTTAACTTGTACAACCAAAAGAACCTCCTCTGATACCAATTGAAAGTTAGGGTTAGATCTGATATACTCTAGAGGGGGTGAATAGAGTATGTATGTATATTTAAAAACTTGTCCTGAGTTATAAAAGATTATACCTAAACTTAGAAATAATATATCAGTATACTAAATTGAAATAAATGAAACCATAGAAAAGCAAAATAACACAACCACAGCAAGAACAAGAAGAAGAGGGCAACCAGACAACGCAAGAATTTATAGTGGTTCCCCAACCTAGGTACATTCACTCTTCTACCACCTGATAGGAATCCACTCAGGTTTTTGATCAGGTGACTGCCACCAATGAACTTTTGATCAGGTGCTCAAAAACCAAACCTCAAGTCTTTTGGTTAAGAGACTTGCAACCAGGAATCACTTTTGAAAGGAGTAGAGAACCCTTTTTATAGAGAGGGTGAGAGAGTGATGGTGTCTTCTCTTTCTCAAATACAAATGAGAATACTAGTGGAATTGATGTTAACAAAAAGCTCCCCCTGAAATATTAAGTTTGTTCAGGGAGGAATGGAACTTTTTCTTCAAGGTGATAGGCCTTCAAGCTTTCAACTTCAACCAGAAGAACTTCAGGAACTTCTTGACAGATATAGTATAGTTGTCCAACTGAAGGTTCCTGAGAGTATGACAGAAGAAGACTCTTGATTTGGATGGTTGTTCTTCTTCTTCAGAAAGATTGTTCTTCTTCTGGTTTAGCAGTTGTTGATTACTTGACTGATCGATTCTCTGTGTCTCAAGAATTTTGTATGTCTCTTTGATTGTGTCTGTATTGTATATCTTGTCTGTAAGAAAAAGAAATTCTCATCTTTTATATTTTCCATGTGGAAGTGCTTTTGAATTTTGAAATTCTTCCTGTAATTAATGCTGACGGCCTTGGAATAATTTGGCATTGATTTGTTTTCCTAACTGTCCCTTAGAAAAACGGCAGGCAATAATCCTGATGAAGACCGTGATTAATGCTCTTGTCTAACGGTAATATTCAGAAAATATTAGAGCATTAATTACTCAGGAATCATTGCCATATAATAAGGACAAAAGAGGAAAACAGCCAAGACTGGATTCGTCGACCTGAGTCCATAGTTCGTCGAGCTAAGAATAGTTGTTCGTCGAGCTGAGATCCAAGATCGTCGACCTCTGAATGCTTCTTGATAACTTTCTTCTTCTGTGCATCAAGTTCGTCGAGCTGAGATCTAAGATCGTCGAGCTGAGCCATGAGAACTGAGTTCGTCCAGTTGGTCCAAGATCGTCGAGCTGAGTTTTGATTCTAGACTTAGACTATTTTCTGGTGTAGATTGTTGAAGTATCATTTTGGCATTGAGTGTAATATCATCTGTCGTTGAGTGAAATGTCATCTGGAGTTGAGTAAAATGTCATCTGGCATTGAGTGAAATGTCATCTGGCGTTGAGTGTTGAATCACCTTATCCAGAATTAGTCGACCAGAGAACAGAGTTCGTCTAACTGATGTTCTTAGTTCATCGACTGAAGTTTGACTCAGAGAAGTTAGCACTTTGTCCAGAGTTCATCGGGCTGAGAACCAAGTTCGTCGATCTGAGCTAAGAGATTTGTCTCTGAGTTCGTCGAGCTGAGCACGACTTTCGTCGAACTCCGCACGACTTTCGTCGATCGGAGTTCGACGAACGTAGAACTCCTTTTTCTAAGTCTTGAATTCTCTAAGTCTTTAGTCTCTGACTTTGTTGAAGGCTGGTCCCTGGTATTTTTGACCCTAAGGACTTGACCTAGACTCTAAGACACAACCATTACCCTGGTTTATACATGTTGGGTCATATCCTAACTCAGTGAACCTAGCCCAAATCCAACTAGGGATCCAACACGGTAAAAGAGCAGTTACCCCTCTACCTGTATAATAATACCTGAGAATCTCAGGTAGAGGAAATAGGAAGTAAGAAGAGGAGGAGGCTTGGTCCTCGCTTATCTCACCACAAAATAAATCCTTGTCTGTCAAGGTATAGTCCACCACAGGTTTGTAGGAAGCGATGGCAACGGTATGGGCACCAGGCTCATCATCATCCCACTGTACCCGTGGAGACTCATCTTGCACAGGCTCAGATAAAGAAGGGGGATCAAGGAATAAAAGAGAAGAAGAACTAAAATAATCAGAAAATGGGAGAGTGATCCCGGTATCACTCTCAGCGAGATCCAAGCAAGGATCATCGTCGGTATCATACGAGTCATATCATGGGGAATCCGATAACTTGAGGTCTGTAGTGGTAAGGGGGATCATCTCATCTAATAAGGAGGTGCAAACCTCTGCATCAGACAAAGAATACTCCTCATCCCACCGGGGTGCGTAGAAGTGTTCTGAAGATCTACATTCTCTGTTAGAGGTAGTAGAATCCTCATCCCACTTCGGCGCAACCTCGGGAACTGAATCATCCACAAATACAGCATCATCAGCCGACTCACTCAAAAATGGAGTAGCAAACTCCGGCAAAAATCGCGTAGGGGCAAAACTGCTCTCAAAATCAGGCATTGAATGAGCAATACCCAACGCAAAATCATCCGCAGATGCCACCCCATCGATGACTGGAACAATCTCATCGTACCATACTGGATCGTCCAGGAGTTCCCAATCCACTCCCTGCGGGCTAACATCCGAGTGAGAGGGCTCACTCAAAGGAAGCTCGTAAAAAGGGGCTGAGGAACCCATGAAGGATATATATGCAGCATGAGATTCTTCAGTAATCTCAACGGGCAGAGAACGAGCTAGATGAGCCATGTCAGTGTACGGGCCAGGCAACACCCCGGTAGGTCTGTCTACAGCAGTCTTCCGTGAACTGGAGGTTGCTGCAGGCACACCCACAGAGGAAGAAGGCTCGCACAAGCGAGGGCAGTCCTTCAACATGTAACCTACACCTTGACATAGCAAGCATCTCAAACAATGATCGGCATTCAGAGCAGCCATGGCGTCGATGCCTCGGTTCAAAATGTCAATAAGACGGCACTCGGCAGCAGAAGACATCGCGAATAAAAAATAATTGTAGGAAAAATGATACACGACTAGAATAAAAAATAGCACGGATCTGTTATCTAAATCAAAAATTAGAGAAGGGCAAAAAGGAATAAGCAAAAATAAAAATCCTAACACTAAAGAAAATAAGAAAATGCTATGCACAAATGGAAAAGGGATTGAATCTAATATCTTCCTCTCCAAAAACTCACACGACTGTGTTCCCCGGCAATAGCGCCAAAAACTTGATGCTAAAGATCACAGCAGTGAACCGGTTGCACAAGTAATATAAAATGGGCAAGTTTTCCCTAGTATCGATCTCACAAGGAACACAGTAAGGTTGAGTTAATTTCGAGGAGGACTTGAGATTGAAGTCCTTAAGTCGGCGTTAATTAAGGGGGGTTTTAATGGTTGCGATAAAAGGAAGTAAAACTCTAACAACTACTCCTATGCAACGCCGTTATGCGATGCTTCGCCAGGCGGGATGGAAGACTAGTTGGGTCGCTATACACCAAATCGCTAGGCGGATGGGCGAGTAGGCTAGCGGATGAGGTGGAGAGAACAGAGGAAATCCTACTATGCAGGCCGCTATGCACTGCTTTGTCAGGCGGGATGGAATACTACACGGGCCGCTATGCACCGGATCGTTAGGCGGATGGAAGAGTAGGCTAGCGGATGAGGTGGAGAGAACGGCGAAATGAGGGTTGAAAGCACCTCTTCACGAAGCACGCCACTAGAAATTTCTAGTGCGGCGCAAAACAAATCCACACCACAAAAGCACACCTCAAACAGATAAGCAGGAATACTAAATCACATAGACATGATTAACTAAACATGCTAACAGTCAAAATACACTTCATCAATACAAAGAAATCTACTATGCTATCAATACAAGAGGAGATGAGTGTGCGAAATCAACCGGCTCCGAAGTCTTGTTGAGGATTCACGGTTTGAGTCACCGGGTTGTCAATCCGCGTCCAAGCTCGGTCCTCAACTGCGTCCGGGGTAGAGAAAGGTTGTCACCACCTTCCAATGGCCCGTCTTCTTCATATCACAACCTGGTGGAGAATGGCACAAACTGCTCCAAGCTTGGTGAAATCTAGGTCGAGATCTTCTTGAAGCTCGTGGATGAAGGAGGAGGCCGAGAGGATGCTCCAGCTTTGATTTGGCAGTGAAAGCTTGCCCGGAGCCTTTCCCTATGGTGGAGGATGAAGGGAAATCGTGGAACCCTTCGTCGGAGACGAAAAGCGGCAGAAGAAATCGATCGATCCGGAATTAGGGCGGAACCTGCGAATTTATAGATTGTAGAAATTAAACAATGCGCACGATCACGGGCGCACGACCAGTGGTCGTGCGCACTATGGCCAGTGATCGTGCGTATTGGCATGACAGGACCTGGTAAAAATTGGAATCAATGCACACGATCAGTGGCGCACGACAGGTGGTCTTGCGCACTATGCCCAGTGGTCGTGTGATTACCCCAAGTAGATTCTTAAAATCAGGGTACATTGCGCACGATCATCGGCGCATGACCAGTGGTCGTACGCACTATATCCGATGATCGTGCGCAGTATTCCTGCTTCCAAACGTCCCCGGAACACGCACACGACCCCTAAACCCATCACTGATGTGTGCAGAAATTCCAGATAAGCATGAAAAGGAGTACAAGCAATAAAAGTACAAAAATATACACAACCACGGGCCAAAAGTGCACTTCCTATGACAATAAGGATAAGATGAAATATAAACGATAATGAAGAAAAGTGAAGTGCAAGCAAAGGAAAACAAGCCTAGATGAGTCCGAAAATAGGTATATAATATGGGCTCATCACGCACACATCGCGGTCATTCATAGTTGCTCACACATCGCAGGCATTCACAGCTCCACACACATCGCAGGCATTCACAGTCACGCACAACACCCTATGTTGACATAGGATGGACCGCTTCTCTTCAAGCAGGGTAGCGAGCCTCGCAGGCCTAACGGATGTGGCCGTCGGTGACAGTGGCTAGTCCTTCCACTTCTAGGGGTGGTCGTACCACACAGCCCAGGACCTAACGTACAACCCCATGAACTCTTGGATGTGAGCGACATCCAGCGATTCAACATTTTGGCCGACTAGCGGAGGAAACCCAACGGGGAAAAACATAATGGCAGTACGGATCTCTGTTGATGCCAAAGCAAGATAATCTGTCAGGCTCTGAGGGGTACAAGTTCGTAGAAGGATAAGGGACTCGAGTGTGTCCTGCAGGACTCCCCGAGGGCCATTTCCCTTCGCTTGTATGCTGGACTTCATGGCCAGATCTCAGAGCTTGAAACGATTTCCATGGTTTGATTGGGACATGAGCCTTTGACCTATTTCTCTTAAAAAGCCTAGGGCAGACGATGGGACGATGCTCCGGGATTTAAGCGTCCTAATAAGACCGAACCCCTACATTGACGTCCGAGACTAGCTCCCCCTTGCATGTCATCCTAGCTACCCCCGATTGCATCTCTCCTCTAACTGGAGGAACTATTAAGAATAGGTATGGACACTAACCCCCCCCCCCCCAATTTTCACGGAGGGAAGATCGTCGTCTCTTTACAACTTCCTTATCCTCAAAAATATTGATGTGTTTAATTCTTTTGGCTATCTCCTGAGCAGCAGGTTGAATTACTTCAGCACCAATATAATCCCTCGAGCTGTTGAGTTGTCGTAGTCTGAGTCCCTATAGGAGATCCTCTCCTACGGGCCGACTACTTGCCTTACGAGTCAACCTCCACATTCAAGTATGAGTATAATCGTGCGAGTACGCGACTATGATTGTGCATATGTGAGCAACAATGTACGAGTAGGTGAAGCGACTATGCAGATACAAGCAACGACTATGCGAGTACGAGCGATATCAACGTGCGAATACTTGCATGCCAAGCTCTTAACCTCTCCATGTCGATGAGCATAGCGAGCATTGTTATGCAAGCGAGTATGCGAGTATGCAAGTAAAAAAAATGAGGACATCATCAAAAAACTCTTGTATTACATGGCGAGAATTGCAATACTTTACATACAAAATTTCTAAGTTACTACTATCTTTACAAGTTAGGTGCAGGAGACTGCCGACCTACTATGACTCATTTCTGCATGTATCAGGCTTGTACTCCTCGTCATCAATGATAGCATCTTCATTGTCCTCAGCATCATCCTCGTCATCGTCTTCATCATCGCTGATCTCTCCACTGCTGCTGTCGTTGCTTCTGGAGCTGGAAGCTGAGGAAAGGATGCAGTCAGGTAAGTTGGACTCCTCGGTGAGTGGGCTTAGGATGAGGTCCAAAACTATCAAATACTCGGCCTCTATGCCATGGAACCTATCCATCCTCAATTTGGCAAGAATGGCTTCCCCTGATGCTCGCGCAATCCTACGGTGGATAGCGGGCATCTCATCCCCGTGCATGCGGATCTTCTTGCCCATCCCATGCACAGGAACCGGGTCATGCGACTCAGTTGAGCAAGTATTAGAAGGACCCGAGAGATCTTCAGTGGCGACCTGCTGAGTTTCCAACTCGAAAACCCGAACCTAAGAAGCCTCCAGCTCAGCCTTGGTGCTGGCAAGTTCTTGCTCAAGCTCAGAAAACTTCTTCGCTGTCTTGATCTCGGAGGCCTACGAAGATCAACCAGTAAAGTCAGAAAAAAAAAGTTCAAGTGCAGAAGTTACTAAGTCGCTCTGAGGAGGCGATCTACCTCATACTCCTTCCAGCGAGTAGACTGCATCCCTAGCTCTATCGCCTTCTACGACACGATCATCAGTTCCTTCTCCATCTCGAGGAGCTTCCTCGTCGTGAACTACCCGTATAACACCCTCATCCGTCATATAGCATATAACAGAAGGTCTGGTTGGGGCCCGATGTCATATACTACGGACAGACCAAGGAGTTACTAAATTGAAACCATGGTCTAAAATTTTGCATCCTAACACAGAGTGAATTCTAGCGAAAGTAATTTAAAGGTTATAAATAGAACCCAACAGCATGAATGTCTAGTACCACAACTAGGAATGTAATACAAATACACAAAAAGGTCTTGGCCTTAAGGCCTTACACTATTCAACTTGAATTAAAATGTGTTACATACTTCGGCACGCAGGACGACCACATATGAATGATAAAATAACACAAGTATTCGCTTTGGCCTTCAAGGGCCAGCTTATCTATCCTGGGCTTTCGCCCGCTAGATCCGGCTTTGCTCCGTTGCACCTGTAAGCACATTCCACCGCATGGTGGCAAAAAATAGCAACGGTCAGCATTAGCTGACCAAATTATAACGACCACACCCCTTACCTGGGGTGGTGGTGCTCCTTCCATGCAGGCATTAGTATAAACACAACATGGCAATAAGAACGTGAAACTTAAGCACTGTTCGATACAAATGTTGGCACAAACACCCAACGCCCCGTGCTCTCAAGGCACATTCTTGGTGCACAAGACCTCAAGGGTCATACCTCCATTCTCTGTGATGGTTAGAAACGTTTGAGAATTCAAGTATTTTAGGGCCAAAGCCAAAGACAATGCCCCTATGGCTACGACAAAGTCATGTTGGCTAAAAATCAACACTTTGACCCACTCCAAATAGATCGGCATAGGGTTGGGTGCAGTTCAGCTATTTCTCGATGATCAAACCATCGGGCGCATCAAGCCACAATGCGGGTCAGCATCCCCTTTCCCATCTGTACGATTCATAACACTGTTATGATCCTAGGCTAGCACTCAGGGCCACCAAAGCTGAGCAAATTAAGCTCACGCCCACAAACTTGGCCCCCAGGTCTCAGAGAGACAGGCCTCGCAACATTAACCCTCGAGTCCCCAAGAGACAGGCTTCACAAGCAATAGCCTACAGGTCTACCAGAGGCAGGCTTTGCAACCAAACATAGCTCACTGGAAGCTATCGTCGGCGGTAGCACTACCGCCGTGCAGTAGGAGTAAGACTATCGTTTCTTCCCCTTTTCGGGTGTTTTCTTGGAGACTTCCTCCAATACTCTCAACGCAGTCAACTGCACACCCTGTGACTTCGAAATCTACGTGGTAAACACAGAGTTTTCTCTGGCATACAAAGCATACAAGCATCACCAATCCAGACCAACCCGTCAGAATGGCTTCACACAGCATACCTATTTCGTACTTAGATTCAGGATCTAAATGAAAAACTAACAAGGATATACGGATCTACCTGCCAGGAGAACCATATCCACGTGTTCGTGGAGTGTCCACCCTCTAATGCCAAAAGAAAGGACTTCACATGTCCAAGGAAGAGGATCATTACCCTTGATGTACGCTTTGGCTCCATGGGAGAAATCCAGATGGTTGAAAATGATCGCTCCGACTTTGCCTCCGAATATCCGAACTCGCCTTGCGAATTTGAGACCCGAAACATGAATGTCGGCAAGATATCCCTTGTACCGGCGTTGCTACTCCTCAAGAAAACAAGGCCAAACTCTCCAACTCCAGAATAATGAAGAGGAAACGGCCAAACCAGGCATATATATAAAGCTACCGTCGTGTGGTAACTAGCTACCGCCGCATGGTAATACCTCGTTTCGCGTGTAACCACCCAGTACTCCAATCACAGGCCGACACATGGCCACACTATTACAGATTCACTATTGCCGCGCGACGCAACACCCACTGCTATTGCCAAGTGATAACTGCTACCGCCACGTGGTAGGATCCGGAGAGCCTCGCCAACTAAATTTACCTAACTATCGCCAGTGGTAACCCTATCGCTAGGCGATAGCTTCTCGAGAGCCCTACCTGATAAATTCCCCAACTACCGCCATGCGATAAGTCCAGGGTTGAGTTAAATCAACGCTGTCGATGCTATCAATGGAGCTACTATCGTGCGGTACCTAGCTATTGCAAGGCGATAGCCTCCAGAACACCATTTCCTGCCTTAAGAGAATTTGGGGCATTACAACCTGAGCTCGGTAGTCCTCAAGATCGAGCGAGAGTTCTTGTGAGCGAGTACCTCCAGGCTTATTTCCAGCATTGACTCAGCGTCTGCTCACCCGTATAGAGTGAAGGTGACATCAAAGGACTCTCCCTTGTCCTACCAGTCTTCCGACCAGGCGGGTAGGTTCATGCTCAATGTCACCTTGTTCTCGCCCACAGATTAGGAGACCAGCGGGCGACCAAAGGCATCCCCCTGAGCAACATACCCAGGAGGTTGCTCCATGTAAACGTCCTTCTGAATATCCTCATAGAGAAAGGCATTCTTGACATCAAGCTGGGAAATAGCCCAATCCCTGTTGACGGTCATATAGAGAAGAACCCGGATGGTGCTGAGACTAGCAACTAGGGAGAAAGTATCAAAGTTGTCAACCCTATAAGTCTGAGTAAAGCCTTTGGCAACCAGCCGAGCCTTGTAGCGCTCCACAGTGCCGTCTGGGCGAAATTTTACAACAAACACCCAGCGACAGCCAACCACATCAGTACCCACTAGTGGAGGAACAAGGGTCCAAGAACCCCTTTCAGTAAGAGTGGCGATTTGCTCATCCATGGCAGATTTCCAATGAGGAATAACAAGAGCCTCCTGGTAGGTGTGGGGAGTGGTAGTAGTCGAGATAGCCAAAGAAAAATACCTGCAATAAGGAGTAAGCCGATCATAGGAAACAACAGCCACAAGCGGGTGTTGGGTACACGCTCGCACCCCTTTGCGAAGAGCAATGGGAATATCCAGGTCGAATTGTGCCTCAGGGACCGGAGCGTCCGTGGCGGATAAAGCTAGCCCGGGACTAGAGAGATGGTTGCGGAGAAGAGGGAGGGGGTATAACGGAGAGAGGAGGAGACGGAGGAGGAGATGATATAGGAGGGGAGACGTCGATATGCATGGAAGGAACATAGAGTGACGGTGGAGAGTCAGAGACATCAGGAGGAAGCGAGGTTTGAGAAGAGAAGTAGGATGCATTCTCGAAGAAGGTGATGTCCGCGGAGACAAACTGTTTGCATAGAACGGGGTCAAAGCAACAATAGCCTTTTTGAGTGGTCGAGTACCCAAAAAAGACACATTTTGTGGAACGGGGGGACAGCTTATCAAGGGTAGCGTACGGAGCATGCACAAAAGTCGTACACCTAAAGATACGGAGAGGGAGAGGAAAGGGTTCCTTGCCTGGGTAGAGAATGGAAAAGGGGGTCTTAACTTTGAGAACCGTAGAGGGAATGTGATTGATGAGATAGCAGGCGAGGAGAACAGCATAGCCCTAGTAGGAGCGAGGCACCTGCATCTTCATCATGAGAGTGAGAGCGACATCGAGGAGATGGCAGTTTTTACGCTCCGCCACCCCATTTTGCTGGGAGGTGTAAACACAGCTGGTCTAATGAATAAGACCATATTGCATACAAAAAGAGGAAAACTCATGACTGAGATACTCTTTAGCATTATCAGAGCAAAGGACTTTAATAGAAATAGCAAATTGAGTTTTAATCATATAATAAAAGGATTTTCATACAGAAAAGAGTTCAGAGCGATCTTTTAATAGATACACCCAGGTAAATCTAGAGAAATCATCAATAAAAGTTATAAAGTAAGAACTACCCCGACCAACGGTGAGAGTAGGAGCAGGACCCCAGACATCAGAATGAATGAGATCAAACAGGCGAGAGGAACCACGGCCTTGCTTCGGCGGGAAGGAGGAGCGATGATGTTTGCCAAGCTGACACGCATCACAGTCAAGCGGAGGACTGGTCTGAGGTAAGTGGGGCAGAAGTTGACGAAGAATCCGAGGAGGAGGATGTCCAAGGCGAAGATGTCATTGAAATAGATCGGTAGAAGAGGAAGAGAAGGCAGACAAAGCAGAAACATTGTCGAGGAAGTAGAGGTTGTCGCTCTCAGTCCCAGTAGCAATCATCCGTTGGGTCCTCGGGTCTTGAAAACAACAAGAAGTAGGAGTGAATAAGACAGAGCACTAAAGTTGCTTACATAAAGTAGTAACAGATAATAAATTGCAAGGAAACTTCGGGACATAGAGGGTGTCCGCTAAGCGAAGTGACGGGGTGACTTGAACCATGCCCGTCCCATGAACCGGGGAAGGTGAACCATCCGCAACAAGAACTGGAGGAAACCGATCATGTGTTTCTAGGAGAGAGAAGCATTGAGGATTGTCGGTCATGTGATTTGTAGCACCAGAGTCAATCAGCCACTTATCTTTGGTAACGATATGGGCACTACCTGAAGTGGTGGCCATAGAGGCAGACGGTCGAGAGGAGGCGGAGGTAGAGATATCGGAATTGTCCATAGAGAAACACACTAAACCGCGTGAGTAGAAGCAAAGGCGCGCGGATAGAAAGCGAGAAGATCGTGCGGACAAAAGAGGAGGCTACGACGGAAAGGAAAGAAACTGCAGCGGGCTAAGAGAAGAAAAAGCTACAGCGGTCACGGTGTCAGCACACCAGCGACAAGAAGGGCCACGACCAGTAAGAAGACCAAAGTAAAGGGATAGAGGTCGCACGAACTATGAAGAGGTCGTGCGAACTAGAAGATGAAGAAAGCAGAGAGCAGCATGAACACCAGGCCGCGGCAAGCCGAACAAATTGCGGCGACAAGCGGGAAGCGATCAAACAGAAAGAGACCGCAAGAGAAACCAAAACGGATTCGACGAAAGCTGCAGCGGACAATCAAGGAGAACGCAACAGTCAATGTGTCAACACACCAGCGGCCAGAGAAGCCACGACCAAACTGCGTGACTAGAGAAGCAGAAGGGAAGAAGATGTGCAAATAAAGGAGATCGCACGAAGCAAGGCAGGCCGCGCAAACAAGCAGAGTTAGTGCGAAAGAGAGGAAACTACGCGACTAAAGGAGACAAACCGCGCGGTTAGGAAAAAGAGATCTGCGGTCAGAAAATCCACGGCCAAGCCGTAGAACCAAGTGATTATAGAAAAGTCCGCGGGAAGACAAACAAGGAGAACAAGGCTAACAGGTCGCGGCAACAGGTCGCGGCGACTAAGCACAGGTCGCGGCTAGAAGAAGAGGTCGTGCACACAAAGGGCAACGATAAGGAGAGGAAGAAGCCGCACGAACAGGGCGCAAGAAGGAGGAAGAAACAAGTCGCGAGACCAGGTCGCGAGAAGAAAAAGCAAGCCGCGCGGACAAGTCACGCAGTCAGAGAAGGCACACAGAATCAGGAGGAGTAGATCGAGTCCTCTGATACCATGTAAAAGTAGCGAACAAACGACTAAAAAAAAGCCGAAAACTTGAATAATTGAAAGTTTTATTATCCAAAAAGATATCATTTACAAAGGTATGGCCTCCCTTTTATAGAATGGAGGAGAGTATAGTGAGTACAAACTAACAATGTGGGACTAAAACTATACAGAATCTGAGCGGCTAGAAATAAGCAGGCTGAACAAGCCGCACGATTAGAAAATGGGCTAACTGCTCGGCAACACCAGACGCGAGAGAGGGAGACACGATAGGAGACCGCAAGACCGCCCGGTTTCCAAGCCACCGGAGATAAACCGCCAGACCGCAAGACTACAAACAGCGGCAGCTTGGATATCAAAACTGCTGGGGAGTAACCGCTAGACCGCGCGGTCTACAACCCACCAGGCTTAGACCGTTCGGTCTCATACTTCAACAGTCATTATCGCCTAACATTAATGAAAGAACTCTCTTCTGTCTCTAGACACAGCCACAACTGGAACATCTATCAAACCAAACCCCTGTTGCATCCTGTAGTTCCAGAAAACTAGTCGTTCACAACAATCAGAGCTCACCAAGAGCTATTGCTAGCGATACTCGTTGTCGCCCGGAAATATCCAACAGTTATGCAAACTGTGGTATTTTTTGGGTATATTACTAGAGCACACCTCCAATACTTCCTACTACTCTCAATTCACAGGTACAACCCACAGACCTCATAAACTACTCATTTAAATGTGGAGTCTTCTCCAGTGCGCAAAATAAAGAATCATCAATGCAGACCAACCTATTCAGATGGGATTCACACATCATGCATATTCTATACAGTGATTTCCAGATTCTATATGCAAAACCACACGGGGATATCACGAATTGCTCCATCAGAATTCCCACGATTCTCCACCTTTTGGTAGGGGACTCCATGCATATGCAAAAAGGAGGGCTGCACTTGTCTAAGAAGGAAGATCATTACCCTCGTAGTTCGTTTCAAAGCCATGAATGAGCTTTCTATCCGGCTGAAAAGGAACGCCTCACTTTCCCTTTCACGGATCTTGCCTCGGTTCCTGATTCTGACTCCTAGATCTCCTTCACCAAGCCTTGCTACGATCGGCCTCAGCCTTCTTCTTCCTTGGCTCTCTTCTCTCCTTCACCAAGCCTTGACTCCTGATTTTGACTCCTGAAAAGTAGGAGAGAGTGTGAGAAGAAGAGAAATGACTTCTCTTTTCTCCACTCCACTGCTTAAGTGACCTCGAGATTAATCCCAGCCACAGGCTCATTTCATCCAGAGAAAGTAATGGCCACAATTTCAGTTGATAAGTCAAACTTAACGCTATCGCCTGGCAATATCCGCTATCGCCTGAGCGATATCATCAGTAGCCTCTTTGACCCCAATCAACCACCGCTCTTCGGCCGTTGTCCGGTCATCTGATACGTGTCCAGCCATACGTGGCAGTATCGCCCATCGATACTCACTATCACCACTCTGATAGCTCACTCAACGCTTCGTCGAGTGCGTTGAGAGCTTCGAGTGCATCGAGTCTACTCAACTCTTCGTTGAAAGTGTCGAGTGCATTGCGAGCGTCAATTTCTATTGCCAGCGATACTCACTGTCGCCCGATGATAGCCATCTTTACGTTCTGTTTTATAGTTTTTTGGGGTGTTACAAACCTCCCCTCCTTACAGAAATTTCGTCCTGAAATTTTATTCATCTGTAGGAAAACAATATAAAACTATTACATCTTTACTTTACAAAAATAACTCAAGAAATTCATCTCGCATGGTTTGTTCATGCTCCAATATCAATTCTTCACGGCCATAATTATCCCAACGGACTTTGACAATCCCAATTATCTTGTTTCGTAGCTGTCTGACCTCCGTATCCACTATCTGAATGGGTCTAACCTTTGTCGTCAGTCCACATTGACCAGTACCTGATCATCAGCCACCACCTGCGTCGGCTCTTTCAATGCTTTCGGCAGCACCGATATGTGAAACACATCGTGCAAACCACTTAGCTCCGTCAAAAGAGCTAATCGATAGGCAGCTTCTTCAATCCGCTCAACCACTTCAAACGGACCAAGATACCTCGGACTCAACTTTTTCAAGCGTCGAATCCTGGATACGCCTTTGAATGGTTTTATCTTTAGATATACCAAATCACCCACCGCGAACTCCATGTTTTGGTGCTTGCCATTGTCATACTTTGCCTGGCTATCCTGGGCTACCAATAGCCGCTCTTATATAGTGTGTATAGTCAAATTTGCTTCTTCGACTTATTTATGCTTATACAACTTAGATTCGCCTATTTTCGCCCAAGCTAAAGGTGTACGACACTTCCTACCATATAAAGCTTCGAAGGGCGTCATATGAATGCTAGCTTGATAACTATTATTATCGAAAAACTCGATCCTATAGAGATGGTCCTCCCACCTCTTCCTGAAATCCAAGGCACACATCTGGAGCATATCCTCCATTGTCCCATTGGTTCTCTCGGTCTGACCATCCATTTGTGGATGAAAGGCCATACTGAACTTCAGTTGAGTGCCCAACAACTGGTGGATTAGCCTCTAATCATTCAAAGTAAATCACCCGTCTCGATCACTAACGATGCTACGGGGCACACCACGCAATCGTGCTATGTTGTCCACAATAACTTAGCCAACTTTTCCACTGAATCATCCTTCTTGTTCGGTATGAAGTGTGATACCTTTGTTAATCGGTCAGCAATCACCCACACGTCATCGTTTCCGCTCTACGATCTCGGCAACCCATGCACGAAATCCATAGAGATATCATCGAACTTCCATACCGGAATTGGTAACGACTTCAGGAAACCTCCAGGCTTATGACATTCTGCTTTCACTAAGGCATAAGTCTGACACTTTGTCACGTAAAGAGTTATGTCTTTCTTCAAACCTGACCACCAGAACATTTTTTTCATGTCCTTGTAAATCTTTATGCTCCCTGGGTGAATTGAGTACTTCGTGAAGTGTGCTTCGTACATCAATTCCTCCCGTAGTTTACCCATATTTGGGATGCACAAATGACCGTACTTTCTCAAAAGACTAGCATCCAAGGAGAATTGGGAATTTGACCCATCCGCTGCATAGCGCTTCATACTCTCATCGAGTTCCGTTTCTCGCCAAACCATGTCCACAAGGTCATATTGCACCTCCGTCCAGTTCAAGCACGCATTTGTAGTAGAATTCTTGTCAAAACAAGAAATCTCTAAGGCCTCCAATTCCTGGATCAGACGCTCATCATGCATCTACAACCAACTTTCCTGTACTGGAGTTCGCCTACTCAAGGAATCTACGACCACATTTACCTTCCCAGGAGCATAGTGTATCTCAAAGGTGTAGTCCATGAGGAACTCCATCCACCTCCGTTGCCGCATATTTAGATCCTTCTGATCTATTAAGTACTTAATGCTCTTATGGTCCGTGAAGATGTCAACTTTCATGTCATATAAGTAGTGACGTCACAGCTTAAGTGCAAAAATCACAACCGCAAACTCCAAGTTGTAGAATAGATAATTTCACTAGTGCACTTTCAACTTGCGTGAGCCATAAGCAATAACCTTTCTGAAATGAAGAAAAACACAGCCTAAGCCGCTCCCTGAAGCATCACTATAAATCTCATAGTCGTCCGTACCACATGGCGAACTCAAGATAGGCATCGTGGTCAAACGACTCTTTAACTACTCAAAAGCTCGCGCACACTTAGGCGTCCAAATGAACTTCTGATCTTTCCTCATCAGTGTAGTGAGAGGTAAGGCTATCTGCAAAAAGTTCTCTATGAAGTGCCTGTAGTAGCCCGCAAGTCCAAGGAAACTCCTGACTTTAGCTACAGTAGATAACACAGACCACTCCCATATCATAACTATCTTTGCTGAATCCACCACAATACCTTCTCTACTAACCACATTACCAAGAAAAGTCACTGGCGACAGCCAAAACTCGCACTTTGAGAACTTGGCATGGAGTTTATTTCTTCTAAGGGTATACAAAACCATCCTCAAGTGATTTGCATGATCTTCTTTTGATTGAGAGTACACCAATATGTCGTCAATAAAGACGATCACAAATAGATCTAAGTACTCCCGAAAAGTCCGATGCATCAAGTCCACGAATGTCAATGGCGCATTTGTTAGCCCAAATGACATTACAGTGAACTCATAGTGACCTTAACGTGTATCAAAAGCTGTCTTGGGAATGTCACATTCCCGAATCCGCAACTAGTAATAGCCAGACTTTAAATCTAGCTTTGAGTAGACAGTTGAACCCACCAGCTGATCAAACAAGTCATCAATCTGTGGAATCAGTTACTTGTTCTTCTCCGTCAGCTTGTTTAACTATCGATAGTCAATGCATAGCCGCAAGCTTCCGTCCTTATTCTTCACAAAGAGGACCGGTGCACTCTAAGGTGACATACTTGGATGTATATAGACTTGCTCTAACAATTCTTGCAATTGAACTTTTTAATTCTGCCATCTCCTTTGGCGCTACTCAGTACGGTGAGCGAGCCATAGGTTTCACACCTAGCACCAACTCAATAGCAAAGTCAATCTCCCGCTGGGGAGGTAACCTAGGGATATCCTTAGAAAACACATTTGCGTACTCTGACACAACAAGAATGTTGAAGTTTGAGACCGGGTGGTCTGGCGGTCTTGCTTGGCGGTTTGATGACCGCGCGGTCTTACGATTTCCCTTCAGCTGTTTGGTTATTGTGTGTTGCTGTCTAAGGTCCAAGCGGTCTAGCAGTTTGTCTCTAACGACTTGGAGACCGGGCGGTCTGGCAATCTCTCTCTCTCTCTCTGGTAGTAGCCGAGCGGTTAGTCCTTCTATCTAACCGCGTGACTTGTGCTGTTTGTGTCCGTATAGTCCGCTTGTGTCCTGAAAATTTTTAGTCTCACATCTCTTATTTGTTTTTTCTCCTCTCTCCTTCATTCTATATAAGGGAGGCCATACCTTTGTAATAGATATATTTTTGGGGATAATAAAATTTCATTTATACCATTTTCCGGTCTCTTTTTTCTTGTTATCACATGGTATCATAGGACTCGATTTCTTCAACCTGATTGTGCAACTCTGTTCGTGCGGTCTACTCGGCCCTGTCCGCGCATTTTTCATTCTCCCCTTTTTATCCGCGACCTTCTCTTTCTCGCCACGGCTTTCTCCTAGTTGTCGCGGCCTGTTCTTCTCCTCTTTGTCATTGCCCTTTGTGTGTGCGGCCTCTCTTCTCTCTCTAGTTCTATCTGCGACCTGTTTTTGCGGTTTCTCTGCCTCTGTTTTTCCCACGATCTCCTTTGATTCGCGCGGCTCCTCCTCTGTTCGTGCGGTCTCTGCTGGTCACACTCCCTGCTCGCCTTTCTTGCGAACCTTTTTAGTTCGCGCAGTTTTCTTTTTCCCCTGGTTCGTGCGGCCTTCTCTCTAACCGCACGACCTTCTCCCTACTTTGATCTGCTTCTTAGTTGTGTCCATTGCGGTTTCTTTTTTTGTTCGCTGCGGTCTTCTAGTTCTCACGAACTTCCTGGTGTTCGTGCTGTGTTTGCTGATTGCCTGTTCGCGCGATATGTTTCTCTGTTCACACGGCATGTTTCTCGGTTCTCTCGAACTTCCTTTTAGTTCGCGCGACCTGTCTCTCTGTTCACGCGACCTTTTTCTGCTCCTATGGCTCTCTTCGATATCTCTACTTTCTCCTCTTCTTCAAAGCCTTCTGCCTCGATGGTCACGTCTTCTGGTAGTGCCCACTTCGTTACTCAAGGAAAATGGTTGATCGACTCAGGTGCTACCAATCATAGGACCGTCTCTCCCCAGTATTTTTCTCTCCTAGAAACACATGATCGGTTGCCCCCAGTTATTTTCGCAGATGGCTCTCCATCCCCGGTCCATGGGACGGGAGTGGTTCAAGTCACTCCATCTCTTCAATTGGCGAATACTCTCTATGTGCCCAAATTCCAGTGCAACTTAATATCTGTTACCTCTCTATGCAAGCAATTACGGTGTTCCATCACATTTACTTCTACTTCTAGTTCTTTTCAGGATATGGACTCCCAGCGGACGATTGCTACTTGGACTAAGAGTAGCGGTCTATTCTTCCTCGACAACGTTTCTTATCTATCCGCCTTCTCCTCCACCTCCACAGATCTACTCCAATGGCATCTTCGCCTTGGTCATGCTCCTCCACGCCTTCTTCGTCAGCTTCTGCCCCAACTTCCTCCACAAAGTCCTCCCCTTAATTGTGAGGCCTGTCAGCTTGGCAAGCATCACCGCTCCTCCTTCCCACCAAAGCAAGTTCATGGATCTTCCCAACCGTTTGATCTCATCCACTCTGATGTTTGGGGTCCTTCTCCTACCCTTACCGTTGGTCAGGGAAGTTCATATTTTGTCACGTTTATTGATGATTTCTCTCGTTGTACGTGGGTGTATCTTTTAAAAGATCGCTCCGAATTATTCTCTGTATGGATGTCTTTCTATCTCATGATCAAAACTCAGTTTGATGTTTCTATTAAAGTATTTCGATCTGATAATGCCCAAGAATATCTCAGTCATGTTTTTTCGTCCTTCTGTATACAACATGGGATTATTCATCAAACTAGCTGTGTCTATACTTCACAGCAAAATGGTATGGCGGAGTGCAAAAACCGTTACCTCCTTGATGTCGCTCGCACTCTGATGACACAGATGCAGGTTCCTCATGCTTATTGGGGTTATGCCGTTCTCATCTCCTATTTCCTCATCAATCGCATTCCATCCACAGTTCTCCATGGTCAAACCCCATTCTCCATTCTCTATCCAGGCAAGGAGCCTTTTCCTCTCCCTCTCTGAATCTTTGGCTGCACGGCATTTGTGCATGCCCCATCTGCCACCCGTAATAAGCTATCTCCTCGCTCCACCAAATGTGTCTTTCTGGGGTACTCCACCACTCAGAAAGGCTATTGTTGCTTTGACCCCGTTATTCGTAAGCAGTTCGTCTCCGTTGACGTTACTTTTTTCGAGAATGCCTCCTACTTCTCGGATGACTCCTCTCCTCTTCCCCAGCTTCTGATTCTCCTGTTATTCCCTTCGTTCCCTCGTCTCCTACTGCGATATCCACCCCTACACCGTCTCCCTCCACTCCTCTCCCTCCGCCTCTCTCTCCCACTTCTCCGCCACCGTCTCCCTCATCTCCGTCGCCGTCGCTCTCTCCTCCCGGGCCAGCTCGCTCTGCCACGGATGCTCCGGATGCCGAGGGACCCGCTGATCTGGATCTTCCTGTAGCTCTTCGCAAAGGGGTGCGGACATGTTCCTTACACCCCCTTGCCGATGTTGTTTCATATGATCATCTTACCTCTTTTCGTAGGGCCTTTGCGCTGGCTATCTCTGCCACTACCACACCTCGTTCCTACCAGGAGGCCCTTGCTATTCCTCACTGGAAGATGGCCATGGATAAGGAAATGGCGACCCAAACGGAGCGGGGTACATGGACTCTTGATCCTCCTCCATTCGGTACTGATGTTGTTGGCTGTCGCTGGGTCTTTGTGGTCAAATTTGGCCCGGAGGGCACTGTGGATCATTATAAGGCTCGCCTTGTTGCTAAGGGATTTACTCAGACCTATGGGGTTGATTACTTTGACACCTTCTCTCCCGTGGCTCGTCTCAGTACTATACGGGTCCTTCTCTCTGTGGCGGTCAATAGAGATTGGCCGATTTCCCAGCTGGATGTCAAGAATGCCTTCCTTTATGGTGATCTTCGAGAGGCCGTCTACATGGAGCAACCTCCTGGGTATGTTGCTCAGGGGGAGACACGAGTATGCCGGCTGTAGAAGGTAATCTATGGCCTCAAGCAGAGCCCTCAAGCCTGGTTTGACAAGTTCAGCGGCATCGTGGTGGCCGTTGGTTTTGCGCGAAGCTCTGCCGATCACTCGCTATTTATTCGCAAGACCTCCTCGGGACTGGTGGTTCTTGTTGTGTACATTGATGATATTCTTCTCACTGGCGATGACCAGAAAGGGGTAGCCTTGACAAAGCGGCATCTTCATCAACATCTGGTCACGAAAGATATGTGCTCTCCAAAGTACTTTTTGGGGATCGAAATCTCTCGGAAGCCCAACTCCTTAGTCTTATCCTAGCATAAGTATGCCCTTGATCTGTTAAAAGAGGCAGGATTGACTGGGGCCAAATCTGCCCGATGCCCCATGGCAATTAGAGAATACAAAACCTGGACAGATGATTCGCCTCTTCTTTCAGATACTACTCGGTACAGGCGTCTAGTTGGTAAGCTCATATATCTCACAGTGACCAGGCCCGACATTTCCTATGCTATGGGCAAGGTGAGTCAATTCATGCAAGCACCTAGGGAGTGCCATCTACAGTCCGCCTTGTAGATCTTGGAGTATGTCAAAGCAGCGCCTGGGAAAGGATTACTCTTTCAGAAGAATGATCATCTGAGGGTTGAAGCATACTCAGATGCGAGTTACGCTGATGATAAAGGGGATCGCAAGTCTACCTCCGGTTTCTGCACCTTTGTTGGGGGAAATCTGGTAAGCTGGAACAGCAAGAAGCAGTCTGTCAGTTCCAGGTTCAGTGCTGAAGCAGAGTATCGGAGTATGGCATCGACCACTTGTGAGTTAAAATGTCTACGGGCTCTCATGCTGGATTTAGAAGAGGTCTACAACCATCCTCTACCTCTTTTCTGTGATAACAAGACTGTCATATACATCTCCAAAAATTCGGTCTTCCATAAAAGAACCAAGCACATTGAGGTCGACTGTCATTTCATTCGTGAAGAGGTTTTGAAGGAACAAATTTGCACTCCCTTCGTCACTTCTGATAAAGAGCTGGCTGACATCTTCACCAAGCCAGTATCCGCCTCGTTTCTTCATATTTGTGACAAGCTGGGCATGATCGATATATATGCTCCAGCTTGAGGGGGAGTGTTGAAGTTGGAGACCGGGCGGTCTGGCCTGGCGGGTTGATGACCGCGCGGTCTGGCGATTTCCCTTCAGCAGTTTGGTTGTTGTGTGTTGCTGTCTGAGGTCCAAGCGGTCTAGTGGTTTGTCTCTAGCGACTTGGAGACCGGGCGGTCTGGTGGTCTCCCATGGCGATCTCTCTCTTTGGTAGTAGCCGAGCGGTTAGTCCTTCTATCTAACCACGCGGCTTGTGCGGTTTGTGTCTGTATAGTCCGCTTGTGTCCTGTAAATTTTTAGTCCCACATCTCTTATTTGTTTTCTCTCCTCTCTCCTTCATTCTATATAAGGGAGGCCATACCTTTGTAGTAGATATCTTTTTGGGCATAATAAAATTTCAGTTATACCATTTTCCGGTCTCTTTTTTCTTGTTCTCACAAGGAACATCACCCAAACTGGGCTTCGGCTCAATAGCCTCCAATAACGTGAAGAACAACTCCGCGCCCTTCCGAACAGCCTTGACTACCTGGAGAGCAGACATCAATATCTTGCTCGATCCTCGCATACCAGCAAATTTAGTCTCTTGTTTGGTGTTACGTCCCAGTGTGACTTCCTTAGAGTTGCAATCTATACAGGCACGCTGTTCCGAGAGCCAATCCATACCAAAGATTACATCGAACTCAGATATCGGCAGCACAAACGCTTCAAATCCGAAATCCTGACTTCATATCCGTACTTCAATATAGCAAGACCTATCCGCACGCATCACGCATCTATTAGATAACAACACCTTTACTTTATCTGTCGACATAAGAGAGGCACTCCGATCCGTGATATGAAGTCCTCAGATAAAAACGAATGTGAAGCACCTATATCGAATAGTGCCCTCGCCGAATGGTCCCGAATAAGGACAAAGCCTATTCTTATCATGTTATACACAAGCAATTCACAAGGTATAAATATATAAAACATGAAAACTATATACTACTTGTATCTATGACAACATTAGCCTGTTTGATGGCCTCCTATTGGCCAAGATTGTACACCCTTGGATGAGCTGGAGCATATTGGGATATAGTGGACTCCACCGCCTTTTCCTTTTCAGCATATGTTGCCCCTGCCTTTTTATCAACCTTTGGAGGACTACTTTGACAGTCACGAGCTATATGTGTCGGCTTGCCACAGGTATAATATGTATGCGTGCTTTTCTAAGACGTTGATCCCAAAGTAACAGTTGAAGGAGCCTGTCCAGAAGACTTGGACTTCTTATTCCATCTCTTGCGACAGTCATACTTTCTAGGATGTGACATTTTGAACTCGGGCTTTATCACAGCCAAGTCCCTCTTGCCATGCACCCTCTTCATGTTTTTCTCTAACAAACGAGCTGTATTAACCAACACTTGAAATCCTTGGTTCATTGGACCCGAGAGTAGTAAACTCAGCTCATCTCGTAGTCCCTCATATAACCTATTGGTCTTACGATCTTCGTCAGCAAATGTAGACCCCGCATAACGTCCCAACCGGGTAAAATCATGCAAGTAGTCATCCACACTACCCTCACCCTAAGTCAAATGCTGGAACTCATTTTCCATTGCAATCCGATGTGATGACGGCAGATGCTTTGCCAAGAACAATCTCAAAAACTCCTCCATCGAGATCTCCGTTAGTTGTCTTCCCGTGAACTGGTGTAACTCCAACTCATCCCACCAAAGCCGAGCCTCTCCTTCCAATAAGAAAGTGGCCAAGGTGACCTTCTGTCCCTCCTCTATCTCTATCGTCGTCAATATACTCTTGACTCACAAAAGTCAGTTTTCTGCCTGCGTCAGGGATCCTTCACCTATAAACGTAGGAGGACTAAAGCTCATGAATTACTTCAGCTACCATTCAGTCGCTCGCATATCAACCAAATCCTCAGCAGGAGCTTGCCTAGAAGCTATAGGCTCGGCTATACCAACCTGTACTGGCACCATCGCAGGTTTCACCTGCCCAGTCAATTATGCATTCATCATTGCAAACACGGCCTCAGCAACTAAGCGTACTACCTACGCAGAAGGAGGAGGTGTGGGCACATCATCTGATGTCACACTCTCAATAGAATATTGGGGTTCAGACTGCCCCACACCACTTCTAGTCACCTATAAGTGTAAAATACACAATTTATCAACTACTCAAAAGCAAATAACGACTATTAGGAACGCGCAGGTTCCTCAAACATGTGTATTTTCATTCCTAAGTGGACATTCTTGAGTTCATTTTTGTTATAATGGTAAGCACAGATACGTGCTCTCTACCCCTCAAATGAATTCGACCATGAATTCGCAGGAGGAAGACCAAGACAAGATGATACGAAATTGTAACACCTCCATCCGTCACATAAAATATAACAGAGGGTCTGGTCTGGGCCCCATGCCATATCCCACAGATAGTCGGCGGAGTTACATGTTAATATCAAATACTAAACGAATCCTAACTCAGAGCATTCTAGCGGAAGCTTCAAGGGTTAAGTTTTTGAACTCAAGAATCACAGCAATGTCTACTATATAAACACTGGAATGTTCTTACAAAAATACACAAAAGCACTATGGCCAGCGATAGTCACTGTCACTCGGCGATAGTCAATAGTAGCTAAACTGTTATAGCCTTAAGGACTTACAATTATGCTTCAAAAGTGTGGTTTACAGACATCGGCGCATAGGCCGGACACACATGAAAACAATAAAATACTTTGCTTGGCCTTCAAGGGCCAGCATAACATCAAGGTTTTCAGCCTGCTATTTCCCGCTCGACTCTCCAACACCATCATAGGGACAATCCACCACAAGGGCGACAAATAAGGCAACAGTTAGCATTCAGCTGACCAATTTATAACGAACCTACCTCATTCCCGAGGCAGCGGTATTCCTTCCCCACGGGCATAACATTAACACATAGATATATCACAAGAAGGCACACTCAAGCACCATTCAATATATCACAAACGAGTGCCTCAACGGCCAAACATTCCATGCACTCAGGGCACATTCTTGGTGTACAAAATTGCCAGGATCTCACAACCGTTCAGAGGACCGAGACTTGATGGTCAACTTTGAGCATTATTAGTCTTTCCGACGCGCAGGCCTAAGACTCTCATTATGCGCTCCAACGATGCCAATTACTTTAGGCATTCGAGTCAGACGTACATAATGCGGGTATAGTTCAGCCCTTGCTCATTGCTCAATTCGTTAGTTCAAGCAAAGTCTGACGCGGGTCGGCTTCCCCTTTCCCGTTCGGCTCACTGGCCTTTAAGAGCTCATAACTCATACTAGCCACACGATCTTCGAGAGACTGGCTTCGTTAATAAAATTCTATCTAGAAGCTATCGCCAATGATAGTCACTATCGTCTGCCTTTAGCGGCAGAACTCTCTTCTATCTCCAGACTCAGCAACAATTGGAACAACTTTCCAACCAAAATCCCGCAGCATCCTGTGTTGGATTTCTCTATGAGGTCGGCACAACACTTGTGCACGCAGCGGAAGTGATAAAATCTAGAACAACCCAAAAGAGATTAGATCGGGCCATGAATGTTGAATCAAGAAGTTAACAAAAATTAGGCAAAAATTACCTTGACGGCGTTGAGTCACAACTCAACAAAGATGCTCCAAATGTGATTCCTTGTCGGTGGCGAGTTCCACGTAGAATAATATCTACGTCTCTGCAGTAATCCACAAGAGCGGGAGAGCACCAAGCTTCCGTCACACGGATGATCGGAAAGAGTTCAACCGCACCTTACACTTCCACGGACTGTTAGGTCCGCTCCAGGAAGCGCAGCACCGGCGACTATCGGCGGAGAGGAGGAGGTCAGCGGAGCGAATGCGGCGGCGGAACGCTTTTGGCCGGCGGGATACGGGAATCGGCGGGGCGAACGAGAATAGTAGAATAGTCCCGTCGGTTTCGATTCAGTCAAAGGAGAAAATCCCGATCAATCTGATTCACTGTATGTATTCCTAAAACCCTAAGTGTCTATTTATACTCAAAGCATAAATAAACCTAGGCAAAATCGATATCCGCAGACCACAGCAAAATAGGGTTTCAGAATCGATCGGCGAGAATCACCTCAAGATTCGGCGAGAATCAGTCGGCGAGAATCAGTCTGCAGAAACGGCGTTGAGAGCGTTGAGTCATACTCGACGATTCTCGACGAATCTGCCTTGACGTTGAGAGCGTTGAGTCATACTCAACGATTCTCGATGAATCTGCCTTGGCGTTGAGAGCGTTGAGTCATACTCAACGATTCTCGACGAATCTGCCTTGGCGTTGAAAGCGTTGAGTCATACTCAACGATTCTCGACGAATCTTCCTTGGCATTGAGAGTGTTGAGTCATACTCAACGATTCTCGACGAATCTGCCTTGGCGTTGAGAGCGTTGAGTCATACTCAACGATTCTCGAAGAATCTGCCTTGGCGGTTAAAGCGTTGAGTCATACTAAACGATTCTCGACGAATCTGCCTTGGCGTTGAAAGCATTGAGTCATACTCAACGATTCTCGATGACTCTCGTCGAATTTGCCTTGGCGACGTTTGCCCAACCCCATTCTGTGCGGTGATTGGTAACCCTTACCAACACAGTCGGTCTTCCAACTTCTCCACATGCTCTTATGTGCGACCCTGCAGGCTCATATCGTATTGGCAGTGAGATTACATGTTTGACCACTTCTAGATCACCATGGTAACTCCAACAGTCTCCCACTTGATCTTGAAAGTATCAAACCAAAAACCTCACAAACAATGAGCGGCATCTAGCAATGCATCATTGCTCCCCAAGCAATAAGAGTTCATAACTCATAAGCCTTCATGACCAATGTTCCAGCGTTGTCTTTGTCCCTTTGTCCCTTACATCCGGAAAGAACTAGAGGCATGGACCGTGTCACCCTCATAATAGCTCAATCCAAGTTTCTTGATCTAGAACGGACTTCCAGAGAATGGTGAGTCCAATATCACATACTGACTCAACCAAGCATGGCCATGCATTTCTCAGTCCAGTTCCATCAAGGGGCCCATGGATGCAACTCCTGTCATATAGGAGGACAAATCCCATATCTGCTCACACACAAACACCCAAATGATTCGTAACGTACCCAACAACCACCCTTATCATCAACCTTTCTCAAGGAAGACTTTAGATGGCATCAAAGCACGCTCTTCCTCACTTGATGAATGCTGTGACGTCAGGTCAAAGGACCACAACACCATTGCCAATAGAGACCTACTTGTGACACGATTAGATAACAATCCACAAAGTAGTCTCAGGATGGGTCTGTCCAGTACAACTTATTCATTAACAAGTACCCACGTGATGACTTGATATCACAATATCATGACCTGTGAGAACTGGTCATCAGTCAACGCACGTGCCAGTCTAAAGGTATAATCATCACCCTTAGTTTCTATGACGATACAACGACCAGGGACCTTTTAAGAATGAAGCTTCAAATAAATCATAGGCTCTCACATTCAAGTCACGTACTTGATGTCCTATGGAAGCGAACACTCTAAGGGTATTTATTATGTTACAATTTAACTATCACATAGAAAAATCACAATAAAAGAACTTGCTATTAATTGTAAAAAGAAACATTTGGTACACAATTCATCATATGAATAAACAATAAACAGCCAACAGAATATATATTTACATGCAACCCACAAGACTCCCATTAGAGTTGATCACTTAGGTATCGCATACCCATTGATCTAGTATAGCCATAATGCTTTCTCTGTGCGAGAGACTTTGTCAGTGGATCCGCAATATTCTCCTCAGTCGGCACTCTGCAAATGTTCACATCTCCTCGTTCGACAATCTCACAAATAAGATGGAACCGCCGAAGTATGTGCTTGGAGCGCTGATGGGATCTAGGTTCCTTAGATTATGTAATTGCACAATTGTTATCACAGTAGAGAACTACGGGACCAATAATGCTAGGAACTACATCAAGCTCGCCGATGAATTTCCTAATCCATACAGCCTCCTTCGCTGCGTTAGCTGCAGCGATATACTCGGCCTCTGTTATAGAATCAGCAACTGTCTCTTGCTTTGAACTCTTCCAGCTCACAGCTCCTCCATTAAGGCAAAACACAAACCCTGACTGAGACTTTGAATCGTCCCTATCAGTTTGGAAGCTAGCATCTGTATAACAACTTACAACGAGCTCTTCCTCTCCACCATACACCAAGAACACATCCTTAGTACTTCTCAAGTACTTCAGGATATTCTTGACTGCAATCCAGTGACACTCACCGGGGTCTGACTGATACCTGCTAGTCATGCTCAAAGCAAATGAGACATCGGGTCGAGTACATAACATTGTATACATGATTGATCCAATTGCCGAAGCATATGGAATAAACTTCATGCGGTCCTTATCTTCACAAGATTTTGGACACTGGTCCTTAGAGAGATTAATTCACACCATGAGACATGGGTAAAAATCCTTTCTTGGACTCAAGCATGTTGAACCTGCTTCAACACCTTCTCAATGTATGTACTCTGGGTCAAACCCAGCAACTTCTTCGATCTATCTCTATAGATCTTAATACCAAGTATATAAGTCGCTTCACCCAAGTCCTTCATAGAAAAGCAGTTCCCTAGGTTGTTCTTAACAACTTTAAGGATAGGAATGTCATTCCCAATCAAAAGTATGTCATCTACATATAATATCAGAAAGACAACAATGCTCCCACTGATTCGCTTGTAAACACAAGGCTCATCTTCATTCTTGATGAAACCAAACTCTTTGATTTTATCATCAAAATTAAGATTCCAACTTCGAGAGGCCTGTTTCAGTCCATAGATGGACTTATTCAGCTTGCATATTTTAGTGGCTTCATTTGGGGATACAAAACCCTCGGGTTGTGTCATGTACACTTCCTCAAGGAGGTTTCCATTAAGGAAAGCCGTTTTGACATCCATCTGCCAGATCTCGTAGTCATAATACGCAGCAATAGCAAGAAATATACTTATGGACTTTACCATAGCAACAGGGGAAAAGGTCTCATCATAGTCAATACCATAAATTTTCTTGAAACCCTTAGCCACCAGTCGCCCTTTGAATGTCTGTACATTCCCATCCATGTCGGTCTTCTTCTTGAAGACCCATTTGCACCCTATGGGTCGTACCCCTTCAGGTGGTTCCACCAAGTTCCAAACTTGGTTTGCATACATGGAGTCCATTTCAGATTTCATAGCCTCAAGCCATTTGTCGGAGTCCGGTCCATTCATAGCCTCTTGGTAGGTTGTTGGTTCATCATCATGATCCATAAGCAACACATTACCTATTTGAGACATGAGAAATCCATATCTCTCAGGCTCAGACCTCGGTCTACCAGATCTACGTAGGACTTGTGTTTCTTGAGCAGGTTCTCTAGCTACAACATCTTGTAGTCCTGTCTCAGAATCCAATTCCGGTTCATTCATTACTTGTGGATCTTGAACTTCTTCAAGTTCTACCTTTTCAGTCTTTCTTGATAAGAACTCTTTTTCCAAGAAGACGCCAGTCCTTGCGACAAACACTTTGCCCTCGGACGGTAGGTAAAAGTAATACCCTTTCATTTCCTTAGGATATCCCACCAGATAACATTTATCTGATTTGGGTCCAGCTTGTCAGGCATTTGACGTCGTGAAAGAAAAAGGGATAGATACTACTCTAGAGGGGGGGTGAATAGAGTAATCAAAAATTGCACTAGCAAAGTTGACTGTCTACTCAACTCCCTTGGAGTTAATTATGGAATGAAGGTTATAGATATTTGAGATGAAACCCTAAAGCCTAACACAAGTGTTGTGCACAAAAGGCAGCCAACTGTAATTACAGTTAAGGCTTGGAATCCTAAACAGCAACTAGCAATCCTAGTTAAAATCTAATCACAGCCAATCAGCACAGAGAATTAATTAAACAATCCAGACGATACAAGGAATTTATAGTGGTTCCCCAAACAACTTGGGTACGTCCACTCTTCTACCAACAAGGTAGGAATCCACTCAGGTTTTTGATCAGGTGCCCTGCCACCAACAAGATCTGCTTCAGGTAGATCCAGAAACCCTTTAGACTTTTGATCAGGTGTCTAAAAACCAACACAGGTTTTTGATCAGGTGCCCTGCCACCAAGGTATACTTTTGAAGGGAGTAATAACCCTTTACAGGAGGGGGAAAGGAGGTTAAGATGTCTTCTCTATTTTACAATAGATTAGAGAAGCACAAAAACTTGCACTGAGCTAGAAATCTCTAAAGAGTCAGGGCTCCCCCTGGCTAAAAGAACGTCCAGGTGAAGTCTTGCTTCAGTGCAGAAACACTTCAGAAAATCTGAAGGAAAAAAACTACAAGAAGATAAAGAATATGAGATGAAAATTCTTCTTCAGGCAGCTATCTTCTTCTTCTTCTTCTTCAAAAAGCTCTGAGTAAAAATCTTCCTGTAAGCAGGAGAACTCAGGTTGAAGAAGAGTGAAGAGCTAAAACTTCTTCTCAGTTGGATGTGAACGAGCTGAGAGCAGTTGTAAACTGTAAGTTGTAAGCTTGAATGCTGATGTTAGCTTTTGAACTCCTTTTCCTGAATGAACTGGTTTTTGGCTATGTGAACTAGTTTATTTCTTTCTCCAAAGAATTCTTTATATAACAGCAGCAGCAACGGCTCTAATTTGAGTTTGAATCTTGTCTTCTACTGAAATCTGCAAGCTGGGCTGCAAATAGCATAAAGCAAAAACACATACTGCAGACAGATATCCTATAAGAGGATAAAGCTTTCTAAGAAGCTGCAAATAACTCTGATAAAATAAAACTAGAGAAAGTCACATCAGAAGAGACTCTTTACGGCCAAGGAAGACTTTCTGAGTCTAACGGCTATAAAGGACAGCCTGGCAGATAAAGCAGAAATCATACCTCAGCTAATAAGACAAACAACTTTGTCAGAAAGAGATTGGCTCATGCATAAGGAATGGAGCAGATATTGCATGGAAATAATATCATAAATTTATTCAAACAATCTTTTATAAAATATGCCAAAATAAATATGAAATAAATCACATCATAGAAGATGACAAAATTACTCAAAACATACAGCAAAACGTCGAACGACCCTCGGAGATCGTCGACCGAAGCACAGAGATCGTCGACCTATCAGACAGATAGTCGAACGATACAGATAGTCGAACTATCAAGAAGATAGTCGAACTACCAAACAAAACAGATAGTCGACCTATCAAACAGATAGTCGAACTATCAAAGAAAAACAGATAGTCGACCTATCAACAGATAGTCGAACTATCAGATAGTTGAACTATCCAAGCAAATAGTCGAACTATCAAAGAAAACAGATAGTCGACCTATCAACAGATAGTCGAACTATCAGATAGTTGAACTATCCAAGCAGATAGTTGAACTATTAAAGAAAACAGATAGTCGACCTATCAACAGATAGTCGAGCTATCAGATAGTTGAACTATCCAAGCAGATAGTCGAACTATCAAAGAAAAAAGATAGTCGACCTATCAACAGATAGTCGAGCTATCAGATAGTTGAACTATCCAAGCAGATAGTCGAACTATCAAAGAAAACAGATAGTCGACCTATCAACCGATAGTCGAGCTATCAACCAAAATAGATAGTCGACCAATCAACAGATAGTCGAACTATCATCCAAAACAGATAGTTGACCTATCAATAGATAGTCGAACTATCAAAGCGGATAGATAGTCGACCTATCAAACAGATAGTCGAACTATCAGATAGTTAAACTATCCAAGCAGATAGTCGAACTATCAAACACAACAGATAGTCGACCTATCAAACAGATAGTCGAACTATCAATGCAGACAGAACGTCGACCAACTATAGACGATCGTCGAACAGTCGATAGACGATAGTCGAGCGGCATTCGACCATAGTCGAACGAAAAATAACTTAACCAAATTTTCATCAGGAAAAGTGACGCCTCTAAAACTAGAGCAACAAACTAAACAACTAACCTTTGACCATAGATAAATCTTGGGTCAAGAGATAGAATGAGAAGACTGAACTCAAATCAAAACTAGGGTACCAATAATCTCCCCCTATTTGAGTTAAGTCTCTCAACAATTAAATACAAAACTAAATACTGAAAATAAATAAAATGCATGAAGAGAAATAACTAAGCAGATAACATCAATCAATCAGATAAGCAAATAACTGTTAATTAATGAAATTTTTAAGATGCTTCAGAATTAGGTTTAGGTTGAGAAGAACTAGGAATGAAAGTAATTTTTCTAGAAGGATCTAGAGCTTCTTTTCTTGACAACTTCAGGTCTTGTTCTCCAATGATTTTTTATTCTGACGCTCTTGGGACAACTGCCTCAGGATGCTTTTCCATGTATTTTGAAGGATCAAATACCTCAGGTCTAACCTGGAATTTATCGAGCTCCTTCATTCTGAATTTTGACATATTGGTTAATCCTGTAGTGTCTTTGCCTTCAGCTTTAGCTTTCTTAATTTGAGATGAACCAACAAGTTCAAGAAAACGAGCCATCCTGAAATTAGGATCAAGCTCTGGGCTTTCATACATATTTTCAGAAGATGTATCAACAGGTTTCACAGCTTTAATCTTAATAGACAAGTCTAGCAGACTTTCAGCTGGCTCTTTATCCTGAATAACTAGATAAGAAGGAGGAGCAGACTCAGCAAATATCTTGCTAGATTTTTCTAGAGAAAATAATTCGCTTACCTTTTGAAACAGCCTTCATAGCATGATCTGGCTTTGGAGAGGTTGTGTAAGACCCCCCTCCCGGAACACAAGACACGGCACGAGAGGGGTCTTATGCCCAGAACAGTCGCCTTGCGGTAACACTAACACTCAGGCTAGCCTGTACCACAAGACGCCTATTCTGCCGGCTAACAACAATATCAACAGATAAATGTCAACCCAACCATAATAAAATGAAAGTCGAATCCACACAAGGCATATGTCCATAATATCATAAATAGAGAAGCTACAACAAGCTTCTAATATCAGAGTACGTAAACAGAATTGCCCCGAAAGGCTACAACAAAATCTCTCTCTCACTCACATCTGTAACCGACGGTAGCGACGGTACCGTCCCTTTAGGCCCCGTCACCTTGGCCTGGCTGTCCATCTGCATAGCCTGCTGCTCCACCTGCGGGGTTTCCTCCTAAAAAGGAAGACGTAGCAACCGTTAGTCAAAAAGACTAAGTGGTTTCACATCCACTCCCCCGGCGACTCCTCGGCACCGGGCGGAGAAAGGAACAGGTACAATATATAAATAATAGTAGTACAATAGGTGAAGTGAGTATACATATTATAAGCAGCAACATCAGTAGTGTATAATAAACAGGCTCTTATTTTCAAATCTACGAACTACAGCAGCAAGAGAGTATATAACTAGAACAGTAAGTAACTCAACTTATATGGATGCCCATACAAGTATATAAGTTGAGGGTCGTTCAGCAGAAAGTAACTCATCGTATAGGAGTGCCCATACAAACTTATACGATGAGGGTCTTGTGTATGTAATGAAGTGCAATGCTATGTATGCAATGCAATGACACACCCATGCTCAAGCACATGCAATCGCTATGTCGACACAGACTTATAGTTCCCACTATTCGAGCAGGTAGCTAACCTCTCGGGCATCAACCGTCGTGGCCAAACGGTGACAGTAGAACGGGCATCTCTAATACTAGGCTGGTCTCCACACTACCTGGCCTAGGCCTCCGTACGCCTCAACGCTAAGAACACAACAGCGGAGCTCACCTGCGTACTACGGCTCAGCGGGTTCTCTCGGGTAAATGTGCACCAAGATCCTAGCCCCTGACTGGCCTATGGTGTGACACGGAAGGAGCCTCGGAAATAAGCACGAGGACCAAGCCCAACCGTTCACTTGGCACGGAAGGAGCCTCGGGACGTGAACACCGAGGACCAAGCCCAACCGCCCAAGGTCTAACTGTCAACTCCCATCGGTGTGACGATTGGCGAGCCCGTAGACCTGCCACACTATCCTTAACCCGGGATCACGACACCGCGTGTCGACTCACACCACATGCAATTCCACAATTCATGGCATGGAAGGAGCCTCGGAGAAAGCACGAGGACCAAGCCCAACCATCCAACAAATACGGATGGAGCCTCGGGACGTGAACACCGAGGACCAAGCCCAACCGTTCAATTTTTATCCAACTCAACCTCACTCCCATTCGTGACGATCAACACCGCTCTTGTTAACTTCCACAATGCAACCCGTGGGGAGACGACACTCTAAGCATTGGACTATCCATTCCCTTCCATCAATCCATTACACATCCTGGCCATAGTCCTAACCATTTACAAACCCTTCCAAATGAATTCAACATATTATAGATAATGTGCATAATGGTGATCTAACAAATATAACAAAGTCTTTCATTCACTTAGGCTTGATTCACATCTCGGCATAGGAATTCAAGTCCTCAAACATCAATCTTCACATTACCTCGGTGATTAACACAGAAGAATTCACCCCAACCTCGAGATGGATTGCAACATCTATTCCATCGAATCCAAGTTCATATTATAATCACCTAGAATTATATGTAATCCAATCAGCAACTTTGACAGAGGATTCCTGTGGCTACAGGTATCGCCTAAAAACGTGCCACCACTCGTTGGAAAGGTAATTTTAAGGGCTACGACTTTCGTGTTTAGTCGAAAGCCCAGGTCTGGTCACATCATACCAGAAATGCAACTCGAAGTCTGCTGCGCACAGGATACAGAATTCCTGGGCATTACCCCAACCGCAGCAGATTCAAACGGCCTTTCCCGTGGCTACAGGTATCGCATGGAAACGTGCAACCACTCGTTAGAAAGGTAATTTCAAGGGCTACAACTTTTGTGTTTAGTAGAAAGCCCAGATCCGCCCTCTTCTTGCTTAAAAATAGCCAAGAAGGTCGCTGCGTGCAGAATACAGATTCTGTACGCATCTTGAAGCGAAGTGAACGGCATCCGTTCATCTTCCTCCTCAAGCGATTTTTCCCCAAATCGCAGCCAGAAGTTCTTCCACCCTTATTCTCCCTCTTGTGGCCATTTCCTCTTCACGAGACCACCCCTATCATCACCTTGGAGCGAGGGGAGGTTGAAGACGACTAAGCTTTAGAGTACAAGCTCTAGCATGGCCTTCCTAGAAAGCTTCATCCCACACATCAAGACTCGTTTGAGTCGATATCTCGCCTAAGAATAACTATAGATCTAGCACCAAGGGAGAGGGGAGGAAACTCACCTCATTTCCGGCGTTTCCTCCGTTGCCGGCCATGGATCGCGTTATCCTCCGTGGCGGCATCCTTGGCTTCGTTAGCAGTGTTCTTCCACGGAAACGGCGGAGCTTTTCCTCCAGAATCCGGCTCCGGTGACCCACGATATCTCCTCTTCCGCTCCCGTCGGTTTGCACAGTGACAGCTCGGCAAGAACGATCGGGTGCGATGGCTAGGGTTTGGTTTACTCCCTTTTTATATTACATATTAGGCTAAACCCCCTTCCACCGCGTGTCACTCTCTAATTGGACCGCCCAAACTAGGTTTCATTTGAAGTGACCGGTCCAAGGATCATTCAGCACGAATCCCGAAGTCCGGTTCAGTCCGCCTGTACAGGCCGGCGAATCTGCCTGGGCGAAGAAAACGTCCAAGTAAAATTCGGCGGGAATCAGTCGCCATTCTCGTCGATCGGCGAGAATCGTCAGGTCATTCTCGACGATCGGTGGGAACCGTCAGGTCATTCTCGACGAATTCGTCGGGAATCAACAATGATTCCCTAAGATTTTCCCTTAGCCTTTTTACTGGACATCCTGCGTTGATTGCGTTGAGTATTCTCAGCGATACTCGACGACCGGTGGGTATAACAGGGGATTCTCGACGATCGGCGAGAATCGCCGAGCATTCTCGCCGAATTTCCCTTAGTCTACTTGCAGCTCTATGTCCGGCAGGTATCGACCACCGATACCCGTCGAATCGGCGAGCATCAGTCCTCCATTCTCGACGATCGGCGAGCATTAACCTCCATTCTCGACGACTTTTACTTAGCCGAGTTCCCTCATCTCGGCTACTGGTTGGGGTAACCTTGAACCCAACCCTACACTTATTCTATGCACCTGACACCTCGCGTCGGTGCACCCCGAGCTCGAGTTGAGTCTCTTGACTCAGAACACGTGCGAGGGGCCTAGCGCGAATTGGGACGTTACAAATCCTATAAACAAAATAAAAAGATTTCGTCCCCGAAATCAGGCTGAGGTCGTGGGGAGTAAAGCATACGGAAAACAAAATATGCTTTTAAATAAAATTACCTGAAGCAAACAACTCCGGGTAGCGTCTTTGCATCAAATCCATTGGCTCCCATGTGAATTCCTCTTTCCCATGATTAGACCATAGCACTTTTACCAAGGGGACACTTCTGTGGCGCAAGGTTCTTATCTCATTATCAACGATCCGCACCGGCTCCAGTCGCACAGATCTGTCAGACGCCACAGTACCATCAGTTGTGGGGCATGTATTGTTCGGGCCGCAACAGCGCCTTCCGAAGCGACGATACATGGAACACATCGTGGAGACTCTCTAGCTCAGGCGGTAGCTCCAGCCGGTGGGCCAAAGGGCCAATCCTTTCCAATATGACATAGGGCCTAACATACCATGGACTGAGCTTCTTCACTCCTCGCACTCGTGACACTCCATGCATCGGCCGGATTTTTAGAAACACCATATCACCCACTTGAAATTCCACCATACGGTGTCTTGCGTTGTAATACTTCGTCTGCCGACTTTGAGCCTCCAACATGCGATCCCTTATCAGCCTAACCACCACATCAGTGTCATCTATGTATTCAATTCCCAGAGTCTTCGGGTCTTCATCTTGCACCCAAGACAAGGGGGTCCTACACCTCCTTCCATATAGGGCTTCATGGGGTGCCATGCCAATACTAGCTTGATGGCTATTGTTATAGTAGAATTCCACCAAGGGTAAGAGTCTTTCCCACGGCTCTCCCCTATCTATCACACACAACCTCAACAGATCTTCCAATGTTCAGATGGTCCGCTCAGACTGTCCGTCCGTCTGAGGATGAAATGCGGTACTGAAGGTAAGACGTGAGCCCAAATACATCTGTACCGCCTTCCACTCCTTGGAGGTGAAACGACCATCACGATATGAAACTATCGTCTTAGGTACGCCGTGATACCGTACAAATTGTTCCACAAACAGGCGTACCAAGACATCCACATGAGCCTCCTTCTTCATAGGAATGAACCGGGCAACCTTCGTCAGGCGATCAACGATCACCCACACTGAATCATTCCCTGAGAGGGAGCGAGGTAGCCCATGTACGAAGTCCATGGATATATCCTCGAACTTCCATTCGGGGATTGGCAACGACTGCAACAGGCCACCGGGGCTCCTACATTCCGCCTTCACTCTTTGGCAGGCTTCACAATGCGTGACGAAGTACCGGACATCTTTCTTCATCCCTGGCCAACACATCGTCTTCCGTAAGCCGGCGTACATCTTTGAAATTCCTGGGTGCACGGAATATTGAGAGCAATATGCTTCTCTCATAATATCCTCCCGGATTCTGCCACCTTTGGGAATGTAGAGTAGGCCGCGAAAGTAAACGAGGCCGTCCTTTAGTGTGTACTCGTCGGTAGTCCCGCCTTTGATTAACTTGATTGTCGGGGCCAAAGCCGCATCCAATCCTTGCTCCACTCGGATCCGGTCCCGGATATCACAAACTATGCTCATGCTGGACAGGTACTCCGTATATTCCGAAGAAGCCTTAATTATTAAGGTGATGTCCATCTCCTCGATCATCCGTGCCAACTCCATGCTCATTAATCGAGATTCTGGGTTCGAGCCGGGTACTTTCCTACTCAACGCATCGGCTACCGAGTTTGCTTTTTCGGGGTGGTAGTTCAAGGTGAACTCATAGTCGCATAGAAACTCTAACCACCGCCGTTGTCTTAAGTTCAATTCCTTCTGGGTATGGACGTACTTCAAATTTTTATGATCCGAGAAGATTTCGCAGTGGACGCCGTATAGATAATGCCTCCACACCTTCAAGGCGAACACCACCGCTCCTAGCTCCAAATCATGCACCGGGTAATTGATTTCATGCTTCTTCAATTGTCTTGAAGCATAAGCAATTACGTGCCTGTGCTGCATCAACACCGCTCCCAACCCCTGATAAGACGCATCCGTATAGACTTGAAATCCTTCCTTCCCAGACGGAAGGACAAGGATGGGGGCGGAGGTAAGTCTATCCTTCAATTCCTGGAATGCCGCTTCACACTGGGGTGTCCACTCAAATAGCACTCCTTTCTTTGTCAAGGAAGTAAGCGGAAGGGCAATCTTGGATAATCCCTTTACGAACTTGCGGTAGTATCCGGCAAGTCCAAGAAAACTCCTCACATCGGCTGCCGACTTCAAGGGCGACCACTCCTTCACGGCGCGCACCTTGGCCGGATCCACAGCTAGTCCTGCCCCACTGATTACATGTCCCAAGAAAGCCACCTCCCTAAGCCAGAATTCACACTTGTTAAACTTGGCGAACAGGGCGTGCTCTTTTAGCTTCTCCAGAACTAAGGCCAAATGTCTGGCATGTTCCTCCTCCGTCTTCGAGTAGACTAGGATGTCGTCAATGAACACAATGACGAAGACATCTAGATAGGCCTCAAACACTTTATTCATCAAGCTCATGAAAGCCGATGGGGCATTTGTGAGTCCAAACGGCATCACTGTGAACTCATATAAGCCGTACCTTGAGCTGAATGCCGTTTTCTGTATATTATCCTCCTGTATTCTCAACTGGTAGTACCCCGAGCGCAAATCTAGCTTGGAGAACCAATGCGCTCCCACCAGTTGGTCGAACAACTCATCGATCCGAGGTAACGGGCAGGTGTTCCGTACTGTTAGTCGGTTGAGTTCCCGATAGTCTATACATAAATACAGGGTTCCATCCTTCTTCTTGACGAATAGAACATGGGCTCCCCAAGGCGACGAGCTGGGGCGAACAAACCCTGATTCTACCAACTCCTGCAATTGTACTCTAAACTCCGCAAGTTCTTTTGGGGCCATCCGATAAGGGGTCCTAGAGACAGGCTTAGCTCCTGGTACAAGCTTAATTTGAAAATCCACTTCTCTATGCGGGGGTAACCCTGGCAGTTTCTCGGGAAATACCTCAGGGAAATCCCGTGCTACCCGCACATCCTTCACATCTAACTTCATCTCTTTTAGTTCGAATCGTATCATGTAGACTTCATCCCCTCTCATATGAGCTTTCAAGGTCTGGATTGAGGATAACAGTATTCGTGGTGCGAAATTTATACCTTGGAAGACCACATCAGTATCCCCATGTCTCAAATAGATACGCTTCTCCGCACAGTCGATTCTGGCATAGTGCCAATCCAGCCATGCCATGCCCAGAATGAGGTTGAACTCTGGTATTCTCAAAATTGTGGCAGGGGTATCAAAGGTCATTCCCCCAATGGTTATCTCTAACTCACACTTCGCGGTTGCCGTCATCTCAGATCCGTCTGGGAGGCGTACTCTTCGAGCAATACCAGTGAAGTATTGCACTCCGTGTATATCTTTGATGAAGTCTTCAGACACGAATGAATGTGAGGCACCGGTGTCAAATAACGTATAAGCCGGTTTCCCGCCGACCATCACGGTGCCTAAGTGTCATTAATAATACTCAAGCTAGACGTCTAGTATATCTCCAGCAACTAGAGGATATTAATGAAAGCAAAATGACCGATTCGAATCGTACCTGCAATCATCTCTTGAGGGTTCCGCTCTTGAGTCATGTCCAGGGCATACATCTGATCTCGAGCGGGTCTGGGGTTTCTTCCTCGTGGTCCTCGTCCTCGACCACGCATATATCCCCGCCCCCGAGGGGCTGCTGGAGGGAAAGCAAGAGGCGCATCACCAAACAGTTGTGGGCAGTAGCGTCGAATGTGGCCTGGTTGGTTGCATTCGAAGCACACTCGTTCCTGCCTTCCGCCGTGTTGCTGAAACCGTGGAGGTGGGGGTAATGCTGGCGGTTGTGGAACCGGGCGCTCCTCTCCAAAGTTCTGGGGAAAACGCCCGCCACCCCTCCGATATCCTCTTCCTCTTTTATTGTCAAACCTCCTTCTGTTGCTGGGGCCGGCTTCCATCACCCACTCTGCTGGCCTCTTACCACTTCCCAAGTGGTCCGCTTCCAATCTCTTCGCCATATCAATAATCTCCGCCAGACTAGAGTCCGCTATAAACAAAAGGGCTTGCCTTAGGGGGTCTCGCAAGCCTTTGTAGAATCTTTTGGCGTACCCTCTATCATCCAGCTCATAGGAGTCAGCGAATCTAGCCAAGTGCTGAAACTCCCGTTGGTACTCCGTCACCGACATGGACCCTTGCTTAAGTTGCAAAAATCTCTCTTCCAGGCCATCCCGAGCGGCCGAGGGGATGAAATGCTCTAAGAAGGCTTCGGAGAATTCGCTCCAACTAATGTCCGTGTACACTCTTCCACGAAAAGTGGAGCCCATGAGGGACTTCCACCACCTTTTGGCGTGCAACTCTAAGAGTGTCACCACAAGGGTCACCGCCATGTTGTTTGGACATCTTATTCCTGCCAATAACTCTTGTATAGTGTCGAGCCACTCTTCCGTACGCACTGCCGACTCTGTCCCAACATAAGCGGGAGGGGAGAGAGCTCGGAAAATGCTTAACCAACTAGATCCCGGATCCTGTTGTTGTACAGGTGTCTGCTGAGATTGGGACCTAAAGGCGTCCAGAATAGCTGTGAGTCTCTGCCCCAGCTCTGATTGTTGGAATTGTGTAGGTACGGACGGGGCGGGGGTGCCCCTTACTGGCTCAACAAGTGCTGGAATCTACACATTAGGTACAAACCTAGGGTTAGGTTGGCTAATCTAAGGTTTAAGGTGGACAACTTAGTGTGAATTACATATGGGCACACCACTGCTTCCGCTAAGTCAGCTTGTCCCCAAACTGACCAATCAAACGGGGGTGGCACCATTGTTAAGTGACTTTCGCGTTAGAGGATCGTAGCAAGCTTATACCATTTGTAAGACCCCCCTCCCGGAACACAAGACACGGCACGAGAGGGGTCTTATGCCCAGAACAGCCGCCTTGCGGTAACACTAACACTCAGGCTACTCTGTACCACAAGACGCCTATTCTGCCGGCTAACAACAATATCAACAGATAAATGCCAACCCAACCATAATAAAACGAAAGTCGAATCCACACCAAGCATATGTCCATAATATCATAAATAGAGAAGCTACAGCAAGCTTCTAATATCAGAGTACGTAAACAGAATTGCCCCGAAAGGCTACAACAAAATCTCTCTCTCACTCACATCTGTAACCGACGGTAGTGACGGTACCGTCCCTTCAGGCCCCGTCACCTTGGCCTGGCTATCCGTCTGCATAGCCTGCTGCTCCACCTGCGGGGTTTCCTCCTAAAAAGGAAGACGTAGCAACCGTTAGTCAAAAAGACTAAGTGGTTTCACATCCACTCGCCCGGACGACTCCTCGGCACCGGGCGGAGAAAGGAACAGGTACAATATATAAATAATAGTAGTACAATAGGTGAAGTGAGTATACATATTATAAGCAGCAACATCAGTAGTGTATAATAAACAGACTCTTATTTTCAAATCTACGAACTACAGCAGCAAGAGAGTATATAACTAGAACAGTAAGTAACTCAACTTATATGGATGCCCATACAAGCATATAAGTTGAGGGTCGTTCAGCAGAAAGTAACTCATCATATAGGAGTGCCCATACAAACTTATACGATGAGGGTCTTGTGTATGTAATGAAGTGCAATGATATGTATGCAATGCAATGACACACCCATGCTCAAGCACATGCAATCGCTATGTCGACACAGACTTATAGTTCGCACTATTCGAGCAGGTAGCTAACCTCTCGGGCATCAACCGTCGTGGCCAAATAGTGACAGTAGAGCGGGCATCTCCACTACTAGGCTGGTCTCCACACTACCTGGCCTAGGCCTCCGTACGCCTCAACGCTAAGAACACAACAGCGGAGCTCACCTGCGTACTACGGCTCAGCGGGTTCTCTCGGGTAAATGTGCACCAAGATCCTAGCCCCTGACTGGCCTATGGTGTGACACGGAAGGAGCCTCGGAAATAAGCACGAGGACCAAGCCCAACCGTTCACTTGGCACGGAAGGAGCCTCGGGACGTGAACACCGAGGACCAAGCCCAACCGCCCAAGGTCTAACTGTCAACTCCCATCGGTGTGACGATTGGCGAGCCCGTAGACCTGCCACACTATCCTTAACCCGGGATCACGACACCGCGTGTCGACTCACACCACATGCAATTCCACAATTCATGGCATGGAAGGAGCCTCGGAGAAAGCACGAGGACCAAGCCCAACCATCTAACAAATACGGATGGAGCCTCGGGACGTGAACACCGAGGACCAAGCCCAACCGTTCAATTTTTATCCAACTCAACCTCACTCCCATTCGTGACGATCAACACCGCTCTTGTTAACTTCCACAATGCAACCCGTGGGGAGACGACACTCTAAGCATTGGACTATCCATTCCCTTCCATCAATCCATTACACATCCTGGCCATAGTCCTAACCATTTACAAACCCTTCCAAATGAATTCAACATATTATAGATAATGTGCATAATGGTGATCTAACAAATATAACAAAGCCTTTCATTCACTTAGGCTTGATTCACATCTCGGCATAGGAATTCAAGTCCTCAAACATCAATCTTCACATTACCTCGGTGATTAACACAGAAGAATTCACCCCAACCTCGAGATGGATTGCAACATCTATTCCATCGAATCCAAGTTCATATTATAATCACCTAGAATTATATGTAATCCGATCAGCAACTTTGACAGAGGATTCCTGTGGCTACAGGTATCGCCTAAAAACGTGCCACCACTCATTGGAAAGGTAATTTTAAGGGCTACGACTTTCGTGTTTAGTCGAAAGCCCAGGTCTGGTCACATCATACCAGAAATGCAACTCGAAGTCTGCTGCGCACAGGATACAGAATTCCTGGGCATTACCCCAACCGCAGCAGATTCAAACGGCCTTTCCCGTGGCTACAGGTATCGCATGGAAACGTGCAACCACTCGTTGGAAAGGTAATTTCAAGGGCTACAACTTTCGTGTTTAGTAGAAAGCCCAGATCCGCCCTCTTCTTGCTTAAAAATAGCCAAGAAGGTCGCTGCGTGCAGAATACAGATTCTGTACGCATCTTGAAGCGAAGTGAACGGCATCCGTTCATCTTCCTCCTCAAGCGATTTTTCCCCAAATCGCAGCCAGAAGTTCTTCCACCCTTATTCTCCCTCTTGTGGCCATTTCCTCTTCACGAGACCACCCCTATCATCACCTTGGAGCGAGGGGAGGTTGAAGACGACTAAGCTTTAGAGTACAAGCTCTAGCATGGCCTTCCTAGAAAGCTTCATCCCACACATCAAGACTCGTTTGAGTCGATATCTCGCCTAAGAATAACTATAGATCTAGCACCAAGGGAGAGGGGAGGAAACTCACCTCATTTTCGGCGTTTCCTCTGTTGCCGGCCATGGATCGCGTTATCCTCCGTGGCGGCATCCTTGGCTTCGTTAGCAGTGTTCTTCCACGGAAACGGCGGAGCTTTTCCTCCAGAATCCGGCTCCGGTGACCCACGATATCTCCTCTTCCGCTCCCATCGGTTTGCACGGTGACAGCTCGGCAAGAACGATCGGGTGCGATGGCTAAGGTTTGGTTTACTCCCTTTTTATATTACATATTAGGCTAAACCCCCTTCCGCCACGTGTCACTCTCTAATTGGACCGCTCAAACTAGGTTTCATTTGAAGTGACCGGTCCAAGGATCATTCAGCACGAATCCCGAAGTCCGGTTCAGTCCGCCTGTACAGGCCGGCGAATCTGCCTGGGCGAAGAAAACGTCCAAGTAAAATTCGGCGGGAATCAGTCGCCATTCTCGCCGATCGGCGAGAATCGTCAGGTCATTCTCGACGATCGGTGGGAACCGTCAGGTCATTCTCGACGAATTCGTCGGGAATCAACAATGATTCCCGACGATTTTCCCTTAGCCTTTTTACTGGACATCCTGTGTTGATTGCGTTGAGTATTCTCAGCGATACTCGACGACCGGTGGGTATAACAGGGGATTCTCGACGATCGGCGAGAATCGCCGAGCATTCTCGCCAAATTTCCCTTAGTCTACTTGCAGCTCTGTGTCCGGCGGGTATCGACCACAGATACCCGTCGAATCGGCGAGCATCAGTCCTCCATTCTCGACGATCGGCAAGCATCAACCTCCATTCTCGACGACTTTTACTTAGTCGAGTTCCCTCATCTCGGCTACTGGTTGGGGTAACCTTGAACCCAACCCTACACTTATTCTATGCACCTGACACCTCGCGTCGGTGCACCCCGAGCCCGAGTTGAGTCTCTTGACTCAGAACACGTGCGAGGGGCCTAGCGCAAATTGGGACGTTACAGGTTGAGCTCTTGAGTTCTTTGGAAGGAGGAGGAGAAAAAGTTGGTCTTTGATACACCACCTCCTTTACTTGTTCCTTAACATCAGCATCAAGTCTTTGATAGCCAGATTGAGTTTTACCTTGATATCCTTGAGAACTTCTCCTTTGTGATGACTGAGATGGGTTGAACCTGTCAGACTGAGCAGCAAGGTTTGCAGATAGGTTTCCAGAGGCTCCTGTACTGGGAGGTGGAGGAGGAGGACCTCTAGGAGTCCATCTTGGGACAGGACTGTCATACCTCTTTGACTTCTGCCTTTGCTTCTGCTGATTTTTAGAAAATGTCATCCAGTGCTGGAAATCTTTTGATTTAGGATCAATTCCTTTCAGGATATAGTAAGGAGTATCATTATCTGGATTTGGAGGAGGAGGAGCCACAGCTTTCCTTTTCTTTTTAGCAGATCTTTTTCTTTTAGACTCATCAGATTCATCAGAATCAATCTCATCCTCAGAATTTGAAGAAATGGGAAGATCATATGGATCAATTGCTTCTTGCACAGCTCTTTCCTTTTCTTTTAAGGTAGCTTTTTCTAATTCTTCTTCCATGGCATCCTGTGCCAGGAGAGCATCTAAATCCAATCCAGGGGAATCATCCCATATAGTAGACTTTTCAATTTGAGCATCTGAAGCCTTTTCTTGTTGATCAGAAACTGTCATGGTGACCAGTTCTACTTGCACTGCTAGCTGAGCTGGCTGAGCAGCCTCAGAAACTTGAGCAACTGGTTCTGGTTCAGTTTGAACTTCTGTAGCTGGTTGGAGATCAGGCTCTTGAACATCTAATACTTCTTCCATTTTATCTTCAGAATTGTCCTTTGAGTGTCCTAACTCCCATAATTCATCTAGAAAGGAAGTGATAACTCCTTCTAGGTATAGGGCGACCAGGGGAGTAGAACATTCTTCTAGGCAAACTTTGACAATGAAATCAGACTTCATTAAGGCATCAGAAATTTCTTTTTCAGACAACGGAGGAGGAGCTGATTCTTCTATTTCTTTCTCTGCAACTGCAGGAGGATCTGCTGGAGGGGAGGCCAAAGGCAGCTCAGAGGCATCTTCATTAAGCATCTCCCCCTGCTTGATTTTAGTAGATACTGAAACCAGGCCCCTAGAGGAAGAGGGCTCAGCAGACATTGAGAGTGCTTGGATGGCAGCAGTCAAAGAAGAGATGGAGGATGCAAGGGGAGCAATTGCCTCTTCAATCATAATTTTGATCGAAGGAGTAATTAACTCCAAAATGCTAGAAATGAATGCTGGAGTGATTTCAAATGATGAAGGGGGAATCTCAGTGGATGGATGATCAGCAGGAATGGTGTATTCTTGATGAACTGGAGAGTGAACTGGAGATGGAGAGTGAGCTGGAGATGGAGAGTGAGCTGGAGAATGATGGGTGGATGCACGATGATCAATGTGATCTAAAGAAGGAATTGGTGACTGAGGAGGAGTAGAAATCTCAGAAACCAACAAATCAAAACTGGGATGTGAAATCCCAGCAAGATGAGAAGGGAGAGGAGAAGCAGGAGGTGATGCAAGGTGAGAAGCAGAAGGTCGTACGTCAATTAAAGTTGATGGAACTTCAACTGAAGTAGACGGTAATGCAGATGAAGAAGATGGAAGGGAGAGGTTTGCTGAGCCAGCTTCTTATAGGAGAGGAGTGACTGAAGCAGTCCTGGTGCTCTCAGATGCAGCTGGAGCAACCCCTGCTGGAGCGGGCTTCAGAAAAGTCCTTTTCCACTTGGCGAATAAGGTTGGAACAATCTTCTTGCTGGCATTGATGGAGGTAGCAGCTGAAACTAACAGATGGGGATATTTTTCCTTCAGAAAAATCCCAACTACCCTACCCAGGGTGACTTCTTTCTTGCTGTTCTTTTTCCTTATTAAATCAAACAATACTCCTGCCCAGTTAATCTTCTTTTTGTTCACAATTGCACACATTAGGGCAAACTGTTGCCTTGTAATGTTGTCATGGGCAGAGTGCTTTCCCAATAGCACTTTTTCGACGAGTTCAGCAAGGAACTTAATCTTAAACGGAAAATTTACCTTAAGCAGCTTAGAGGGAATGCCTTCGGCATGTCCCAACTCTATCAGCATTCTCCCAAACTCTGGGGTATCTTGCTCGTAATCTTCTTCCCCATTTATCAATCCAAAAATTTCAGTTAAAATGACGGGAGTAAACGTTACCTCTTCTCCGCCAATTGTTCCGGTCATAGAATCGTCATTTGAAGACGAAGTAAATGCCCATTCTTTGATCTCTTGAATGTTTATCTTTATCCTGGAGGACATGAGCTTTTCCAAACCTTGATCTTTGCATAGATTGAGAATTTCCACTATTCCAGATTCGCAGCAACTGAAGGAATCGAAATCCACACTGAAGCCTGCATCGAACTTCACCACTGTCAGGAGCGCTGGAGCTATCGCCATCGAAGGGGCTGGAGAAGACGAGGGAGACGGCGAAGGCGAAACGACAAAAATCGCGAGATAAAGAGCAAGCGGGAAGACGGAATGCGAGAAGACGCTCTCCGTCGATGATAAAAAGAAAGATCTCTTAACCTAGGTCGACCATCGGCTTTATATTAAAACAACGATCGTCGATCTATTTAAAAAATACTGGAGACGATGGTCGAACGGTCGTTCGACGATCGTTCCTGAAGTAGAGTAGTCGATCCATCGTTCGACTATTTCTGTCTTCACAAACAACAAGCTGTCGTCAACCATAGATCGACGATAGGCTCGACCTGTTCGACAATCTTCGAACGTCGGTCGACGATCTTCAAGCAGATAATCTATCATTAACCATAGGTCGACGATAGGCTTGATCCGATCGACTATCTTCGAGCGTCGTTCGACAATCTTCAAACAGGTTTCAACAAGGCAGACGCCACACTTAGTCTCTTCCATTAATCATGCCTAGTTGAACCAAAAAGAACAGATGCTTCTGTTCATCTAAGGGCTTGGTGAATATATCACCTCTCTGAAGGTCTGTGGATATGAACTCAAGGCTGATCTTGTTCTTTTCCACATAATCTCTCAGGAAATGGTGCCGGATCTCAATGTGTTTCGTTCTAGAGTGGTGCACAGAATTTTGTGTAATAGAGATAGCACTGGTACTATCACACATGATTTTGTGTTCTTGTGTGAGTACCCATAATCCAAAAGCTGGTTTTGTATCCACAGGATCTGTGAACAACAACTAGCAGCTGCTATATATTCAGTTTCTGCAGTTGAAGTTGAGACAGAAGCCTGCTTCTTACAGAACCAAGAGACCAATCTCTCTCCCAGGAACTGACAAGTTCCTGAGGTACTTTTCCTGTCAACTCGACAACCAGCATAATCAGAATCAGAGTATCCAATTAACTCAAACTCTGATTCAGCTGGGTACCAAAGTCCTAGATTTGGACATCCCTTCAGGTATCTCAAGATTCTCTTGAGAAGAATCAGATGAGATTCCTTGGGGTTGACCTAGAATCTAGCACAAAGGCATGTAGCAAACATTATATCTGGCCTACTTACAGTTAAATACAATAGGGAACCAACAATGACCCTATAATTCTTTTGATCAACAGGCTTTCCCTGATCATCAGAATCTATAACTACATTAGTTGCCATAGGCGTATGCATTGCTGAAGCATCAGCCATCCCAAACTTCTTTACCAATTCCTTGGCATATTTGGATTGGGAGATGAAGATGCCATCAGCATCTTGCTTTACTTGGAGACCAAGAAAGTAAGACAGCTCACCCATACTACTCATCTCAAACTTAGAATGCATCAAGTCAGAGAACTTTTTGCATAGTTTGGGATCAGTGGAATTAAAAATAATGTCATCCACATACACTTGAACTAACAGGATTGTGTCCTTATGGTGCTTGACGAAAAGGGTTCTATCAACTACTCCCCTAATAAAGTTGTGCTCTAATAGGAAACTAGCTAGAGTCTCATACCAGGCTCTGGGTGCTTGTTTGAGTCCATAAAGAGCTTTTTGCAACTTGGAAACATATGAGGGCTGAGTTGAAGAAACAAACCCAGGTGGTTATTCAACAAATACCTCTTCCTTTAGCTCACCATTTAGAAAGACACTTTTGACATCCATCTGAAAAACTTTAAACTTCATATAGGCTACATAGGCTAGAAAGATCCTTATTGCCTCTAGCCTTGCAACAGGAGCAATGGTTTGGTCATAATCTATACCTTCCTCCTGTCTGTAGCCCTGAGCTACAAGCCTAGCTTTGTTCCTTACAATGATTCCATTTGCATCCAACTTGTTTCTATACACCCACTTGGTGCCTATGATCAGTTGGCCTTTAGGTCTTGGAACCAAAGTCCATACTTTACATCTTTCAAACTGATAGAGTTCCTCTTGCATAGCAATGATCCAGTGGGGATCTAGCTCAACATCTTTAATGGTGAGGGGCTCAATCTGTGAAAGGAAACAAGCATGCATCACATCCTGTCTTAACTGATGTCTTGTTTGAACACCAGCTGATATGTCTCCTATCACTTGAGATGTAGGATGATCTCTAAGTGTGACAACATCAGCAGGTGGGATGTGATCTTCAGCAATAGTTGGGATTAATTCCTCAGGAGGAATTTGATCTACTATTGATGGTACAACAACAACTTCTGCACAGTCTTCATCACTGTCTGATTCAGTGATATGAAGAGTTGATAGATGGAGAATCTCTTGAGTAACATCTTTGCTAGATTCTTGTACCTGCAATGAACTTGAGGAAGGGGAAGTTTCCTTCTCCTTATAAAACATTTGAGATTCATCAAAGGACACATGAACAGACTCTTCAATTTTAGAAGAAGATTTATTAAATACCCTATAAGCTTTGCTTACTTGGGAATATCCAAGAAAAATTCCCATTGAAGCTTTTGCTTCAAATTTTCTAAGGTATTCTTTATTATTATTATGAATATAAACTACACAACCAAATACTCTAAAATAATTTATTTTAGGTTTCTTTCCTTTAAGCAACTCATAAGGAGTTTTACACTTAAGCTTGTGTATCAGACTTCTATTCAAGACATAGTTGGATGTACTAACAGCTTCTGCCCAATAGGAAAGAGGCATATTAGCATCTGCCAACAATGTGCCAGCAGCTTCAATCAGGGTTCTGTCTTTCCTTTCCACTACCCCATTTTGTTGGGGAGTTCTAGGAGCTGAGAAGCTATATGTTTGATACCTTCTCTCTCACAGAATTCTTGCATGAGAAGAGAGTCAAACTCAGTACCATGATCACTTTTGATCAAGGCCACATGAGTAGAGTACTCAGTCTGCACACATAATAGAAAATCTGTAAGGGCTTTGAAGTTATCAGCCTTTGTTCTCAAAAAGAACACCCAAGTGAACCTAGAGAAGTCATCTACAATGACTAGGGTGTAATACTTCCCTCCTAAACTCTGTACATTTATTGGGCCAAATAGGTCCAAATGTAATAAATACAGGATTCTAGGAGAATCACTTTTATTTACTAATTTAAATGAATTCTTGGTTTGCTTGCCTAATTGACAAGCCTTGCATAGGCTCTCCTTCTTATAGGGGCAAGAAGGTAAACCTCTAACAAGATTGTGTTTAGATAACCTAGATATGTTCTTGAGGTTAACATGGCTAAGCCTTTTATGCCATAAAGTATTGTTATTTGTTACTTCATTAAATAAGCAGATTTCAGAGTGAGTTGAGTTAAAATCTACTAAATAAATGTTACCTTGTCTAATACCTACTAACACAATATTATTATTTAAAGTAATATTACAAAGAGAGTTAGAAAATGATACCTGGTATCCAGCATCACATAACTGACTTACTGAAATGAGATTATGCTTTAGTCCAGTTACATAAGCAACTCTCTTGAATGTTACAGCTCCAATTGTCATCCTGCCATAGCCTTCAGTTTGACCACAGTTTGAATCTCCAAAGATCACTTTTGGGCCAAGCTTGGCCTTGAACCTTGACAGATGTTCTTTATTTCCTATCATATGCTTGGAGCAACCACTATCCAAATACCACTTATTCTGAGTGATAGGATAGGTCTTTACCTGTAGAAAAATAAGTTAAACATTGTAGACCCAGGTAACCTTGGGTCCCTTATTTTTCACATAAGAAAAACTGGAAATAAATGAATAAGCAGGTTGAGGGTGATAACCTAATGGGTAAGATCTCCTAGGTGGGATTCTCCATGCAGATGATGGGTCAATGAACCTAGGGTTTCTATTTACATTCGGGTTTCTAAAGTTCTGGTTGAAGTTTTGAAATTCATGTTGAAAACGTCGATCAGCGTTCGACGATGGGTGCCCAGATCGTCGATCTCCATTCGACCATTGGGCCTGCGATCGTCGAGCAGCGTTCGACACTCTTTGTATTTCCTTAAATTTTTGTTTTCTTTTCTCTCTCTTAGCTTTATTTAAAGCTTTATTAACCTGATTAACTTGCTCAGTGTTCTTTATCCCATCAGCTGAGATAAAGTTCACTGGAGTTGAAAGATGGTTTTTAAGAATGATTGGGGGTTCACTAGAAGATGCTCCTAAGCCTAATTTATTATTGCCTGACCTAGTGTTAGACATGCTGGTTATTTCAAGCAACTTAAGGCTTCTACCATTCAGAGATTCTTCTAACCTTTTGGACTTAGCTAATTCATTCTTAAGGAATTTTATTTCTTCACTAGAATTAGTGAGTTCTGATGTTAACCTAATGTTTTCATTAGAAATTAATTCAGATTCAGCTAGTTTATTTCTAAGCTCTTTTATTTCCTTTTCAGAACTAATTAAATCTAAACATAAAGATTTAAAAACTGATTTAAATTCATCAGATGTAAAATCGTAAGAAGACAATACCTCATCTTCTGTTGGCATTTCTTCATCAGAATCTGAAATCTCTGCAGCTGAGTGATTGCTGCAGGCATCAATTGCCATCAAGCAAACTTCCTTTGCCTTCTTTTCTTCCTCATCCTCACTGGAGCTTGAGGAGGAAGATTCCTCATCAGAATCGCTCCAGGTTTCAGCAACAAAACCTCTCTCCTTCTTTTTGTTCTTGTAGGAGGATGGCTTGGAATGCTTCCTTTGCTGATCCTTGTCTTTCCTTTTCTCTTTATTCTTTTCCTCTGGACAGTCTGGAAGAATATGTCCAGGTTTCTTGCAACCATAGCAAATTATTTCTTTAGTAGGAGTACGATCATACCTTGGTTTTTCTTCATATTTTGAAGATTTCTTTCTGAATTCTTTCCTTCCCATCTTGAGAAACTTTTTGGCAAATAATGCCATCAGTTCCTCATTGGACTGGCTTCCTTCAGAAGCATCAGCAGCTTTGAGAGCAAGGGTTTGCTCTTTTCTTGTGGGATTTGGAGTCTTTGCTTCAGCCTCAGCTTCCCTGGACTTCAGCACTTGCTCAAAGGACTTGAGCTTGCCAAGGAGGGCCTCTGTTGAGATTTCTGTTGTGCTTCTGGCCTCCTTGATAGGCCAGATCCTCAGATCCCAAGTGCTAGTGAAGCACATAAGAATCTTATCATTGACCTCTGTTAATGAAATATCCTTATCAAGAGTCCTCAGCTCATTGATGATTGAGTTGAGCCTTGTGTACATTGCTTCAACTGATTCAGCATCAGTTTTCTTGAAGTTTTCATACTGGGAGATAAGGTTGGACCTTCTGTCCTTCCTTTCATCAGCTGAACCAGCTACAATCTGGTTCAGTGTATCCTACATTGCTTTTGCTGAGGAGCAGTCAGCAATCTTCTGGAATACTTCATCAGACATTGTCTGAGCTAGAATGTTCATTGCCTTAGCATCTGCTATCTTTGCCTTTTTGTATTCATCATTGTAATCTAGAGGAGGTACTGCACTCATATCAGTTGATGATGAAGCAGTAGCTGCAGCAGGTGCTCTTGGTGGTCCTGTCAAAATAGAAGCAAAAATACTCTCATCAATAGAGTTCATATATAACTTAATCCTTGCCTTCCAGATGCTAAACTTAGCTAAGTTGCATGCTGGAGGTCTGGTGCTAGAGTAATCCTTAGACTGGGCCATGATAGTGAAAGTGAATGTCTATAATCCTTGGTATCTATCAGGATCTTGTGACTTAGGTGTTAGCCTATACAGTCAGACAACCTCCCTCTGATACCAATTGAAAGAAAAAGGGATAGATACTACTCTAGAGGGGGGGTGAATAGAGTAATCAAAAATTGCACTAGCAAAGTTGACTGTCTACTCAACTCCCTTGGAGTTAATTGTGGAATGAAGGTTATAGATATTTGAGATGAAACCCTAAAGCCTAACACAAGTGTTGTGCACAAAAGGCAGCCAACTGTAATTATAGTTAAGGCTTGGAATCCTAAACAGCAACAAGCAATCCTAGTTAAAATCTAATCACAGCCAATCAGCACAGAGAATTAATTGAACAATCCAGACGACACAAGGAATTTATAGTGGTTCCCCAAACAACTTGGGTACGTCCACTCTTCTACCAACAAGGTAGGAATCCACTCAGATTTTTGATCAGGTGCCCTGCCACCAATAAGATCTGCTTCAGGTAGATCCAGAAACCCTTTAGACTTTTGATCAGGTGTCTAAAAGCCAACACAGGTTTTTGATCAGGTGCCCTGCCACCAAGGTATACTTTTGAAGGGAGTAATAACCCTTTACAGGAGGGGGAAAGGAGGTTAAGATGTCTTCTCTATTTTACAATAGATTAGAGAAGCCCAAGAACTTGCACTGAGCTAGAAAGCTCTAAAGAGTCAAGGCTCCCCCTGGCTAAAAGAACGTCCAGGTGAAGTCTTGCTTCAGTGCAGAAACACTTCAGAAAATCTGAAGGAAAAAAACTACAAGAAGATAAAGAATATGAGATGAAAATTCTTCTTCAGGCAGCTATCTTCTTCTTCTTCTTCTTCAAAAAGCTCTGAGTGAAAATCTTCCTGTAAGCAGGAGAACTCAGGTTGAAGAAGAGTGAAGAGCTAAAACTTCTTCTCAGTTGGATGTGAACGAGCTGAGAGCAGTTGTAAACTGTAAGTTGTAAGCTTGAATGCTGATGTTAGCTTTTGAACTCCTTTTCCTGAATGAACTGGTTTTTGGCTATGTGAACTAGTTTATTTCTTTCTCCAAAGAATTCTTTATATAACAGCAGCAGCAACGGCTCTAATTTGAGTTTGAATCTTGTCTTCTACTGAAATCTGCAAGCTGGGCTGCAAATAGCATAAAGCAAAAACACATACTGCAGACAGATATCCTATAAGAGGATAAAGCTTTCTAAGAAGCTGCAAATAACTCTAATAAAATAAAACTAGAGAAAGTCACATCAGAAGAGACTTTTTACGGCCAAGGAAGACTTTCTGAGTCTAACGGCTATAAAGGACAGCCTGGCAGATAAAGCAGAAATCATATCTCAGCTAATAAGACAAACAACTTTGTCAGAACGAGATTGGCTCATGCATAAGGAATGGAGCAGATATTGCATGGAAATAATATCATAAATTTATTCAAACAATCTTTTATAAAATATGCCAAAATAAATATGAAATAAATCACATCATAGAAGATGACAAAATTACTCAAAACATACAGCAAAACGTCGAACGACCCTCGGAGATCGTCGACCGAAGCACAGAGATCGTCGACCTATCAGACAGATAGTCGAACGATACAGATAGTCGAACTATCAAGAAGATAGTCGAACTACCAAACAAAACAGATAGTCGACCTATCAAACAGATAGTCGAACTATCAAAGAAAAACAGATAGTCGACCTATCAAAAGATAGTCGAACTATCAGATAGTTGAACTATCCAAGTAGATAGTCGAACTATCAAAGAAAACAGATAGTGGACCTATCAACAGATAGTCGAACTATCAGATAGTTGAACTATCCAAGCAGATAGTCGAACTATCAAAGAAAACAGATAGTCAACCTATCAACAGATAGTCGAGCTATCAGATAGTTGAACTATCCAAGCAGATAGTCGAACTATCAAAGAAAACAGATAGTCGACCTATCAACAGATAGTCAAGCTATCAGATAGTTGAACTATCCAAGCAGATAGTCGAACTATCAAAGAAAACAGATAGTCGACCTATCAACCGATAGTCGAGCTATCAACCAAAACAGATAGTCGACCAATCAACAGATAGTTGAACTATCAACCAAAACAGATAGTCGACCTATCAACAGATAGTCGAACTATCAAAGCGGACAGATAGTCGACCTATCAAACAGATAGTCGAACTATCAGATAGTTGAACTATCCAAGCAGATAGTCGAACTATCAAACACAACAGATAGTCGACCTATCAAACAGATAGTCGAACTATCAACGCAGACAGAACGTCGACCAACTGATAGACGATCGTCGAACAGTCGATAGACGATAGTCGAGCGGCGTTCGACCATAGTCGAACGAAAAACAACTTAACCAAATTTACATCTGGAAAAGTGCGCCTCTAAAACTAGAGCAACAAACTAAACAACTAACCTTTGACCATAGATAAATCTTGGGTCAAGAGACAGAAAGAGAAGACTGAACTCAAATTAAAACTAGGATACCAACACGTCGCACATATGCCTCACAGCCCCAAATTTTAATGAATAACATACTAGGACGCTTCCCAATCCATATCTCATATGGTGTCTTTAGAACTATTTTCATTGGAGCGCGATTCAGTGTCATTGCAGCAGTCTCTAAAGCAAAACCCCAAAAGGAAATAGGCAAGTCTGCATGACTCATCATCGAACGTACCATGTCTAACAAAGTACGATTTCTCCTCTCAGATACACCATTATGCTGTGGTGTTCTAGGTGGAGTGAGCTGTGATACAATACCACACTCTTTCAGATGATCACGGAACTCATGACTCAGGTATTCTCCACCTCGATCAGATCGGAGTGCTTTAACCCTTTTACCCAACTGGTTTTCTACTTCATTCTTGAACTCTTTGAACTTTTCAAAGGTCTCGGATTTGCACTTCATAAGATACACATATCCGTATCTACTGAAATCATCAGTAAATGTAACGAAGTAGAAATACCCACCTCTAGCCATGGAACTCATTGGTCCGCATACATCACTATGTATAACACCCAAGAGATCCTCAGCCCTCTCAGTATAACCAGTGAAAGGGGCCTTAGTCATCTTGCCTAACAAACAAGATTCGCATCGCTCAAATGATTCATAATCAAATGAGTCCAAAAGTCCATCTTTATGGAGCTTGGATATGCGCTTCTCGTTTATATGGCCCAAACGACAATGCCAGAGATATGTAGGGTTTGAGTCATTTGTTCTTAGTCTTTTATTATTTTCTACATTATAGATCTGATGGTCCAAGTTCAAAACATAAAGACCATTAAACAATTGGGCTACAGCATAACAAACATCATTCTTAAATATAGAACAACAGTTGTTCTTAATCATAAAAGAAAATCCAACCATATCCAAGCATGAAATGGATATAATGTTTCTAGTTATTGCCGGAACAATATAACAGTTATCTAGTTCTATTACAAGCCCACTGGGCAAAGAAAGACGGTAAACCCCTACGGCCACAGCAGCAACTCTTGCTCCATTGCAGACACGAAGGTCCACCTCCCCTTTACTCAGCAATCTTCTCCTTCCCAGTTCCTGCACATTTGTACAAATGTGAGAACCACATCCGGTATCCAATACCCAAGATGAAGGAGCAGAAAGGTTTATCTCTATAACGTAAATACTTGAAGCGGAAGTCATACCTCCCTTCATTTTCTGCAGACCCTCAATGTACGAAGGACAGTTCCTCCTCCAATGACCAGCCTTGCCACAGTGGTGGCATTTCCCCTCCTTCACCGTGCTCTTCTTTTTCATCAGTGCAGAAGACTTGGGCTCGAGATGTGACTTGGGTCCCACCTTCGTCTTCTTTGAGCCCTTGCCCTTGCCCTTGCCCTTATGCACCATCAGTATGGGGCTGGCAGGCTTGGCCTTCTTCATATTGATCTCGGCAGTTCTCAACATGCCTAGGAGCTCGGGCAGTGTCTTGTCTATTTCATTCATGTTGTAGTTCAAGACAAACTGCTCGTAACTATCCGGCAACGATTGTAGGATCAGATCTGTGGCCAACTCTTGACCCAGAGGAAAACCCAGCCTTTCAAGGTTCTCTATATACCCAATCATCTTGAGTACGTGAGTCCCTACTGAGTCTCGAGCTCCCATCTTGCACTGAAATAACACTTTTGTGACGCCAAACCTCTCTTGACGAGCTTGCCCTTGAAACATTTTCTTGAGATGCTCGTCAATCTCCTTACACCCCATATTCTCATGTTGCTTCTGAAGCTCAGAGTTCATGGTGGCAAGCATAAGGCATTCGACGTCTAAGGCATCATCAGTATACTTCTTGTAAGCATCCTTATCAGCACGGGAAGAATTCCCGGTCGGCACCTCGGGGGCTTCTTCTTCCAAGACATAGAGCTTTCGCTCTTGCCTGAGAACAATTCTCAGGTTTCTGTACCAGTCCATGTAGTTAGTCTCATTGAGCTTATCCTTCTCAAGGATGGCTCTCAGAGACAGAGTGGAGTGTGAACCACTTGCCATGGAATTCTACAAGAATTCATGAAGAATAAATCAGTACCAAAATTTCAAAATACAATTATTTTCTTAATTTGAACTTCAATTAAAAACTCCCACTATTTTATTCGAAATAATAGCCCTCACTATCAATTCGGAGAGTTCATGCGAGCTACTCTCTTAGTGGACAAGATCCGTATTTCACCAACACAATGAGTCAGCTTTGGCTTTCCTCTCGCGATGTGGTTATTTATGTAGGCAACGCTTGCCAATTGCATCTTCATGTAATTCTTGTATGGTTGGTGAATAACTCCTTATTCGCATCCATCATATGGTGCATGCCAACCCCATGCCTCTAGGCACTCAACCTTTGAGGTCACGTAGTTAAGTTAGACCCGATGTCGACAGTGGGATATCACAATTATCCGCTCGCACCCTTACCAAGATAGATTAATGCACCTTGCTTTGGCAAGCCCACACTTCATCGATCGAGGCAGGAAGAGTGTCATCCATCGGAAGGCATCCGAACACTTAATATTAGAGGAAGGGATTTTGATTATAGGTTAACAATTAACCACGATCAACATTTGATCAATGTGCACATCCACAGAAGAACAATTCTAAAATCCACATGCATCCCTTATGTGCACAACAGAACACTATCAACATTTGATAGAAGAAAAGAGATAAATCTGAACATCTGGACACTTCCAAATCTTCAGGTTTACATGCATTGGACAAGGGACAAAGGCAACTCAACTTAAATCAGTAGACAAGCTCATCTCTCCTTGTTGGATTCAAAGTCCAAAACAAAATCGAGGGATGGTTACTACTAAGGAGACAGTAATTCCTAACGATTAGAAATTACTACAAGATTCCAGACGTTCCCGGCGGGGTGCCAAGATTAAATCTAGACATTTAGAACACTTCTAAATCCCTAGGTTTACACGTACTGGAAAAACCTAACTTCTAATACAACAAATATGGCCGGAACCTCCCTCTGATACCACTTTTGGATTTCTCTATGAGGTTGGCACAACACTTGTGCACGCAGCGGAAGTGATAAAATCTAGAACAACCCAAAAGAGATTGGATCGGGCCATGAATGTTGAATCAAGAAGTTAACAAAAATTAGGAAAAAATTACCTTGACGGCGTTGAGTCACAACTCAACGAAGATGCTCCAAATGTGATTCCTTGTCGGTGGCGAGTTCCACGTAGAATAATATCTACGTCTCTGCAGTAATCCACACGAGCGGGAGAGCACCAAGATTCCGTCACATGGATGATCGGAAAGAGATTGACCGCACCTTACACTTCCACGGACTGCTAGGTCTGCTCCAGGAAGCGCAACACCGGCGACTATCGTCGGAGAGGAGGAGGTCGGTGGAGCGAATGCGGCGGCGGAACGCTTCCGGCCGGCGGGATACGGGAATCGGCGTGGCGAATGAGAACGGCGGAACAGGCCCGTCAGTTTCGATTCGGTAAAAGGAGAAAAGCCCGATCAATCTGATTCACTGTATGTATTCCCAAAACCCTAAGTGTCTATTTATACTCAAAGCATAAATAAACCTAGGCAAAATTGCTATCCGCAGACCACAGCAAAATAGGGTTTCAGAATCGATCGGCGAGAATCAGCTAGAGATTCGGCGAGAATCAGTCGGCGAGAATCAGTCCGCAGAAACGGCGTTGAGAGCGTTGAGTCATACTCGACGATTCTCGACAAATCTGCCTTGGCCTTGAGAGCGTTGAGTCATACTCAACGATTCTCGACAAATCTTCCTTGGCGTTGAGAGCGTTGAGTCATACTCAACGATTCTCGACGAATCTGCCTTGGCGTTGAGAGCGTTGAGTCATACTCAACGATTCTCGAGGAATTTGCCTTGGCATTGAGAGCATTGAGTCATACTCAATGATTCTCGACGAATCTGCCTTGGCGTTGAGAGCGTTGAGTCATACTCAACGATTCTCGACGAATCTGCCTTGGCGTTGAAAGTGTTGAGTCATACTCAACGATTCTCGACGACTCTCGTCGAATTTTCCTTGGCGACGTTTGCCTAACCCCATTCTGTGCGGTGATTGGTAACCCTTACCAACATAGTCGGTCTTCCAACGTCTCCATATGCTCTTATGTGCGACCCTGCAGGCTCATATCGCGTTGGCAGTGAGATTACATGTTTGACCACTTCTAGATCACCATGGTAACTCCAACATCCTGCAGTGCTAGAAAACTGATCTTTCACAGCAATTAGAGCTAACCAAGAGCTATCGCTAGCGATACTTGCTGTCGCCCAGCGATATCCAACAGTTATGCAAATTGTGGTATTTTTCTAGAGTGCACCTCCAGTACTTCCTGCTACTCTCAATTCACAGGTACAACCCATAGAGTATTCTCCGATGCGCAAAATAAAGCATCACCAATCCATACCAACTTGTCCGGATGGGCTTCACACAGCATGCCTATTCCATATTGCGATTTCCGGATTCTATATGCAAAACCACCCAGGGATATCACGTATCGACCCATCAGAATTCCCTCGATTCTCCACTTTTTGGTGGGGGATTCCATGCATATGCAAAAAGGAGGACTTCGCTTGTCCAAGAAGGAAAATCGTTACCCTCGTAGTTCATTTCGAAGCCATGAACGAGCTTTCTATCCGGCTGGAAAGGAGCGCCTCGCTTTCCCTTTCACGGATCTTGTCTCGGTTCCTGATTCCGACTCCTGGATCTCCTTCACCAAGCCTTGTTACGATCAACCTCAACCTTCTTCTTACTTAGCTCTTTTCTCTTAAGAGTTTGGATGAAAAGGAGGAGAGAGAGTGAAAAGAAGAGAAATGACTTCTCTTTTCTCCACTTCTATACTTAAGTGACCTCGGGATTAATCTCAGCCACAGGCTCATTTCATCCAGAGAAAGCAATGACCAAGATTTCAGCTGACAAGTCAAACGTAACGATATCGCTTGGCGATATCCGCTATCGCTTGGGCAATATCGTCGGTAGCCGCTTTGACACCAGTCAAACACCGCTCTTCGGTCGTCGTCCGACCATCCGACATGTGTCCAGCCATACGTGGCAGTATTGCCCGACGATACTCCCTATTGCTACTCTGATAGCTCACTCAACGCTTCGTCGAGTGCGTTGAGAGCGTCGAGTGCGTCGAGTCTACTAAACGCTTCATTGAAAGCATCGAGTGCATTGAGAGCGTCGAGTGCTATCGCCAGTGATACCCACTGTCGCCCGGCAATAACAACCTTTATGTTCTGTTTTATAGTTTTTGTGTTAAATCTCACGTGTGCCTTCCAAGATCGGCGGCAGGAAGACGACTTCTGTGGGTTGGTGCGGCATCCGCGATACTCCTTCAAAGTTGCCGGTGATAACGACCAGATACTCGCTCCATCAGTGGACTTGTTTCGCTGTGCTGACCAACGTAAAGACATGGATGCTGAAGAAGATGACTACCTCGACAGTCGCAGCAATGGCAAAGACCTTCCGGAAGACAGAGAGCTCGAATGCGATCCTCTCGTCCCAAAGGAAGCAAAGGAAGCCCATGATCATCACCACGCCATTGGGGTTGATCTGGGCGGGGACGATGTCGAAATATCGCAGGATCTGGCGATATTCGGGGAACAGCGGAAGTCGCGGGCCGACTTCGAAGTGGCGGAGGGGCAGGACTAGCTCACCTTTGAGGAAGGTTTTTAGTTGCTCATTCTGGGCGGGGATCTAGGCCGAGTATTCCTCCGGGAGGTGCCTTTGGCGGAAATCCTCCAGATCTTGTTTGGTTGTGGAAGACTTCTTGAAAACAATGTCCCTGAAGTTAATTGCATGAGCTTGTCGGCGAGTGTTGGCATCGTCTGCGAACATCTTGTGCGAGTAGTAAGTGCGAGAAGAAAGTGCGAGGAGGGCGAGAACAAAAAGAAAGGCACAAGCAAGGGCAGTTACTTGCAATCAGTAAGTCAGAAATTGCAACAGCGTACTAAAGACTCACCTACCCCTTTTATTTATATGCAAAGGAAAAAGGGGGGTGTACATCATGCTTGCGAGAGTATCCACCTAAGTTGCATCCTAACCAAAAGATCGATCCTAGCAACGAACGTTATCTCGTACAAAACAATCCATAATCTCGTCAGCTTCCCAGAACCTACACAGAAATCGAGACATCACAGAAAGGAGACAAGTAGGCATAGAAGAAAGCATAAATCAAACACAAGGTCGGCAAATATAACGCGAGATTCAAACTCACTTATTACAAATTAAATATGATTCTTTACATATTCACCGAGTGGCGAGTATAAATGAAAATGGAATGAAAGAAAATTTCCCTAAGTCCTAGGAAGCCGATCCGGAAGATGTGGATGTCGCCCATCCAATCCCATCTCGCGAGCACGTCGGAAGTGCTCGCTAGCCACCGCAATCGTATCGTTGTCTTGCCGCAACTTCTCTTCCATCCTCGCCATTTGCCCAACAGACCCCATGCTCACGCTCATGTCGGCAAATTCCTCGCCAAAGAGCTGGATGCGATGGTCGGTCATCGCCAGTCGCCTATCCATCTCTTGGATCATATGGAAGTGGGCTTCGTAGGTCGCCAAGCTCTCCCGAATTCCTTCCATCTTCGCCATACTCACCTCCAGTGCCGAGATTCAACAATGAGGCTCTCAAATGGGTAGCTGGTCGAACTTGGCCTCAAGCTCCATGTAGGCGTGAGTGGCAGCATGACAATATTCATTCCCGGAGAGCCCAAGGGCGTCGATGAAAGCACCTCCAGGAGTGGATGGGCGATCTGTTAGAGCAAAGATAAGTCGCCAAGTAAGTTAGGAGTCAACAACAACAGTCATATCAGTTCAGCATCATTGTGGGCTACCTTACCGGGGGGATCTAGATCGCCAAGGAGAAGGGCTGCGGCGAGATGGTCCTCGCGAGCCTGTTGACGAACCGCTAGGGTGCTTGACGGGCTACCCCTGACCGCGACCTCCAAGGTCGCGACTTCCATTTCTCGGCGGGAAGTAGTTGGGGCGCCTTCTTTCAGGATCTCGCGCCGATCTCTCCGGCGGGATCCGAGGGACTGAGGTGTCCGGGCAGAGTTCAGGGCAAACTTCGCCGCTCGACGGCAAAGGAGGCAAAGGTGGCGACATAGGTGTGCTCCTTGATTTTTTCAGGTCGGCCGGAGGAGGTGGCGGCAGCGGCAAATGAGCGCTCTCCGCCAAAAGCATAGTTTTAGTTGCAGGAGGAGGGACCTTGCTCGCCTCCAGTTCCAGGGACTTAGTCGCCAGAGTATCTTTCTTTCTCAAAGAGAAGACTTGTGCTTCTTGCCCCATCTTGGATCCAAGGTTGATCTGAATGGTGTGCGTGGTTTGGAGCGGAAGACGAGCCTCGAGGGCGATCATCGGAGTTGCTCGCAGGGGAGAGACATCCAAAACCCCACCTGAAGTATTCACCGGAGGAGTTGCGGATACAAGGATGAGTCAGTACGAGGACAGATCAATCAACGATTTTTGTAGAATTCGGCAAGAGGGCGACCTTGCGATGCAGCGGGATCTGCCGGTAACTGTGCTTGGGATCTGGTGTAACACCCCAAAAATCCTAAGTTAGGAGTTCACGCTGGAAAACACGGCCTGGGATACAGGCGTGTCCTAGGGCGTGTCCTTCTCAGGTTCCTCGAGAGTGTTTTTGGTCTCGAGAAAGCGTTGAGTGAGGAACACGGCCTGGGACACGGGCGTGTCCCAAGTCGTGTCCTATTCTGGGTATTGTCTCGAGCACTCAATGCCATGAGAGGCATTGAGTGGCGTTGAGTGAAGCACACGGCATGGGACACGAGCGTGTCCCTCTCTGTGAGCACTCAATGCCATGTGAGGGCGTTGAGTGTCGTTGAGTAGGCACACGCCCAGTGACACGGGCGTGTCAGAGGGCGTGTTCTTCTCGGGTTTTGGCCAAGGCTGTGCGGCCTAGAGAACACAGGCTAGACACGGGCGTGTCGGAAGCCGTGTCAGGACACACGGCCTGTGACACGGGCGTATCACATGCTATGTTCTTCTCTGGGTTGAGTCGGTTCGTGTGCCGCTTACAGTACATAGCCTGAGACACGGGCATATCAAAGGCCGTATCAGCCCAAATATTGGACTTTGAGACCGATTTGTAGCCGTTCGTTTTCTTCATCCTGGATCCAAAGGCTCAGATGATTTCCTGCTTGGTTAAAGCAAGAGATTGGGATGAAGTGGCCATTCTTAATTTGGCCATTATCTTTCTAAAATAGAAGAGAGAAGGGAGAGGAGGAAGAAGAAGGAGGAGAAGATCAAGCCACCGGTGGAGCTCCTGAGTTCCGATTCGAGATCCGAGGCCAGTTCTGTGGAGGCAAAGCTGCTACGGTACTTTCCAACCGGCTAGAACTTCGATGGCTCCGAAGTGTCTTCTTAGGGTAATGAATTCCTACTTGGACAAGTGAAGTTCTTCTTTCTTGCATTGGCATAGGAATCCTCCACCAAAAAGGTGGATGGCGAAGTGATTTCCTTGGGATTGGTGGTTCATCCTTTGTTTATTTGCATTAGAACCGGAAGTGAGTAGTACGGTTAGCATGCTGAGTGAAGCTCATCCGGACATGTTGGTCTGGATTGGTGATGCTTTGTTTGCAAATCGGAGGAGACTCCGTATACATTGGTTGTTTATATGGAGTCCTTAGTGAATACCTGCAGCTTGGTGCAGCGGGAAGTACTAGAAGAAGTCCAGAAAAATTGTTGAGGGTTGGTGATTGGTGCTCAATCCCTTTGGCCGTGAGTGCCAGTATGTACGAAGTTGAGCCGTTGGGTTGCAACTAGAAAAGCCTTGGTGGCAAACGGGCAAGGTCAAGCTGTACCCGTGTCGGTCCGGTGTGACGACTGACGATGATGAGCTATGGGCAAAGCGGATCTGTACCCGCGTTATGGTTGTCTAACCTTGGGTTCTTAAGGCCCTATTAGGATCACATAGCGAGAGTCTTTGGCCTGCGCGCCATAAAGACTAGGAATGCTCATAATAGACCGTCATGTCTGGGACCTCTGAATGGTGGTGGGACCCTTGTTTTCTGATACACCAACAATATGCCCTGAGTACACGGATTATCGGGTCGTTGTGTCGGTGTTTGTGATATGTATTGACTTGTGCAGCTGTGCACTTCCTCTGTGGATTGTTATACATATATGATGTGTGACTGCTATGTGAATAAATGCTTTGCATGGAAGGAATTCCGCTGCCCCGTGCCAGGGGCAGGGTCGTTATAATTGGTCAGTTAATTGCTGACTGTTGCCCTGTTTGCCACCGCTTGGTGGATTGTCTTTGCACAGGTAGCGAAGGTCCAAGCGGGAAATAAAGGGCTGAAGTCCCTGTTGCTGCTGCTGCTAGACCTTGAAGACTTTGTTTTGTTTTCTCTTGTTCATATGTGGTCGGCCTGCGTGCCGAAGTTTGTAAACCACACTTTCATTAAGAGCAACAAGAGAAGTTCTGTGATCCAGGGGTTTCAAGCCTTGTTCTGTACAGCTCGGTCTTTGGAGGCGGACATGAAAAGAGGACAAGGCAAAGGGAACTTGGCTGTTACAAAGCCGGAGTTCAAGCCGTCGCGTCAGGAGAAGTTTGGTTACCGAAGGAAATGGGGAAAGAAGTCTAAATCTGCTGGACAAACTCCTTCAGTAGCTGTTTCAGAGGTGTCTATTGGTTCAAACCCTCGTACTTGTTACACATGTGGCAAGCCAGGACACTTTGCTCGGGATTTTCGAGTTGGCCCTCCAAAGGGCGAGAAGAAGCCGGGTGCATCCTATGCGGAAAAAGGGAAGGTTGTAGTGGAGTCTTCTGCATCGCAAGCACAGCACCGAGTGTACAATCTTGGACAACAGGAGGCCATCAAACAGGCCAATGTTGTCACATGTACGAGTAGGTCATAGTTTTACTATATGCTATATATTGTAATTGTACTCTGTGTTTGTATTGTACTTATTGTAATTGTGACATTATAGGTTTTGTCCTTATAAAGGACTATCCAGCAAGAGCACTGTTTGATACAGGTGCTTCACATTCGTTTCTGTCTGAAGATTTCGTGTTGCGAATCGGGGTGCCTATACGGACCACAACAGACAGCTTGAAGGTGTTATTACCTAACGGATGTATTATGAGTGCGGATAAGTCTTGTTGTGTTGAGATAAAGATAGGGAGTCGAGATTTCATAATGGAAACATCAGTGTTTCCGATCTCAGAGTTTGATATTATCTTTGGTATGGACTAGCTTTCAGAGCAGCATGCCTGTATCGATTGCACTTCGAAAGAAGTTACACTTGGTCAGAGTACCGAACAAACGACTAAGTTCAATGGCATGCAAGAGACGAGTAGAATTTTGATATCTGCTCTCCAAGTCATTAAAGAAGTTCGGAAGGGTGCGAAGCTATACTTCACACTCGTTGAGGCAGTGGAGCCGAAGGATAGTGTAAGTGAGGTGTCGATTGTATCGGACTATGCTGATGTATTTCCAAAAGACCTTCCGGGGTTGCCTCCCCAATGGGACATCGACTTTTCTATCGAGCTGTTGTCAGGTACGAAACCTGTGGCCCGCTCTCCTTATCGAGTAGCGCCAAAAAAATGGCAGAACTAAAGGTTCAGTTACAAGAATTGCTAGAGCAAGGCTTTATACGCCCAAGTCAATCCCCTTGGTGCGCGCCGGTTTTCTTTGTGAAAAAGAAGGATGGTAGCTTGCGTCTATGTATTGATTACAGAGAACTGAACAAGTTGACCAAAAAGAACAAGTATCTGATTCCACGGATCGATGACTTGTTCGATCAACTAGTGGGCTCGACTGTATATTCTAAGTTGGATTTAAAATCAGGCTATTATCAGTTGAGAGTTCGGGAAAGTGACATACCTAAAACAGCATTTGGCACACGCTATGGTCACTTCGAGTTCACAGTAATGTCGTTTGGGCTATCAAACGCGTCATCAGTATTTATGGACCTGATGCATCGAACGTTTAGGGAATATCTGGATCTCTTTGTGATCGTCTTTATTGACGATATCCTCGTATATTCCCAATCCGACGAAGATCATGCAAATCACTTGCGGATCGTGTTGCACACCATGAGGAAGAATAAGCTCTATGCCAAGTTCTCTAAGTGCGAGTTTTGGCTGTCATTAGTTGCTTTCCTTGGCCATGTGGTTAGTGGAGAGGGCATATCGATGGATCCTGAGAAGATAGCTGTGATACATGAGTGGCCTATTCTCTCTACAGTAGCAGAAGTCCGGAGTTTCCTTGGGCTTGCGGGCTACTACCGATGCTTTGTAGAGAATTTCTCAAGGATAGCCTTGCCTCTCACTACACTGACAAGGAAGGATCAAAAGTTCGTTTGGACGCCCGAGTGCGCATGAGCTTTTGAAGAGCAAAAGAACCTTTTGACCACGACGCCAATCTTGACGTCGTCATGTGGTCTGGATGGCTTTGAGGTGTATAGTGATGCATTAGGGTGCGGCTTAGGCTGCGTTCTCTTATAATTTGGGAAAGTGATAGCATATGGCTCACGCTAGTTAAAAGTGCATGAACGGAATTACCCTGTCCATGATTTGGAGTTGGCGGCGGTAATATTCGCTCTGAAACTGTGGCGTCATTATCTTTATGGCGTGAAAGTGAATATATTCACGGACCATAAAAGCCTTAAATATCTGCTGGATCAGAAGGAGCTGAACATGCGCCAGAGAAGGTGGATGGAATTTCTTGGTGATTACACCTTCCAAATTCATTACACTCCCGGTAAGGGGAATGTAGTTGCGGATGCCTTGAGTCGGAGAACTCCGGCAAGAGCGAATTGGTTGCTACAACATGATGAAAGGTTAATTCAAGAACTGAAAGCATTAGATATCTCGTGTGTTGACACGAATACCACTGCGAATGCGTGCTTGAACTAGACAGAAGTACAGTGTGACCTGACAGATAGAGTTCGGCAAATAACAATACTGGATGCAAGTTTACAAAGATACGCAGCAGAAAGTATAGATGCTCAGTTTTCATTTAGTGATGGCCTTTTTCGGAAGGATGATCGGTTGTGTATCCCAAATATGGGTAAATTGCGTGAAGAGGTCATATATGAAGCACACTTTACAAGATATTCGATTCACCCCGGGAGCACAAAAATGTATAAATATCTGAAGAAACTGTTCTGGTGGCCTGGAATGAAGAAAGACATAGCGCACTATATTGCAAAATGTCAAACCTGCGCTTTAGTGAAGTCAGAATGCCAAAAACCAGGAGGTTTTCTGAAGTCACTGCCTATCCCTGTATGGAAATTTGATGATATTTCCATGGATTTCGTGCATGGGCTGCCGAGATCACAGCGTGGGAATGATACGATGTGGGTGATTGTGGACCGGTTAACTAAGGTGTCGCATTTCATCCCGGACCGAAAGGACAATCCAATTGAAAAGTTGGCAATAATGTATATGGATACGATTATACGGTTACACGGAGTGCCCCGTAGCATCGTCAGTGATCGATATGGGCATTTCACTTCGGGTGATTGGAGATTAGTCCACCAACTGTTGGGTACGAAATTGCATTTCAGCACGGCCTTTCATCCTCAAACGGATGGTCAGACCGAAATAACCAACAGAACATTGGAGGATATGCTCCGAATGTGTGCGCTAGATTTTGAGAAGAGTTGGGAAGATCATCTATTTATGATTGAGTTCGCCTACAACAATAGTTACCAGGCTAGTATTCAGATGATGCCTTTTGAGCCTTTATACGGTAGGAAGTGTCGTACTCCATTGGCTTGGGCGAAGACTGGTGAAACAAAGTTGTACAGGCTAAAAGAGCTGGATGATTCCAACTCAGTGATACGATTGATACGCGAAAGGATATTGGTGGCGCAAGATAGGCGGGCTAAGTATTTTTATGCCAAGCATCGAAATGTGGAGTTTGGGTGGGCGATTGGGTATACTTGAAGATTAAACCCTTTAAAGGTGTGTCCAGGATAGGGCGGCTGAAAAAGCTGAGCCCGAGGTATCTGGGACTGTTTGAAGTGGTAGAGCGTGTTGGTGAAGCTACCTATCGGCTAGCACTGTCGCTGGAGCTGAGTGATTTACACGAGGTGTTTCATGTCTCAGTGTTGCAGAAAGCGGTGACAGAGCCATCACAGGTTATTGATGCAAATCAAATATCAGTCGGCAGTGGGCTAACGATGAAGGTTAGACACATTCAGATCAAAGATAGAGCGGACAAACAGTTGCGGAACAAGACAATTGGGATGGTCAAAGTCCGGTGGGACAATTGTGGCCGTGAAGAGCTAACATGGGAGCGGGAGCAGACAATGCGAGCAGAGTTTCCCGAATTGTTTGTTTGAACTATTGTATCGTGCATCTTTTGTTGTAATGACCCTTTGGAGGTATAATTTTATGGTTGATGAATTTCCTTACTGTGTGAAAATTTCAGGATGAAATTTTTTGTAAAGGGGAGGGGATTGCAACACCCCAAAAATCCCAAGTTTGGGGTTCAGGCTGGACAACACGGCCTGGGACACGGGCGTGTCCCAGGGCATGTCCTGCTCAGGTTCCTCGAGAGTGTTTTTGGTCTCGAGAAAGCGTTGAGTGAGGAACACGGCCTGGGACACGGGCGTATCCCAAGCCGTGTCCTATTTTGGGTATTGTCTTGAGCACTCAACGCCATGTGAGGCGTTGAGTGAAGCACACGGCCTGGGATACAGGCGTGTCCCAAGCCGTGTCCCTCTCTGTGAGCACTCAACTCCATGTGAGGGCGTTGAGTAGGCACACGCTAAGTGACACGAGCGAGTCAGAGGGCGTGTCCCTCTCTGGTTTTGGCCAAGGCTGTGCGACCTAGAGAACACGGGCTAGACACGGGCATGTTGGAAGCCGTGTCAGGATACACGGCCTGTGACACGGGCATGTCACATGCCGTGTTCTTCTCTGGGTTGAGTCGGTTCATGTACCGCTTACAGTACACGGACTGAGACACAGGCGTGTCACAGGCCGTGTCAGCCCAAATATTGGACTTTGAGACCGATTTGTAGCCGTTTGTTTTCTTCATCCTGGATCCAAGGGCTCAGATGATTTCCTGCTTGGTTAAAGAAAGATATTAGTATGAAGAGGCCATTCTTAATTTGGTCATTCTCTTTCTAAAAAAGAAGAGAGAAGGGAGAGGAGGAAGAAGAAGGAGGAGAAGATCAAGCCACCGGTGGAACTCCCGAGTTTCGATTCGAGATCTGAGGCCAGTTCTGTGGAGGCAAAGATTCTGTTGGTACCCTAGTTTGGATTTGAGTTTAGTCTTCTCTTTTAGTCTCTTGACCCAAGATTTATCTATGGTCAAAGGTTAGCTGTTTAGTTAGATTGCTCTAGTTGTAGAGTTGTCACTTTTCCAGATGAAAATTTGGTTAAGTTATTTTTGGTTCGACTATGGTCGAACGCCCCTCGACTATCGTCGATCAACTGTTCGACGATCGTCTATCAGTTGGTCGACTATCGTCAGTCAGCAGATCGTCTATCTCTGAGTTAGTTCAACTCTTGTTAGCTCGACGCTCTGTGGTATCTGCCTCGTCGATCGTCGAACCCCGCTCGACTTCTTTTGACCAGACAGATTTCTTGATAGTTCAACTATCTGCTTGGATAGTTAAACTATCTGATAGTTTGACTATCTGTTTGATAGGTCGACTACCTGTGTTGTTTGATAGCTCGACTATCTGTTTGATAGGTCGACTATCTGCTCTGTTTGATAGTTTGACTATCTGCTTGGATAGTTCAACTATCTGATAGCTCGACTATCTGTTTGATAGGTCGACTATCTGTCTTCTTTGATAGTTCGACTATCTGTTTGATAGGTCGACTATCTGTTGTGTTTGATAGTTCGACTATCTGTTTGATAGGTCGACTATCTGTTTTGCTTGATAGCTCGACTATCTGTCTTGATAGGTCGACTATCTGATAGCTTGACTATCTATTCTGATAGGTCGACTATCTGCTGAGGTAGTTCGACTATCTGTGTCGTTCGACTATCTGTTCTGATAGGTCGACGATCTCTGTGCTTCGGTCGACGATCTCCGAGGGTCGTTCGACGTTCTTCTGTCTGTCTTTAGTAATTTTGTACTCCTTATATTCTATGATTTAATTCTTATTTATCTGGCATATTTTATTAAAGATTATTTCATTGATTTTGTGCATACATCTCAAGGCAATCTTTTCCCCATCCTTTGTGCATAAGTCAAGCTTTATCTGACAAAGTTTTTTGTCTTATTAGTTGAAATATCTATCTGCTTTATCTGCCATACTGTCCTTTATAGCCGTTAGACACAGAAAGTCTTCCTTGGCCGTAAAGAGTTTAGTCTAATGTGACTTTCTTTAGTACTCCTGTTATCATATTGGATATGCAGCTTCTTAGAAAGCTTTATCCCCTTATTGCATGTCTGCTTGCAGGATATGTTTTGCTTTATGCTTTTTGCAGCCCAGATTGAAGATTTCAGAAGAAGACAAAATTCAAACAAAGATTAGAGCCGTTGGAAAGACCAATATATAAAGTGCTTTCAAAAGGCAGCAGAAAATGAACAACCATACACAACAAGAGATCAATACACAGTTTCATACAGATTCAAAGCAAGAAGAGATACAGCTCTCAGTCATTGATACATTCAACTGAGAAGATCATCCCTCTTCAACATTCTTCTTCAATCCCGAGCCCATCCTGCTTATAGGAACATTCACTCAGTGCCTCAAGAAGAAGAAGAAGAAGAAAGAAAAGCTATAGAAGAAGAACAATCTTTCTACATTCAAAAGTCTTCTTCAAGCTTCTCCTTCAGAACTTCAAGACAGTTCTTTGTCTCAAGTTCAGAAGAGTTCCTACACCCTGAAGCAAGACTTCTTCCTGGATATTCTCTAAGCCAGGGGGAGCCTTGATTCTTTAGAGCTTTCTAGCTCTATGCAATCCACTAGCTTCTCTAATCTGTTTTATCAATAGAGAAGAAACTTTAACTCTCTCAACCTCCTGTATAAAGGATTATTACTCCCTTCAAAAGTGAACCTTGGTGGCAGGGCACCTGATCAAAAACCTGTGTTGGATTTTGAGCTCCTGATCAAAAGCTCAAAGGGTCTACTTGATCTACTTGAAGCAGATCAGTTGGTGGTAGGGCACCTGAACAAAAACCTGTAGTGGATTCCTACCAGGGTGGTAGAAGAGTGGACGTACCTATTTAGAGGGAACCACTATAAACTTCTTGTGTCGTCTGTGTTGCTTATTTAATTTATTGCACTGTGGCTGTGAGTAGAAATAACTAGGATTGCTAGTTGCTGTGATAGGACCAAAGCTCAACTATAATTACAGTTAGCTTTCTCTAGTTCACTTCACTTTGTGTTAGGCTCTAGGGTTTCAAATATCTATAAACTCTTTCTGCAAATTAACTCTAAGGGAGTTGAGTAGGGTGTCATAATTTTTGAATACTCTATTCACCCCCCCTCTAGAGTTGTATCTATCCTCACTTTCAGATGCTACGGTACTTTCCAACCGGCTAGAACTTCGATGGCTCCGAAGCGTCTTCCTAGGGTAACGAATTCCTACTTGGACAAGTGAATTCCTTCTTTCCTACATTGGCATAGGAATCCTCCACCAAAAAGGTGGATAAAGAAGTGATTCCCTTGGGATTGGTGGTTCATCCTTTGTTTATTTGCATTAGAACCGGAAATGAGTAGTACGGTTAGGCATGCTGTTTGAAGCCCATCCGGACATGTTGGTTTGGATTGGTGATGCTTTGTTTGTAAATCGAAGGAGACTCCGTATACTTTGGTTGTTTGTATGGAGTCCTTAGTGAATACCTGCAGCTTGGTGCAGCAGGAAGTACTGGAAGAAGTCCAGGAAAATTGTTGAGGGTTGGTGCTTGGTGCTCAATCCCTTTGGCCTTGAGTGCCAGTATGTGCGAAGTTGAGTCGTTGGGCTGCAACTAGAAAGGCCTTGGTGGCGAACGGGCAAGGTCAAGCTGTACCCATGTCGGTCCGGTGTGACGACTGACGATGATGAGCTACGGGCAAAGAGGATCTGTACCCGTATTATGGTTGTCTAACCTTGGGTGCTTAAGGCCCTGTGTGGATCACATAGTGAGAGTCTTTGGCATGCGCGCCATAAAGACTAGGAATGCTCATAATAGACCGTCATGTTTGGGACCTCTGAACGGTGGTGGGACCCTGGTTTTCCGGTACACCAGCAATGTGCCCTGAGTTAAGGGATTGTCGGGTCGTTGTGCCGGCGTTTGTGATATGTATTGACTTGTGCAGCTGTGCACTTCCTCTGTGGATAGTTATACATATATGTTGTGTGACTGCTGTGTGAATAAATGCTTTGCAAGGAAGGAATTCCGCTGCCCCGTGCCAGGGGCAGGGTCGTTAAAATTGGTCAGTTAATTGCTGATCGTTGCCCTGTTTGCCACCGCTTGGTGGATTGTCTTTGCACAGGTAGCGAAGGTCCAAGCGGGAAATAAAGGGCTGAAGTCCCTGCTGCTACTGCTAGCCCTTGAAGGCTTTGTTTTGTTTACTCTTGTTCATGTGTGGCTGGCCTGCGTGCCGAAGTTTGTAAACCACACTTTCATTAAGAGCAACTTGTAAGGCCTTAAGGCTAAAATGTTATTGTATACATTCCTATCCTGTTTAGTGGACACCTCTTGTATTTCTTGAGTTCAAGTTTTCTATCATGAAGCTTCCGCTAGAATGCTCTGTGTTTGTATACGATGGAATTTGATATTATTTCGTAGCTTCTTCGTCTGTTTGTAAAATATGGTGTGGGGCCCCGACCGGACCCTCTATTATATTGCATGTGACAGGTAGAGGTGTTACATCTGGCGAGTTCCGGAGCAGGAGTAGTCGGAGGGGAGAGCATAGAGATGTCGGGAACGGATAATTCGGGGATATCGCTCATCCCAAGGTCGTGCAGGAGCTGCTGGGTGCTCGTGGAAGGTTCAGGCTGGTCGGGTCAGGGAGGCGACATTCTTGGTCGGCGGGGGCAGATTATCGGCTTTGGAGGCGAGCGTTTTCTTTAGTTTCTTCGACTTCTTATTCTATGGGATGAAGATCGGCGGCGACCTCACCTCGCGGCCTTTTAGGCCTTGAAGGCTCAAGGAGTACGGACAGCGTGACAATGCTGGCTTTGTAAGCTTCCTCGGCAGACTTTGACATTGCGCATGAGTTCAAAATGTGTGCCTCAAAGACCAGTCACCCCCTATTTATAGAGTTCAGCAGGCATCCATCAAGGGCGTAACTTAAATACTCGGCCAAACGGCTCGCTGAATAAGTGTTGGATGATTATTTTCGAGTTCCTACGTCGCTCGAAAAGAGCAGAGATTGTGTACAACCCTTATTCGTCGAGGGTGGACACCTCCAAAGCCAGGTCAGCAGAATTCAAGGTCAACAGGTCAAGACAGAGGTTAGAGTCAACACGCCAGGCAGTAGAAGGCCCGAGAGAGTATGGTGAGCTCCCCTCGCATACTTGCCAGATAGGCGACTGGGCCAACTGCTCGCCCAGTAGTGGGAGCTCCTCCAGAAAGCCGCCTAGTCAGCGAGGGGTGGGGCGATAAATAAGACCCCCCCTCTCTTTAGATTTCTCTATAAATAGGACTCTAGGGGTACGAGGAGAGACACTTGAAAATCTCGTCAAGACCTCGCTAACTCTTCTTCTTGGACGTCAACTGAGCCTTTGAATTCCTTTTTCAGAGAGACTAGGCCGCGACTTAACAACTATCCCCTTTAGTCACCGCAACTTAGTTACCAACTAATTTTCCTCGTACCCTGCTCGACCATTTTTAGTTGTGGAGGAGTTGTTTCTTCTAAGCTTCCGGGTACGTGGTGAGACCTCCTTGCCGCAGCACTTGGGGTCCTATTTGTTGTTTGATGACTTCCGTGCCTTAGCCCACTAGCCGTCGAGCCCAACCGTTGAGCCGATAACCTTAGGATGCCTTGATCCAATTTTTGGAGTAGGGATTTTTTTCGGTTTCAACAAACCCGATTAACCTTAGCATCCAGACCGCAAAGTTAGACTTGGCGGTCTGGATCTCGGCACCATCAGGGCAAGTAAAGAAGAGCAACATGCAGCCTCATCGGTCTTTGTGGCAACCGCCCGGTGGTAAGACTTACCACCGACGGTAGTGTGACTAACAACCTATCTCCTTCCGACCTCCAGCAGTGATCTCGACATGTCCGAGCGACTTCTATAAACGACCTGGCTACCAGGGCGACTTCTATTCTACCCGCTAGCTCCTTCTAATCTTCTTTACATCTCTTTTCATGTAATTGAACATAAATTCAGCTGTAATACAGGTTTTATATCAATCTATAGCCCGCCATAAGAGAGATATTCGTCGCGGCGGGCGAAGTCTGGTCTCGTGGCATGCTAGCGATCATCCCTTCTCCTTCTCTCTCACTCCTGCACTCGTGACTTAAAGTAATCGGCTATTTAACAGTTACCTCCCTCACCCTTCAAGCTTGAGCATCGTGGACTTTGATATATTTCTGGTGCCAACAGTTGAATTACAACTTAAACATACAGTTTCAAAATACATTAACATTACAGTACAAAAGTACAATTTCAAAACACATAAATTACAGTTCAACAGACAGTTATACTGCAACTCACAACTATATTACTCGGAAAACTACGAGGGCGATGAAGTCTTACAATTTTTTTTGGAAGCTATGAGAGTCACTTCTTTCTTTTGGAGCTACGGGTTTAACCTATACATGTAGAGAAAAGCAATGATGAACTACGTACATTAAAATAGGCTAACAAGGGAAGGAAAACAACAGTGGTGATTCCGAAATTTCTATTAACCTGAAGTTTGATTTAGAAATATACTACATGCTTCTTATTTCTTCTTTGGGAATTATTTTGGGGGAGAATTTGTGGTGGACGGCCAGAGAGGATGCGATGAGAGTGAGCGGAGCGACAAGGGCTCCTTGTTCATTGCTATAGAAGAATTTTCGGGGACGAAAGAGGGAAGGGATTTTCACGAAATAGGAAAATAGTGGGACCTGACTATTTATTTAAATTCAATAGCATCATACGAATCACATATCAAAAATTTTCACGGAGGAATTGTCATCTTCAATATATAAATATTTAAAAAAAATACCATTTTCGAATTCCTTTTGTAGTTTATCATTTAAATTTTTTTTTGAAATATAAATTTTTCTAACAAAAATAAAGTAATGAAAATTATTTTTAACTACTTTGCCATGCTTCTCCTCAATCAAGCAAGTCATACAAATAAAAAAAAAATAGCCACACTTTGAAAAGTACTCCCAGCATCTTTGAAACAGTAGAGAGAGAGAGAAAGAGAGGTAAATGGGCGGAGGTGAGGCCGAGGACGTGACGCTCGAAAGCACACCCACATGGATCGTCGCAGTCGTCTGCACCATCATCATCTTCATCTCGCTCCTCTTCGAGCGATTCCTCCATCGTCTCGGCAAGGTGACCTGTTAATGCATCTTTAGCCAATCTCCGATTCATCCTGAAAAAAAACTCCCCTGAAAGACCAAATCGAATCGCGGCAGATCTTCGTGAGAAAGAACCAGAAACCCCTCTTCGAAGCTCTTCAAAAGATGAAAGGAGGTATATAATGAACTGCCAATTCACTTCGCCTATTGTCCCTGTAACGATTCTGGAGATTGAAGGATTTTAGGGCTTCGCAGAGTTGATGGTGATGGGCTTTATTTCGCTGCTGCTTGTGGTGTCGGAGGGTGCGATTCAGAAGATCTGCATTCCGGCAAGCTACAATCGGCATGTGCGTCCCTGCAAGGGCAAAGATTTGCCTGGTGGAGGCGTGGTGGGAGGTGACGCTGCAGTCCACCTCCGCCGGCGGTTGCTCTCCGCCGGTAGCTCCGACCACTGCAGTAGACAGGTAAGTTCAATGTTGTTTCTGCTGGTCATTTGCATCAAGTTATAAATATTTAAAACAAATAAGCTTAATTAGAAAAATAAATAAAATAATGTTAAAATTTGTATGAGTAGACACAGGATACCCTGCTAAAAATAATTTCTATAATTTAGAGTTAATATTGAAATAATAATAATAATAATAATGTTAAGCTTAATGATGATTATGACTGTTCTATTTAAAATCAGAAGTCCTGGCCATCGCTGGATTCAAACGGAGCCTTGGTGTCACGGGGTTATGCATACCAAATATTCTAATGTGATTGGCTAGATATTGTGTGTGGTGTACTGTCCATGTTGACTATTAAGGCTTCATTTGGCAGCGGGTGGAGACAGGGGCCGGAGGAGCGGGCCCGCTGCTTGAACCGTAGGGGGGGAGGTTGCCGTTTGAAACGCCGCTATCCGCTCCATTTCACCAGGCGCGGCGGGTGGAAACGCAGAAAACGCTGCTGCCGGGCGTTTGGTTACCCTCCTTGCGGCGGCGTTTGCCGCAAACGCGGTCTCTAAATGCCGCGCCAAATGAAGCCTAAGTCATTACTCCCTAGTCCCACCCCAAATGAGTCAAGACAAAATACTTAAATATTCAGAGTTGGTACGTGGCTGGATATGATATTAATGAAAGAGTTCAAATATTATAACATGCATTATGATGAATTAATTTAAATGTAACTTAAATTGTATTATAAATTTTAGTACATTTCACTTTCGATCAGCTTACGACCTATTATCTCTCATATACATTTTAAAAACTAAAAAATATTAAAGACATTTGCTACCGCAACATTGCTTTTACTTTGGGTCAGTTTGTTTTGATGGTGACGGTGACAAAATGAGCCGTGTGAATGAAGTTATGAGAATGGAGTTGTGCGAATGAAGCTGTTCAGAATGGAGAAATAGTTTGGTAAAATAACGACGACAGAACTTTTCAGAATGAAGAAACAGTTTGGTAAAACAACGGTGACATTTCTGTTACATTTAATTATCAAAATAAATTATAATTATGTTAATTAAAAGGAATTATAATTAATATTTATTATAAATTAAATTTATTACTAATGATAATCATATTATTAATAATAATACTAATCATAATCATAATATAATCATAGTAATAATATAATAATCATAATCAAAATAATAATCATAATCAAAATAATAATCATAATATAATAATAATATAATAATAATATAATAATAATCATAATAAAATCTTCACGGGGGTAGGGCGGCGGCGGAGCATCACGTCAGCGTCGGTGAGGGAGGGATCTCTCTGGCGACCAGCGTCGCCGCCAGAGCACCGCCCCTTCTTCGGCGGAAGATCGCCCCTTCGCCCGAGCACTGCCCCGCCTCCAGAGCACTGCCCCTTCGCCAGAGCACCGCCCCGCCTCCAGAGCACTGCCCCTTCGCCAGAGCACCGCCCCGCCTCTAGAGCACTGCCCCTTCGCCAGAGCACCGCCAATGCAACACCGCCACCTTCACCAGAGGTTGCGTTGGAAAGGAGGTCGGAGGAGCTGCCGGAAAGGAGCGTTAAGACTGGAATTTTGCTCCTCCGAAGTCGACGCAACGCTGAAACAAACTGGCAAAATGTTTTTTTTCCCGTTCCGATGCCAACGCAACGGAGGAAAAACGCCCAAACAAACTGACCCTTTATACAACCTCTCTGGCGACCAGCGCCGCCGCCAGAGCATCGCCCCTTCTCCGGCGGAAGACCGCCCCTTCGCCAGAGCACTGCCAGAGCACCGCCCCTTCTCCGACGGAAGACTGCCCCTTCACCAGAGCACCGCCAGAGCACCCCCCCCTTCGCCAGAGCACCGCCAATGCAGCGCCGCCGCCTTCGCCAGAGGTTGCGTTGGTAACGCTCGCGTTGGAAAGAAGGTCGGATGAGCTGCCAGAAAGGAGAGTTAAGACTTGAATTTTGCTCCTCCGATGCCGACGCAACGCCGAAACAAACCGACTTTTTTTTTCCGTTCCGATGCCAACGCAACGGAGGAAAAACGCCCAAACAAACTGACCCTTTATACAACTAGTATAACTGTCAAATTTTATTTTCATTTGATTGCTAAGTAATTTTTTTTAAGAAAAACCTTTAGAAATGAATAACAATTTATGAAATATATTATAAATAAGATATAGGGTCTGTTTGGCAAGACGGTGGTGATAATGAATGCAGTTGCGCTGTTTGGTGTGTTCATAATTGTGGACAACTTTCACAGAATTGCGGTTTTCTATGTTGTCACAAACGTAAACACATAACTGCGGTTGTTGTTGGCGTTAAAAAAAAATAATAAAAATTGTAATCCTAAGCAAATTGTGTCCACTATAGACAACTTTCAAGGAAACATGAATTGAAATTGTGAAGCAGTATTCTTGGTCGAACTTTGCTAGCATAAATTGTAGACGAACTATGCGAGCAGAAATGTAGAGGAAAATAACAAGGAACACATAAACAACATTTCCCTCCTATAAAACAACATCTCGTAGACGATCTATGGTAGCAAAAATCAAGAGGCGTGCAGAGATGGGAGATAAAGGATACCTTTCCCTAGAACAACGAGCACAGAAGCCGTCGGCGTCACGTGCATGAGGAGAAGCATCGTCGGCCGGCGTCGCCGTCAGTGTGTGTGTGTGAGGTTAGGGTTTTTGCGGCGAGAGAAATATGAGAATCGGGTGGGGTCGGGAGGGGAGGCACGCGAATAAGCACTACGTTTACCAGATCCGCAAAAGCTGGGGAGAAGGCGTGGGCCAAATATGTGACATTTCCTCATATTTTTTGGGGTTGCGTTTTGAGTCCGCCGTGCCAAACAACGAAAAAACTGCAGTGACAATTTTAAATAAATGCCACCGTAGTAAATTTGTTGCCCCAAACAAGACCTTAATATTACACCATCTCCTTCGGCATAGTATAAATAACTTAAAATAAAAAAGTACATAGAATAAAAATAAAAAATATATTAACATATGATAATATACAATAAAATAAATACAACAACAACACTCAAGCCTTTATCCTACTATAGTGGGGTCGACTATATGGATCCTTTGTCGCCATTTTGCCCAATTTTTTGTCATACTCTCACTAATGCCTAAGTACATCATGTCTTTCTTTATAATTTCATTCCAAGTCTTTATTGGTCTACCCCTCCTTCGTTTAACATGCCTAGTGACTAGACTCTCATAATGGTTACCAATAAAATAAATGTGAAGGAAAAATAAAAATATAATTGTTACGGGTCTCTCGATTATCCCCCGGTCTAGGAAATTGGTCCGTCTTAGGTCGAGAGTGAGCTGAACCCGTAAACAGTCAAATGAAAACCAAAAAATAATGAAACATAACGTTTTAGCGTGGAAAACCCGAAAAGGTTGAAAAACCACGTGGTCGCCCTGCGCGAGACCAAAATTCACTAGTTTCTTTGAGGTTACAAGAGTTTGACATACTCGGAGGGTGATATACCACCTCTTTGTTTATAAGTCTTGAAGCCAAAGAACGGAGAAAAAAGACCAAGTCCACGGAGCTTCCACGAGAGCGTCCTCCTTTGCCTTTTCCTAAGCTTGTCAATGTATCCACATAAGCGTTGAGAGCTAGGAAGCACCAGTACGGGTACGGGTACCGGATATGATACGTACCCGGTACGGCGGTACGCCAAAATTTTAACAACAAGGATACAGGTACGTCATGATACGTTATAACAAATATAATATATGTTTATATATCACAATTGCAATAAATAGTTCTCAAAATATCGAAACATTAAACAAAAATCATAACTTGAAGTACAAGTTCACAAATCAATGCAACATAACATGAAGTTTTCAAACATTAAACATTCGTAACTATTACAAAATTTAACATCTTATATGTTTAACCAAAAGAGATAAAATAAAACTTAAGTTACTTATCAGTTTTTCTTCTTCTTCATTGTTGGAGATCAACATCTTCAATCTCTGGTTAGTGTAAAGACAAGTTAGCCGTTTTGTTAATAACTTGCGTTGAATCAACACGTTCAATACACGTACTTGTAACACAAAGGTACCGATACCAAAAACATATTCAGTACAGATACACAACTTAATTGGACATACCAACGCTTCTTAGCATAGAGCCAACATTTGTTTACTTTAGTAAAACAAACTCCTATCACAGTATGCAGAATGATGTGCTAAGTTCAAGTGTGTCCACATAGGTGTATCCATCGAGTTTCGGGTACGTACCGGTACCGGATACGTATCCGGTACGGGTACGCTGCCTTCGGGGAAGTATCTGTGCTTCATAGGTTGAGAGTGAGCAGACTTGAGAATGCACAAAAAAGATTCAGAGCAAAGGAACAATCTAAGTATCACATTCTCGCTGGAAAACGTCAGAGATTTTTCTTATCACTTTGATTGCTTGTCTTCAAATGAAGGACAGGAGGACCTTTTTATATCTTTCCTGATGGGACATGTTGATAATTGCGGATGGTTGGACCTTAAGTTGACGAATGACATCGCTCCATTCCGGTCAACAGGATCAACAATTTTCTGGAAATGACCAACATGCCCCCCATGTAGTTTAGCCGGCCCGGACAAGTTGTCCGGAGGCAGTGGCGGCTAGAGGCGACAAGGCGGCCAGAGTGTCGGTGGCGAACTACCTTAATGCCCATGAAATATGGAAGGTTGCCCAAATCGTTGTTTTGAAATGTGAGGCAAAGCGCTTCTTGATCGTAGAGATACTGTTCATATCATCTCTATGATTAGAATATAATCAACATATACTAGAAGTATCATCGTGCCTGTCGGGCGGTGACGAGTAAACGTAGAGAATTTTTCTGAGCTCCAAGTTTAGCTAAAATACCAAACGACTTGACTGAATTTATTAAAGCATGCCCGAGGAGACTGCTTGTGGGCATATTGAGATTTCTTGAGGTGATAGACAAGGGACTCCCCGTGGTTTCATAACTAGGAGGCTATTGCATTTAGATAGTCTTAGCGAGTTCACCATTAAGGAAGATGTTTTTGATGTCGAGTTGATGTAATGACCAATGAAAATGGACGATCAAGGAAATCAAGACTTGAACGACATTCAAGTTAGCGACATGGGAGAGTGTCTCTTCATAGTTGAGGCCATATTGTTGAGTGAACCTGCAAACCACAAGATGAGCTTTGAAGCGCTCAATGGTCCCATCAAGATGACGCTTCACAGTAAAGACTCATTTACATCTCACACAGGATTGTCTAGGAGGAAGGGGGACAAGATCCCAGGTGTTATTGGCCTGGAGGGCAACCATTTCTTCATCAATCACTGCCCGCCATCCCGGATGCTGAAGAGTCTCCTGCATAGTGGAGGGCGTGGAAATAGAAGACAAAGAAGCTGCAAATTTGTAAAGGTCAGGAGACAACTGAGGGACAAGAAGAATAGAGTCAAGGGAGAGAGAGGAAGAAAGAAGGACGTTGCCCGACCAAGGACAGGAGTAACTGATCCATCAGCAAGGCGCACGTCCCGGTGGAAGCAGGGAACAACCTGTAGCAGATGGGAAGACGTACCAGTCATATGATCGGTTGCACCAGAGTCAATCACCCAGGGTGACGAATCCTGGTCAACCATGGTCGCGGTGCAAGCAAATGGAGTACCTGAGGAAGAAGAGACAGTGGAAGCAGAGACGGTAATGGAAGGCTGAGACTGCTGAAACTGCTGAAACTGGGCCATCATCTGATAAGAATCGGAGGAGTTGACACCCAAGATGCGCTCGACAGGCTCGGAAGACTCAGCAGAAGCAACAGTGTGTCTGGGGACACTACCGGGAGTAGGATGCTCAGAGCCCCGTAGGTGTGGGTATAGCTGATAGCAACGACTGCGATCATGGTAGAAACGTCCACAGTGAGAGCAAGGGCCAGGAGGACCCATAGAACCACGACCACCAGAAGAGCCACGACCACCAGGCTGAGTAGAAGAACCTCGACCACTACGGCTACGAGTGCCGGAGGTGGGAGGGAGGTAGGAAGCTGCAAGGGCCATCTGCTCAGTAGGGAGAGAAGAGGTAGCACGAACGCCGGAAAGACTAGATTGCCTCTGCATACGTTTCTCATGCTCTGCAACAATGGAGTAGGCCTCAAGAAGATTTTGCAAAGGTGACATCCCCACAATCTGAGTACGAGTATACTCATATTTGGGGCGAAGCCCCATCAAGAGTTGGCATGTCTCCCGTCTCTGGCGCTGTTTCCGAATAAGGGTGATATCATTAGAAGACTCCAGGGCACTGAGCGGCTCCAGATCGTTAAGCTCAAGAAAACGGTCTTGAAAGTAAGTGAAGTACTCCTGAACAGAGCGCTCCCGCTGTGTGGCGTAAGCGATGTCTTGAAAAATCCCGAAAATCTGGGCATCAACACGCGTGTGGCCAAAAGTGCGCTGGAGAGCGGACCAAAGTTCGGAGATATCCTCAAAACGCATGAACTGACTGAAGATGCGAGGCTCCATCGAGCACTGAATCCATCCAAGAACCATGTACTTTTTAGTCGACCATTTGACTAACTCCTCTTTCTTGTCATCTTTGTCCGTCGGTTTGGGCATCGGAGGGCCGTCAGTCAGCCAGGAAAGCTTATTTCGGCCGGCAAGAGCCACTTTCATCGAAGTAGCCCATGAAGAATAATTTTTCTCATCGAGAAGGATGCTAGTAATTTGTCCTGTAGAGCCATAAGTATCCTTGGAATGCATGAAGCATAGAAATAACGAGTAACGAGATCCCTCCCGTAAAGGAGATCGGGGATTGAAGGACGAAGAAGAGCGAAAAATCACATACAACACATCAAGAACGACGCCATGTAGAAGACGAGGACGCCATTAGGTCTCCATGGAGAAAACAAGGAGCATGGGCGGAGAAATCGCTGGAGAAGACTCCGACGGGACTAGGTGGTTGCGAAATCGAGGGGGGAAGCTTGCTGCGGCGGCAGAACGGCTGGAAAAAGCAGCGGGAGGCGCTGCAGCTAGCAGGAGACGATGCCGACGACTAGCGACAGCGGAGGAAGGGGCGAAACCCACTTGCGGGGATGCCTCGAGCGACGGCAGACCGCGAGGAGCCCCGAGTGGTGGGAAGAAGCAGCAGGCGGCGGTGGCGAGACGCGCTGAAGCTTCTGATGCGGGAGTCGGGAGGGAGAGACGCGGGCAAACCCTAGGATGCGTAAACCGCCTCTGATACCATGTTGAATAATGAAATCCTAACTCCAAACCGGAGCCCGATCATATATGCATATATAAGCTCAAATACATTAATACAATATTATGAATATAATATAATGATAACTCCAATACGAAGTTCATAACAGATGGTTCTCCATCCCCTGTACGTAGGACTGGTATGGTCCAGGTCACTTTGTCTATCCAACTGGCGGATACTCTCTATGTGCCTATATTTCCCTGCAACTTATTCTCTGTTACAACTCTCTCTTTACAACTGCAGTGCTCTGTTACCTTTACCTCTACTAACTGTTATTTTCAGGATCTTCACTCCAAGGAGATGTTCGATACTGAGACTGAATATGATGGCTTTTACTTCCTTGATAATGTTTCTGCTCTTTGACTCTACCTCTCTATCAATGGCATCTTCGCCTTGTTCATCCTCTTTCTCGCTTACTCTACCAACTCATGTCAGACCTCCAAAAAGTGACCTCTTTGGATTGTGAAGCTTGTCAATATGACAAACATCATCGCTCCTCTTATCCCGCCAGAAATGGATGTAGTTCAGCTCTTCTGTTCAATTTTGTTCACTCAGACATCTGAGGTCCCTCTTATACCAAAACTATTGGTAGGGGTAGTCTCTATTTTATAACTTTCATTGATGACTATTCTCGATGTACATTGGTCTATCTTCTAAAAGACCGATCTGAGCTTTTCTCGATCTTCAATACCTTTTATAATGAAATTATACTCAGTTTGATGTCTCTCTGAAAGTTCTTCGAACCAATAATGCCAAAGAATATGTTAGTCATCAAATGTTTGACTTTTGTATAAATCATGGTATTATACATCAAATTAGTTGTGCATATACTTTTCAACAGAATGACGTCGCCGAATGTAAGAATCACTATTTGCTTGATGTTGCTCGAACTCTGCTCACCCAAATGCATGTTCCCTGCTCTTATAATGACAGGAACTTTGCTTTGGCCATCTCGACCATTGTCACTCCATCCTTTTATCAAGAAGCTCTCACTATCCCTCACTAGAAAGTTGTCATGGACGACGAAATTTCTACCTTAATCAGTGTTGTAGATGTCGGCCGACATGTTTGACATGTCAGACATTTCGGCCGACATAAAGGTTTTGGGGGTAAAACGCCACGACATCGATATTTTAAGCAAATATGTCATTTTTGAAAATATCCCCCGATATATCCGTTTAACCCGACATATCAGGCGATATTTCGCGATCGATATATCGTCGTGAGTAATACAAAAAAAATTCAATTTTTGAAGAGACGAAATACCAGTTAATGCAGGGTAAGGTTTGTCATTTCACCATTGTGGTGGGATCCTTCCTTGGACCCTAACTGCGCAGGGATGCTTTGTGCACTGGGTTGTCCTTTTTGAGGAAACCAAAGAGAAATAATTTGTTTTTTGCTTCATTTTGTGCATCTCACTGAGTCTTGTATCGACTATTTTCTCATCTAGCTCTCATTTGATGAAATTTATCTCGTTTATTGCAGTCGATGACTCTTTCTTATGTAATTTATAAACATACACAATTTGTATATATATTTATTGTGTAATTTATAAACATACATTATGTATACAATTATACATATTTATAAAAACTGTGTAATATATATGAATAAATTTATTTAAATATTAAAATCCGACATTGTAAAATATCCCCGATATATCTCCCGCTATCCGACATCCGACATTTCAAACTCAAACCGACATGAGCCCGACATCCGACATCTACAATCTTGACCTTAACCGAGAGGGGTACTTGGACTCTTATCCCTACTCCTCCAGGACATAAGTTGTTGGTTGTCGTTGGATCTTCGTGGTGAAATACCATACTGATGGAATCATCTATCGTTATAAGTCCCAGTTAGTTGCAAAGGGCTTCTCTCAAACTTATGGTGTTGACTTCTTCGACACCTTCTCTCCGACGACTCACCTTAGCACGATCCGAGTTTTTTTTTCTGTCGTTGTGAATAGAGATTGACAGATGTCTCAGTTGAATGTCAAAAAAATGTCTTCCTCTATGGTGATCTTCAAGAAAAAATGTACATGAAGCAACCTCCCGGGTATGCTACTCAGGGGGAGTCTCGAGTATGCAAACTACAAAAGGCGATTTATGGACTCAAACAAAGTCCTCGGGCCTGGTTCGAAAAGTTTAGTACGATCATCTCCACTTGGTTTGGTTCGCAGTTCTGCAGATCACTCTCTCTTCATATACAAGATTTCTCATGAGATGATTGTTCTTGCTGTCTATGTTGATGATATTCTCCCTGCAGGTGATGATACTGCTGACATCCCCCTGACAAAGAAACATTTTCTTCAACACTTTGTCGCCAAAGATATATGATCTTTAAAGTACTTTTTGGGTATCGAAATTTTGCATAAACACAACTGGCATAGCCTGCATCATGAAGAAGGTCTAGAAAATATTTTCATTGAGATAAGACCAAGTCAATCTGGTTGACGAGCTACCTTAATGCCCATGAAATATGGAAGGTTGCCCAAATCATTGTTTTGAAATGTGAGGCAAAGTGCTTCTTGATCATAGAGATACTGTTCAGATTATCTCTATGATGAGAATATAATCAACATATACCAGAAGTATCATCGTGCCTGTCGGGCGGTGATGAGTAAATGTGGAGAATTTTTCTGAGCTCCAAGTTTAGCTAAAATACCAAACGACTTGACTGAATTTATTAAAGCATGCACGAGGAGACTTCTTGTAGGCATATTGAGATTTCTTGAGGTGATAGACAAGGGACTCCCCGTGATTTCATAACTAGGAGGCTATTGCATTTAGATAGTCTTAGCGAGTTTACCATTAAGGAAGATGTTTTTGATGTCGAATTGATGTAACGACCAATGACAATGGACGATCAAGGAAATCAAGACTTGAACGACATTCAAGTTAGCGACATGGGAGAGTGTCTCTTCATATTTGAGGCTATATTGTTGAGTGAACCCGCAAACCACAAGATGAGCTTTGAAGCGCTCAATGGTCCCATCAAGACGATGCTTCACAGTAAAGACTCATTTACATCTCACACGGGATTGTCTAGGAGGAAGGGGGACAAGATCCCATGTGTTATTGGCCTAGAGGGCAACCATTTCTTCATCAATCACTGCCCGCCATCCCGGATGCTAAAGAGTCTCCTGCATAGTGGAGGGCGTGAAAATAGAAGACAAAGAAGCTGCAAATTTGTAAAGCTCAGGAGACAAACGGTGTAAGGAGACAAACGGTGTAAGGAGACACGATGAGAGAAAGGGTGGCACTTGATGTCATAGGAGAATCAATTGGCCGCAGAGTGTCACTAACAGGGGGCAACTGTCTCAGGGCATCAGACGGGGGACGATGACGAGTGTAGATACGAAGAGGAGGAGGCGATGGTGAGAGCACAAGAGGTGGTGTTGGAAGAAGATGAGGCATGTTGTTGTTGATATGCACGTTAGGGCATGGGATAATAGATAAGAAGGTATTATTAGAAGTCGAGGAGTTGAAGAGTTGATCCTCAAGGAACGTAACATCCACAGATGTAATGAGTTTTCGAGTAGTGTGAGAGTAACGCGCATAACTCTTCTGCGTGCAAGAGTACCTAAACAATATATACTTGATAGCGTGTGTGGCCAATTTTCCATGGAAGGGCCATGATGGAGAAAGCAAACACTACCCAAAAAACGATGAGTCAAAGGGAAGAGGGGTTGCGGGAAAGAGGATGAAGAATGATGTCGCAAAGTTGAGAATGGAAGAGGGCATGCGATTAATTAGATAGCATGCGGTGGACATTGCAAAGTGCTAATAGACCATGGGGGCCTGCATTTGAAACACAGGAGAGCGAGCAATCTCGAGGACATGGCGGTTCTTCCATTCGTCCACACCATTTTGTTGCGGTTTATATGCACAAGTTGTTTGGTGGATTACCGCACGTAGTACATGTTTCCTGAAAGTTGAGACTTGTATATTCGCGCGTAATATCAGTTCAAAAAATTTTAGTTGAGTGCGAGAATTGAGTACGAGTCTCAACAATAAAATAGCAAAATACATGTAGTAGTTCAGAGCAATCGCGCAACCAATACAACCATTTTATGTGAGAATGATTATGAATAAATATGAGAAAATAACGATATCTAGATAGACTTGCAGTTTTATATGGGCCCCAAATATCTAAGTGCAATAAATCAAAACTAGCAGAACTCCGAGTACAGTAGGGGGAGAAGGTCGAGCCATGTTGTTTTCCATAGATTTAGTATACATATATAAAGTCAGAAAAAGAAAAACCAAGAAGAGATTTCTGCAAAATAGAAAAGGTGCATGACCAAGACGTCGGTGCCAATCCACAAAGCTAACATAGGAGAGAACAAAGGTGGGAAGGTCTAGAGTGTAGAACCCATTTGACAGCTGTCCTTTACCAATAATATTCCACGTCCGTCGATCCTGCACCCCAAAGAAAGAAGTGAGAAAAGTGATCAAACGATCATGATTATTAGTAAGACAACTAACAAAGAGGAGATTGAATCGAGAGCTAGGAACATGAAGCACAGAGCATAGAGATGGACAGAGTGAGAGACACATCTCCAGAGCCGCAGACCAGGGTGGTGTCTCCATTCATCCATTGGCAACCGTGATAAACTTAGGACAAGCAGAGTTTCTATACTGAGAAGTCTTCTGCGGGATATTATGATTCATCACCCCCAGAGTCCACCATCTAAGTGAGACTATGGGAAAAACACGATATATCTTTATAAGAGATAGAGGCGACAAAGGCAAAAATCTGAATTACTAGCCCCCGAAGATGTTGTAGTTATTCTTGCAGGGTGTCAATGTTGGAGCGAGAGGTTGTATAAACATCCATTGCATAAGAAGCGTGGTTCTGAGAGATGGAGGGATGCGACAAGAACCCTTGATAATCGGTGGCCTCAGTATGATTTGGATTGCCGCAATGGGTACACAAGCGAGGTTTTTTCCCCTTAGTGAAATTGCGACCATTGCGCCCACCACCCCAATATCTATGACGACCACTGCAGTGCACATGATGCAGAGGACGAGCGCTAGAAGAGTGTTGGAGTAGGGAAGGAAAGGGTGACATCGGGACATCGACGGGCGGAGTCACCTTCAAGATCATGGAGCACACATCTGAGATGGACAAAATAGTGAGAGAGGATAAGATGGTCGTACAAACATTGTGGAGATGAGGGGGTAGTCGTGCCATCATTAGAGTTATTCTGACACCCTCCTTATGAGCACGCTAGGTAACAAGATCCAACGTCGGAGGCTGGTGCTGAATCCAAGCCTTAACGAGTGTCTTGTATTGGGCCACAAAGGATGTCAGGTCATCGTCTGAACCAGGTTCAACGGTCGGAGATCTCGAAAGATATTGAACAGATGATGAAGGTTGTTCTGCCCAGAGTATAGTGTCTTCAGTTCATCACACCTAGTTACTATCTCGTGGTGCATTGCCATGCGATATGGATCATTGTTTATGGAGTTGAGAATCCATGACTGTACGCGCCCATCATCCTGGAGCCATTGCTCCGTAGACTCAACAAGGGGTATCTAGTGACACGATGAAGGAGACCTTTGGTCTATAGGACTCAACATATGGAGTGTACCCGGCCAACAAAATTGTTCTTCTCGGTGAGGGAGATAGTTGTAATGCGGAGTTCATCCCAGACGTCAGGGAGAGGGGATGGAGTATGTGCAGGAAGGGTGGAGGGAGCAGACGCAACATTCGTTCCCGCGTGATGAGACATTACTGAGGGAAATTGAGGTTTTGCGAGCAATGGAGGAAGTAGCTTGGAGGGGGGGGGGGTAGCCTTTGGAGGAAACAATTGAGAAAGAGTTGTTGTGGGCTATGAAGGAGTGGACCCCTGACTTTTTGCAGAGAGAGGAGTAGAGGGACAGTGGCAGGCAAGCTTCTATGGGCGACTGAAGCGACGTGAGCTCCTGTTCGCAGGAGGAAGTCGCTAGATGATGTTATCTCCACATCGCAGGAAGAAAGCACTGAATGAGGAGAGCTCTAGTTCGCAGGAAGTGACGTCGAGCTCCTGGCGCGAGTGTCTATGCATTAATGGAGTCAGGGAGAAATCTTCGAACGAAGCGAGCTCCAGTTCACAGGAAGAGGTGGCGAGCTCCGGGCGCGAGCGTCTGCGAGATTAATGGAGGCAGGGAGAAATTGCATTGACAAGTTCCAAGCGTAAGCGTCGGGTCGAACGACAAGCAAGTTCAAACTTTACCCTTCTTTATTACAAAATTTTCAACTATATCAGTGAATGTAATTTTATGTTTTTTAATTTTAAAAAGTGTGCTCTCATCCCCTTAATTTTTGTTGGGTTTTGTATTTGACATCACAATTTTTTACGAGGACGACGGACGAAGGATGTACTGCCGCGCTGGGGCACGGGAGAATCCCGTGCACAACTGCTTGTGTGTGTCTATATATATAAATATATATATATATATATATATATATTATATGATGTGCATATCCAATATCTATATTTAGTTAAGCAACTTTAATTAATTTAACATGTATCACTTCGTTGTGGGACCCTTTCCCGGACCCTCACTGTGCGGGGATGCTTTTGTGCACCGAGCTGCTCTTTATATCACTTCGTTGTTCTAAAGTACAACATGAGTAAATTTAGTTGATTATTAAGATGAAAATATTGTGAGTTTTATAGAATATATATTATTTGCACTACATTTTCAAAATTTTGGTGCAGTCATTGCACTGCAGTGCCTTGAATCCCCATGCGTTACAAAAAAAAGCTTTGATTTTTAGACTCTAACGGAGGTCCGCCCCATTTAAGAAAACAACGATTGGTTTGTGGGTTGGGTTAACTATTTGACGGTGTTCAGGTGATCCACAATTCAACCCAATTCTTAGAGGACATGATTGGGTTCTTTTGTTGGGTCACCTCTGACCGGTCCAACCATTCAGTCCGCGCGTAATATTTTGATTGTAACCTTTGAAGCCTTCTTGGTTCGAATTGTTGTACAAGCTTCTGATAAGAAGTTTTGGACCACTTTGTTGGAACACCCTATTACTAATTTGGGCAAAGATCACTATGTTTTTAGGAAATTGGTTTGACCTAGTTGTATAGTTGAAAAAGTCAAATTAGAATGAGTCTAATGGTTAGAACTTAGGTTTGAAGCTGCCCCCAAGACCATTCAAAGTTCAGGATTCAGTGCTGAGACAAAGACAATTTTCGTCGAGCTCAGGTCGACGAAACGTCGAACTCAGTTCGACGTTCTCTGAGCTCAATTCTGCAAGACGTCGAACTCCGGTCGACGATCTTCGAGCTCAGATCGACGTTCTGTCTTCAGCTATTTTCCAAGTCGCTGAGCTCAGGTCGACGATCGTAGAGCTCAGGTCGACGATTTCTGTGAGAGATCGACGCTTTCAGAATTCAAATTTAAGAACAGTTATGGAATTCATTCAGATTTATTTTCTGCATTTATTGCAAAGGATTATGTAGCCGTTTCAAGCCATCTGGAGCAAGTTTCAAGGAAGGCTAAAAGGAATGTTATTTAGGACTTTCCCCAGAGACAGTTGTCATTTATGGAAGTCATTTATGACTGAGTAACGATCATTTAAGTCAGAATCTGATATACTCCTACAGAATATGTTTTTGAACAGGAGATAACAGATCAATACAATAAGATAGACAAGAGATATACAAGATTATCAGATTGAGAAAAAGAGTTACAAAAGAGAGATCAAAATATACTCTGATCAAGAACTCATCTTCTGGAATATACAGATTCACTGAGTCAAAATCTTCAAGAACACAAGGAACTTTTCTGTGGAGGAGATCATCTGCTATTCTACTCCTCCAAATTCTCAAGAGTTCAAAAGCTTCAACATCAAGGACTCCAGACATCACACATTTCAGCATCTGCTAAAATCATCTTTTACTAGAGATCTGAAGCAACTGAAGACCTATCACCCTAGCAAAGCTCACCTTCCTGAACCCTTACAGATCTCAGGGGGAGCTTTAGCAACATCTTCCACTTGTCTTCTCTCAGATTGTTGAGAGAAGAACATCTTCAAACTACTTTCTTTTTCCTTTCCCTCCTATAAAAGGGTTTATCAAAACTCCCTTCAAAAGTTCTGAAACTGGTTTCTGAGACCTTGTCAAAACTCAGTGGTGGCAAGACACCTTATCAAAAAATCTAGTTTTGGTTTTTGAGCACCTTATCAAAAGCTCATTGTTGCCCAGGACACCTGATCAACTATTCCTGCAGTGGATTCCTACCTAGGGTGGTAGAAGAGTGGATGTACCCAGGTTGTTGGGGAACCACTATAGCTCCTTGTGTCATCTGGTTGCTGTGTGTTTGACTTTGCTGTGTGCTTTGTGATTTCTTATTTCTTGCTTTAGTTTTTATTTCACTGCAAGCACCTTACACATATACATAAATTAAGTCTTCTACTGCTTTACAATTTTTAATTGTAAATTATTTTAAAATACTCTATTCACCCTCTCTCTACAGTGAAGATAAATCTTACCCTCACTTTCAATTGGTATCAGAGGCAGGTTGGTTACTCAACAACTGAATCTTCAACAGATTGGTTGAACAGGCTAACACCTGAACCAAAAGATCCTTGATAAGATAAATTTTCTATAGAGGGTTATTACTTTTTATATTATATTTATTTTCATACAAAACCATGACATAGAACAAAGACTATGCTAGCACCATACCTCCAGTGTGCAACCTTTCCAAGTTTGCACTTTGGAAGGCAAGGATTAGACTTTACATGAATTCTATTGATGAGGACATTTTTAATTCTGTTTTGACAGTTTGTCCAAGACTTTCAGAGACCACAAGCACAAGTGTTGTTCCACCTCCCTCAGGAACAGATGCAGAAATAAAGAAGTGGAAAGTTGCAGATGCAGAGGCTATGAATATGTTTGCTCAGACTATGTCTGATGAGATATTCCAAAAGGTAGCTGAATGCTACTCAGCTAAAGACATATGGGATAAAGCTCTCTGAAATTGTATCTGGATCTGCTGATGAAAGGAAGGACAGGAGATCCCATCTCATATCCCAATATGAGAATTTCAAGAAAGGAGAAGCTAAGTCAGTTGCAGATATGTACAACAGGCTCAGTCTGATTGTCAATGAGTTGAAGACATTGGATAAGGAGATCACACTCACTGAATTAAATGACAAGATCCTAATGTGCTTCCCTAGCACTTGGGACTCAAGGATCTGGCCAATCAAGGATGCCAGAAGCCTAAGTGAGATCACCACAGAGGCTCTTTTGGGCAAGCTCAAATCTTATGAGCTGCTCATCAAGAACAGAGAGGAAGAACAAAAGGTTGCTTCTCCAGCTGTCAGGAAGGAGAAGACAATAGCATTCAAAGCTACAGAAGATCTGCCTGAAGACAAGGTCACATGCAATGAAGAATTGATGAGCTTGCTGGCCAAAAGATTCTACAAGATGGTCAGGAAAGATTTCAGAAAGAGGTCATCCAGAGGGCATGAGAAGCCAAGGTATGACAAGTCAAATAATAAAGAAATAATCTGTTTTGGATGCAGGAAACCAAACCATATTGTGCCTGACTGTCCAGAAAATCAGAATAAGGACAAGAAGGACAGGAAAGATAGGAGAAAAGACAAGGACTCCAGGGGAAATAACTACAACAAATTCTCCTCATGCAAAAATAAACATACAAGGAAGAGATTTGTAGCAGAAAGCTGTAGTGAAACTGAAGAAGAATCAGAGGCTTCATCAAGCTCAAGTGATGATTAAGATGATGCTGAAGAAAAGGAATTCTGCATGATGGCTATCAATGCCTCCCAGCAAAATTCTGATGCAAAACAAAGATCAGATTCAGAATCTGAAACTCAAACTGAAGAAGACCAGGTAATAGACTCCTTTGATTTTGATTCAGAGGACTTTAGATCTGAATTTAAGGCACTTTGTTTAGACCTGTTAAAGTCTGAGAAAGAGATTATCTCTCTCAGAAATCAATTGTCTGAACATAGCCCCTTAAAATCAGACAACCTCAAACTCTCTGAGGAGTTAGAATGCTGTAGGGAGGAGATAGCTTCACTGAAAAGTGAGCTATCCCAGACAAAGAAGTTTGAAGAATCCCTTAATGGGAGAAGCATCAGACTGATGGACATCACAAGCACAGTGAACTCAAAATTCAATAGTACACTGGGCTTGGGTGCTTCATCCAGGCAACCTATAGTATTAACAACCCCAATTAAATTTATTTCTGATAAAGGAAAGGGTGTTGTAGAGGTAGCTAGGAAGAATCCTGATTTACCTAAGGAAAATACAGTTCAACAGAAAACGTCGAACAGAGGTCGACGATTGTCGAACAGAGCTCGGCGATCTCAGGCTGGATCGTCGAACTCAGATCGACGACTTCTAAACTCTGAACTCTGGTATAATCGATCTTCGAACGGAGCTCGACGATCTGACCCAAGATCGTCGAACTCAGGTCGACGATCGTCGAACGGAGCTCAGAGCTTTGAACATTCTTTCAGAGGTAAATCTAAAATCAATCTTAGAAGTCCCTCATCCCAAAGCTTCAACCCTTATACTGAATGGATAGTGCCTCCTAGGAGATACCATCCTGAAGGATATAAGAGTCAGCCAGAGATGTCTTTTATTTCTGAGTTTAAAGGTTATCAACCTAGACCCAAGGTAAACTGGGTCAAAAACATATAAATTGTTTATGTGCAGCTGAAGACCTATCCAGCAATAAACCAACAATGGTATCTGGATAGTGGGTGCTCAAAGCACATGACAGGGAGCAAGGAGAATCTCACATCCTTCAAAGCCAAACTTGGACCCAAAGTGATTTTTGGTGATTCAAACTTTGGTCAAACAAAAGGATATGGTGCTGTTCAGATTGGCTCAGTCACATTCAAGAAGGTGGCTTATGTGGAAGGACTGAAGCACAACCTAATCAGCATCAGTCAACTCTGTGATGAAGGATATCAAGTGACATTCAACAAATCCTTATGCAAGATCAAGTCAGAGGATAACACAACAGTGTTAATAGGTAAAAGGAAAGGTAACATTTATCTTGTAAATTTATTTTCAACCAACATAGATATCTGCTTATTTAATTCAGTCTGCAAACCAATTGATTTATGGCATAAGAGACTAGGACACTTAAACCTTAGAACCATTGCTAGGCTGTCCAAGGACAACCTTGTTAGAGGACTACCTTCTGACCCCTACAAGAAGGAAGGACTCTGCAGGGCTTGTCAATTAGGCAAGCAAACTAAAAATAGTTTTAAGTCACTTAATAAGAGTGATTCACCTAGGATTTTGTATCTGTTACACATGGATCTTTTTGGACCCATTACAGTACAAAGCTTAGGAGGGAAATCTTACACTTTAGTGATTGTAGATGACTTCTCTAGATTCACATGTGTATTCTTCCTGAGGAAGAAGTCTGATAACTTTATGTGTTTGACAGATTTTTTCAAATGCATACAGATTGAGTTCAATACTCACATTGTCCTGATCAGAAGTGATCATGAGACAAAGTTTGATTCTCTTCTTATGCAAAAGTTCTGTCAAAGTGAAGGGATCAGACATACTTTCTCAGCTCCTAGAACTCCTCAACAAAATGGGGTAGCTGAAAGGAAGAATAGAACCCTAATTGAATCTGCTACTACATTGTTGACAGATGCTCACCTACCACTATCATTTTGGGCTGAGGCAGTGAACACCTCCAACTATGTGTTGAACCGGAGTCTAATACATAAATTGAAGGGAAGACTCCTTATGAATTGCTCAAAGGGAAGAAACCTAAAGTAGACTATTTCAAAATTTTTGGTTGCATTTGTTATATTCACAATAATGACAAGAAATATTTAGCAAAATTTCAAGCTAAAGCTGATGAAGGAGTGTTTCTGGGATACTCCATGATCAGTAAAGCTTATAGGGTGTATAACAAATCTACTCTGAAAATTGAAGAATCTGTTCATGTATCTTTTGATGAGACTAACATGTGTTACAAGGAGAAGTCTACTTCTACCATAGAACCATTGCAGGTACACTCTCTTTCAGAAAATTTGGATAGGTTGCATATTGTAGAAAAGGATTCAATACATTCACCTACCCAACAGAGAGAAGAAATCAGTGAAGATGAAGAGGATACTCAACATCTTGGTGCTCAACATCTTTAAGAGCCAGTTGTTGTTCCACAAGAGGAAACAACAACACAGGTTGGTGAACAATCAACACCCCCTATTGATTTAGTAACAACAAGAGATCACCCAATCTCCCAAGTGATTGAAAACATCTCAGCTGGTGTGCAAATCAGAAATCAGGTCAACCAGAACCTGATGCACACCTGCTTTCTATCTCAAGTTGAGCCTCAATCCATTCAAGATGCAGAACAAGATCCACACTTGATCATTGCTATGCAAGAGGAACTACATCAATTTGAGAGAAACAAAGTTTGAGAACTAGTACCAAGGCCTAAGGATCACTCCATTGTTGGAATAAAGTGAGTGTTCAGAAACAAGTTGGATGATCAAGGAGTTATTATAAGGAACAAGACAAAGCTAGTTGCTCAAGGTTATTCTCAAGAATAAGGGATAGACTATGATCAGACCTTTGCACCAGTGGCAAGGTTAGAGGCCATAAGAATATTCCTAGCTTATGCAGCTCACAAAGGTTTCAAGGTCTACCAAATGGATGTGAAGAGTGCATTTCTCAATGGAGACATCAAAGAGGAAGTCTATGTTCGACAACCTGCAGGTTTTATCTCTTCAACTTATCCTGACCATGTTTTCAAATTGCATAAAGCATTATATGGTCTCAAGCAAGCTCCTAGAGCATGGTATGAGACCTTAGCATGTTTTCTTCTGAAAAATGATTTTATAAGGGGTAGAGTAGACCAAACTCTTTTTATTAGAACCCATAAGTCACATACCCTACTAGTACAAATATATGTAAATGATATCATATTTGGATCTACTGATTCAAATTTGTGCAAAAGATTTTCAAATCTGATGCATTCTAAATTTGAAATGAGTAGCATTGGTGAGCTTTCCTTCTTTCTAGGATTGCAAGTCAAACAACATGTTGAAGACATATTCATTTCTCAAACCAAGTATGCAAAAGAATTTGTTAAGAAATTTGGTATGTCTGAAGCATCTTGTATGAAAACCTCTATGTCTACCAATGCTGTATTAGATGCTGATGAACATGGAAAACATGTTGATCAGACAACATATAGAGCAATGATTGGCTCTCTATTGTACCTTACAGCTAGTAAACCTGATATAATGTTTGCTACATGTATATGTGCTAGATTCCAAGTAAGCCCTAGAGAGTCACACCTAACATTAGTTAAGAGGATTCTTAGGTATGTAAAAAGTTGTCCAAATCTAGGTCTCTGGTATCCAAAAGACTCAGGATTTGAATTAACTGGATTTTCAGATGCTGATTATGCTGGATGTAGAGTAGACAGGAAAAACACTAGTGGAACCTGCCAGTTCCTTGGTGACAGACTTTTCTTCTGGTTCTGTAAGAAACAAACATCTGTGTCCACTTCAACTGTTGAAGCTGAATATATGGCAGCAGGCAGTTGTCGCTCACAGATTCTGTGGATTCAAAACCAACTCCTAGACTATATCTACAACTTAGAAGGGTCAAAAATATTTTGTGATAACACCAGTGCTATTTCTATAGCACAAAATCCAGTCCTCCATAGTAGGACAAAACATATAGAGATTAGGCATCACTTTCTAAGGGATAATGTTGAGAAAAATTAAATTGAAATTCAATATATCCCAACTGATTTGCAAAGAGGAGATATTTTCACCAAACCTTTGGATGAAAAGAAACATACCTTCTTCCTAAATCAGTTAGGAATGTTAGATGGAGGAAGTTTAAAATAAATCCCAAGATTTTGAAAATCTAAAAACAGACCAAGACTAGGCTAAAAACTTGTATTTTCTAGTGTCTGTAGGTTTTGTTTTGTCTCTGAACTGCGCTCGACGTTTTTCCCAAAAAGCGTCAAACGGAGATCGACGCTTTCCAATAGCGTCGACCGGAGTTCAGCGTTTTCCAGACAGCGCTAGGCTATCTTCTTCTGGTCAGCGATCGTCGATCGGAGATCGACGTTCTCCAGTATCGTCGAACGGAGATCGACGCTATTGAAGACTCTTCAGATTCCATTAGAAGCCCAGATCGTCGAACGAAGTTCAACGGTCTTTCCTTTCCAGCGTCGAACCCTAATATAAAATCATTCTTTCGGCTGTCGTTCTTCTTTTGCGCTTTCATACTCTCTGCAAACTTTTTTCTTTCCCTCCAAACTCTACTGCACTTGGTTGTGTTTGTTACTTTTTGCAGGTATACAATAGCCGTGAATGTTGCCGCTCTCGCCAAGATGAAATTTGATACAGGATTTGACATAGATATGGATTTGTTTGACGGCAGCCATCAGGTTTTCAAAGACATTCTGGAACTCTTCAGAGAACAACAGTTAGTGCATATAATTTCCACCAGGATGAAGATCGCCGCAGAGAAATTAATGAATGAGTATTTACAGCACATAATCTGGATCAGAATACCCTTGTTGGTACTATCAGTGGGACTCAGGTATCATTATCACCTACTCTCCTGACTGAAGTATTTCATTTGAGTACTGGAGATGATTCTGTTGAACTTTCGGGAGAGGAATCTGCTTCAATGTTAGACAGAATGAGTCACTCTGCAGAAAACCCTAACAAATTATTGAAAAAGAACTTATCTATTGAATTTAGATTTCTTGCTGATATTGTGGGGAAAGTGCTACTGGCAAAGCACTCAGCACATAATACCATATCCAGGTATCAGTTCTGTTTGATGGGAGCCCTAGTGGACAAGAAACACTTGAACTGGGGAGCCATTTTCTTTGATTTGATAAAGAAGAAAATAAACAAAAGTTTTGTGAACTTTTGGAGGATCTTAGGGGTATTCCTGCACTCCAGGTGCCCTGAACTGCTAGTCTCAAATGGGATGCACATCAATGCATCCAAAAGGCTAACCTGTGCCCTGTTTGGGAAATGAGACAGACAGATAATCAAGCCAACCAGGACTACCACTGCTTCAGGCACAAGGACTATTGCAGTCTCTTCCCCTCAGGCCCCTGCCCTCATTGAGGAATTGCCTGCCTCCACCTCTTCTCCTCCTTCTCCACCTCCTGCTGTTTCTACCTCCACCTCCTCATCAACCATCTCCACATCCATCTCCTCCCCCATTATCATTTCATCACCAATTTCACCTCCAGCCACCTCAGAACAATTCCATCCACTCCACTACTATCCACCTCTTGACATTCCATCCTTCAACATCTTGGAAGATTCCTTCATGGATGCTTCCCCTTCCTCACCTGCTGAGCTTCCCTCTACCTCTTCATATCAACAACTCCTGCATGATATTCTTACCCAACCATCCTTCACACCATCCATCTCCACTCCCATACCATCTATCTCCACCATCCCAATCTCTCAACCAACCATCCTACCATCCACAATACCATCTCCCGCAGTCCATCCATCACCAGCCCAAATCTTTCCATCCTCCACCTCTACTCAAGTCACACTTGAGCAAGTGGATCTATCAGCTTTGGCAGATAAGCTATATAGGATACTGGCCCCCAAGCTAGTAAACCTGCTGGAGACCTCCATGACTCTACTCCTGAAATCAATAAAGGAGTTATCTGACAGGCTATCCTCTCTCTCTTCTCCTCAGGCAATCCCTTCTATGGGGTGCCTTAATCCAGTTATCACTGAATCAAGGCAGGGGGAGATGCCCTATTAAGCTGAGGTAGTGCCTGCTGCTCCTGAGGAATTGCTGCTGCCAGAGATTTCTACTCCAGCTCCAGTACCAGTACTCACAGTGGACCTCAGGTCACTGTTGTCTGCATTTGAGCTTCTTCACAGAAGCTGCTTATCAACTCAGGGAGTTGAAGACCTTACTAAGGCCATTGTGCCTACTGCTGTCTGTGATCCCAGCCTGATTATCTCTTATATCAATTCTCTTAAGGCTGAGGAAGTTTCTGCTTGTGTTGCTGCTGCTGCTGCTGCTGAGGTTGCTGAATCTACTGACATTGATATGTTATCTGCTGTTGATGCTGCTGCTGTTGATGAACTTGATGTTTACCTAGAAGAACCTATTGTTTCTGAGGTTCCTGCTGCTCCCGCTGCTCCAGAAGTTCCTGTCTCTGCTCCTGCTGCTACTACAATTGTTTCTGCTCTGGTTTTGTCTGCTGAGAAGTTAAAACAAAGAGAAGAGTACATCAAAAGCATTGATGATCTATATGACAGACCCCAGAGTTCAGATAGTGACAAATTCAACACTGACTCTGATGATTCTGCTGGCACCATTGCCAAGAAAAGGAAAGCAAGAAGCAAAGCAATGATGAGAGTCCCTCCTGCTAAAGCCAAAGATGTCAATGATATACCATATTACATTTTGCATGACTGTCAGATAACAGAGCCTTGGATGCAATACTCTAAGAATCAGCTAAAGGCTATGAAGAAAAGAAGAAAGCTTGACAAATATGAGAAAGGATCTTCTCAGTTTCCTCCTCCTCCTCCAGACTCAGGATCTGGTGGAGGCTCAACTTTTCAATCATCTGCTTCAAAGCACAGTTCCTCTCAATCTTCTCAAAGATATCAACATAGAGGACAATATCAAAGAGGCTATCATTCTAGAAGAGGTCAGTACAGAGGAAATCAGAGAGAGTACAGAACTTGCTCCAGACAACAAAGGGAAGGACAAGGTCCTATTGATTCTACTCAAGGTCCTTTCCCTTACAAGCTTAGAGATTCAGTTGTCACCAGGACTCCTACTGATTCAGAATCAATCAATAGATATGAACCTCCAGTCCCATTTGAAGATCCTGAAAACAACCCATTGTCATGGACTTCCAGAATGAAAGAGCTTGCTGCACTATATCAAATGAAGAAGGTCAAAGAGCAAGGCAAAGACATTTCCAACATTACAACCCTATCAGATCAAAGAAAGACAGAATTAGAGAGATATTCTTCAAGAAAATTCTTTGATTTAGAAGATTATATGAAGCTGCATCCTGAGGCTGTAGTTCCAAGGCCTAGATCCCAAACCTCCTTAGGTGCAGATGATGACAGAAGATCAAAGAGAGAAGCCCTCAATCCTAACAGGGAAATTCTGTTTAAAAAGGGAAATGAGAAGAAGTGATTTCTGTAAGCTGAACAAACATCTATCTCTGAATATATGCTGATATTCTATCTGTGATCTGCAATGCTGCTATGTCATTGTTGGTTTAGCTTTTGCTTTGTCTGCATGCTTATTTATTTCCTACTTTGTCTTGTAAATAGTAATCCTAACCCAAATAGGGGGAGATTGTTGGAACACCCTATTACTAATTTGGGCAAGGATCACTATGTTTTTAGGAAATTGGTTTGACCTAGTTGTATAGTTGAAAAGGTCAAATTAGAATGAGTCTAAGGGTTAGAACTTAGGTTTGAAGCTGCCCCCAAGACCATTCAAAGTTCAGGATTCAGTGCTGAGACAAAGACAATTTTCGTCGAGCTCAGGTCGACGAAACGTCGAACTCAGTTTGACGTTCTCTGAGCTCAATTCTGCAAGACGTCGAACTCCGGTCGACGATCTTCGAGCTCAGATCGACGTTCTGTCTTCAGCTATTTTCCAAGTCGCTGAGTTCAGGTCGACGATCGTAGAGCTCAGGTCGACGATTTCTGTGAGAGATCGACGCTTTCAGAATTCAAATTTAAGAACAATTATGGAATTCATTCAGATTTATTTCCTGCATTTATTGCAAAGGATTATGTAGCCGTTTCAAGCCATCTGGAGCAAGTTTCAAGGAAGGCTAAAAGGAATGTTACTTAGGACTTTCCCCAGAGACAGTTGTCATTTATGGAAGTCATTTATGACTGAGTAACGACCATCTAAGTCAGAATCTGATATACTCCTACAGAATATGTTTTTGAACAGGAGATAACAGATCAATACAATAAGATAGACAAGAGATATACATGATTATCAGATTGAGAAAAAGAGTTACAAAAGAGAGATCAAAATATACTCTGATCAAGAACTCATCTTCTGGAATATACAGATTCACTGAGTCAAAATCTTCAAGAACACAAGGAACTTTTCTGTGGAGGAGATCATCTGCTATTCTACTCCTCCAAATCCTCAAGAGTTCAAAAGCTTCAACATCAAGGACTCCAGACATCACACATTTCAGCATCTGCTAAAATCATCTTTTACTGGAGATCTGAAACAACTGAAGACCTATCACCCTAGCAAAGCTCACCTTCCTGAACCCTTACAGATCTCAGGGGGAGCTTTAGCAACATCTTCCACTTGTCTTCTCTCAGATTGTTGACAGATAAGAACATCTTCAAACTACTTTCTTTTTCCTTTCCCTCCTATAAAAGGGTTTATCAAAACTCCCTTCAAAAGTTCTGAAACTGGTTTCTGAGACATTGTCAAAACTCAGTGGTGGCAAGACACCTTATCAAAAAAATCTAGTTTTGGTTTTTGAGCACCTTATCAAAAGCTCATTGGTGCCCAGGACACCTGATCAACTATTCCTGCAGTGGATTTCTACCTAGGGTGGTAGAAGAGTGGATGTACCCAGGTTGTTGGGGAACCACTATAGCTCCTTGTGTCATCTGGTTGCTGTGTGTTTGACTTTGCTGTGTGCTTTGTGATTTCTTATTTCTTGCTTTAGTTTTTATTTCACTGCAAGCACCTTACACATATACATAAATTAAGTCTTCTACTGCTTTACAGTTTTTAATTGTAAATTATTTTAAAATACTCTATTCACCCCCCTCTAGAGTGAAGATAGATCTTACCCTCACTTTCACACTTATAGGATTGGTGGTCAAGCTTATCAGCCCAAAACTATGCTCTCTCCAATGTAGCAATATAGCATTGTGGAGTTGTAGAAGTCGTTGAACATGAGTCATCAATTGCGATTCAGCAGATTTTGTATATCCAAGATTTAAAGGATATCGACAGGTTTTGATTGTTGTCATATAAGGCTAATGAGGTTTTTTTGCCAGATAGCAATCAATGCACAGCAACTTGTTGAAAGTTAACTTCCTCTCGTTTCTTTACTTAAATATGTCATTAACATTGTTCTATTCTTCACATTTAAATATTTATTTTTTACTCTCTCTATGATTTTTGTTTTTTGCTTTCCATCTTTTGCTTATCTTCTCCTAATCAGTTTTTTTACGTTTGCATGTTTTAGCTATATGAATCCTTGATTCTGCTCACCTTTTCAGGGAAAAGTTCCACTACTATCTATTGAAGCAATACATGATTTACATATATTTATCTTTGCATTGGCAATAACTCATGTAATTCTCAGTGTCAAAACTATTGCTTTAGCCGGTGCGAAGGTAACTGAAAAGGCTAATGCCTTTGTTTTTTGTTACCTGTCTCAAGTAGTATGGGCAGTCTCAACTTTCTATATGATTTAGGTACGTAAATGGAAATTTTGGGAAGATTCCATTCATGAGGAAACACTGGAAGATGGTATGACTAGTCAAGCCACTTCTAGAATAATATACAAATGATTTGGTTCAATCTTTTATGGATTTGAACGATGTTTTCTCTTCTGAGAAAAAGAAACCCTTTTACTATTTATACTCACTGAATACAGAATTTTGTAGGTGGATCATCAATATTGCCAAAGAGCATTCGTGTTTATGAAATTAAATCTAGGCGTGACTACTACCATGGCTTCGGCAAATATTATACGGTACTAACTTGGATGGTAAGCCACACATCATCGTCCATTAGAACAATAAAATTTCTAACACCAGTAAACATGCTACTTTTATTGATACTCTAGAAAAAAGGGTCAGGTGGAATTAGGCAAAAATAATGAGCTTATTCATTAATTTCAAGGCAGCATCCTCTATTTATACATAATGGGTAAAGGCCCCCAAAAGAAGAAAATAAATAGACCTTTTATAATGGACCTTTTACACTATGCTACAAATAATGATTTAATTAAACTCTCTCCCTCAAGATGGGAGTATATGTAGAACATTCACAGCTTGATAATATTGTCTTTGAACAAGTCACAACTTAGGCACTTGATAAAGAGGTTTGCAAATTGATCTTGAGATCGAAAAAATGGAGTGCAAACATTGCCTTTTTCAAAATGATCCTTGATAAAGTGTATCAATTTCGACATGTTTTATTCGATTATATTGAACAAACTTATATAAAATATTGATAGCAGATTTGTTGTCGCCGTATAATCTGATTGGGCTTTGGGTATTCAAGTTAAACCTGAGCCCCTCACATATTCTTGTGACATTGCCCTTGTTATGTACGCGCACGCTGACGAGACGCGTGTACGTCGACGAGACGCGCGCACGCCGAAGAGACGCGCGCACGCCGACGAGACGCGCGCACGCCGACGAGACGCGCGCATGCCGACGAGACGCGCGCACGCCGACGAGACGCGCGCACGCCGACGAGATGTCGTGACTAGTCTACACGGGTAGGAAGACGACAGATACCAGCTACCGGTCATGGAAGAGACCGTCGATGCTCGATCGGCTTGATTATATCTATTTCAATGTTATTTTGGTTTTTACCATTTGCAGACCGTATTTTGTTATTTGCACCCCAATGCTATAAAAGGTGTTGTATGCTTGTATTAGGGTTTTATCTTTGAATTAATGGATTTTAGGGCTGCTCCCTATGTTTTCTTGTCAACCCTAATCCCTCTTTTCTCCCTCACCACCACTGACCCTTCCTCTTGCCGAATTCCTCTACGAGATCATATCAATTTGGTCCGACCCGCCTCACCGCCCGCCATCCATCCACCGGTGCTCGCAATTGCGTTTCGTTTTTATTTCCACACCGGATCCCGATCCTGTCTCCGAAGATCGCATGCTGGTCGTCAAGCGCTTTGGTCTGCATCAAGCTCCTGCATCAATCCCTCATTTTTCCGCTCCCGGTTATTGTCTTCTGCGCTGATCCTGTGCTGCCTGCGTCCAACATCGATGGTCTTGTTCGCCAGTACTGATACCATGCCTCCCCAGCATTGTATCTGCCTGCATCAAAAATCCTGTCAACCTCAACTGGTTTTGATCATATGGTTTTGATCGACTAGTTTCGATTAACTGTTTCTCTCGGTGCAGTCCAATCTTCGGCCCGCAATCCATCCCAATGGCTCCCAACCTTCGCTCTTCCGATGACCCGGTTCAGATACCACCTCCAAAGCACTTAGCCGATACGTAGAGGACCACGATCAACTCCTCGCCCCCATGCATGCCTCGCTTCTCGCCCTCCACTCCAAACTCGACTCTCTCTAAGCTTTGTCCGCCATCTCCGACTCCCCCGGTGTCGGTTTGCCCGTGGACAGGTGTTCCCTTCCGGCGTTGTGTCGCCGAGACAACTGACCAAGATGCCATAATAACCCCCGCTGAGACGCTTTACTCTCTCTCTTGACATTCCCTCCTTCGCCGACGTCGACCTGATGGGGTGGAACGCCAAGGAGGAGCAATACTTTGAGCTCAACTTTACGTCAAGACAAATTCTACACCGTTCTCGTCGGCCCCAATGGCTCCGCTCGCCATTGGGCTCGGTGTCTCTGTCAATCCATCTAGTTTCTCTCATTCCCGAGCTCAAGCAGGAGCTGATCTGACGGTATGACACCCACTATTTTGGCTCCGCTATCGAGCGGCTTTGCGATGCCCGTCAGACAACCAGCCTTGATGAATTTATTGATGTGTTTGTCGCTTTGGTCACCCATGTTCCCCGTCTGCCTCCCTACCGTTACTTGGGCTTCTTCATGCATGACCTGCGGCCACATATCCGCTCTCGTCTCCTCATGACAACCCCTAGACTGTTCCAACGCCCTGTACATGGCGCGTCTGGTGGAGGCCGACCTCTTTCCTCGGCCACCTTCTCCTGCGATCGGCTAACACCATCCTCGACTGCCTTGGCGACCACCCGCCACAGATCCTCCGTCGCGCCCGCTGCCTGGGAGAAACTGGTCGGGCTATCCTCCGGCCCCTCAGCGTCTCTCGAACAGTGATTACAATGAGCTGCACAACCAAAGTCTATGTTTTCGATGTCGCCAACCCTACTCCCGCAACCATGTGTGCTCCGTGAAGGAGTTCCACGGCATCATCAGTGACGTCGACCCTGAGGTTACCCTGTCTAACTTTGAGGCGCTGGAGCTTGCAGCGGAGGATACCTCCTTTGACCCGACCATAACTACGTTCCATCACCTTGATTTATCATGTGCCTTGGAGGGCGGGATCTCTAGTCCACAGGCTATGTAGCTCTCGGGCACGCTTCGCGATTGCCCGACCATCATCATGGTGGACCACCTATGTCTTTCAAAATAGATGACGGTGGAACACAACAACATGACTAGTTCTCAGGGCTAAATAGACAGGAAGAAAAAAAGTGAAAGAGCGGGATGCCAAAGCTATGAACATCATAGTGTCTACCATGTCTGATGAAATCTTTTAGAAGGTAGCTGATTGTAAGTCTGCTAAAGAGATATGAGAGTATTTATCCAGAATAGTAGATGGAAGCTCTGATGAAAGAAAGGACAAAAGGTCCCTTCTCATATCCCAATATGAGAACATTCAAAAGAAGGCTAAAGAAACTGTTGTTGAAATGTATTAAAGATTCAACATTATAATTAATGAACTTAAAGGACTAGACAAGGACATTTCATTGACTGAAATCAATGATAAACTACTCATATGCTTCCTAAGCATATGAGATTCAAGAATCTGGGTCATTAGAGAGTCCAGATGTTACATGGAATTTTCACTGATGCTCTGTAAGGAAGCTTAAGTCCTATGAATTGCTGCTGAAGAGTAGGACAAAAACTGAAGTAAAGGAGAATATCTTAACCCCTAGGGATAAAACTATTGCCCTGAGGGCAGCTGTTGCAAAAGTGTTCTCTTAGTGATCGCCATGTCCTTAGCTCGATACCCTAGTTGCAGCCTAATCTTTCTTATGTCGAAGAGCCTATCCTTAGCTTGGTACCCGCTATTGCGAAAGTGTTTACTTTGTGATCGTCATGTATTTTTACTATTTTATTTTTATAAAATCACTTTTGGAACTTTGTAAAATCACTTTTGGAACTTTGTAAAATTTGTTAAGCTAAATAGGGGGAAATTGTTGGGTATGATTTAACTTAACAAATTATATTTTAAGTGATTTTATATCCTACACTTATTACCCATGTTGTATAGAGAGAGTAATATGGTTTTAGAAGTCCTAGGATCTCTGTAGAGTCTTCGACATGAGATAGACATACTGAATTCTAGAGAAAAGTCATGAAAAGCTAACATGCGTAGACAAGAAGTCGACGAAACATCGACTTGATATTGACTGGAAGTCAGAGCAACATAATAAAAATAGTTGACGCTACTTTAAGGTGCATATCGACATATACTTCAACATGTTATAGACGTAGCGTCGACTATAATGTTATGTCGGCGGATATTCAATATGAAGCCAGATTTCGACGCAATTACTAGATGAAGTCGACAATGCGTTGAATAGATTTCAGAACGGAAGTATCTGAGAATTATTTCAGGTTTTTTCAAGAAAGATCTAATGGAATAAATGATTCTTGGAGACGTTAGAATACAGTGATAATACAAAAACGATTCTCTGTTAGATATATATATATATATATATATATATATATATATATATATATATATATATATGCATACATAGTTGGAAAGAGACAGACGAATAGAGGCAGAAAGTTCGTACACAAACACAAAAGTGCTTTTGCCATCTGAATCGACATAACTGATTTGCACGATAATCTTTCAATTCCTGATCAACATTTTTCTTCTAAGATTGAGTCGATCAAGTGTTTGAATCAGATTAGAGGGCACGTTTTTCATCTTCTCTAGGGCTCTCAAAAGGGTGGAACAGATTCAGTGAAATCATTTGGATCAAAGGACGAATAATCCTTGAATCTTCTGTATCAAGGATTCATCAGAGATCAATGGTCCAATTCACCAAGTTCCTATTAGTCCTCAGATTCTTGCTGAGAGGACTCATCAAGAAAATCAATTCTTCTACATTTCTAGTCTCAATCCCCTTCTTTTTCTCTTTTATAGATTGAGAAAATAGTTTTTAGAATCTTTCTTCAAAGGATTCAGATTATGGTTTTGAGAGTCTCCTTGTCAAAATACTCAGATTGTATTAGTTCAAGATTTTCTTATCAAAAGATCTAGAGATTGGTTCTAAGAGTCTCTTTTTCAAAAGACTCAGACACTGAGAAGTGAATTTCTACCAAGATGGTAGAAGAGTGGACGTACCCAGATTTTGGGGAACCACTATAATTGTGTCTTATGTGATTGTTCATTTTCTGTATTTATTCTTTTTGCTGTGCTGTGATATATATTGCTGTATTTAAAATTTTGGTGAAAAATCTGTATGTGTATGCAAATTCTGTGAAAATTATAATTAATATAAGGATAAGTTTTAATCTCTATTCACCCCCTCTAGAGAATACTCAGAGGATTTATTCAACTGTTCACACTTTCAGTATGGTTGAAATTACCCCGACCAACACTAGTAAATGCAGAGCGATCTGGAGGTGCAGTCATATTGAGGGGCCTAGGACGGTCTTCATCGCCAAGAACCATGCTAAAGGCCTGGCGAAGAGATGGAAGAGGGGAGCGGTGAAGAATATTAGTACGAACCGTATCCAGTTCCATGTTCAAACCCATTAGAAAGACATGTAGACGAAACTGTTCATCCTTTTTCTGCAACATGACTGCATTGACAGTTCAGGCGGGAGTAAACTGCTCAAAGTAATTCAATTCCTGAGAGAGAATCGAACTCAGAGAAGTAAGTAGACACCGTCATGGATACCTGATGAAACTCTAGAATACGACGCGTAAGCTCATAGATCTGGGTGGAATTTCCGATCTAAGAGTAAGTTTCCTGTGCCGGGTCCAGATCTCACGGGTTGAGTCCATCAACGTATAACTACGATATACCTTAGGAGAGGTGGAATGGAGGAGCCACGAGACAACAAGGGAATTTTCAGATTCCCAACGCTTCCAAGTCAGATCATCCTGAGGAGGGGACATAATCGTCCTATCTATATATCTGAACATTTGATGACCTCGGATTACATATTGAGCCGCACGAGACCATTCAAGATAATTCGCCCCATTCAGAGGCACAGTGGTGATCTTAAAAGAGCTAGTGTGACCATGAGTCCGCTGAGGGTCACTCATTTGGGGTGTCACAACACTTGTCAAGGAGGTAGAAGAATTAACCATGATAGGAGAATCATCCATAACAGACTAGCGACAACAAATGTCAGAGAATATTGTGGAAATAGCCATGGCCGGAAGCTGCCTGGAGCAAGGAGACGACCTTGTAGAAGCAATCAACCTCTGAAAAAAATCGTTGCTGGATCTGGAAATGGGGGCAGCAGCCGATGCAGGATCAGGAGAAACAACGCCAGAACAGGAAAAAGTCGGTCGTCGATGGATCGGGAGAAACAGATACCGCTAGATCTGTAGGACAACAAAAGCAAACACTAGAGGAATTCAGCCTCGGGAAGCATATGACAAACAAGCTGTGACACCCCTTCCCAGTTTTACAATAATCAGCCATCCGGCCGGGTCAGCGATATAAAGAGAACTAGGAAACAGTATCAAAACTAGTGCACAACAGGTATAAAAAAGAAACTGCTAAGAATTTAAACATACAACGGAAGCTATGAAAGAAAACTAAGGGTAATCACATGTCTGAAAACTGGATTCACAGAGCCACTAAACATGAATTAAGATGAAAGTACTGTAAACCTGAATTAACATAACAAGTTTGATACATGATATTTCAAACATTAACTAAATACAATATCCAAGGTTACAGGTTTATACAGAATAGAAGAAAACTGAAAGGGGAAAAATAACTACAAACTGACACCACAAGGACGCTCATCCTAGGCGTAGTTTCCCACCTGTGTCACCTGTAAAAACATTGCCTACGAGGGGTCAGAGTAAGGAAAATAACTCCTCCTAATGACACTAAAAACTTTTTCTTAAATGATGAATGCATGCTCTTTGAAAAATAGTTTTGTTCTTAAAATCTTTATGCTAGATGATATGCATGCGTTTACAATGCTTGCTGGTCAACAGACCTACTCGTTCTACGTTCATGAACTTTCATTATATTTACCCAAGCTCCGACGTTCACTAACTAGTGCGCTGCCTCACGTCAGGTCTATGCTTGAGTTCTAGGTGGCTTCTATCCTGTACTTCTACTTTAAAGACTCCAGGCAGAGTAGCTCCTAACGCGCAACTAAAATCTGACGACCCGAGACCATCTGACGAACTCAATTGTTCTGGTGTCGCGCGGACACGGTCTCGAATCTACAAACTGTCTCAAAGGGGAGTCAACTCCCAAGACTCTACAACTTATGGGATTTCATAAGCCCCATGAGAAAGGTAGTGCGCCTCTACCTAGCAGAGAAGACTTTTGTGTGCTTACCGACCCTTTAGGTCTAATGCTACCCTGCTTGAGACTTCTCTGTACTACTAAGCGACCCTTGCTTTTCTTGTGGTCGACTAGAAGGGACGTTCACGTCCTAACTTAGATAAATTCTCACGCTTACGTAAACATGTAAGGTTTCGTACCTAACACTAGCATATGCGATCTGACTATTAAGGTCTTGGAAAAGGTATTACCCTACAACTAATTCCGCGACCGTTTTCCTACCGCAACACTTTTATGTGCATGATTATGATGCTCGTACGAAACTTACACAGGCGTATATAAAATAATTTTTCTTGTTACGTCTAACTAAGAGGGATTAGATTTCCTTACAGTGGTGGTGCGACGCTCGTACACTCGGCGCGTCGACATTCTCCTTTCCGAAGGAGAATCTGACTATTGCGGACTTCCGAAGCCTTGCCTCGAGGCCACCAAAAATCTGCAATCCAAGCAACACCTAAATTACGCATTCTTTCCTTTAGGGTTATCGGTAAGGAAATCTCAAAAAAAGAGGGTTAGGACAAACTCAAAAAGGACCAAAATAGTGTATTACCTCTACGTGAAAACGACTAAGGCTCACAACGTGCCCAACACCAGATTAGCGGTGGATCTAGAACTCCAAACCCTAACTATGGCAAGTGGAAAATGCGAAGAACGTTAGGGTTAACTTCCAATAGAAGGATATCCATGAAGAATGGAGACTAGAGAGGAACAAAACTCACCGGAACGAAAACAAACTTCGGCACTCTTGATTCCACCGGTTAGGGTTGAAACCGGTTCTCCCACGACCAAGGAAGGAAGGAGAGCACTCACCGGCGCCCGTAGAGGAAGGAGGAAGGGCTTACGCTGAAAAATAGAGTGGGGAAAGGTGCCGCTAGGGCTAGCGGGAGGCGGCGGTGCGTCGAGTGCGGGAGACGGGAGCACAGAAAATTGGGCGGAGGCTTGCGGTTTCTCCCGTGAGAAATGATGCGTCTTCTTAAGAGGAATGAAATGAGCGACCTTGGAGAGCCGATCCACTATAACCCATAAGGAATCATTCCCACTCTGCGATCTTGGAAGACCATGGATGAAGTCCATGGATATGTCCTCAAAAGTCCACTCGGGAATAAGAACTGACTGCAACTTGCCTCCAGGCCTTTGGCACTCGGCCTTAACTAGCTTGCAAATTTCGCACTTCCCTACATAACCAGCAACATCACCTTTCAAGCCTGGCCACCTGACTAGCTTCTTGAGATCTGCATGCATTTTCGTGCTGCAAGGATGTATAAAATATCTGGAATTATGAGCCTCAAATAGGATGTCTTCGCGAAGGTGACTAACATCTGGGATACATACCCTGTCATCATGCAATAATAAATCGTCCTGTATAGTGAATCTCTCCCTCAGACCCGTTTGCACTGAGATCCAAATCTCTGTCATCTTTGGATCAAAGGGTAGAGCTGTCCTGATTTTATCCTTAATGTCGCATGTAATCTCCATCCAACTCAACATTGCAGAACCAAAACTACAACGTGGCACAACGATGATGTCCAGTCTCTTCAGTTCCCGCACCAACTCCTTCCGCTGAGTGAGAAGGGAAGAACACGAACCTTTATGGCTAAGGGCATCAGCTACAACGGTCGCCTTTCCTGGGTGGTACTGAATGTCTACGTCGTAGTTCGAAAGAAACTCTAACCATCTGCACTGCCTTAAATTGAGCTCTCGCTGATCAAAGATTTACTTGAGGCTCTTATGATCAGTGAAGATCTTGCAACGCACTCCATAGATATAGTGCCTCCACATCTTCAGAGCATGGACGACTACTGCAAGCTCCAAGTCATGTACGAGATAGTTCCTTTCATGCACCTTTAACTGTCTCGAGGCATAGGCTATGACCTTTCCATACTGCATGAGAACACATCCCAAACCCTGACCTGACGCATCGCTATAAATCTGAAACCCGTCAGGCCCTGAAGGTAAACTTAAGATCGGTGCGGTCATCAACCTGCCCTTGAAGTCCTCAAACGCCAACTCGCACTCAACTGTCCAAACCAAACCCTTACCCTTCCTGGTGAGGGAAGTCAGTAGTAAGGCTATATTTGAGAAATCTTTGATGAATCTCCTATAGTAATCAGCTAGATCCAAAAAACTGCGAACCTCTGAGACTATCGTCGGCCTTGGCCAATTCTTAATGGCCTCTATCTTCTTCGGATCAACACTAACCCCTTTCTGACTGATAACGTGGCCTAAGAATGCAATCTCTGAAAGCCAGAACTCACATTTTGTAAACTTGGCATACAGCTGGTTTTCCCTGAGGGTTCTCAAAACAATAATGAGGTGTGCGGCATGATTTTCTGCACTCTTAGAGAACACTAAAATATCATCTATAAAGACGATAACAAAATGATCCAAGTACTCCCAAAATACCCTGTTCATCAGGTCCATAAATACTAAAGGGGCATTGGTCAGCCCAAACGGCATGGCCACGGACTCGAAGTGCCCATATCTGGTACTAAAGGCCGTCTTCTGAATATTCACGTCCCGAATTCTTAACTGATGGTTGCCCGACCTCAAATCCAACTTGGAAAAGATGCACGATCCCACCAACTGGTCGTACAAATCTTCAACCCTGGGAATTGGTTACTTATTCTTTACTGTCAGTTTGTTTAATTCACGGTAGTCTATGCACAGTCTCAGACTACTATCCTTCTTCACAAATAGTACTGGAGCACTCCAAGGTGAAGTACTGAGGTGTATAAAGCCCAAGTCAAACAACTCCTGCAACTGGCTCTTCAACTCCGCTAGTTCCCTTGGAGCCATCCGGTAGGGGGATTTGGTTACCGGTGTAGCCCCAGGCTGTAGGTCTATCGGGAACTCAATCTCTCTATCAGGAGGGGCACCAGGGAGCTCTTCCGGGAAAACATCGGGGAATTCCTGCACCACTGGTACCTCTGACAAGTCAGCCTTAGCCTCTGCGTTCATCAGTACTACAAAGGTTTCAAAACCCTTATTGATGCATCTTCTAGCTTGGACTGAGGAGATGATCATCTTCACTACTCGCTTCAAGCCCTGAAAGGAAAAACAGTCTGGTTGGGGCCCTTAAACTGTATCTGCTTCGCCCTACAGTCAATCCTGACGTTGATTGCCGAAAGCCAGTCCATTCCAAAAATCAGGTCAAAACCTGCAATAGGTAGCAGCTGTAAAGCTTCTACGATAATCTCGGTATCACCAAACTGCACCGGTACCCTGCACTTATCTCTGGCCTGCAGAAGCGATCCATTCGGCATTATGACTTCCAGCGGTATTGTCTCTGGAAAGACTTCTAAATTCAGCTTACGCACTAGAGATTCTGCGATGAACGAGTGCGAGACGCCTGTATCAAACAGAATGTTGGATGGTAAATTACGAATCATAAGGATGCATACATGAATGATTTACAAAAGATGAAGAGAGTGTCACAATGGAGGATTAAATAAACTTGTTAAGCAAATTAAACACTTACCTGTCACTATATCCTCCTGATCCTTTGCCTCCTGCTGACCAAGCCCATACGCTCTGGGCTGCACTAAATCTCGACCATGTTGTGGTCTCCCGTCAGTGATCATCAATGCTTTGCCCTTGTCTACTCTGCTTGAGCCACCAACCTCGAACTTCGACTGTAGGAACAAATTTACATTTGTCATTTACAGTAAAAACATAAATGTAATGAATACAACTAGGCTTTGATTACCTGATTCGCACCAACTTCCTGACAGTAGCGAGCTATGTGTCCAGAGTGTCGGCACTTGTAACACACGCCTGCGTTGGCCAAACACTCTCCTGGATGGCGACGCTGACACTTGGGACAAGGGTGGCAGTCCTTGCTCCTGTCTCCAGACTGACCACTCTTCTTAGCATCAGGCTCTTGTTTCTTATTCCAGTTTTTCCCTTGGTCATTCCTGCTCTGCTGCGGCTGATGCGAATCCTGAGACCGCTTTTTACGGAAACTACTTCGCTTCTGAACCTTCTGCTGATCAGCCTCCAACTTGCGAGTCGTATCCACTAAGCTCCTGTAGTCAGCGTTGACCATGGTCATCAACGGCTGCCTCAACGAGTCACGCAAGCCATCCACAAAGCGGCTGCACTTCTTAGCCTGATCTCCCTGCATCATGCTCGCATATCAAGCCAGATGGGTAAGATCTCGCTCGTATTCAGTAACGGTCTTGTCCCCCTGGTAGTGTCTAAGATATTTCTCCTGGATACCTCGTCGTGCGGAAGAGGCACGAACCAATTTGCAAGGGCTCTTGAAAACTCGCCCCACGTAAACATGTCCGACGTACGACCTGGCCAAATGCATGGTCATACTATTTAAAATGAACGTATCACTTCCTAAAATAAAAAGAAATTTTCATGACGATTTACCTGCAGGGTCATCTGCCTGGTATTTGTCCCACCAGACCTTTGCCTCACCTCGGAGGAGGAAAACTGTCAGAGGAACCTTCTTGTTCTCCGGGCACTCCATAACGTTCAACTGGTCTCTGGTGTTTGCTATCCAGTCGTATGTGTCCATCGGGGTCTTATCCCCACTGTAGTTCGAGGGTTGAAGCTCTCTAAAGTTCCTCTAATAGCGTTTCATGGTCATTTCTACGGGTGCTGGCGCAGGAGCTGGTGCAGGGGCTGGTACTTGTACTGGAGCTGGAAAACCTGCAGCCAGTCCTCTCTGAAACTCCATCAAGGTTATAATGACCGCCTTAGCAATCTGGGACGCTATGTCAGTGGCCTCTGGAGCTTTTGGAACTGGTGGCACCTTTGACACATCAACATCTCCCAAGGCAGCGTTAGGAACAGGGTCCTGACGTGAAGATTCACCAAGTTCACTGACTCGTGGTGCCTGATAGAACATATAAAAAATATGAATATTTATTATGCATCTGGGAAAACTGGCTTGGCAAATAATTTCGTACCCTTGCGAAAACTAGGACTTAGATGCAACTTAAATACTCTACCAACAAGTGCTTACTCTTATACACTCCTATGGCTCTGTGAAATTTCTAGGTCATGGGATCCTAAACCTGCCTCTGGTACCAATTTGTAACACATCTTCCCAGTTTTACAATAATCAGCCATCCGGCCGGGTCAGCGATATAAAGAGAACTAGGAAACAGTATCAAAACTAGTACACAACAGTTATAAAGAAGAAACTGCTAAGAATTTAAAACTACAACGAAAGCTATGAAAGAAAACTAAGGGTAATCACATACCTTAAAACTGGATTCACAGAGCCACTAAACATGAATTAAGATGAAAGTACTGTAAATCTGAAGTAACATAACAAGTCTGATACATGATATGTCAAACATTAACTAAATACAATATCCAAGGTTACAAGTGTATGCTGAATAGAAGAAAATTGAAAGGGGAAAAACAACTACAAACTGACACCACAAAGACGCTCATCCTAGGCGTAGTTTCCCACCTGTGTCACCTGTAAAAACATTGCCCACGAGGGGCCAGAGTAAGAAAAATAACTCCTAATGACACTAAAAACTTTTTCTTAAATGATGACTGCATGCTCTTTGAAAAATAGTTTTGTTCTTAAAATCTTTATGCTAGATGATATGCATGCGTTTACAATGCTTCCTGGTCAAGAGACCTACTCGTTCTACGTTCATGAACTTTCATTATTTACCCAAGCCCCGACGTCCGTTAACGATTGCGCTGCCTCACGTCAGGTCTATGCTTGAGTTCTAGGTGGCTTCTATCCTGTACTTCTACTTTAAAGACTCCAGGCAGAGTATCTCCTAATGCGCAACTAAAATCTGACGACCCGAGACCATTTGACGAACTCAATTGTTCTGGTGTCGCGCGGACACGGTCTCGAATCTACAAACTGTCTCAAAGGGGAGTCAACTACCAAGACTCTACAACTCATGAGATTTCATATGCCCCATGAGAAAGGTAGTGCGCCTCTATCTAGCACAAGAAGACTTTTGTGTGCTTACTGACCCTTTTGGTCTAATGCTACCCTGCTTGAGACTTCTCTGTACTACTGAGCGACCCTTGCTTTTCTTGTGGTCGACTAGAAGGGACGTTCACGCCCTAACTTAGATAAATTCTCACGCTTACGTAAACGTGTAATGTTTCGTACCTAACGCTAGCATATGCGATCTGGCTATTAGGGTCTTGTAAAAGGTATTACCCTGCAACTAATTCCGCGACCGTTTTCCTACCGCAACACTTTTATGTGCATGATTATGATGCTCGTACAAAACTTACACAGATGTATATAAAATAATTTTTCTTGTTACGTCTTACTAAGAGGGATTATATTTCCTTACAGTGGTTGTGCGGCGCTCGTACACTCGGCGCGGCGATATTCTCCTTTCCGAAGGAGAATCTGACTACTGCGGACTTCCGAAGCCTTGCCTCGAGGCCACCAAAAATCTGCAATCCAAGCAACACCTAAATTACACATTCTTTCCTTTAGGGTTATCGATAAGGAAATCCCAAAAAAAGGGTTAGGGCAAACTCAAAAAGGACCAAAATAGTGTATTACCTCTACGTGAGAGCGATTAAGGCTCACAACGTGCCCAACACAAAATTAGCGATGGATCTAGAACTCCAAACCCTAACTAGGGCAAGAGGAAAATGCGAAGAACGTTAGGGTTAACTTCTAATAGAAGGATATCCATGAAGAATGAAGACAAGAGAGGAACAAAACTAACTGGAACCAAAACGAACTTCAACACTCTTGATTCCACCGGTTAGGGTTGAAACTGGTTCTCCCACGGCCAAGGAAGGAAGGATAGCACTCACCGGCGCCCGTAGAGGAAGGAGGAAGGGCTTACGCTGAGAAATGAAGTGGGGAAAGGCGCTGCTAGGGCTAGCGGGAGGCGGCGGTCCGTCGAGTGCGGGAGACGGGAACACGAAAAATCGGGCGGAGGCTTGCGGTTTCTCCCCTGAGAAATGATGCTTACGGGATAAAGTATACGGGCAAGCGAGTTTTAACCTATCGGCATAGTGCGGGCTTGATAAGTAACCGCTAGAGGAAAAGGGTGAGCCTTGCTATTGGCACCCCTATTTCCACCCAAAGAGGTGTAGATTATTATGCGCAACCCACACCGAAACGTGTCGACCCTTACTGACTCCTTAAGACAATAAAAATGTGTTGTGCTTCACTATTAAATTAAAATGTGCCACACAAACTTTACGAATGATATATATCACAAATTAACGAACGCGATTCTTGTGACCATACTGATATCGTACCTCGACGACGCGCTGTCTCGATCAAAATCCGTCGCGACTTGACCCTACAACAAAAAAATAAATTTTTGCGTCAGTCTAATTTTCATCCTCGAAAATTGTAATCATACCTGAATCAAAGAGGAAAGTATAATCTGCATTGCTCTTAAGCTCATCCTCTCGCTCCCAAGTATACTCTGGACGGCTACAGTTCATCCAAATGACTTTGACCATGCGAATCTCCTTATTCCTGAGCTTCTGTATCCTTGAATCCACGATTCTGACTGGTCTAACCCCAATACTAAGATCTGTCTCGATTGGTGCTTCCTCGGTACTGATGATCTGACTGGAATCTCTGACTGCTCTCCTCAGATAGGAGACGTGAAATACATCATGTACACCACTCATTTTCTCAGGTAAGGCCAACCTATATGCAACCTCACCAACACGTTCCAGTACCTCAAAAGGACCAACAAATCTGAGGCTCAGTTTCTTCATCCGCTTTATTCTAGAGACTCCTCTGACTGGTCTGACCTTCAGATAAACGTAGTATCCAACACTGAACTCTATTAACCTGTGCTTCTGATCATGATACTTGGTCTGGCGATCATGAGTTGTCTTCATTCGCTCTTGATTGAGCTTGATCCTGTCAGTGGTCTTATCAATCCACGATTCCCTGATGGTAGATCTTTCTTCGCTTTCAGCCCAACACAACGGTGTCCGACAACGCCTACCATAGTGAGCCTCGAACGGTGCCATCCCAATACTAGTCTGAAAACTGTTATTGTAGGAGAACTCCACAAGGGTGACATATTTCTCCCACTTCCCTCCAAAGTCCAGTATGCACATCCGTAGCAAATCTTCCAAAGTCCTATTTGTGCGCTCAGTCTGTCCATCTGTCTGGGGATGGAAAGCGATGCTGAAATGTAACTTGGTGCCCAACTGTTCCTGAACGTATCTCCACTTATTGGAGGTAAACCTGCCATCTCGGTCTAAAATAATAGTCTTGGGAACACCGTGAAGTCAAACTATCTCGTTTATTTATAACTGTGCCAGTTTCAGACCTTGATCTGTCTTCTGAAGAGGAATGAAATGGGCGACCTTAGAGAGCCGATCCACTATAAACCATAAGGAATCATTCCCACTCTGCGATCTTGGAAGACCATGGATGAAGTCCATGGATATGTCCTCAAAAGTCCACTCGGGAATGAGAAGTGGTTGCAACTTTTGCCTCCACGCCTTTGACACTCGGCCTTAACTAGCTTGCAAGTTTCACACTTCCCTACATAACCAGCAACATCACCTTTCAAGCCTGGCCACCAGACTACCTTCTTGAGATCTGCATACATTTTCGTGCTGCCAGGATGTATAGAATATCTGGAATTATGAGCCTCAAATAGGATGTCTTCGCGAAGGTGACTAACATCTGGGATACATACCCTGCCATCATGCAATAATAAATCGTCCTGTATAGTGAATCTCTCCTTCTGATCCGTCTGCACTGAGATTCAAATCTCTGTCATCTTTGGATCTAAGGGTAGAGCTGGCCTTGATTTTATCCTTAATATCGCATGTAATCTCCATCCAACTCAACATTGCAGAACCAAAACTTCAACGTGGCACAACGATGATGTCCAGTCTCTCCAGTTCCCGCACCAACTCCTTCTGCTGAATGAGAAGGGAAGAACACGAACCTCTACGGCTAAGGGCATCAGCTACAACGTTCACCTTTTCCTGGGTGGTTCTGAATGTCTACGTCGTAATCCGAAAGAAACTCTAACCATCGGCGCTGCCTTAAAATGAGCTCCCGCTGATCAAAGATGTACTTGAGGCTCTTATGATCAGTGAAGATCTCGCAACGCACTCCATAGAGATAGTGCCTTCACATCTTCAGAGCATGGATGACTGCTGCAAGCTTCAAGTCATGCACGAGATAGTTCCTTTCTTGCACCTTTAACTGTCTCGAGGCATTGGCTATAACCTTTTCGTGCTGCATTAGAACACAGCCCAAACCCTGACCCGACGCATCGCTATAAATCTGAAACCCGTCAGGCCCTAAAGGTAAACTCAAGATTGGTGCGGTCATCAACCTGCCCTTGAAGTCCTCAAAAGCCAACTCGCACTCAACTGTCCAACCAAGCCCTTACCCTTCCTGGTGAGGGAAGTCAGTGGTAAGGCTATCTTTGAGAAATCCTTTATGAATCTCCTGCAGTAATCAGCTAGACCCAAAAAACTGCGAACCTCTGAGACTGTCGTCGGCCTTGGCCAATTCTTAATGACCTCTATCTTCTTCGGATCAACACTAACCCCTTTCTGACTGATAACGTGGCCTAAGAATGCAATCTCTTAAAGCCAGAACTCACATTTTGTAAACTTGGCATACAGCTGGTTTTCCCTGAGGGTGCTCAAAACAATCCTGAGGTGTGCGACATGATCTTCTGCACTCTTAGAGAACGCCAAAATATCATCTATAAAGACGATAACAAAACGATCCAAGTACTCCCGAAATACCCTGTTCATTAGGTCCATAAATACTGAAGGGGCATTGGTCAGCCCAAACGACATGACCACGAACTCGAAGTGCCCATATCTGGTACTGAAGGTCGTCTTCTGAATATCCACGTTCCAAATCCTTAACTGATGGTAGCCCGACCTTAAATCCAACTTGGAAAAGGTGCACGATCCCACCAACTGGTCGAACAAATCATCAACCCTGGGAATCGGGTACTTGTTCTTTACTGTCAGTTTGTTTAATTTACGGTAGTCTATGCACAGTCTCAGACTACCATCATTCTTCTTCACAAATAGTACTAGAGCACTCCAAGGTGAAGTACTGGGGCATATAAAGCCCAAGTCAAGCAACTCCTGCAACAGGCTCTTTAACTCGGCTAGTTCCCTTGGAGCCATCCGGTAGGGGGATTTGGATACTGGTGTAGCCACAGGCTGTAGGTCTATCGGGAACTCAATCTCTCTATCATGAGGGGCACCAGAGAGCTTTTCCGTGAAACTTCGGGGAATTTCTGCACCACTGGTATCTCTGACAAGTGAGACTTAGCCTCCGCATTCATCAGTACTACGAAGGTTTCACAACCCTTACTGATGCACCTTCTAGCTTGGACTGAGGAGATGATCATCTTCACTACTCCCTTCAAGCCCTGAAAGGAAAACACAGTCTGGTTGAGGCCCTTAAACTGTATCTGCTTCGCCCTACAGTCAATCCTGACGTTGACTGTCGAAAGCCAGTCCATTCAAAAAATCAGGTCAAAACTTGCAATAGGTAGCTGCAAAGCTTCTACGATAATTTCGGTATCACCAAACTGCACCGGTACCCTGCACTTATCTCTGGCCTGCAGAAGCGATCCATTCAGCATCATGACTTTCAGCGATACTGTCTCTGGAAAGACTTCTAAATTCAACTTACGTACTAGAGATTCTGCGATGAACGAGTGCGAGATGCCCGTATCAAACAGAATCTTGGAGGATAAATTACGAATCATAAGGATGCCTACATGAATGATTTACAAAAGATGAAGAGAGTGTTGTTATGGAGGATTAAATAAACTTGTTAAGCAAATTAAACACTTATCAGTCACTACATCCTCCTGATCCTTTGCCTCCTGCTGACCAAGTCCATACGCTCTGGACTGCACTAAATCTCGACCCTATTGTGCTCTCCCGTCAGTGATCATCAACGCTTTGCCCTTGTCTACTTTGCTTGAACTACTAACCTCGAACTTCGACTGCAGGAACAAATTTACATTTGTCATTTACAGTAAAAACATAAATGTAATGAATACAACTAGGCTTTGATTACCTGATTCACACGAACTTCCTGACAGTAGCGAGCTATGTGTCCAGGTTGTCGGCACTTGTAACACACGCCTGCGTTGGCCAAACACTCTCCTGGATAGCGACGCTGACACTTGGGACACAGGGGGGGGGGTAGTCCTTGCTTCTGTCTCAAGACTGACCACTCTTCTTAGCATCAGGCTTCTGTTTCTTATTCCAGTTCTTCCCTTGGTCATTCCTGCTCTGCTGCGGCTGATGCGAATCCTGAGACCGCTTCGTACGGAAACTACTTCGCTTTTGAACCTTCGTCTGATCAGCCTCCAACCTGCGATCCATATCCACTAAGCTCCTGTAGTCAGCATTGACCATGGTCATCAACGACTGCCTCAACGAGTCACGCAAGCCATTCACAAAGCGGCTGCACTTCTCAGCCTGATCTCCCTGCATCACGCTCGCATATCGAGCCAGATGGGTAAGCTCTCGCTCGTACTCAGTAACGGTCTTGTTCCCCTGGTAGTGTCTAAGATATTTCTCCTGGAGACCTCGTCGTGCGGAAGAGGCACGAACCAATTTGCAAGGGCTCTTGAAAACTCGCCCCACGTAAACATGTCCGACGTACGACCTGGCCAAAGGCATGGTCATACTATTTAAAATGAACGTATCACTTCCTAAAAAAAAAGAAATTTTCATGACGATTTACCTGCAGGGTCATCTGCCCGGTATTTGTCCCACCAGACCTTTGCCTCACCTCGGAGGACGAAAACTGTCAGAGGAACCTTCTTGTTCTCCGGGCACTCCATAACGTTCAAATGGTCTCTGGTGTTTGCTATCCAGTCGTATGTGTCCATCGGGGTCTCATCCCCACTGTAGTTCGAGGGTTGAAGCTCTCTAAAGTTCCTCTAATAGCGTTTCATGGTCATTTCTACGGGTGCTGGCGCAGGAGCTGGTGCAGGGGCTGTTACTTGTACTGGAGCTGGAAACCCTGCAGCCAGTCCTCTCTGAAACTCCATCATGGCTACAGTGACCACCTTAGCAATCTGGGACTCTATGTCACTAGCCTATGGAGCTGCTTGAACTGGTGGCACCTGTGGCTCATCAGCATCTCCCATGACAGCTTTAGTAACAGGGTCCTGACGTGAAGATTCACCCGGTTCACTGACTCGTGGTGTCTGATAGAACATATAAAAGAAATATGATTATTTATCATGCATCTGGGAAATCTGGCTTGATAAATAATTTCGTACCCTTGCGAAAACTAGGGCTTAGACGCAACTTAAATACTCTACCAACAAGTGCTTACTCTTATACACTCCTATGGTTCTGTGAAATTTCTAGGTCATGGGATCCTAAACCTGCCCCTGATACCAATTTGTAACACCCCTTCCCAATTTTACAATAATCAGCCTTTCGGCCGAGTCAGCGATATAAAGAGAACTAGAAAACAGTATCAAAACTAATACACAGCAGGTATAAAGAAGAAACTGCTAAGAATTTAAACATATAACAGAAGCTATGAAAGAAAACTAATGGTAATCACATACCTGAAAACTGGATTCACAGAGCCACTAAACATGAATTAAAATGAAAGTACTGTAAACCTGAAGTAACATAACAAGTCTGATACATGATATTTCAAATATTAACTAAATACAATATCTAAGGTTACATGTGTATACTGAATAGAAGAAAACTGAAAGGGGAAAAACAACTACAAACTGACACCACAAGGACGCTCATCCTAGGCGTAGTTTCCCACCTGAGTCACCTGTAAAAACATTGTCCACGAGGGGTCAGAGTAAGAAAAATAACTCCTCCTAATGACACTAAAAACTTTTTCTTAAATGATGAATGCATGCTCTTTGAAAAATAGTTTTGTTCTTAAAATCTTTATGTTAAATGATATGCATGCGTTTACAATGCTTGCTGGTCAACAGACCTACTCGTTCTACGTTCATGAACTTTCATTACATTTACCCAAGCCCCGACGTTCACTAACTAGTGCGCTGCCTCACGTCAGGTCTATGCTTGAGTTCTAGGTGGCTTCTATCCTGTACTTCTACTTTAAAGACTCCAGGTAGAGTAGCTCCTAACGCGCAACTAAAATCTGACGACCCGAGACCATCTGACGAACTCAATTATTCTGTTGTCGTGCGGATACGGTCTCGAATCTATAAACTGTCTCAAAGGGGAGTCAACTCCTAAGACTCTACAACTCATGGGATTTCATATGCCCCATGAGAAAGGTAGCGTGCCTCTACCTAGCACAAGAAGACTTTTGTGTGCTTACTGACCCTTTTGGTCTAATGCTACCCTGCTTGAGACTTCTCTATACTACTGAGCGAACCTTGCTTTTCTTGTGGTCGACTAGAAGGGACGTTCATGCCCTAACTTAGATAAATTCTCACGCTTACGTAAACCTGTAAGGTTTCGTACCTAACGCTAGCATATGCGATCTGACTCTTAAGGTCTTGGAAAAGGTATTACCCTACAACTAATTCCGCGATTGTTTTCCTATCGCAACACTTTTATGTGTATGCTTATGATGCTCGTACGAAACTTACACAGACGTATATAAAATAATTTTTCTTGTTACGTCTAACTAAGAGGGATTAGATTTCCTTATAGTGGTGGTGCGACGCTCGTACACTCGGCGCGACGACTTTCTCCTTTCCGAAGGAGAATCTGACTGCTGCGGACTTCCGAAGCATTGCCTCGAGGCCACCAAAAATCGGCAATCCAAGCAACACCTAAATTACGCATTCTTTCCTTTAGGGTTATCGGTAAGGAAATCTAAAAAAAAGGGTTAGGGCAAACTCAAAAAGGACCAAAATATTGTACCTTTACGTGAGAGCGACTAAGGCTCACAACTTGCCCAACACCAGATTAGCGGTGGATCTAGAACTCCAAAGCCTAACTAGGGGCAAGAGGAAAATGCGAAGAACGTTAGGGTTAACTTCAAGTAGAAGGATATCCATGAAGAATGAAGACTAGAGAGGAACAAAACTCACCGGAACCAAAACGAACTTCGACACTCTTGATTCCACCAGTTAGGGTTGAAACCGGTTCTCCCATGGCCAAGGAAGGAAGGAGAGCACTCACCGGCGCCCGTAGAGGAAGGAGGAAGGGCTTACGCTGAGAAATGGAGTGGGGAAAGGCGCCGCTAGGGCTAGCGGGAGGCGGCGGTGTGTCGAGTGCGGGAGACGGGAGCACGAAAAATTGAGCGGAGGCTTGCGGTTTCTCCCGTGAGAAATGATGCTTACGGGATAAAGTATTCGGGCAAACGGATTTTAACCTATCGGCATAGTGCGGGCTTGATAAATAACCGCTAAAGGAAAGGGTGAGCCTTGCTATTGGCACCCCTATTTCCACCCAAAGAGGTGTAGATTATTATGCGCAACCCACACCGAAACGTGCCGACCCTTACTGACTCGTTAAGACAATTAAAATGTGTTGTGCTTTGCTTTTAAATTAAAATGTGCCACACAAACTTTACGACTGATATATATCACAAATTAACGAACGCGATTCTTTTGACCATACTGATATCGTACCTCGACGACGCGCTGTCTCGATCAAAATCCGTCGCGACTTGACCCTACAACAAAAAAATAAATTTTTGCGTCAGTTTATGGATGTTACACTAGCAGGAGGCACACATCGATGAGGTCAAATAAGTAGGTGAGAGATGCGTTGATGAGCACAAACACGATGAGAGACACTCGACGCAAGCAGTAGAAGGGGAATCGTCGACAACAAGTCAGCACGCGTCACCAGGAGGGGCGACTGTCTCCTTCAACGTGCGCAACCGCCGACGAGAGCGCCACAGATCAGCATTCATGGGTCCTCAAAACAGCAGATGTAGAGACGCGAGATGAGGTTGAGGAGGTGAGGTCGGCGAAGGAGACGAACAGGACATGCGACGGAGAGAGATTAGGATTTTTTTTCCTCTGATACCAAGTTGAGAGCAAAAGTATATTAATCATAATAAAAGAGCCCTTTACTCATACATATATATTTGAGTAAGGGTGTACAACAAAAAGACCAAAATAACGCAGAGAAGGTAAAATACATAAAATGGAGACTTGACATAATATATTGATTCCAAATTCTTGTACATGCATTAGCAAGAGAAATAATAACAATTCATTTATAAATCTTCATTCTCTCTCTTTGTACACTTTTTATGGGTCTGACAACGTTAAAAGTTTGTTAACTTCTCTTTTTATATGGGCTCCTCATGTAGTGTGACTAGGCTACTAATCTCTCACTCATTTCCTGGCACGCACTGCCATTTCATCTGTAGTTTTAGGGCTAGGTTACTAGCACTAGGCTATCATACTAATGCCAGCATTTGGGCAGGTACATCTCCTAGGATTAACTCTTGTCCTTGCTAGAATGCATGGATGCACTTCTCTTCAATTGCATACGACTGCTCTCACTTTTTTAATTTTACGAATATAGTTCTTTCGTATCATACTTGCTTCATGTTCAGTTCACCACAAGGGTCAGAGGTAACATAATACTTCATCATAATAGCAAATGAAATGTCAACATGAAAATCTTAAACCTCAAACCATAGAGGTATGTCTGAATGGGGAAGATTAGAAATTAATATATGTAACATCCGAAAATTTTACGCGAAATTTATTTTTATTATAGGGTCGAGTCGCGACGGATTTTGACCGAGACAGCGCGTCGTCGAGGTACGTTGTTCTATGATTATAAATCGCGACCGTTTATTTGAGAATGGGTGTGCCGATAGCCGTGTTTAGGTGGTTTTAGGGTGGAGTGGGGTGCCAATAGTAACTTTCCCCCTCTCCTTACGGTTAAAAAGAAACCGCAGCCCGATTTTCTCAAAGCCCACGCATCTCCTCACGGAAGAAGCCGCATCCCGCTTTTGATTTAAACCCGCACTCCCCCTTCTATCGGATTAGAAACCGCTAGCCGCACAGTGGCCCGACGCTCCCGTTTCCGCCTCCGACGCTTTCCGCAGGACTCGCCGCCGCCCGATCCTCCTCCGGAACGCAGATTCGACTCCTCCTCCCTCCTCTGAAGGCGCCAGCAAGTATTCCTTTTCCTTCCTTGGCCGTGGAAGAGCCGATTTCAACCCTAACCGAAGGAGGTTGATTTTGTTTTGGTTCCGGTGAGTCGATCACTTCCTTTTCTCGATTTCTACTTGGATATCCTTCGTTTTGGAGGTAGACTAAACTAATTTTCATTTTCTTTTGCGCTATTTTAGGTTTTGGTGTTCGTGGTTCACCGCGAAGTTTGAGTGGGACGCATTGAGAACCCCAATATCTCCGCATAAAGGTAATATACGAAGCTAGTACGCATTTGTTTTGCAACCTTAGATGATTTGGATTTTTACCACCGGAAAACCCTTAGGGAAAAATTATGAGTTTAGGTTTGCCTTGAATTGCAGGACTTTGGTAGGTTCGAGGCAGCTTTCTGAAGGTCCCCAGTAGTAGGATTTGCCTTCGGAAATAGAAGATGTCGCCGCGCCGAGTCTACGAGCGCCGCACCACCGCTGTAAGGAAATTTAATACCTGTTAGATAGACATAACAAATGTTATATTTTGTATACGCATATGTAGGTTTCGTACAAGCAACATAACCATGCATAGAAAAGTATGGCGGTAGGAAAATGGTCGCGGAAAACGTGTAGGATGACGCCCTTTCCCATGACCCAGTTAGTCAAGTTATGAATAATTATTTTAAGTACGAAACTTTACCCGCGTACGTAAGCTTGGAATTTGTCCAACCAAGGGCGTGAATGTCCCTTCAAGTCGACCACAAGAAAGTCAAAGGTCGCTTAGTAGTACACCAGAAAAGATATCCCTTGCAGAGTAGCGTCAGACCAAAAAGGTCAGCCAGCACACAGAGTTTCTTCCGTGCTAGGTAGAGGCGCACTACCTTTCTCATAATGCACATGGAACCTTATGAGTAGTACAGACTTGAGAATTATTTTCCCTTGAGCCAGTTAGCAGATTCGAGACCGTGTCCGCGTGACACTAGAACAATTGGGTTCATAAGATGGTCTCGGGTCGTCAGTTTCAGTTGCGCGTTAGGAGCTACTCTGCCTAGAGCCTTCCTAGTAGATGAGCAGGTTAGAAGCCGCCTAGAACTCAAGTATAGACTTGACATGAGACAATACGCTAGTTAGTGAACGCCAGGACTTGAGTTAGTAAAATAAAAGTCACGTGTTTAGTACGAGTAGATGTGTGACCAGAGAATAGTGCGAAGGCATGCATAGCACATAGCATAAAAGTTTTAAATGCATAAAATTATTTTCAAAGACATACATGCATTCTTATGTAAAACTGACTTTTAGTGTCACTAGGAGGGGTTATTTTTCCTTACTCTGACCCTTCGTGGGCACTGTTTTTCAGGTGACCCAGGTGGGAAGCTACGTCTAGGATGAGCATTATAGTGGCGTCAGTTTGCACTATTTATCTTTTTCAGTTTACTCTATTTCAGCATGTACCTGTAGATGAGAACATTGTATCAGATTAATGTTTTATCTAATTTATTTCAGACTATTTATGGTTAACCAGATTTTCAGTTAATTCAGTTTTATTTCCTATTTAGTGGCTCTGTGAATCCAGATATCAGGTATGTGGTTACCCTTATTTTACTTTATTCAAACTTCCGCTGTAAGTCTTAAATTGCTTAGTATAGATTTTATTACCTGCTGCTACTAGTTTTAATACTGTTTCCTAGTTTTCTTTACATCGCTGACCCGGCCGGACGGCTGATTTCTGAAATACTGGGAAGGAGTGTTACAAATTGGTATCAGAGGCAGGTTTAGGATCCCTGGACCCTAGAAAGAATTCACAGAGCCATATGAGCGTTTAAGAGTAAACTTTTGTCAGTAAAGTACTTTAAGTTGCGATTAAGCCTTAGTGTTCGCTAGAGTACAAAATAAGTTGCTAAATCAGATTTCTTAGATGCTTGATAAATAATCAGATTTCCTTTATATATTCCATCAGGCACCACGAGTTAGTGAACCAGGTGAATCTTCACGCCAGAACCCGACTCCTAATGCAACCATGGGAGACGCTGCCGTGCCACAGGTACCACCAGTTCCAGCAGCTCCAGAGGGTACTGACATAGCGTCTCAGATTGCCAGGGCGGTTACTGTTGCCTTGATGGAGTTTCAGAGAGGACTGGATGCAGGGTTTCCAGCTCCAGTACAAGTACCAATCCCTGCACCAGCTCCTGCAGTAGCACCTGTGGAGATGACCCTGGAGCGCTATTTGAGAAATTTCAGAGAACTTCAGCCTTCGAACTACAGTGGGGATGAGACCCCGATGGATACAGATGATTAGATAGCTAACACCAGAGACCTGCTGAATGTGTTGGAGTGCCCGGAGAATAAGAAAGTTCCTCTGACAGCTTTCCTCCTCCGAGGAGAGGCAAAAGTCTGGTGGGACAAATACCGGACAGATGATCCTGCAGGTAAAGTGTTATGATCAATTCCTTTATTTTAGGAAGTAATGTGTTAATTTTATTTGGTGTAATCGTATTTTTTTGGCCAGGCCGTACCCCAGACATGTTTACTTGGGGCGAGTTCTCTAGAGCTCTTGCTAGTTGGTTCGTGCCTCCTTCCGCACGACGAGGTCTCGAAGAGAAGTATCTGAGGCTTTTCCAGGGGGACAGGACAGTTACTGAGTACGAGCGAGAGCTGACTCATCTGGCTAGATATGCGGGCGTGATGTAGGGAGATCAGACTGAGAAGTGCAGTCGTTTCGTGGATGGCTTGCGTGACTCGTTGAGACAGCCGCTGATGACTATGGTCAACTCTGATTACAGGAGCTTAGTGGATACAGCTCGCAGACTGGAGGCTGACCAGCAGAAGGTTCAGAAGCGAAGTAGTTTCCGTGCGAAGCGATCTCAGGATTCGCATCAGCCGCAGCAGAACAAGAATGACCAAGGTAAGAACTGGAACAAGAAGCCGAAGCCTGATGCTAAGAAGAATGGTCAATCTGATGACCGAAGCAAGGACTATCCCACGTGTCCCAAGTGTCAGCGTCGCCACTCAGGAGAGTGTTTGGCCAGTGCAGGCGTATGCTACAAGTGCCGACAACCTGGACACATAGCTCGCTTCTGTCAGGAAGCTGGGACAAATCAGTCGAAGTTCGAGGTTGGTGGCTCTAGCAGGGTAGATAAGGGCAAAGCATTGATGATTACTGATGGGAGACCACAGCAGGGTCGAGACTTAGTGCAGCCCAGAGCTTATGGGCTGGGTCAGCAGGAGGCGAAGGATCAGGAGGATGTTGTGACAGGTAAGTGTTGTTTGCTTGCAAGTTGGTTTTTAAATCCTCCGTAGTGACACGTTAAATTTTTCATCCTTCATAAATCATTCATGTAGGCATCCTTATGATTCGTAACTTACCCTCTAAGATTCTGTTTGATACGGGTGCCTCGCACTCGTTTATCGCGGAATCTTTAGTGCGTAAGTTGGATTTAGAAGTCTTCCCCGAGTCAGTACCGCTGGAAGTCATGATGCCGAATGGATCCCTTCTGCAGACCAGAGACAAGTGCAGGGTGCCAGTGCAGTTTGGTGACACTGAGATTATCGTGGAAGCTTTGCTGCTACCTATAGCAGGGTTTGACTTGATTTTTGGAATGGAATGGCTTTCAGCAGTCAACGCCAGGATTGACTGTAGGGCGAAGCAGATTCAGTTCGATGGCCCCAACCAGACCTCTTTTTCTTTTCAGGGATTGAAGGGAGTAGTGAAGATGATCATATCTGCAGTCCAAGCGAGAAAGTGCATTAGTCAGGGTTGTGAAACCTTCGTAGTACTGATGAGCGCGGAGTCTAAGGCTGATTTGTTGGAGGTACCAGTGGTGCAGGAGTTTCCAGATGCTTTCCCGGAAGAGCTCCCTGGTGCCCCTCCAGATAGAGAGATTGAGTTCCCGATAGACTTGCATCCTGGGGCTACACCGGTAGCCAAATCTCCCTATCGGATGGCTCCAAGGGAACTAGCAGAATTGAAGAGCCAATTGCAGGAGCTGCTTGATTTGGGTTTTATACGCCCTAGTAGTTCGCCTTGGAGTGCTCCAGTGCTTTTCGTGAAAAAGAAGGATGGTAGCCTGAGATTGTGCATAGACTACCGCGAATTGAATAAGCTGACCGTTAAGAACAAGTACCCGATTCCTAGGATTGATGATTTGTTCGACCAGTTGGTGGGAGCGAGCACTTTCTCCAAGTTAGATCTGAGGTCGGGCTATCATCAGCTGAGGATTCGTGACGCGGATATACAGAAGACTGCTTTCAGTACCAGATATAGACACTTCGTGTTCGTGGTCATGCCGTTCGGGCTGATCAATGCCCCTTCAGTATTTATGGACCTGATGAACAGGGTATTTCAGGAGTATTTAGATCGTTTTGTCATCGTCTTCATAGATGATATTTTGGTGTTCTCTAAGAGTGCAGAAGATCATGCAGCTCACCTCAGGATTGTTTTGAGCACACTCAGGAAGAACCAGTTGTATGCCAAATTTTCAAAGTGTGAGTTTTGGCTTTCAGAGATTGCATTCTTAGGCCACATCATCAGTCAGAAAGGGGTTAGCGTTGATCCAAAGAAGATAGAGGCCATTAAGAGTTGGCCAAGGCCGACGACAGTTTCAGAGGTTCGCAGCTTTTTGGGTCTTGCTGGATACTACAGGAGATTCATCAGGGATTTCTCGAAGATAGCCTTACCACTGACTTCCCTCGCTAGGAAGGGAAAGGGCTTGGATTGGACAGTTGAGTGTGAGTTGGCCTTTGAGAACTTGAAGAACAGATTGATGACCGCACCAGTTTTGAGTTTACCTTCAGGGCCAGACGGATTTCAGATCTATAGTGATGCTTCAGGTCAGGGTTTGGGTTGTGTTCTCATGCAGCATGGAAAGGTCGTAGCTTATGCCTCGAGACAGTTAAAGGTTCATGAGAGGAACTATCCCGTTCATGACTTGGAGCTTGCAGCAGTCATTCATGCTCTGAAGATATGGAGACACTACCTTTATGGAGTGCGTTGTGAGATCTTCACTGATCATAAGAGCCTCAAGTATATCTTTGATCAGCGAGAGCTCAATTTGAGACAACGCAGATGGTTGGAGTTTCTAGCAGACTACGATGTAGACATTCAGTACCACCCAGGAAAGGCGAACGTGGTAGCTGATGCTCTTAGCAGGAGAGGCTCGTGTTTCTATCTTCTCACTCAGCAGGAGGAGTTAGTACGAGAGCTAGAGAGACTGGACATCGTCGTTGTGCCCCGTTGCAGTTTTGGTTCAGCTTGGTTGAGTTGGATGGAGATTTCGTGCGATATTAGAGATAGGATCAGGACAGCATTACCGTTGGATCCAAAGATGGCAGAGATTTGGATCTCAGTACAGTCAGGTCAGAAAGAGAGGTTCTCTATTCAGGATGAGTTATTATTGCATGATGGCAGAGTGTGCATCCCAGATGTTAGTCACCTTCGGGAGGACATTTTGTTCGAGGCACACAATTCTAGATATTCGATACATCCTGGTAGCACGAAGATGTATGCAGATCTTAAGAAGACAGTCTGGTGGCCAGGTTTGAAGAGTGATGTTGCAGATTATGTAGGGAAGTGTGAGACATGCAAGTTGGTTAAGGCCGAGTGTCAGAGGCCTGGAGGCAAATTGCAGCCACTTCCCATCCCCGAGTGGACTTTTGAGGATATATCTATGGACTTCATTCATGGTTTGCCGAGATCGCAGAGTGGGAATGATTCCTTGTGGGTTATAGTAGATCGACTCTCTAAGGTCGCTCATTTCATTCCTCTTAGGAAGACGGATCAGGGTCCGAAGCTGGCACAGTTGTATATAGACGAGATAGTTCGACTTCACGGTGTTCCCAAGACTATAGTTTCAGACCGAGATGGCAGATTTACCTCCAGGGAGTGGCGATATATTCAGGAGCGGTTGGGTACCAGGTTACATTTCAGCACCGCATTCCATCCTCAGACAGATGGACAGACCGAGCGCACAAATAGGACTTTGGAGGATCTGCTACGGATGTGCATTCTAGATTTTGGAGGAAAGTGGGAGAAGTATGTTACTCTTGTGGAGTTCTCCTACAACAACAGTTTTCAGGCGAGTATTGGGATGGCACCATTCGAGGCCCTCTATGGTAGACGTTGTCGGACACCGTTGTGTTGGGCAGAGAGTGAGGAAAGATCTTCTGTCAGAGAGTCATGGATTGATAAGACCACAGACAGGATTAAGCTTATTCAGGAGCGTATGAAGACAGCTCAGGATCGCCAGGCCAAGTATCATGATCAGAAGCACAGGTCAGTAGAGTTCAGTGTTGGAGACTACGTTTATTTAAAGGTCAGACCAGTTAGAGGAGTCTCTAGAATAAAGCGGATGAAGAAGCTGAGTCCCCGATTCGTTGGTCCTTTTGAGGTGCTGGAAAGAGTTGGTGAGGTTGCATATAGGTTGGCCTTACCTGAGGAAATGAGTGGTGTACATGATGTATTCCACGTCTCCTATCTGAGGAGACCAGTCAGAGATCCCAGTCAGATCATCAGTACCGAGGAAGCACCAATTGAGACAGATCTTAGTATTGGAGTTAGACCAGTCAAGATAGTGGACTCAAGGATTCAGAAGCTCAGAAATAGAGAGATTCGCATGGTCAAAGTCCTTTGGATGAACTGTGGCCGTCCAGAGTATACTTGGGAGCGAGAGGATGAGCTAAAGAGCAATGCAGACTATTCTTTTCTCTTCGATTCAGGTATGGTTTCAATTTTCGAGGACGAAAATTTTTGTTAGGAGGGGAGATTTGTAACATCCGAAAATTTTACGCGAAATTTATTTTTATTATAGGGTCGAGTCGCGACGGATTTTGACCGAGACAGCGCGTCGTCGAGGTACGTTGTTCTATGATTATAAATCGCGACCGTTTATTTGAGAATGGGTGTGCCGATAGCCGTGTTTAGGTGGTTTTAGGGTGGAGTGGGGTGCCAATAGTAACTTTCCCCCTCTCCTTACGGTTAAAAAGAAACCGCAGCCCGATTTTCTCAAAGCCCACGCATCTCCTCACGGAAGAAGCCGCATCCCGCTTTTGATTTAAACCCGCACTCCCCCTTCTATCGGATTAGAAACCGCTAGCCGCACAGTGGCCCGACGCTCCCGTTTCCGCCTCCGACGCTTTCCGCAGGACTCGCCGCCGCCCGATCCTCCTCCGGAACGCAGATTCGACTCCTCCTCCCTCCTCTGAAGGCGCCAGCAAGTATTCCTTTTCCTTCCTTGGCCGTGGAAGAGCCGATTTCAACCCTAACCGAAGGAGGTTGATTTTGTTTTGGTTCCGGTGAGTCGATCACTTCCTTTTCTCGATTTCTACTTGGATATCCTTCGTTTTGGAGGTAGACTAAACTAATTTTCATTTTCTTTTGCGCTATTTTAGGTTTGGTGTTCGTGGTTCACCGCGAAGTTTGAGTGGGACGCATTGAGAACCCCAATATCTCCGCATAAAGGTAATATACGAAGCTAGTACGCATTTGTTTTGCAACCTTAGATGATTTGGATTTTTACCGCCGGAAAACCCTTAGGGAAAAATTATGAGTTTAGGTTTGCCTTGAATTGCAGGACTTTGGTAGGTTCGAGGCAGCTTTCTGAAGGTCCCCAGTAGTAGGATTTGCCTTCGGAAATAGAAGATGTCGCCGCGCCGAGTCTACGAGCGCCGCACCACCGCTGTAAGGAAATTTAATACCTGTTAGATAGACATAACAAATGTTATATTTTGTATACGCATATGTAGGTTTCGTACAAGCAACATAACCATGCATAGAAAAGTGTGGCGGTAGGAAAATGGTCGCGGAAAACGTGTAGGATGACGCCCTTTCCCATGACCCAGTTAGTCAAGTTATGAATAATTATTTTAAGTACGAAACTTTACCCGCGTACGTAAGCTTGGAATTTGTCCAACCAAGGGCGTGAATGTCCCTTCAAGTCGACCACAAGAAAGTCAAAGGTCGCTTAGTAGTACACCAGAAAAGATATCCCTTGCAGAGTAGCGTCAGACCAAAAAGGTCAGCCAGCACACAGAGTTTCTTCCGTGCTAGGTAGAGGCGCACTACCTTTCTCATAAGGCACATGGAACCTTATGAGTAGTACAGACTTGGGAATTATTTTTCCTTGAGCCAGTTAGCAGATTCGAGACCGTGTCCGCGTGACACTAGAACAATTGGGTTCATAAGATGGTCTCGGGTCGTCAGTTTCAGTTGCGCGTTAGGAGCTACTCTGCCTAGAGCCTTCCTAGTAGATGAGCAGGTTAGAAGCCGCCTAGAACTCAAGTATAGACTTGACATGAGACAATACGCTAGTTAGTGAACGCCAGGACTTGAGTTAGTAAAATAAAAGTCACGTGTTTAGTACGAGTAGATGTGTGACCAGAGAATAGTGCGAAGGCATGCATAGCACATAGCATAAAAGTTTTAAATGCATAAAATTATTTTCAAAGACATACATGCATTCTTATGTAAAACTGACTTTTAGTGTCACTAGGAGGGGTTATTTTTCCTTACTCTGACCCTTCGTGGGCACTGTTTTTCAGGTGACCCAGGTGGGAAGCTACGTCTAGGATGAGCATTATAGTGGCGTCAGTTTGCACTATTTATCTTTTTCAGTTTACTCTATTTCAGCATGTACCTGTAGATGAGAACATTGTATCAGATTAATGTTTTATCTAATTTATTTCAGACTATTTATGGTTAACCAGATTTTCAGTTAATTCAGTTTTACTTCCTGTTTAGTGGCTCTGTGAATCCAGATATCAGGTATGTGGTTACCCTTAGTTTACTTTATTCAAACTTCCGCTGTAAGTCTTAAATTGCTTAGTATAGATTTTATTACCTGCTGCTACTAGTTTTAATACTGTTTCCTAGTTTTCTTTACATCGCTGACCCGGCCGGACGGCTGATTTCTGAAATACTGGGAAGGGGTGTTACAATATATATGATAGAAAAGAAATATGTCAACAAAACAATTTCATTTGCTACTGGTCTTTTTAATATTCACCTCCAGGAAGGAATTTATTCAATATAATAAGAAGATATATAAAGGTTGGCATTTATGGTATAGTATGACTGGAACAAGAACACATTCTACATCATAGATATTCATTCTTAGAGTGCTTAAAATTAAAATTACGGAAGCATGTTGCCTCAAAATGGCGAACCCAACCACAGTGATAACAACGAGGACGAGTCCTTCCGGCGCAACCCTGTCCACGAGATCCGGTGCGGGCCCCACGAGCTAATGAAGGAGCAGGGTAAGATGAAAAGTTTTGCTGGAGGAGTGCCGGAGACAGAGTTTCGGGAGGATAGGGCGGGTTGACTTTTAAAAGCCTCGAGCACATATCCAACAGAGAAGGAATGCTGGAGGAATAAAGGATCTGAGCCCGAACGCTGTGGAGATAAGGCGGAATATGGTCCATCATCACGACGATGACAACTTCTTGGGCGTGTTGGGCAGCAATGTCCACTATTGGAGGCTGATGTTGAATCCAGGCCTCGACCAGAGTTTTGGAACGCGCAACAAAAGAGGTCAGGTCTCCAACCACCTCTCAGTCAAGAGATTGAAGGTTCGTGATGATGTCAAATAGGTGTTGCACGCTGTCCTTACAAGAATAAAGAGAGTGAAGTTCCTCCCACATGGCCTTGGCCGTCTCATGATACAGCTGTTTCATATGGTTCACTATCCATAGAGTTGAAAATCCATGACTGGACTCGGTCGTCATCACAGAGCAATTCCTCCGTGGGCTCAGAAAGAGTAGCCTTAGTCAGATGACGAAGGAGGTCTTTTTTCTGAAGCACAAGGCGGACAGAGTGCACCCACTCAACAAAGTTCTTCCCACTAAGAGAGATAGTGGTGATCTGATGCTCGCCACTAACTTTAGTAAGCGGAGTCACAACACGGGCAAAAAGAGAAGAGGAATCATTCGAATCCATGGATGATGGAAGAAACAGACGATGCGATCATGCCGATAGTAAGGAAAACAAGGCAAAGCTACGGTCAGAAGCTTGGCGAGGAGCGTGACAAACACGAAGGAGCTGCGAACGGGAATTGAAGCTTGGAAGGGGCAAGCAAGGGCGAGCAACTACGACAAAACACAAATCGGCATTAGGAGCACTTGCAGAAGACCTCGCATGGCTAGGGACTTGGTCGAGGATTCGACCAACAGGAGAACAACAGAGGCTGAGAGTTTGGCGACCAGGAGACTGCGCCGGCTGGCGAGCAATTGTGAATAGGGGAAGAGCAGCCTGAAGAAATAGAGGCTAAGGGAATTAGCGGAGAAGGATCCACGTGGATAAGGAGATCGCGGCAAGCACACAAGGGTTGAATAGGCGATCGTTCCTGCGAACAGACGAGCTTTGTTGCGATTTAAAGGAACCGACGGGCAGACGATCACAACAAGAGGATTGTGTGAACACAAAAAGTAGGCGTCGCACGGTTAGTCCAACGAGCACAGTGAGCAGATGCACAAAGACTTGGCCGCAGGACCCAGTAGGAGGCACTACAAATGGCTATAAAAGCAGTGGGGAAGGAAGATGTGTAGAGAAACGCAGGAGAGAGTGAAGCTGCGGTTAGATTGAAAGGAGACTACTGGAGATGGAGAGGCAACAACATCAGGGCCTTAACTGAGCGAAAAAAAATTATGATTCAGGTTCCAGGCTCTGATATATGTAGCGAGGAACAAGAAAAATAGAGAAATAAAAGAAATAATTTATTTATTTCTCTCACATGAATACATTCAAGCATTTGTATACTTATATAAGAAGAAAGAGGGAAGAAATAACCCCATTCTCAGATGTTGGACTAAAAAAAACTAAAGAGAAAGTGCGCTTTAGCTGAGCTTTGTTATTGGGCCTTTGTAAATAGTTTATTCAACACATTCATTCATTTCTCTCTAATTACGTAAAGAGATTTTGATAAAATTACTTGAATATAACTCACACCTATAGTGAAATCACATGAAAAAAATCAATCATGTCATACAAACTTCCTAGTAATCCCTTCATCTTTGTTATGTTTTTTTCAATAAAGAGTGGAATTTGAGTTTCTAAAGATATATATGAGCTTGTTTATTAAACAAACTTTATACAACAAACTTGTTTATAAAAAAAACTTTAAACAATGAACATGTTTATAAAAAAATTTAAGCCACTGACTTGTTTATAAAAATATTTAAAACAACATAATAACGAACTTGTTTATATTTTTTTAAACAACAACATAACAATGAACTTATTTGTATAAAAAACTTTCAATAATGACATAAAAGCCTACGTGTTTATAAAATAACATTAAATAACAACATAACAACAAACTTATTTGTAATTTTTTTAAAACAATAATATAACAACGAACTTGTTTATAACAAAAATTTAGACATCAACATAACAACAAACTTATTTTTTAGAAAACTTTAAACATCAACATAACAATGAACTTGTTTTTATAAAAACTTAAATAATAACATAAAAACGACTTATTTATAGAATATAAACTTAAACAATAACATAACAATGAACTTGTTTATAAAATAAAACAATAAATGTTGTTGTCACTAGGAATTGAACCCAAGGCCACCTAATTAAAAGCCACACCCTCCACCAGTGGAAGTAAGAGGACTATTTTGATATCAATATTACAATATAATACACTCTTAGGTAACTTAACTATCATGGTAAATAACCTATTTTCTATTACTGAAAATAGTATTTTTAGAATTTTGTTTGGACAGCCACCCATATTAGGCCCTATATCGGCCCGCCTCTATCCTTAGGGTTACTATAATCATTGGTCATCCCACAAATTTCATCTCAATGGAAAAAACTATAGCAACGTTCAAAAAAAATTGGAGATTCGGGCTCTGGAATGCGGTTTAATGAACGTATATAATATAAGCCACAAAAGCATGAATCCAATTTAAATTCTACCGCGAGTTGCTGTTGGAGGGACCCTGACCTAGGAATTTGAGTGTGGACATGATTCTATGAAGAAATTTCCAACAGGACAAAGGAGTCATCCACCAAAACAGCCGCCATAAATAGAGAGAAGTGATGGAGATCGACGACTTTTGGATTATCGGATGGATGATGGAGACCGCCATTGCATTCGCTGCGAGATTTCATATTTTTTATGTATTTTGTTTTATTTTTTTGACTTGTATTTTGAGAGTTTAGGGTACCTTTGTATAAGAATAAAGAGATATACAAAATTATGTTAATTATAGAAGAATTAAATTGATGAGTCATACCATGAAACTTTGAGAACGAGTAATAAAAAGAAGAGTAAGATGGAAGACTAACATCTCGGAGAATCAATTTGGATTCATGTCAGGGTGGTCGACCATGGAAGCTATACATCTCTTGAGGAGACTCGTTGACAACTATCGAGAGAGAAAACAAGATTTTCATATGTTGTTTATTGATCTTGAGAAGGCTTATGATAGAGTTCCAAGAGAGATCTTATGGAAAGTCTTAGAAAAAAAGTGTAAATGTATCATATTTTGACATAATCAAAGATATGTATACAAATTCAGTGACAAGGGTGAGGACATCTGGAGGATTAACATAAGAATTCCCTATCACTGCTTGCTTACATCAAGGTTCAGCTTTAAGCCCTTATCTCTTTACCCTTGCTCACTAGACATATCCAACAAGCAATACCTTGGTATTTAGTGTTTGCGGATGATATCATTTTGGTTGATGAGACGTGCGAGGGTGTAAACACAGAACTTGAATCTTCGCAAAATACTTTAGAAAAGAAGGGTTTTAGGTTGAGCAGGGCAAAGACAGAGTACATGGAGCTTAAATTTAGCAGTACAAGAAGGACAGATGACTTCGTTATTAAGTTGGGTGATCAAGAAATTTTCCGTAGTGAGTGTTTTAAATATCTTGGATCGATAGTTCAAAAATACGGAGGTATTGATAAAGATGTGACACATAGTATCCAAGCGGGTTGGTTGAAGTGGAGAGGCGCGTCGGGGATCTTATTTGATCGTAAAGTACTACTTAAACTTAAGGGCAAGTTTTACCGTGCTGCAATTAGATTCGCGGTGCTCTTTGGTTCTTAGTTTTGGGCAGTGAATTGTGTACATGAGAAAAAAATGGGAGTTGCGGAGATGAGAATGCTTAGGTGGATGTGTGGACACACGAGATTTTATAAAATTAGGAATGAAAGTATCAGAGATAAGACAGGAGTAACACCAATTGCAGAGAAGATGCGATAAGCTCGTCTAAGATGGTTTGGACACGTACAAAGGAGACCATTAGAGGTACCTGTTAGGCATTGTGAGAGTCTAGTCACTAGGCATGTTAAACGAGGGAGGGGTAGACAAATAAAGAGTTAGAATGAAACTATAAGGAAAGACATGATGTACTTTTGCATTAGTGAGATTATGACAAAAGATAGGGCACACTGGCGAGTGGAGACAAAGGATCCATATAGCCGACCCCACTATAGTGGGATAAAGGCCTGAGTGTTGTTTGTATTTTGAGAGTTAGGTTGATTTATTCATCAGGCGATTGTAGCCTTCGAATAATTTCAATCTAATTTATCCCCTCTTTAAATCTCCCAGCAGTCGCACGAAATAGGGCATCAAGGATTTTTCGGTTCAAAGAGGAACTGCTCGGTCAGTTGAAGGTGCGACTCCTTCCCCCTCTCGGTGCCGACGTCGGGAGTTTCTACCGCCTCCGTGGGTGTCGACTCCCCCTTTCGACGCCTTCCACTGCTGTTACAGCCGCTAACCACCGCCACCCGCCGCTTCTCTTGCCGAGGACGACCCATTCCATCCTTATCCACTCGCTGCCGTCTCTTCCCAGCACCGCTGTCGGCCTCCCCCTCCCCTCCCATGCATCAAGCGTTGGAGGGCTAGCATTTCATCTGCAGTAAATGCACCAGAAGGGGGAGAGCAATCAAAACAGGAATAGCTAGGAGGGATATCGACAGTAGCATCAGTGAGATGAGCAATATGAGGAGAAGCATGACGACCAGAGGAGCGCTCAAAACCATGACCACCACGAGGCGGAGCACCCCCTCTCGGCAGAGGAAACCCATGTAACCTGAAGCAAGTATCCCGAGTGTGGGGATTCTTGCCACAATAATCACAAAGGAGATGATCCTTATTAGAGCACTTCAACATTAAGTCACGAGATGGACGACTACCAAGATGAGAAAGGGATATAGTAGCTAGAGCAGAGCCCTCAGGCACAGGATCAGGAAGTAGGGTCTGACGACGATCGAATTTCTGCTGCGCAATATTGTAGATCTCAGGAAGGGAAGGTCACTGTGGATGCCCCAAAATCTAAACACTAATCTGATCGAAGTCTTGATGCAGACCATGAAGAAATTCAAATATGCGATTGCGGCCGTCTCTGACCCGAACCATCACCTCATCAATAGGGATAACAAATGTAAGAGGATCTGATCATATTCCTGATATAGCTGCGTGAACTCCAAGTAGTACGTAGAAGGAGGACGGTCACCCTGTCGGGGTAAGGAGATTTTCTGTCGCAACTGAAAGATCTGAGCAGCATTGCCTTGATGTGAGTAGGTAGATTCTGCTAATCGCCAAATGTCCGCAACATCCCTTCTGATTCTCAACAACACAAATAGTCCCTCATAGTGTTCCACAATCTGAGACACCTGAGTCCGAATTTCAACAATTAGTTCTTGATCAACTTGGTCGCTTGGATCCTCATTGTGATCGCATGAGGTCTGCTTTAAGAAGAATCAATATGAGGAAGCTTAGGGATCATGGTCAAGCCATCGATGTGTCTAGTGGTGCTCCCACTGATATGTGAGACCTAACACTTGATTTTGATTCATCTCGCCCGGATGAGACTCGGTTCCCACTTGTCCTTGGATCCGAGTTTGATCATGACCGTTTCATACAGCTGGAGTGATATTAACATGACTAATGAACGTGATCACAAGAGTAGGGAAGAGCAACCCAGTGACATTGTGGTGGTATATCCACCCTCTACACTTCACTTAGACTTAGTTTCCCCTTCGTCTAGAAAGCCAGGAATCGACATTATATCTAGTGGCCCACTATTGAGCTTGAACTTCTCCCACTCCTCCCTTGTCTTTGTCCCGAGTCACATTGAGACCGATAATCGAGAGCCTAGTGTTGACCTCGTAGTAACTGCCTCACCTGCTTATGAGAACATGATCTCTATCGACGATACTCATTTGGAGGATCATCCCATTATTATTGACTTTACTGTTGAACCCATGGAATGTATTTGTCATCCCATAGTTCTGCAACTCAGTACCGATGACTCAAGAAGTCATTTAGGTATTCATCGCTCACTAAACGAATATTTCTATATTCCACCGAAAGAACCTGACATGCCACCACATTTTAGAGATATCTCGATCATTATTGGATTTTCCTCTTGCGAGTGTGTTGTGCCTGTCGTGCATCATTTACTTCATCTGAATGAGTCTGTGGAATCATATGTTCATCATTTGCATGTGTCACGTGAGTCGGACCGACGAAGAATCAATACTGCTAATAAATCTTATAAATCGCGTGCAGATGTTCATTGACAAAAACATGTATTTTATGAAGGCGAGTAGGCGATGGTGAGAATCCGCGCGGTGAGGCTCCTTTGGAGGCCTGCTAAAATTTTGAGAGTTAGGCGAATGGATCCCTGCACAATCCTGAGACGGATCACATCAAATATCTATTATCTTGATATCTCAACGAGCATGGATATCCGTCTCATATTTAATGTTGAGGATTTGACGTCATACTACAAGCCTTACGAGCATGTGGAATCACTTCATGGAGATCCTCTTGAGTCTATATGTCTACAACCTTTTAAGCCTACACCTCCACAGCCGTTTGAGCCTACACCTCCACAGCCGTTTGAGTCTACACCTTCACATCCTCAGTCCTGCACCCAGTCCATCTCTGAGCCCCAACTGCCTTTGGTTCAGTCGCCCATGGCTTCAATGTCTGCACTTGTGATCGCACCGAGGTACCATTGGAGCGGATGCCTAATCGGCAGAGACTGGAGTACTATTGGTGAGGATGCTCTGTCATCGATGATACTTGGATGAACACTGATGGACCTCAGCGATTCTTACCAGGCACACACCGAGAGGATTCCGATCTCTATTCATCAGGAGATGAATTCTTTCAAGTCAGGGAGAATTATGTGGAATGGAAACGTGGATCCGTGGCGTAGGATGAGTTTTGGGCCCGTTCGGGCCCAATTGGCTACCTGGCATACATAACATCTCCGGATCGACGATTCGACTCTACGGATGTGTACGGCTCGTCGTTTACCTACAATTTCATATATTACTTTGTTGTTTTTGTCTTTTATTTCTGGTAATCCGGCCTGGCACATGCTTGACCAATCGTAGTCGTTGATGTCGGGGTGCCATATTTTTTTTTATTTATAAATAAGAATGTATGTGGCTGTCAGGAGGTATTGTAGAATTTGGAGAAAACTATTCCCAGATTCCTGTGATCACTTAACGGTGTCGACTATGTGGAACCCTAGTTGACGACTCCTAGGCTCTCTTCCACTCCCCAAAGGTAATCCCAATCCCTACCCACCTTCCTCCACCTCCAAATCCCTCTACCGCCACTCCCACGCCTCTCCTATAGCTACCGCCACTGCCCATACTTAGTTGTCCTGCTAACGCGGCCGCCCACACTTTGCTGACCTGCTACTGCCGACCCTATTCCGTGCTATCCTGGTACCGCCGCCGCCTTCTCCTTTCTGCCTTGCTACCTCCGACCCCCTTCCAACCACCATCCATCTTTCGCTGAACCACCACTAGCCTCTCTACAACTAGATTTTCCTTCCACAGCCCAAATCCGTCTCCATACTACCCAATCTACCTTCCCTCAACCCTATTTCGCCTCAAAACTGCCGGATTTGTCCTTCCCCAACCCGATCCTGCTCCCCACATCCAGATCCAGTCCAACCAACCATTGTTTCCCTTCTGGATTGTCTTTACCGTGGCGTGCTTCACCGAATCTCTATACCTCGGGCAGCCCTCATACTTTTGTGAGTTTCTTGTTGTATGAACTCTTGTTTTCATCATTTAAATTTTGTGTTATTATCTTATACATGTTTGGATAAATATCATCGTGGGATTTTGTTCTAGATTATTTTGTGATTTGCAGGAACTATTCAGCGCGCGCTCTTGCTTTGACCCTACACGCGGAGGAAAGCCTAAACCCGCTTTCCTAAAAATTTAGTTTGCTATTGCTAAAATTATATACGTGTGTTTTAATCATTTATTATTATGTCTTGAATTCGCCGTCGGATATTGCACTTCAAATGTTTTCTTTAAGGTGAGTAGAGTTATCTTCACACACATAACATTATGGTTGCATTTTTGTAGTCACACATCAAGCCTCTAACCCTTCATTAGACGGTGTTTTGGTTCATTACATTTGTCATGTGCTCATTTGCATTGCATGTAGGGTTAGGACATCGTTAATCTGCCGCCTATAGATTCGTCCTGCGTCAGGTAGGACATCGCTTGGTTGCGTCCACTTATAGACCCTTCCTGCGTCCCCTGGTACCTTACACCAAATCAGAGAAACCAGAGAGGTAAACAAGAGAGAATCAGAGATAGGTATTAAATTAATACTAATCAAAATTGTTTTTAATCAATCTAACACAACCACATGTAATCTAACCCAGTCTCATCAATCTTTCCCAAGTCCTCCAATTAATGACAAATTGCCATATGTGTAATTATTTTTATTCTATTTTTGTATAATATAGGCATTATTGCAACAATTGTGCGCCTGCTCACAAAAATATATAAATATTTTCATATATACGTATATATTTATATTTACTTATAGAAATAATTACCCAAACCTCCCCTGTAAATTAGCATAATTAGTGAAAGCACCCCTCTTATTTTCAAAATTACAAAAAACTCTCCGTAAGTTTTCATTTCATTACAAAAACCTCCCTTGGACTTTTCATTTCATTGCATCCATGGAGAAAAATACCCCCTGGACACTGTACATCGAGGGGGTGTTTTTGTGCATGGATGTTATAAAATTAAAACTTCAGGGGAGATTTTTGTAATGAAATGAAAACTTTAGGGAAAATTTTTGTAATTTCGAAAATAAGAGCGGTGCTATCAGTAATTTAGCAAAATTAGAGGGGAGGTCCCGGTAAATGGCCCTTTACTTATATTTTGAAATTGAGGTGTTCCTTACAACTTGTCTATTTTGCGTCTTGTTACCTCCTGCAATTTTGCGTCGTCTTTTCTACCTCAACTTGATCATATGTAATATTATAGAATTTATTGACATTACCTCTTTTGCAATGTGAGATATATCTTTGCTTATAAGGAAGCCACTTCTTGCCATGCTTGTTTCAGAAGGCTTTCTATAAGCAATTCTTTTCATCTTTGACAAAATCAGATTACCGTACAATGAGACTAGGTTTCATTAAGGTAAGAGACATGGATACTTTTGCAATATATTTTGCTATTTCTTACATTATAGTAATATCATAGGTTAGTGATTTCTTTTCTTGAACTATATATCCTTTCTTGCAGACTCATTTCAGTGGTAATCATAAGTTCAATTTTTACAGTTACATGGTTCAAGCCCTGGAAGCTGACTATAAGAAAGTAGTTGGTTTGAGGTAAACCATGTATAATTTCTTATTCTTGAAGCTCTTAATGCTTACTATTAAGGTTGCAGATGTTGGATTTCGGGAACACGTCGGTTTGAGTTTTTCATGCCCGTTTTAATATGCCGGAGGATATATCAGGGATATTTCGTATATCCCGTTTCAGTATTTAAATATTTATATAAATAATTAAATATATTTATAATCATTTTAAATTTATATACGTTGATATATTAACAATTTAACATTTATTGAAATTTTAAATATACCAAATGTACAAAATTTTATGTTACATAAGTAATAACGATATAACACGGAAAAAAAGTCAAAAGAAGCAGGAAACCTTTTTCCAACTATGTTAACTTGTGAATCTCTCTGGGAATCCTTTTTCCTACATATGTTTTTCGTGATAGTAAAATCAATTTTATTGTGTTTTGTGAAGGACAGGCCAACTGTTGCATGCAAGGTCCGCTTTTATAAAACAAACAAGCATGACTAGAACTCATTTTTATTAAAATTTTTAAATATTTTTTGACCGATCTTATAATTCCTGAAATATATTAAAATTTTCTTCCTTGTTTTTTACATTGAGGTGTGTACTATTGTTTACCCAGAAATCGGCGATCCCCTCCATGGTAACCAGTTCAGGTGCCCAGCGGTCAATCCTTCTTGACCGCGGTAACCACAAGGCTAGCCTAGCGGTTAGAAAGCTAGCCGCGCGGTTAGAAGTGCTGGCCGCGCGACTAAAAGTGCTGGCAACACGGTTAGATGTTGGGCTGCCTGTGTGCTGCACTTTTCTCAGCAATCGTAAGGCCCTTCTCTCCATGCGACCTCAGTAGATAGCCACGCAGCTAGAAGCTATAGCCGCTCGGTCAGAGGTGCTCTCAGTGTGACCGCGGTTAGGCCTCTTCTAACCGAGGTGATCGCGATTAGGCCTTTTCTCACCGCGGTGACCACGGTAGACCTTTTCCTGGCCATTGCAACCTCTTCTTGGTGTAGCCGCGATCAGCGTATTCCTAGCCGCCTAGTCGCCAACCGAAGATTCCTGGAATATTCCCTCCCCGAGCCTATAAATAGGGGTCCATATCCTCTCATTTGGCAGAGCAGCAGAGGGGTAGAAGTCACAAGGCAAACTTATGGTTACATTTCTTGTGACCGCGCGACCACTGTGGCGCAATCTGTGCGACCTCTAATATTTTTTCGTGCGACCTCTTTTAGCGAGCTGGGCGATAGCCTCTTGCTAGCCGCGACCTCTTTTTGTTAGCCGCAATCCTCTCCTTCACTCGTGACTCAAAGTAACCGACCACTCATCAGCTACCCCCCATCCTTCAGCTTGAGCAAGTGTGGACTTGGGACATTTTTGGTGCCAGCAGAATTAACGCGCGCCATCAGATATTGAGTGGTTAATGAACAGCAGTTGCAGTGAAGATGCGAGATTGAGCTCAAAATAGCACTCAAACTTCAAGCTGCCATAACTTTTGATTCGGTTGTCCGTTTTCTGCTCGGAAAAGTGTATTGTAAAGAGCTCGAAGAGAACTATCCAACGACAAACCAATTTACCCCATTCGAGCTCGTTTAGCGCTCTCAGATTGCCCAAATTCAACTTCCGTTGGAAGATATCGTAGTTTTTCTCTTTCGAAAAATCTTGTTTTCATGAATTTTCCATCAAATCCCCGTGAATACTCTTCCAATGGTCCACGAATTCTTGTCCAAAGCAGCGACATTAATCCCCCATTAGGCAAGATCACTTGCCTCAAAGGAGGACATGTCGATTCTCAGCCCAATGCTGTGACATTTACTAATGCCCCTTCGAGCCCAGATGATGCAGCTATTTGGGAAGCTCTTGAGCAAACTCGCCGTGAGGCCGCACAGTCTCGCCGCGAGGCCAAGCAGTGTTGCTGCGTGACCGAGCAGTGTCTCCATGAGACCACCCAATAATTTGAAATCTTGAATCAAGCATTGGTCGCCCTCATCCAACAGCTAGCTCCTCTAGCAACCGTAATCACACTCCCTACAACAGCTCCTGCCTCTCCGACTCCTGTAAAGTGGGTTCCCCTTCCCCAGAATCCTCCCGTTCTTATTCAAGAAGAGGAGCCTTCTCCTCTTACAGATAGAATTCGTTGGGAACCTATTTCCAATGGATTTAGAGAATCTCGTCTTCCTATATACTCTGGGAGAGATGATACAGTCTCTCATATGCACGCTTTTGAATTGGCTGTTTCATTGAGAGCCTTATCAGATGGCATTAGGTGCAAACTTCTCGTCATGTCCTTTAATGATCAAGTTAGAGATTGGTTCTACGAGTTGGCACCTCAATCGATTACTTGTTTCGGGGATCTTTGAAGAGAATTTTTCTTGAGGTTCGCAACCTTAAAGAAGCAAAAGAGAGGCTCAACAACTCTTTTTCAGATTAAGCAAGGTGATAGCGAGACTCTTGCTTACTTTATTGGCAGATTCTAAAAGGAAGCCCTTGATGTCGTTGATGTTGATCAAAACTTGTACAAATTTGCCACAATGAACAGATTCCAAGAAGATCCTTTCAAATTCGAAGTCAGCCGAAATGAGCCTAGGTCTTATGGACATCTCATCAGGATAGCAAATAAGTTTATTGAAGCTGAGGCAATGGACTCCAACTAAATCTCTTCTCTAAATTAGCGGGCTCAACCACAATGGAGGAATTCATACCATCAACATTCTTCTTCATCACAAAACCTTATGCAAGCGAATATTTCAGATCATATTCTCCTTCTCGATGTATGCCTCCACAACCTTTGCAGCAGAATGAGTAACCTGAATATATTGAAGCCTGTTCCATTCGGTCTTTTGATCATAGAACCTTTAAGTTTGAAAGGTATTCAGACAAATATGTAAAGTTCAATATTCCGATGAAGGAGCTTCTTCCAATTATTCAAAATATGCCAGAGTTTGAAAGACCTCGTCCTATTAAAACAAAGGGAAAGAGACGTCATAAAAACCTCTACTGTAAATATCACTGGGATATCAGTCATGATACAAAAGATTGTCAGGCTCTTCGGAAGCCAGCAGACCAGTTAGCGAAGGCAGGAAAATTACAAGATTATGTTATTCAATAACATGTCAGTGATCTTCCTCCCGACAAAGTCCACGATACAAGCAAAGAGTATATTAATCAATAACAGGAGTACCTAAAATAGTGAGAACAACTTGTTTTTCTTTCCTGCGTTTCATATATCTCCCATTTGTTCGGAGTTTCCTGTACCTTTTCCCTTTGTTTTAGTTTTACTTGTAACAGTTATAGCAACAACTCATGTCCTTTCTGTAATACCCGAAAATTTTAACTGTTGATATTTTGTGTACTAAAAACTATATGAATACTCCCCGATGATGAAAGAATAATTTCAGTGTCGATTCGACGTCGCACGTTACTTTGAGGTTCGGATTTTGTTGCAATCGATTTTTGTGCGACGTGGCGGTTTTTGGGCCGTTACAATTTCTACAGCTATCATCACAAAGACCTTACCGACAGTAGAGTACATTCAACCCAATATCCGTATCCTTCTCCTTATCCTCCACTACTTGAAATTATTCAAGCATCCATTAAATAGCTGATGTGATATGAATGTTGAAAATGGATATGGGATGATAGATGGATAAAAATGGTGCTTGAATGTGATTTTAGGATATACCTCCATTGGTTGATTATGCATCGGTTCATAAAACCACCAAGACCACACGTCGCTCGAATTATTCGCAGATGTGTAGTGGTAGCCGAAGATAATTCTTTGTAACGATTGTTATTAATAACAGTGCTGCTCTATCGGGTTAATCAACCCGTTATAATTTAGTACAATTAAAAGTACCTAGTTGATAATAAATTGATTGATTGCGGTGCTACAACTGAATAATGGATTAGAATAACACTCACTTATACGATCATTTGTTGGCAACTATTATTTGAGGCACTACAAGCCTTCGTATATCATTCAAAACTATTGGATTACTAAATACCGAAACTTCTATCCCAGATTTCTTGCTATCATACTTATAAACATTTATACCTCTTAGATCATATGATTATTCTGGGTTTCATGACATCAATTGGTAGAATATCGTTAACAACATGGCTTTCTTTATCATAAAACCAAAATATTTAGTACAGATTGACTTCTCCCTACAGTAAATGTGGATATTATTCAAATTTTCATATAGAGATATCTTTACCCTAACATTAAATCTATCTATAAGAAGTGAATGTGAATGGGTGTTCATATCCCTTATATAGATGATGTGATTATTTCTTAGTCCCTTCAAATAAGTGGCTAAGGCAAGTATTGACAAGTATTCTTGAGCTACTCTTCTTTTGTGAATATTTATTTCTTGCACCCTACAAGAAGTGAGCAGACATCAGTATGTTGCCTCAAGTACTTGACATATCTCTTTGCATATTTCATATACCTTCTCTTATTTCTTTTTTGTAGAGATTAGCAGGTGTTCGCAAGTTATCTTCAAGTACTCGCGTTATATTTCTTTTATACCTGCTTTGAATTCTCTTTTGCAGAGATTAGCAGGTGTTTGCGTGCTCTCTTCAGGTACTCACGCTGTGTTTCTTTTATACCTGTTTTGACTATTCTCTTTTGCTGAAATTAGCAGGTGTTCGCGAGTTCTCTTTAGATACTCGCGTTATATATTTCTTTTTATACCTTTTTTGACTTTTCATTTGAAGAGATTAGCAGGTATTCGCGAATTCTCTTCAGGTACTTGCGTTATATGTTTTTTATACCTGCTTTGACTTTTCTTTTGTAGAGATGAGTAGGTGTTTCCGAGTTCTCTTCAGGTACTCAAGTTATGTGTTTCTTTTATACTTGTTTTGACTCTTCTATTTTGCAGAGATTAGCAGGTCTTCGCAAGTTCTCTTCTTGTACTCGCGTTATGTGTTTCTTTTATACCTTCTTTGTCTCTTCTGTTTTGTAGGGATAAGCGGGTGTTCACTAGTTTTCTTCAAGGTACTCACTCTTGACATTTCCACTATCCTTAACTTAACTTTCCTCTCCGCTGCAGAGATATGCACAAGTGTTTGCTAGTTTCTCTTCAGGTACTAGCGCATTATTTTTCTTTCATACCTGCTTTGACTCTTTTCTTTGCAGAGATAAATAGGTGTTTGCAAGTTCTCTTCAAATGCTCACATTCTCTTATACATATATGTTTATCAGCTCAGAGGAGGTGGATCACGATTTTTGTTGGTAAGTTTAATCAGATGAGAGAAATAAAACTTGATTCATCCTCAAAGGGGAATTTGGTATATATAGATACAACATATAGAATAATACTCCAATAATAAATAACACACCAATACTCCCCCTCAAGCTGGCACGAAAAGGTCAACCAAGCCCAGCTTGCCACATGTAGAGAGAAGTATGGAAGGTCCAACCTCCTTGGCGAAGACATCGATAATCTGCTCAGCGGAGGGAACATAGGATGCTTCAAGTGTCCCTGAACGGATGTGCTCCCTAAGAAAGTGAATATCAACCTCAATATGCTTAGTTCGCTCGTGCAGAGCTGAGTCGCAGGCAAGCATGAGAGCGGACTGGTTGTCGCACACAAGAGTCGAAGAACCAGAGGGAGGAGAGCCATGCTCAGTCAAGAGGGTACACAACCAAAGGAGCTCAGTAGCGCCGTAGTCCATAGTCGTGTACTCAGACTCAGCAGACGAGCGGAAGACAACATTCTGCTTCTTGCTCTTTCAGGAAATAAGATTGCCACCTTAGAAAGTGCACATCCCCGAGGTAGAACGTCGATTAGTAAGGGAACCAACATAGTCAGAATCCGTGTAACAAATGAGATCAAGGGCCGGAGATGAATGGTAGAAGAGCCCTAAACCAGGAGAACTCTTCAAGTAGTGGAGGATCCGAAATGCTGCATCTAGGTGAGAAGTCCGGGGAGCATGCATGAACTGACTGACCACACTTACAACAAAGCTAATGTCAGGTGAGTGTTGGCCAAGTAGATAAGTCTGCCAACAAGACGCTGATATCTGCCCGGTTCAGGGAGAGGATCGCCAGACTCGGCATGAAGACGGTGGTTCAGATCCATGGGTGTAGACACAGGAGAGCACCCAAGAAGGCCAGTATCACTTAAGAGGTCAAGTGTATACTTGCGCTGAGACAAAGAGATCCCCTGCTGATATCTGACAATCTCAATTCCGAGAAAGTACTTCAGATGCACCAAATCTTTCACTTCAAATGCCTTCTGAAGAACCCTTTGATCTAAAGTATCCCCGAGTTATCGTCACCGATAAGAATGATATCATCCACATAGACAAGAATAATGACCCTACGTCCATTCACAACAGTCCGAACAAAGCATGTGTGGTCGGCATGACATCTGGTGAACCCACTCTGAAGCACAACAATATCAAACCACTCAAACCACGCACGAGGAGACTGCTTCAGCCCATATAAGGACTTCTGTAAAAGGCAAACACGACCCAAATACTCCCCCTGAAGCTTGTAACGGGGGGGGGGGATCCATATAAACTTACTCAGCAAGGTCGCCATTGAGAAAAACATTCTTTACATCCATCTGATGTAGAGGCTACCCATGACAGACAGCGAGAGTGACAAGCAAACAGACAGTAGATAGCTTGGCCACCGGGGCAAAGGTCATGCCGTAATCCCCAGGAGTCTGAGTGAAGCCCTTCGCGACAAGACGGGCCTTTTAGAAGTCAAGAGAACCATCGACATTATACTTGACAGTGTAAAACCAACGACAACCAACAGTTTTCCGACCTACAGAAAGAGTGACCAAACGCCAGGTGCCCGCCTTCTGTAGTGCGGACATCTCATCCTCCATGTCCACCACCCACTCAAGGTGCTGGAACGCCTCAGTCATCGAACTCAGAACTCTGATCTGGTCTGTAGCAGTCAGGAAAACCCGGTAACCTTGAGAAAGACGCTGGTAGGACATATAGCTTGCCACAGGATGGTCAGTAACACAAGAGCGCTTACCCTTGCGAAGTGCAATGGGTAAGTCAGAGGAGGGAAGAATATCACCTGCCAGAGGATGTGGCACAAGGTCCTGTGAGTTGGGAGTAACCAGTGGATCCTGAAGAATGGGGTGGACATGTGAGGGCCCGCGTGATCCACGAGTGTATGTCTGCAACAGAAGAGAGTCGTGCAGCGGAGCAAGGGCAACCAGAGTCGGCTGTGGTGGAGCAGAAGGAGCAACAGGGACAGAGGAGGTACCATAGAAGGGGACATCCTCAAAGAACGTAACATCCAAGGAGTGAATAGTCCCGCGAGAAGAGGGGTCAAAATACCTATAGCCCTTGGAAGAGGAGGAATACCCCAAAAATAAGCATCGGATAACTTTGTCATCATGCTTTGTCCGAGTCAGACGACGTTCCTGGACAAAACACACACCCAAACACCCGGAGAGGGACAAAAAACAGAGGGCGGTGGGGAGATAAAAGACTAAGGGGTATCCGACCTGCTAAAGGCTGACAAGGCAGACGGTTGACCAAGAAGGTCCCCGTAAGAAGGACAACACTCCAAAACGACTTGGGGACATGAGACCCACGAAGAAGAGACCGGGTCACAGTCAAGAGATGTCGATTCTTGCGTTCCGTCACGCCGTTCTGTTTTGGTGTATAGGGACAAGAGAACCGATGAAGGGTTCCTTGGGTAGCAAGGAAAGCAGTGAACGAGGAAGAAGTATACTCCCCCCCCGTTATCGGAGTGAAGGACCCAAATACGAGAGGAAAACTGAGTCGTAATCATATTAGTAAACTGAGTATATAAATCAAAGACATCAGATTTGGCGCGCATAAGGTAGATCCAATAACAACAAGTAAAATCATCTATAAAAGTAACAAAATACCAAAAACCATCATAAGAAACAACCGGGGCTAGTCCCCAAACATCTGAATGAATAATATCAAACAGTGCAAAACTACGAGAAACAGAAACAAGATAGGTAGTGCGAGTATGTTTACTAAGCTGACACACATCACACCAAAAAGAGTTCTCAAACGAGACACTCGGAAAAAGCGACAACACGATCTGAGGACTTGCATGCCCCATTCTAGCATGCCAAAGAGCAGGTGAAGTAGTAGCAGCAGCGATGGATGAGGGTGAGAGACAGGGCGAAGGAGGTGGAAGATCCAGCTGGTATAGTCCGTCACGCTTACGGTCGTAGCCAAAAGTCCTCCTCGTGGTCAGGTCCTGAAAAACACAGCCATAAGGAAAAAAAACGTCACCGAGCAGTGCAACGAACGAGTCAATTGACTAACAGAAAGAAGATTTAAAGCAAGTTTGGGAACATGAAGAACTGAACCCAAGGAGAAAGGAGTCAGAGGAACTGTGCCCCGGTGAAGGATGGGGGTCACAGAGCCATCGACAAGGCGAACCTGCCGATGGACGCTCGGAGACTCAAGAGAAGAGAACAAGCGCGTCTCACCAGTCATGTGATCAGTGGCCCCAAAGTCAATCACCCAGGGAGAAGAGAACCCCTCTTGAGTGACATGAAAGGCCATCGGGGTACCTGACGCAGACGCTGAAGTCGACGAGAACGACGAGGAGGCAGGAAGCGGCTGAGCAGGAAGAGGCTGGTGCGGAATCTGAAACGGAGAGTGCAGCTGAAGCTGAGACTGGAGCTGCTGCACTTGAGCCATAAGCTGACTCCAGTCGGCGGAAGGAGCCCCGGAAGAGGCACTGGAATCTGGTTGGCCCCCAAAGTCGGAAGACGTAGCGGCTGCAGCACGCGTGGCGGGGAACTGCTGGCGTAGGTAAGGAAAGAGCAGCCAGCATCGGGCCTTCTCATGACCAGTCCGGAGGCAGTGCTGACACTGAATAGAGGCAAATGGGCTGCCACGACCACCCCCGCGACCCTTAGAGGTAGAAGTACGCCCCCCGCGCGCAGAAGAAGGACGACCTAAAACCAGGGCCATTTGGTCTAGAATAGGAACAAAAGCTGGAACGGGCAAAACAACAGTCAGGCGGGCACGACGCTCATGCTCCTCTACCATGGATTAAGTGTCCAAGATATCAGGAAGATGGTTCATGTTGACAATTTGAATCCTAATCTGCTCAAACTCGGGCCTCAAGCCCATCAAGAACTGATAGGTCTTCCGCTTCTCTTGCCACCGCTTGGCAACAAGAAGATCCTCTGGATGTGGAAAAGCATTGAGCGGCTCAAGGTCAGAAAACTTCTGAAATCTCCCTGAGAGAAAGGTAAAGTACTCATACACATAACGGTCCCCCTGACGAGCAGTAGAAATCTCCTGGAAGATAGAATAAATCCGCGTATCAACGCGTATGTGACCGTAGGTACGCGTCAAGGCATCCCAAAGAGACGACACTGAATCGAAGCGCATGAACTGCTCGTAAATGCGGGGCTCTATGGAGCACTGAAGCCACCCGAGAATCTTGAAATTTTTCGTGCGCCATTGACAGATAGCCTTTTTCATCGGAAGGCTTGGGAACACCATTACGTTCAAGCCAATCAAGCTTGTCATGTCTAACAAGATGGTCTCGCACGGAGTTGGACCGAGCGATAAAGTTTTTTTCATTGAGAAGGGCGGTAGTAATCCGCCGAGCAAATCCATCATTCGAACCAAAGAGGGAGGAATCCATGGGATGGGAAGAGGAGAAACCCTTAAACAGAAGAGGAAAAATCCATCCCCAAAAAAAGAAAGGAAGACCGTAGATCACAGATCTAGGTCATGAGAAGAAAAGAAGTGAGGGAAGGGGAGGTAAACACCAACCAAATCCGCGGTGGAAGAAACAATCGAAGAAAAAAAAAGGTGGGAGAACAGTGGCTCTAGCAGAGGACAACAGTGGGAGAAGATCGGACGGAGAACGACGTAGCAGCGGGAGAAGATCCAGAACGACGTGGCATCGGGAGAACGGCGAGCAGCGGGAGAACGGCGAGCAGCGGGAGAACGACAACGTAGAAGCGGGAGAAGATTGGACGGCAGCAGCAGCAGGCGGACAGCGGCAGCAGCAGGAGGATGGTAGCAGCAGCGGAAGCCGCGATGCCCTCACATCGTGTGGAGAACGGCGTATCGACGAAGCGGGGTCGGGATTAGGGCGAAGCGGGGTCGGGATTAGGGCGAAGCGGGGTCGGGATTCCGCCTCTTATACCAAATTAGATGAGAGAAATAAAACTTGATTCATCCTCAAAGGGGAATTAGGTATATATAGATACAACATATAGAATAATACGCCAATAATAAATAACACGCTAATAAGTTCTACATTTTCGAATTTATTTCAAAACTTGAAAAGATTGTGGGGATCATGTTTACTTAGAGATCAGCAATCCCCCCCCCCCCACCCATGGTGACCAGTTCAGGTGCTTGGCGGTCAGTCTTTCTTGACCGCGATAACTGTAAGGCTAGCCGTACAGTTAGAAGGCTAGCTACACGGTTAGAAGTGATAGCCGCGCGGTTAGAAGTGATAGCCGCGTGGTTAGAAGTTAGGTTGTCTGTGTGCTACCCTTTTCTCAATAACCTCAAGGCCCTTCTCTCCAGGCGATCTCATCAGCTAGCCGCGCGGATAGAAGCTCTAGCCACGCGGTCAGAGGTACCCCCAGCTTGACCGCGGTTAGGCCTTTTCTAACCGCGGTCATGCCTTTTCTAACCGCGGCCAGGCCTTTTCTAACCGCGGTAGACCATTTCCTGGCCATTGCGACCTCTTCCTGGTGAAGCCGCGGTCAGCGTATTCCTAGTCTTCTAGTCGCAGACCAAAGATTCTGGAAATATTCCTCCCGAGCCTATAAATAGGGGTCCAAACCCTCTCATTTGGCAGAGCAGCGAAGGGATATAAGTCGCAAGGCAAACTTGCGGTTACATTTCTTGTGACCGCGAGACCTCTATCGGATGATCTGGGTGACCTCTAATCTTTTATCGCGCGACCTCTTTTAGTGACCTGGGCGATCTCCTCTTGCTAGCCGCAACCTCATTTTGTTAGCCGCAATCCTCTCATTCGCTCGTGACTCAAAGTAACTAACCACTCATCAGCTATCCCCCCATCATTCAGCTTGAGCAGGTGTGGACTTGGGACATTTTTGGTGCCAATAACTATATTAGCCGCTTCCTCCGTAACCATAAAAGATTAATTCTATGCAAATTGGACAAATAAGGTATCTAATAGAGGAAATATCAAATTAAAGAGAACCATATCCAGGTTCTTCTGTTGTCTAAGATGAACACCCAAGATCAATTTCAAGTATACAAAGTGACACAGTACGAATATATAGGTGGCGGATAAGCGATGTCATAACCCTATGATGAGTCCGATTTATATAGGATTTTTCGGACTCATCTGGGCTCGTTTTCACACACTTGCACATCACTTTTAGTCCATAATCGCTCATATTTACTTAGTTCCGTATTCACACACAAAATGCACATTTTACCCATTGTGGTGTGCAATTGCGCTCTTTTCTGCTCATGGTACGCACATGGTGCTCCCCGTTGCTTGTTTTTGTTCTTACTGCAGTTTTGGACATGCGGGGGTAGAGCCTAACCCCTTGTTTGAAATCTGTGTATTTCGCACGGTCGTGCATTTTTCCTTCGCGCACGGGTGTTCCGCCAGTGCGTTATCCATTTTCGGCTTGATCGCCTTGATCGCCTATCGCACGACCTTGTGAAATTCCTTCACGCATGAGTTGTTTTGCCCGTGCGAGATTATTATGCTGAAAATCGGTGCTCTGCCGCCGCTCGTGTGTTTTGATCACGCACGGTCTATTTCGATCGTGCAAGAAAAAATCGCACGAGCGACCTGCTTTGTTTAAATTTTTTATAATTTTTATTGGTCGCGTTTCCTTCACGCACGATTGAATTCAACCGTGCAAGAAGAAAATCGCACGAGCTGCTGCTTAGCCTAAAAATATGGTGATCTGTCCCGTCCCATGCATTTCTGTTCGCGCATGGTTGATGCAACAGTGCGTGATGAAAAATCACATGATCTGTCCCGTCCCGTCTGTTTTGAAATTTCTCGTTAAATATCGCACGGTTTCGAACGCACGACCGTGCGTTAGACTGTGCGAGTTCTTTTTTTTTTTACAAAATTTGGTATTTAAACGCAGGTTTTGCCTTAAATCTATAATTCTTCTTCATTTCCGCCCCAGTTTTGCCGCAAACCCTAAAGGGGAGACCTTCGGCTCCTTCCTTTACCACTCATTAGGGCTTTGCCCTAGTCCGCTTCAAATCATCCTAGAACTTCAAGGAGAGTATTTACGCTAATCTTCATCGCCAAGCAAGGAGTTCTTCACTTTGGACGTGGCCGTATTATAGTTTACCGAAGAAGACGAGTCAATTGGGAGGAAGTGACATCCCTCCTCTACCCCAGATGATAGTTGAGACCGAGCTAGGACGCGGATTGACGACTTGGCGATTCCTACCGTGAATCAACAACAAGCCTCCAGATCCGGTTGTATCTATTGCCTTTTATTCCCTTGATTTGATGTTGTTGAATGTAATCCTCATCTTATGATGATGAATGCCCTTCTAAACACTAGATTTGTATTCTTATTTTCACTATTATGAAATATTTGATTTGTTTATATTGTGCTTGAGTTGCGCCGATTCCGCCATAACCCTATACTCAAGGTTGTCAGGATCGAGATCTTAGGTGGGATCGTTTTGAGGTTGGGTCGGGTCGGATCAAGGATAGGATTCTATAACATTCATAAATTATGACTAAAAAACTAAAACTGAATTTTGTATCATTAAATTTCATGCTCAATTAACAAAAAAATCAATAAATTGAGTAGTATGTGAATAACTATATTAAATTTTTTTGAATAATTAAATCAAAAAGTTAATATCATGTTAAGTTCAATTTCAGTTTTAGGTAAGCCACTAAATGTTTACTAACAATAAATTTTTTTTGGTCTGGAAGCGACTGAAGAATCTGCTCTTGGCCACAGTTTGTAGTCGGCAATCGACTCAGGATACGGTAAAGCAGTATGATATGATTTTGTGATGGAGTATAAGACGGGATTGGGATAAAGTTAAACAATGGGTTATGGGCGTTTGACCGGTTGAATGGGGTCGGAATATGGTTGGACATGTTAATAGTTACCTTTGGTTAGACTAGTAGAATCGGGTTAGGATCGCGATCCCGGTCTTAGATGTGTCGATTAGATCCTATGTAAGATCCGGATCGATTTACAAAATCTTGATCCTCGTAGGATCGTAAGATCCTACGATCCGGATCGCGATTTTGATAACCATGCCTATACTCCATTACACAAGCCCACTCTTCCAATCCGTGAGCCTACTGTAACAACCCTCGTTTTAACCAATATATATATTATTCATAATGATAATTTTGAAAATGACTTAAAAAAATTGAGATAAAATAAAGTAATAACATGATTGTAATAAACCTAAAATGTCCCCTCTTAAACCTAAAACCCGCATCCCCCTTTAATTCCTGTATCCCGCTCGCTGCACTAATTTGTAATGACCTCCCCAGCACGCGGCTCGAAAGGACAACCGCCGGTACCTTCAGCACCACGCTCGAAAGGATTCAGCCTCAAATAGTCTGCAAACCATACACCCCAACCCCTTTCCATCCATGGGCGGGTTGTTGGAGGCCGCTGCCTCCCTTTGATGAGAAGTTATCCAGTTAAGCGCCCATACGGAGACTTCCCAAAAGGTCACCCATCCCGAAACTACTCCCACCCAAGCATACGGCTCAAAAAGTACACTTTTTTGTAACGGGCTCCCCAACACATGGCTCGAAAGGACGACCGTCGGTACCCGCAACACCACGCTCGAATGGGTTCAGCCTCAAATAGTCTGCAGACCATGCACCCCAACCCCTTTCCATCCATGGGCGGGTTGTTGTGCATTTTTTTGTAACGACCTCCCCAACACACGGCTTGAAAGGGCGACCGCCGGCACCCCCAGCACCACGCTCGAAAAGGTTCAGCCTCAAATAGTATGCAGACCTTGCACCCCAACCCCTTTCTATCCATGGACGGGTTATTCGAGGCTGCGACCCCCCTTTGATGAAAAATGATCCAGTTAAGCGCCCCTACGCAGACCATGCACTTTTTGTAAAAGACTCCCCAACACACGACTCGAAAGGACAATTGTCGGCACCCCGAGCACCACGCTCGAAAGAGTTTAGCCTCAAATAGTCTACAGACCTTGCACCCCAACTCCTTTCTATCCTTGGGCGGGTTGTTGGAGGTCGCAACCTCTCTTTGATGAGAAGTGATCCAGTTAAGCACATCTACGGAGACTTCCTAAGAGGTCACCCATCCCAAAACTACTCCCACCCGATCACGCTTAACTATAAAGTTCTTTCACTTCTCATCATCAATTGAGCTGCTGCTCAATTGGTGATGAGAAGTGAAAGGACTTTATAGTTAAGCGTGCTCTGCCTGAAGTAGTCCTGGGATGGGTAACCTCCTAAGGTTGCGGCTTTCCCAGCACTTTATAGTTAAAAGTGCACTTTTTTGTAACGGCCTCCCCAACACACGTCTCGAAAGGACGACCACCGACAACCCCAACACCACGCTCGAAAGGATTCAGCCTCAAATAGTCTGCAGACCATGCACCCCAACCCCTCTCCATCCATAGACAGGTTGTTGGAATCCACAACCTCCCTTCGATGAAAAATGATCTAGTTAAGCGCCCCTATCGGGACTTCCCAGAAGGCCACCCATCCCAGTACTACTCCATCGCGAGCACGCTTAATTATAAAGTTCTTTTATTTCTAATCACCAATTGAGCTGCACTTTTTTGTAACGGTCTCCCCAGCATATGACTCGAAAGGATGACCACGGACACCCCCAGAAACACGCTCGAAAGGGTTCAACCTAAAATAGTCTGTAGACCATGCACCCCAACCCCTTTCCATCCATGGGCATGCTCGAAAGGACGGCCGCAGGCATCCCCAGCACTACGACAGTGGGACTGACGGGTTGTTGGAGGCCGCAACCTCCCTTTGATGAGTGAAACTCTCCGGTTAAGCGCGCAGTACGGGTACTACTCCAGCCTGAGCAAGCTTAAAGTGAAAAAACTTTATAGTTAAGCGTGCTCGGGTGAGAGTATTTTCAGGGTGGGTGAATTTTTGGGAAGTCTCCATAGGGTCGCTTAATTGGATCACTTCTCATCAAAGGGAGGTTGTGACCTCCAACAACCCGCCCATGGATGGAAAGGGGTTGGGGTGTACGGTCTGCAGACCTGTTGAAGCTGAACCTTTTCGAGCTGGATGCTGGGGGTGCCGGCGGTCATCCTTTCAAGCCGTGTGCTAGCACTTTTTTTGTAACGGCCTCCCCAGCACACGACTCGAAAGAACGACTGCCGAAACCCCCAGTATCCATATTGAAAGGTTTCAACCTCAAAATGTCTGCAGACCGTACACTCCAACCCCTCTCCGCGCTTGTTTCTCAGCCGCGGCAGGTTGTTGAGACCGGAGATCGAACCCGAGACCTCCAGCTCAATTGGTGATGAGTGGTTTGAAGGCTCCTTATCAAGGAGGTCTCGGTGTCGATCTCTGGCTTAAAATCTGCCGCGACTGAGAAACAAGTGTAGAGAGGGGTTGGGGTGTACAGTCTGCAGACCTGTTGAGGCTGAACCCTTTCGAGCTAGATGCTAGGGGTGCCGACGGTCGTCCTTTCGAGCCGTGTGCTGGGGAGGCCGTTAAAACCCGTCTCCCGGTTTTTGCTCCTGTCCCGATTCCGTAAACTAGACAAGCCTCGCTACCTATTTCTCCTCTCGCCGACGTCTCCTCTTGCCCCTTCTCTTCTCAACCTCTGGCCGACATCCCGCCTCCCTCCCGTGCGCCCTTTTCTCTGGCCGGCAGCCTTGCAGCCTCTTCCTCTGATTTCCTCAAGGTCTGCAGTCCCTCTCCTTCATCATTCAGCAAGGACTTCCTTCTCTTCCAAAAGGGACTAACAACCACCTTTCCCCCCTGTCCTAGGGCTGACAGCCCCTGCTCTCTCAGTCTTGGCCGGTATTTTTGCGAGAGGGGCACCTAGGGTTTCCTCCCCTCTCCTCTTTGGGTTCAGATTTGTCTTCCATGGGTAGAATCTCACTCATTTCCGTTTTATTCAGATTTTATTGCATCCTTTTCAATTAGTTGATGCTCTAAGTTGCATGTAGTGGTGAATCTAAATTTTTGCCCCTTGTAATCGTCTAACCCTTTTGTATTCATGTTTTTCAGTGTCGCTCCTCGATTCAATTGGTGGGATCGCTTAGATTTCTCTCCGATTTAGGGTTTTGCCTTTCCTACGCGCAACCAAGTTTCTATTTCCGCGTGATAATCTCTTCTCCCCTCACTCTTGAGGAAGGTAAATCTCTTAACCCGCTCTTGATCTAGTTATGCAATAAATCAATGCATGTGTTACCGTAGTGAATTTTGCTATATCAATTTCATTGTTCTTAAACAGGTTCAAAATAGGATTTCTGTTTTTGCTTGCGCCACTTAGCCGTCGTCGTCAGTTTCAGCCTCACCTTAAGGCAAGTAGAGATCCCTCTCTTTTGCAACATTGATCTTAAATTACTTTGTCTATTCTTAGGATTTTATGACTTCACTATTGAATACATGTTTCGTCAAATAAATTTAGATCTTGAATATCTAAATTGACTTTTTTGTAGTTTGAGGATTCACGCGTTTGGAATTGCACGAATTGTGAATGTGAATAATGATTATTTGAATATTCGCTTAGTTGAATTACGTATCATTTGATGGATAATTGGAAGACGAGTTAGTGAACGAAAGAGATGTTAATTGAATTTCTGCTTAGATGAATTGCTTCTCATTTGATGGATAAATGGAAGACTAGTAGATCTTTTTGAGTATGAACATTAATTGTTATAATAACTAACGTTAAGATTTTTTGCTAGCAAATAGATCAATTGTGTTTAATATAAAATGTTTGGATCGTACACATGCTTACTTAGAAGATAATCATGTCTTGCAATGAATTAATCTAAATAAATATTTATTATCCTAGAAATCTATGCATACTAATTTTACTGTAGAGAAAGCTCCAAACCTTGTATATACTTCTTGAATTGATAATTACAAGTATGAATACATTTATATAAGAGAAGAAGGAAGAGAGAAATCCCAATCCAAGATGTGGGACTAATATAAATAGAGAGAGGAAAGAGAGAAGAATGGGCCCCTAGATGGCCCCTAAAGTAGGCTTTTCTAACACCCCCCAAGCTGGAGCGTACAAGTCGTAGGCACCAAGCTTGGATAAAAACTGGTAGTATAGTGGCCGGGAGAGAGCTTTAGTCAGGATGTCAGAAACTTGGCTTGCAGTAGGAACATGTTCCAAATCTATCTTCTTTGCCTGTACCTTTTCTCGGATAAAGTGACAGTGAACTTCAATATGCTTTGTGCGTTCGTGAAAGATTGGATTCTTGGCAATATGGATTGCCGCTTGACTGTCACAAAATAGGGTCGCTGGTGATGAAAGACGAACACCTAAGTCTCTCAGAAGGCTCTCAAGCCAAGTTAACTCGGAAACAACAACAGCCATAGCGCGGTACTCAGCTTCAGCAGAAGAGCGAGCAACCACATTTTGTTTCTTGCCACGCCAGGTTATGAGATGTCCACCGAAGTAGGTACAAAAACCCGTTGTGGAACGCCTATCATCAATGGACCCGGCATAGTCAGCGTTAGAGTACGCGACAAGGGATAGAGATGTGGATGGCTTGTACACATGCCCTTGTCCTGGAGAGATCTTGAGATATCGAAGAATGCGCTCGACAGCTTTAAGCTGAGATGTCCGATGAGCATGCATAAAACGACTTACGACTCCCACAACAAAAGAGATATCTGGTCGAGTGACCGTAAGGTAGATCAGCTTCCCAACCAAGCATCTATAGTATTCTGGATTTGTAAGGAGCTTGTCGGAATCAGAGTTGTGGGCTGAGAGCTTGTGATTTGCATCCATAGGAGTATCTGCAGGTTTTCATCCAGAATAACCGGCATCATGAAGGAGGTCCATACAATATTTTCGTTGGGATAACATAAGACCATCAGGGCGTCGTGCAACCTCAAGCCCAAGGAAGTACCGAAGGTTGCCAAGATCTTTGGTCTGAAAAGTGGAGTTTAACTGCTTCTTGATATGTTGTATCCCTGTAATATCGTCGCTAGTAATGAGGATATCATCAACATAGACAAGTAAGATCACAGTTCCGGTTGACCGATGTCGGGTGAAGAGAGAAAAGTCAGCTGAGCTCCGAATAAAGCCAATATCACAGACAACCTTGCTGAATTTTTCAAACCAAGCGCGCGGGGACTGTTTGAGACCATAAATAGATTTCCGAAGATGACATACCCGAGACTCCCCCGTGGTCTCAAATCCGGGAGGTTGGTGCATGTAAACAGTCTCCTGCAGATCTCCGTTTAGAAACTCTTTCTTGATATCCAACTGATAAAGTGGACAATGACGATGAACAACCAGGGAAAGAAGAACGCGGACCGTGTTCAATTTTGCCACCGGAGAAAAGGTTTCCTCATAATCAATGCCATATTGTTGAGTAAAACCCCGGGCCACGAGACGGGCCTTTAGACGCTCAACGGTGCTATCCGCCGCATGTTTAATAACAAAGATCCACTTGCTGCTAACACAAGATTGACCTGTAGGAAGAGGAACCAGATCCCAAGTTCGGTTAGCCCAGAGAGCCCGCATTTCATCTTCCATGGCCGTCCTCCATCCGGGGTGGTGAAGAGCCTCCTGTACATAATTAGGGGTGGAGATAGAGGATAAATAGAGAGCACTCCGACGGAGTTCTGGAGAGAGGCGGTGAAGAGAGACAAAGTTGACCATCGAGTGGGCAGTGGAAGCAGTTGTCGAATCCGCGGGTTGCAAAACATCATTAGAGCGGGGCAGCTCTCGTGGGGTAGTAGACGAGGGAGGACGTCGAGTGTACACACAAATGACTGGTGGTGTAGGTCGTTTAGGTGGGATGGGTTGGGGAAGTAGAGGTGGAATGGTGGAATTGACGGGGATAACAGGTCGCGGGAGAGGAGGCGGAAGAGGAGGGTCAATAAGTTGAGAATAATACGGCTGATCTTCGAGGAAGGTGACATCAGCAGAAGTAACCTCCTTGCGATCCGTGGGATAAAAACAAACGTAGCCCTTCTGAGTTCAAGAATAGCCCACAAACATATATTTAGTGGCACGGGGAGCATGTTTGTCAGTGGACGGGCCAAGATGATGAACAAAACATACGCAACTAAACACGCGTGGGGTGATGGAGAATGGAGGTTGAGAGGGAAAAAGGAGATTGAAGGGAACCGCAAAATTGAAGATAGATGAGGGCATGCGGTTAATAAGAGTGCAAGCGGTTGAAACCGCAAAATTCCAATATTATTTTGGGACATTCATCTGAATCATAAGGGAGCGGGTGACCTCGAGCAGGTGTCGATTCTTGCGTTCAGCAACTCCATTTTGTTAGGGGGTATAGACACAGGAGGTCTGATGGATGATCCCAAACTCCGCACAAAGGTGAGAGAAGGTATGACTAGTGTATTCACTGGCATTATCGGTGCGGAGGGTTTTAATGGTTGTGGATGGAATACACCGGACAATTCAGAGCGGTCACGAAGGAGATACAGCCAGGTCACCCAAGAGTAGTCATCTACAAATGTGACAAAGTAACGGTATCCAAAAACACCTGTAATTTTTTACGGGCCCCAAATATCGGAGTGAACATGATCAAAGGGAGCAGGACGCCGAGAAGGATGTGGTGAGAACGTAGAGCGATGATGTTTCCCATAGATGCAAGACTCACACGTGAACTCGTGGAAGGACACGTCTAGGAGAGATTTTTTTAGGATGTTTAGAGGAGCATGACCCAGACGTCGATGCCAATCAGCGGAGCTAATAGACGACAGCACCGTTGGGGGAGACGGGTTAAGGATATAGAGACCATTCGACAGATGCCCTTTTCCAATGATGGTTTGCGTCTTGCGATCCTGCACAACACACGAGTTAGAAGAAAAAATAACAGCACAATCGAGGTCAGTAGTGAGTCGAACAATAGAGAGAAGGTTGAACGGAGAGCCCGGAACATGAAGAGCAGAGCGAAGAGTAATGGAGGGAGTGAGGTTAATATCTGTCGCACCAGAGACGGGAAGTGTGTCCCCACTAGCAACAGTAATGAACTGGGGATGCACGTAGTTCAAATATTGTGGTGGTTTCCGTGATGTAATGTGGTGAGAGGTCCCGGAATCCAAAATCCAGGATGAGCTGTGAGAAAGGCAGGAGGTACCACCATCTGAAACAGACACCACAGAGCCCGGAGGGCAGCTGATCATTTTGCAAGGAATAGTCCGCAGCGGTCACGGTGACAACGCACCAGCGGCAAGAAACGGCCACGACCAGCGCGGTAAGAACAGAGTCTGCAACGGCTAGAAACAAGTAGGTTGCACGGTTAGGAGAAAACCGCAATAGAAGCAACCACCTGGCGAATAAGGAACCAGATCGGGCGGATAGAAACAGACCGTGCCAAGGTAAAACACAGGCCTTAGCGGGTCGAGAAGCGGCAGCGGGGAAAAACAGGGAAGGAAGTCGCCGCGAGAAAGACCATGCCGCAACAATAAGAAGCCGGTGGCAGCGAGAACCAGGCCACAGCGGGAAGGACCAGACCGCAGCGAGAAGCAGGTCGCACCAAGAAGAGGCAGAGCGGGAGGCCGCAGCGAGAAGAGGATCAGTCCGCGCGGTCACACCAGCGATTAGGCAGATCGCGACCAAAATACGGAACGGGAAGTTCTCACAGTCAGGTGGACAACCGCGGATAGAGAAAGAGCGGAGAAGTCGCACCTGTAAGGAAAGGTCACAGCGGGAAGCAAGATACTGCGAGCTAGGAACTCGAGCGGTCAGGAGACGAGATCGAGAGTAAAAACAACTCAAAGCAGTAAGAGGAAGGGCCCGCAGCGGACAGGAAGAGAGACCACAGCGGGTAGACAGAAAGACCGTCTGCGCGGGTAGAGCAAGCGACGAGTCGAGGCCGCGAGACGAGAAGGAAGGTCGCGGCTAGAGTCCAGAAACAACCACGCGAGCAGGCGAGAGGAGTGGAACTCGCAGCGGACAAGAGAAGAGCCCGCTGTGGTTAAGGAGGAGGTCGCAACGGGAAGGACAAGCCCGTTAGAGAGATGCTCGAGCGTACAGAGGAAGAGATGCTCGAGCGTACAGAGGTGGGCCCCACGGGTCAGAGCAGAAGAGGGCTATAAGAAGCCTGAGGAAGGTGGAACCACGGGGGGAAGAGAGAGGAGAAGCAGATGCAGAAGGCAGTCCGCAGAAGCCCGCGGAGAAGGGGAAGAGCGGATAGAAGGCCGGGCTGTGCGGTTAGAACTGGAGAACCGGAAACAGGCCGCAGGAGGGCGGGCTGTGCGGTTAGAGAAGGGCTGTGCGGATAGAAGGTCGGGCTGTGCGGTTAGAACTGGAGAACCGGAAATAGGCCGCGGGAGGACAGGCTGTGCGGGCTGTGCGGTTAGAGGATCTTTCCCTCTGATACCATGTAGAGAAAGTTCCAAACCTTGTATATACTTCTTGAATTGATAATTACAAGTATGAATATATTTATATAAGAGAAGAAGGAAGAGAGAAATCCCAATCCAAGATGTGGGACTAATACAAATAGAGAGAGGAAAGAGAGAAGAATGGGCCCCTAGATGAGCCCTAAAGTAGGCTTTTCTAACACTTACCACTCACGAATTCTTGAACCCGCAAAATTTAAAACTCGCTGCCTAGATTTGGGTGTCATTGGATCTTTTTGCTCTTTAGGTATGTTTGGATGCAAAACTTGTGTAATTATTGTTCCATGACTTGATTCCTCCTTTTTCATGTTTATGAATCTCACTCTTGTATATCTGATTCGATAAATTAGTATCATGTCTTGATATGATAGGAATCACTAAATCAGGAATCATTTAATTCTTTAATGTCATAAACAATCATTGAAAGATAGTGTTGAATTGATGTGATATTTTGGCTCGAGTTTCCGCCTGACTTGTAACGGTAATCAATAAATGACCATAACAAGCACAATTTTTTTGATAACACTTGCATATAAGCTTTTATTGGAATCATATGCATCAAATTGAAATACTTATACCTTTCATTGATTACAACTTATGTTATTTCGTGATTGAATCTATGTTATACTCCAGAGTAGTATAATAATTTTAGTCATTTTTTTCTTATCTCACTTACATGCATGTCTTGCTAGCTTTGCTTCATGAAAACTGGTACTCGAATAATTTTGTTTTCTCTGCTCTTACTTTATTTTTCTTACTCGTCTGTTTATTTCAATATTCTGAAGCTTTTTCCTTCTTGTTTTGAAAATTGACTTAGTGTTCATGTCTACGCCGCTTGCTACTTGAGCCCGATCTGCGTCAAACTCTAGCTTCTAGATGTTTATATTCTTGCCGTATCAGGTTTTGTGTTTATGTTTCATTTCATTTACTGTCAGATATTTTTTTATGTAATAATTAAAATCAGTCATTGTCTCTGTTATCATGGACAACTGCTAGGCTATAATATATATACTAGAACTTAATATTCTTTGCATGCTCATTTCTCTGATTTTATCATTGCATGAAAATCTGTATCCGGACTTGTATTATGAGTTTTGATTAAAATATATGTGCATCTAATTTTTCGGCCATATTTTAAGGCTCCGTTTGGGGGGACTTATTTTCACCGGTCAAGCGATTACGACCGCATGTACCGGGCCTTAATTAAGGCCCGGTACATGCGGTCGTAACCGCTTGACCGGTGAAAATAAGTCCCCCCAAACGGAGCCTAAAGCTTCTGCATAATAAAAAAAACTATGTTCCTTCAAAGTAATTATTTTAAATCTATTATCAGTATCCCTGCTCCCGCCTAACATGCATGGATTTTCTTTCTGCCTATGCCTATGACATCACGACCCGTCTGAAGCGCACTCTGACTTTTGTTGAGACGGGTCGTTACACTTACTTTTCCATTCCTCGAGCCCACTCTTCCATCCGTGAGCCTACTCTTCATTTCTGCGAGCCTACTCTTCCATTCTGCCAAGTGGTGCGGTGATAACGGCCCGTGTAATCCCCCACGATGCGAAGCGGTGCCGACGATCCACATTGTTAATTTAGGTTTCCTTTTATTTTGCATTCACAACGCAAACCAACTCCCGCAACCTTTCTGACCATTTGGACTTCAATCTCGAGTTCTTCCTTGAAAGATAAATCCACCTTACCGTGTTTCACGTGAGATCGATACTTGGGGATAACATCCCAGCTTGTATTACTTGAGCGACCGGTGCACTTGCCGTTTTGCGCATCACCCTACATGCAATGCAAACATTCTTACAACGACTGCAATGAACCTAAACACCATCTAATGAAGGGTGGGACACGTCAATGTGCGACTAGCATGAAATCATAGGGGAAGTGCCATGGAAATAACTCGATGCAGGGGTTGATTGACAACTACAATAAGTATCCTATGATGCACTCCTAAATGGGATGCGACACTTGCAAATCTGACGGAGGGATCAAGTCATAACAATAAATATTTAAATTGCAAGAAGAAAATTTAAGAAATGACAATAATTCGTTTAGGCAAATCATGCTTATTATTTCCCCCACATGGAGTTTCAAAGCAAGAGGGTGTGACGTATAAATCCTGCAAATCACAATTAGTCTAGCATAAACACCCACAATTCAAGATATCCACGCAAGCATAAAGATCACACCACCATGCATTAATATTGAAGAAACCGTCTCATACAATGATAAAGTAATACTCATGAAGTAGAGTTAGGTCATGGCGTGAAAATCCAGTGATTCCCGGGTGCTGGGTGGCTATCCAGGAGGCGACGACTGTTGTATGGTGACTGAAATCAGAGTATTGGAGGTGATAGCGCCTCACTCGGGGGCTGCTTGCTGGATCAACTATGAACCAACAGTTAGGAGTTAGATCAAGACTTCATGGGAGGTAACATGGGGATTTGGTGGCGCAGGAGTCCTGGTAGGAGACAAATGGGCTTGCTGGAAGGCTATTAAGGCTATTTAGTAAAAGGAGATTTTGTGGAGGGATGCTTACAGGAGGGGTATTTGGGATTCTACGGGATATGGGGGGTTCTCTTTCCTGGATACAGGGATGGAGCGTTAGTGCGGGTTCATAGCAAGGAAACAGGGAGGGCTTCACGGGAAATGCAAGAGGAAGATTTCTGCTTGTGGGATTTGCTGTAAAGAGGTAATGGAACTCACGCTACTGTGGAACAAAGGAGTTTTGGGTATCCGTAGGGAGAAATAAATATCGGCAGTGGATTTCTGGGAGGGAAGAAGAGGGAATGAGAATTATGGAAAACAAGGGGCGGTTGGCTGGGATGTGCTCGACCCGGAGTTGGGAATGGGAATTATGGAAAACAGGGGGCGGTTAGGGCTGGGATGTGCTGGACCCAGAGTTACGGGGGTGGGGGTGGGATGGGGGTGGGGATTTAGTTAGGAAATCTGGTGATGGTGGAACGGGATGAAAGGGAAAACGAAGAAAGAAACCTAAGGAGTCCACCTCAGAGCTTCGCGACATCGCACCACGAGAGATAGCCGGATTCCGGGAATTTCTTTTCTCCAAAATCAGCAATGAATCAAATCGCAGCCCCCTACTCCTATTTATATTAAAAGAACAATGGGCACCCTGTCATTAACGACTATGATTGGCAGAGACCCGATTACACTAAATAATGACTGAAAATCCAAAAGTTATATATGAAAAAATATGTAGAGAAAATTCTGGACGCAAAGTCGGATCATCGATTCGGAGACGCCATATATGGTAGGTGGCCAATCGGCCCCAAACGGGCCCAAAACTCATCCAACGCTACTAGTCCGCGTCGTCGTCTGTATCACAATGGATCTGTGCTAAATCGCTAACCAAACTAGCAATTCTTCCACTATTTTCTAGCCAACTGCCTTGAGGTTTTATTTGGCTCTGATTCTGCAAAAGTAAGTGCACCGCTCCTTCTGCCACCTCCTAGATGTGGTACTGCTTCTGCGCAGGAAAATTGGCACACTACTCCTTCCCCTGAGCCGTGAGAGTGGCCTCGATCTTAAGGTTTAGATCATAGAAGTAGATTTTAAGAAAGTAGTCAAGATAAGACAAAGAAGAGAATGGACCTAAGCACCAGGTTGTGACACAAGAATATTTTCTTCTTCTGGGAACAGACCATCAAGATGACTAGATTCAAAAGATTGGTTATGTCCTCCCCTCTTATCTCTTAATGTCATGTGTGAAAGAATAAAGGTAGCTAATCACCTAGAGGGGAGTTACGTGTTTTTGATTTTTAGTTCTTTTTTATGATTTTGCAAGCAAGCTATCACAGAAAATAAAAGCACACAAAAAACACAGAGATTTATAGTGGTTTCCTAATCATGGGTACATCCACTGTCCCTCTCCACCTATCTAGTAGTGTGCTAGATTAGGCTAACTCCTCCAATATCTCAGATTAAAGATCTTATAACTCAGATCCACACCTTGGATCATACAACTCAGAGTTACATCACTCATACAACTCAGATTCCACTGAATCCTAGCTCAGGTGCACAACAACAACCCTATCTCAGAGTGACAACACTCCAACAACTCACATTCACAAGACCCTACCTCAGACTTCCAGCAAAGCCTACACTCAGGCCATTAACACAACCCTACAATTATATCTCAAAAGAGATCTTGCAACAATAGTACTAAGAGTAGTAGATACAGCAAATCTAGACTCAATAAAGATAGCAATTTGAGGCTTTGAGTTTTCTTTGGTTTTATAGTGAAAAAACCTTATTGAGAATCAGCACCTGATCAACAAGTTTTTTTAATAGCAGGATCAATGCTGAACTTTCTTGTGAGTTGAAGTCTTCTTGCTCTCTAGAATGAGAGCTTTCTTTGTTCTTGACGTTTGGCTTTTTCTTGCTTTTTTGATAACATAGTTTACTATTATATTGCTCGTTGATAGCCAACTAGTTGAGCTTTCTGAGTTCACAAGGTTAGGGTTTAATGAACCTCTCTTCTCCTTTTATAATCCTGACAACCGTAACGGTCAAATCGATAGAAAATCGTGTCAGATCACTTCCCATAAAAGATTGACTTGACATTTACTTTCAGCGCCTCCGTCAATTTGAATTCCCGTCTTTCTGAGTTGACAAAGTAATATCGTTGTGTGATGTTTATACAGACAACAATATTTTACTTCAAATGAATTCCTACTTTCCTTTGAGTGTCATCACAATGATATCATTGTGTGAGTGTTGCACACAATGATAATTTACTTAGAGTGAATTTCTGTTTTCTTTTGAGTGTCATCACAACAATATCGTTGTGTGAGTGTTGCACGCACAACAATATTTTACTTAGAGTAAATATTGTTGTGTGATGTTTATACAGACACAGTAATATCGTTGTGTGATGTTTATACAGACAACAGTATTTTTCTTCAAATGAATTTTTGCTTTCCTTTGAGTGTCATCACAACGATATCGTTGTGTGAGTATTGTAGACACACTGATATTTTACTTAGAGTGAATTTCTGCTTTATTATACTCACCCTTGCCATCTGCTCAAACATATTCTCTTATCTGTCATTAGCTCAAACATATTGCAGACATAACTTAAAGGTTCTTTGATTCTGTCATGAAGCCAATTTTGCATGAAAGAGCTTACCCAATCATATCAACCAAGAGCTTCCCTTGTTGATTAACATTTCTTCTTTCCAGAGATCCATTGGAATTCATGGAATACCCACACCAGTCCTGGGAATCATTGATGTTTTGCCCTATTACTTCACCATCTTCTTCTTAAACACTAACTTGAGGCAGGTGTAATACCTTGGCTAGCTTTCTGGAGCTACTCTTCATCCTGGTTCCACCAATTTTGCTTTTGATAATCTTTTGAGATAAGTTGATCTTTGCATTTGAATTAAACACAAGCACTTCTCATTTCATGATGACAGTTGGTTCTGATGGGACATACAGCAGATCCACGACGTCTAGCAATCGTATAACTGACTTTAAGTCTTATGTTGAGCTCGCAGTAATATAGTTGTGTGTGGTCTGCTAACACAACGATAATGTTGTGTGAGCACAACGATATGGACTTAGGCCAAATCTGAGTTCCGAACATGTATATTCTTGGTCTATACTAATCTCTAGAAATAATGTGGTTGAGTGATATGAAATTATAATATCCCTGCTCATGTTACATCAGATAAATGACTTCAAATGTTTTCCTCTCCTTTTGAGCTCACAATAATATCGCTGTGTGTGGTCTGCCAACATGACGATATTATTGTGTGAACACAAGAATTCTATACTCAGACTAAATCTGAGTTTTAAACATGTATATTCTTGGTATATATTATTCCTACACGTGTCACAACATATAATCATTAGATACAAGATTTACTTATCATTGAATAAAAGACTTCTTCAAATCTCAAACGTTGTGGGCAATGTTCCCAACAATCATCCCCTATTTGAAGGAGTCAGAACCCACTCAGTGAAACAGTACATATCAGAGAAAAATAATGTTAATTAACCACAAAGATTAATCTTTTGACATTTAGGCTCAAGATCAACCTTTGATGCTTGAGGCAACTCTCATCCAATTCATTTTTGTTGAAACAGCTCAAAATCTTGTATGTATTACTTGTGTGTGTAAATACAAGGAGAGAATACAAATATATAGGAGGAAGAAGAGAGAAGAAAATCCTATACAAGATGTGGGACTAAAGGAGGAGAGAAGATAAAACAATAAATGGGCCCAATAATGGGCCCTTTACATGGGTTATTTTAACACTCCCCCGCAAGCTGGAGCGTACAAATCGTATGCGGCAAGCTTGGACAAGCATTGACAGAAGAGTGTCTTGGAAAGAGCCTTCGTGAAGACATCCGCAACTTGTTCCGATCCTGGGACATGCTTTAGGTCAAGCTTCTTCATTTGAACCTTTTCCCGTATGAAGTGACAATCGACCTCAATATGCTTCATTCTTTTGTGAAAGACCGGGTTCTTTGCGATGTGTATGGCAGCTTGACTGTCACAAAAGAGAAGAGCCGGTGATGGTAATTTTACACCCAGATCAGTAAGAAAGCTCTCAAGCCATGTCAATTCTGATACAACTGATGCCATTGCCCGGTACTCTGCCTCGGCTGAAGATCGAGCAACGACCGCTTGTTTCTTACTTTGCCAAGTAACAAGATGCCCGCCAAGGTAAGTGCAAAAACCACTCGTAGATCGCCGGTCATCGAGAGAGCCAACGTAATCAGCATCTGAATATGCCACCAATGTTGGAGCAGAAGAGGAGGTCCTGTAGACAAGTCCCTTACCAGGAGCAATTTTCATATACCTGAGAATTCGTTCCACTGCTTGAAGATGAGATTTTCGAGGAGAGTGCATGTATCTGCTGTGACGCGCACCGTGCCCGGTATGCAAAATGAATTCATGTATGCATTAAATTAATAAAATATATGAAGACATGTAACAAAAATTTAATTAATTACAGGTAACGTCCCCGATGATGGAAAAAGATATAAGCAGTGATGAATCGGCGTCGCCATGAGCTGCTATTGTATGAAAATGTTATATTTTGTGGGCTATTTCATATATTTGTATGTATATATTTTATGGAAGTGATCGACGCATTATATGGTGGTATGTTGCAGAACTTGGTTATGTATATATATCTATATGTTGTAATTGCATAAGTATGACGACTTGGGGTTATTTATTAATGGTGCTAGTTTAAACCTATGGGTATGGTTACACTTCTATGTATTTGAGCTAAATTTGAGCTGGCTGGTTCTACTACTAAGTGCTGGATTGGCTGCTTCTTTTAATGGTTGGGCAGGCTGGTCATCTATTGTTATATTTGGGCTAACTTGGGCTAGTTGGATCAGACCTGTTTCTTTTGTTTAAACCCGGCCCGGTTTACACCTTAAGCGGTGGGTTGTTTGACTCTACGAGATAAAATCCCGACCCGTGCTCTTTCTTCCGATCATAAGCCCCTTTCTCCTGCTGCCTGGCGGAAACGAGACCTAGGGCTTTGCGATTTTCTCCTTTCAGTCGCCTGGTAGGGTAAGATCCCATACTCCTTCTTATCCTTTCCCTTGATTGAGTCCTAAGCTTCTCTTCTTCAGCAGATTCCGGGGAAGTTTGGACTGTTTGGCTTTGGTGGGAGGAAAATCTAAGGTTGGACTCAGGTATTCAGTTTCGTTTATGATTTTCTCTTCTTGAAGCCTAGATTTGAACGGTTTATAGGGATTATTTGTTGTTTATGGGGTTTATGAGGAATTCTTTCCTTGTGTTGGGCGGGTGTGCCCTAGTTGGCTGCTGTGGTTGGTTTCCTGTTAGGGCCGGCTGGTGTTTTTTTTAGCTTTATAGGCTGCTGTCAGTTGGCTGCTGTTTTAGCCTTTTGGTGTCTGCTTAGCTTCAGTGGGCTGCTGTTATTAGACTGCTGTTTAGCCTTGTTTAGCTGTTGAATATGAATATTTGCATGCGTCGGCCTGAGTGCGTCGTGTCGCTATGTGAGATGCAACCTCGTGGGATAAAATGTTGTGGCCTTATAAATGTAACATATATGTACAGATATTGCGAAGGATGACATCTCCAAGTAGACGCGACGTCCATTCGAGGCGGGGCAAGGGAAAAGAACGAGCTATGGTGAGAATTTCTCTTTTTAATGTATGTTTTACCTAAATGTTTCATTTCTATATTGAACATGCCACAAGGGGCCATCAGCTGAGCAACGATGTGGCAAGTGTGGCAAAAGCCACAAGGGGCAGTGTCTAGTGGGGAGTAATGTTTGTTACTTGTGCCGTCAGCCTGGGCATCGACAGAGGGAGTGCCCTCGTAGCCGAGAAGGACAAAGAGCAGCACATCCCTTTCCAGTGCCTCCGGGTCAGAGGTTGTATCAGATGGGCCGTGCTCCGGGAGGTGAGTATGCGGCCTTAGCTTCTACGTCAGGGCCAGCCGGATCATATACTGAAGAACGTCAAATGCAAGAACGCCGGGTACAGCCGCGGGTATTTAATCTTAATCAACAAGAGGCAAAGGAGGATGACACCGTTGTGACATGTATTATCCCTATCGGCCAATATTTAGTTAAACATTTATTTGATACTGGAGCAAGCCACTCCTTTATCTCTGCATCAATATTGAATGCAATTGCGGCAAATCCATACCGGGTACAAGAGGTGCTGCATGTTACGTTACCAAATAATTAGGTGCTCCCGACGCGTTTACAACAGATTTAGTGGTTCTTCCACTAACTGAATTTGATATCATTTTGGGCATGGACTGGTTAACCCAAAATGAAGCCGTTATTGATTGTAAGAACAAAGAAGTGTCGGTAAAATGTGCAGATCATAGCAGAATTAAGAACCGAGGATTGGGTGAAGTGTCAAAAATGCTAATCTCTGCAATGAAAGCACAGTCACAAATTCAAAAGGGTGGTGAAGCTATTCTGATAATTGTGAAAGGACCTCTAGAAGAAAAGAAAGATATTGTGACAATTCCGGTCGTATGTGAATTTCAAGAGTTGTTTCCGGAAGAGTTGATTGGCCTCCCTCCAAAAAGGGAAATTGAATTTGAAATCAACCTTGAGCAGGGGGCTAGGCCAATGGAAAAATCTCCATATCGAATGGCGCCCAAGGAATTGGCAGAGTTGAAAGTGCAATTACAGGAACTGATTGACAAAAATTTTTATTCGCCCGAGTTCCTCCCCGTGGGGTGCCCCGGTATTGTTTGTTAAGAAGAAAGAAGGAACGTTACGCCTGTGTGTTGACTACCGCGAACTTAATAAGTTGACTGTGAAGAATAAATATCCTCTCCCTCGTATAAAGGATTTATTTGATCAACTTGTCAACGCCAAAGTGTTTTCTAAGTTGGATTTGCGATCTGGTTACCACCAGTTAAGGATAAAGAAGAAGATATTTTCAAAACTGTGTTTAGTACCAGATATGGTCATTTTGAGTTTTTTGTTATGCCGTTTGGGCTAACGAATGCACCAACAGCATTTATGGATCTGATGAATCGGGTCTTTAAAGACTGTTTGGACCGATTCGTAATAGTGTTCATTGATGATATACTTATTTACTCCCCGTCAGAAGAAGAACATGCTTGGCATCTGCGATTGGTCTTGCAAACGTTGAAAGAACATCAATTATATGCCAAATTTTCAAAATGTGAATTTTGGCTGAGAAAAGTGTCCTTCCTTGGACACGTAATCACAGAGAAGGGTTTGGCTGTAGACCCCGCAAAGATTGAATCTATTCTCAATTGACCCCAACCAACATCAGTGATGGAAGTACGGAGTTTTCTGGGTTTGGCAGGATACTATCGACGGTTTGTAAAGGACTTTTCTAAAATCTCCTTACCATTGACTCAGCTAACCAGGAAAAATACGTTGTTTCAATGGTCAGATGACTGTCAGATAGCATTCGACATTTTAAAAGAAAAACTGACCACAACGCCAATCTTAACCATGCCGTCAGGTACGGACGGGTTTCAGATTTACAGTGATGCTTCGTACAAGGGATTGAGTTGTGTATTGATGCAACACGGAAAAGTAATTGCATATGCATCCCGACAGTTGAAAGATGCTAAGAAAAATTATCCAGTGCATGATTTTAAAACAGGCTGTAGTAATTTTTGCCCTGAAAATTTGGCGACACTATTTATACGGTGTACGCTGCGAAGTCTTTACTGATCACAAAAATTTAAAAAAATATATATTCTCAGAAGGATTTGAATCTTCGGCAGCGCGGTGGTTAGAGTTTATCAAGGATTACGATGTGGACCTGCAATATCACCCTGACAAAGCGAATGTGGTTGTTGATGCCCTAAGTCGTAAGAATACAGTTGGATTATCTGGGTTAGCTGGTTATGAGGCACAATTAGTGTACGAGTTGGAGAGGATGCAGATCACGCCACTTGTGACACCGGAAGGTAAACAAGCGCAGTTATCTCAATTACAAATCAGATATACATTGAAGGATAAAATTAAAGAAGCCTTGCCAAAGAATCCGTTTCTGGTTGAATTGCAAGATAAAGTAAGGAAAGGAGAGACTGACGAATTTACGTTACAGAATGAGCTATTACTTATGAACGGACGGTTATGTGTCCCGAATGCGAACAACTTACGAAAAGATATATTATACGAGGCACATAATACCCCGTATTCAATTCACCCAGGGCGGACAAAAATGTATCATGACCTGAAGGAGGATTTCTGGTGGCCTGGAATTAAAAAGGACATAATTACGTATATTGCATCTTGTCATTTATGCCAGTTGGTGAAAGCTGAACACCAGAAACCTGGAGGATATTTGCGTTCCCTACCAATACCAGAATGGAAGTGGGAAGACATTGCGATGGATTTTGTTTTCGGCCTACCCCGCAGTAAATTGGGGCACGATGGTATTTGGGTAATTATCGATCGATTAACGAAGAGCGCACATTTTATTCCAGTGCGACAGGATACGACGCCTGAAAAGTTAAATGATTTCTACATAGATGTTATTGTCAAATTGCATGGGATTCCCCGATCCATAATTTTTGATCGCAACAGTCGCTTTACGTCTGGGAATTGGAGGTATATTCACAAGCGTTTGGGGACAAGATTATTATTTAGTACAACATTTCATCCCCAAATAGATGGACAGTCAGAGCGAACCATTCAGTTTTTAGAAGATTTACTGCGTATGGTTGTACTGGATTTAAAAGGCTCCTGGGAGAAATATTTAACATTGGTAGAGTTTGCGTACAATAACAGCTACTAATCGTCTATTCAGATGGCACCCTTCGAAGCATTGTATGGCCGACGTTGTCGAACACCATTAAGTTGGGCTGAAGAAGGTGAGCGAACATTGTATAGTCGAGAGAAAATTGATAAATGACATGAAAAAGTAAAACTCATACTGCAACGAATGAAGGTAGCACAAGACCGACAACAAAAATATTATAATGCCCGTCATCGTCTTGTGCAATTTCAAGTCGATGACCAGTATGTTTGAAAATCAGACCATTCAAAGGAGTTTCACGGTTCCGACGACTTTGAAAGTTGAGTCCACGTTATGTCGGACCTTTTTCAGTCACTGAACGGGTAGGTGATGTTGCCTACCGCTTGGAGCTACCAGCGGAGTTGCAAAGATTGCATCATGTGTATCATGTGTCAGCATTACGAAAATATATTCGTGACCCGGGAGACGATTGTGTCCGCCACTGATATCAAATCGAACCAGACCTTTCTAGCCCGACAGAACCATATCAGATTATAGATCGACAAAGCAAACAGTTACGAAATCGTAATGTAAATTTTGTGCTAGTGTGGTGGAAGGGTCATCCTAGGCACGAAGCAAACTTGGGAACGTGAAGAGGCAATGCGAAGTCTGTTTCCTTGCACTGTTCGATATTATGGAAGAATAATTTTCGGGGACGAAAATTTTTAAGGAAGGGAGAATTGTGACATGCACCGTGCCCGGTATGCAAAATGAATTCATGTATGCATTAAATTAATAAAATATATGAAGACATGTAACAAAAATTTAATTAATTACAGGTAACGTCCCCGATGATGAAAAAAGATATAAGCAGTGATGAATCGCGCGTCGCCATGAGCTGCTATTGTATGAAAATGTTATATTTTGTGGGCTATTTCATATATTTGTATGTATATATTTTATGGAAGTGATCGACGCATTATATGGTGGTATGTTGCAGAACTTGGTTATGTATATATATCTATATGTTGTAATTGCATAAGTATGGCGACTTGGAGTTATTTATTAATGGTGCTAGTTTAAACCTATGGGTATGGTTACACTTCTATGTATTTGGGCTAAATTTGAGCTGACTGGTTCTACTACTAAGTGCTGGATTGGCTGCTTCTTCTAATGGTTGGGCTGACTGGTCATCTATTGTTATATTTGGGCTAACTTGGGCTAGTTGGATCAGACCTATTTCTTTTGTTTAAACCCGGCCCGTTCTACACCTTAAGCGTTGGGTTGTTTGACTCTACGAGATAAAATCCCGACCCGTGCTCTTTCTTCCGATCATAAGCCCCTTTCTCCTGCTGCCTGGCGGAAACGAGACCTAGTGCTTGGCGATTTTCTCCTTTCCGTCGCCTGGTAGGGTAAGATCCCATACTTCTTCTTATCCTTTCCCTTGATTGAGTCGTAAGCTTCTCTTCTTCAGCAGATTCCGGGGAAGTTTGGACCGTTTGGCTTTGGTGGGAGGAAAATCTGAGGTTGGACTCAGGTATTCGGTTTCGTTTATGATTTTCTCTTCTTGAAGCCTAGATTTGAACGGTTTATAGGGATTATTTGTTGTTGATGGGGTTTATGAGGATTTCTTTCCTTGTGTTGGGCGGGTGTGCCCTAGTTGGCTTATGTGGTTGGTTTTCTGTTAGGGCCGGCTGGTGTTTTTTTTTAGCTTTATAGGCTGCTGTCAGTTGCTTGCTGTTTTAGCTTTTGGTGTCTGCTTAGCTTCAGTGGGCTGCTGTTATTAGACTGCTGTTTAGCCTTGTTTAGCTGTTGAATATGAATATTTGCATGCGTCGGCCTGAGTGCGTCGTGTCGCTATGTGAGATGCAACCTCGTGGGATAAAATGTTGTGGCCTTATAAATGTAACATATATGTACAGATATTGCGAAGGATGACATCTCCAAGTAGACGCGACGTCTATTCGAGGCGGGGCAAGGGAAAAGAACGAGATATGGTGAGAATTTCTCTTTTTAATGTATGTTTTACCTAAATGTTTCATTTCTATATTGAACATGCCATATATTACAAATGCTATGAATGACCCTTTATAGAGGCAATCAAACAAGAAATTATTTTCTGAGGGGACTAATTAAAATAATAAACTCATTATAAGTCATCATATGTGTCGACACATGGAAGTGTTAAGGGTAACATAAAATGAATAATATTTATATTGTGTATTGAATTATCAAACCAGTCAAGCCGAAAGGCATAAACGCGTGTTGTACGTACTGGTTTGGAGACTGATGACCCCAGGGGTCGGGCCCAAAGACTGAAAATGGAATACTGAGACTGATATAGAATTCATTTAATTGCCCTTAACAGTTCCTAAAATGAAAAGTTAAAAAGGAATATCGCTTGACAGCTTACTGTTTACGGTTTCTTATAGCCTTTACTGAACCAATACTGATAGTTACGCCTATTGATGTGGCTGCAATACCGATTTCAGAGTTCGAGCCAGATTGTTTCGTTTATGATAAAAGTATATATGTTCAACTGAATATCTTTTCTACCATGTCTGTTAACTGCAACATTAACCGTTTCTCTCTCTTTTATGCAACTGTATAGCAGGTTAAAAGGTAAATTTTCACTTAGTCTTTATGCAAGACTAACGATTTTATTTCCAATATTTTTAGGAACCGGAAAGCCGCCAACCGATCTTCAGTGGAGCTCAGGTTGGAGATGTTCTGATTTACTTTGTTTATATATATATATGCCTGCTTAGTTTTGTAAACATAGAGTGTTATGTAGGTGCTTAGTAAATGCTGTATATACTCGTTATGAAATGCATAAAAACTTCCACTTTACTCTGATATTCATGCAGATAATGATATTATTAGTTGTAGCGGTCACGTGGGCCGTTACATCTGCTGACAAGACCAACAACAAAGGAAATATCCGATCTGGTAACCGTGAGATATATCAGTTTTCCAACAAGACATCGATAATATTCAGGATTCTGAGAAGGAAATCAGAGTCAGATGCCTGGGCACACAGTTTGTGGTTCACATCCATAGGAGTATCACTTGGCTTGCAGCTGGACTGACCCGCATCATGAAGAAGGTCAAGACAATATTTCCGTTGAGAGAGAGTGAGCCCATCCGGCCTTCTAGCAATCTCAAGACCCAAAAAATAGCGAAGAGGTCCCAAATCCTTTGTCTGGAAGACTGAGTTTAGATGGACTTTGACTGCCTGTATCCCTTGAGAGTCATCTCCAGTAATGATAATATCATCGACGTATACTAACAAATAACCGTTCCTGCTGGTTGGTGACGAGTAAAGAGCGAGAAATCGGCCGAGCTCCGTGTGAAGCCAATCTCACGGAGGACCTTGCTGAATTTTTCAAACCATTTCCGTGGAGATTGTTTGAGACCATATAGAGCCTTCTTAAGATGGCAGACCTGAGACTCCCCCGTGGTCTCAAACCCGGGTGGTTGTTGCATGTAGACAGTTTCCTGGAGATCCTCATTCAGAAAGCATTTTTGATATCCAGCTGAAAGAGAGGCCACCGGCGATGGACAGCAACATAGATGAGGACGCGAACACTATTAAGTTTCGCAACCGGAGAGAATGTTTCCTCATAATCTATCCCCTCCTGTTGAGTGAAACCTCTAGCCATAAGACGGGCCTTTAGACGGTCAATTGTCCCATCGGCAGCATGTTTGATGACAAAGACCCACTTGCACCCAACTTGTTTTTGGCCCGGTGGAAGGGGAACAACAGACCATGTCTGGTTAGACCAGAGAGCAGACATTTCTTCCTCCATGGCCGCTCGCCATCCTGGTGTTGAAGCGCCTCCTCCACAGAATTACAAACAACCGAAGAGAGAGAAGTAGCCAAATTGAAGAGGCGATAGAGATGTTTTCCATAGCCATGGAAGGTGATACCTGATCATTTGGACGCGGAGTATCCATGGTAGAACCGTCGACAGAGGGGCAACGTAAAGCGACGATGTGTGTAGACGCTTTAACTTGGTTTAAAACTCTCTGAGAGGGAACGACTTCGGAGGAGTATTTGTGGAATGGTCAGGTACGGGAATAATATATTTCCACTCCATACTGATTATTCAGTA